>OY720679.1:42838735-44053592 GCA_963170755.1 Amphimallon solstitiale
AACCTAACTTTTCACAAGGCGTGAAAATAGCATTGAATGTTTTAAATAATGGACCTTTGTTTATAGACAAAAAGGTACTTAAAGCAACAATAGAGAAAGAGTCATGTATATGTATCTATATTAATAATTTAAAACGAAAATGAAAAGTGTGAACACATGGATGTTAAAACTAACCTCAAGCAGTAAATAATTACTGTGACTTACATATATACCTTTATACGTAAAACGTATATGTATATATGCATGTGTTTGAGATACACAGTAAAGAGAGTGAGTCATTTAAACGCCATAAAACTATATGAATCAGGTCAAATTCGTTATGCACGAGACGAAAATATGACAGAATAAATAATGTGAATATAAACGTGCACAATGTGAAAAATTTTATAAGAGAGATTTTAATAAATCATTCTTAAAGAATATAAAAGTTACCTCAAACTTATGACTATAAATAGAACAGGATATATAAGTTAAATATTCTAACACGATATGGTCAGCAATAATGTTTTATATAAACAACAGCTGAATGAATAAAAATATACATTCTTGAACTTGTATGTGTAGCACAGAAGTTTCATAGACTGTGGAAAACTTGTATGGTTTTGAGACCTACAAAGAAAAAATATAGTATAAACATTGTTTACAAGTTTCTTGCAGATAAATGTATTACTGTGGAAAAAGTCCTGGGTAGAAATGAAAGACGACGTAGTGGGCCCGACTAATCGTTGTAATGCGAGTGATATGGGAAGAAGAATTCCTGATATCTGCAATATATTTCTGGTTTTGCCTAGTCCAGACATTTCTAAAAGAAAATTAAGGATTGTGTTAGAGAATGGGAGAAGAAAATATGTAACAAATAATAAGAAAGGCAATAAGTTTATAAACAAATACAAGGAGGGACTGTATTAAGAAAAGTACACCTACCGTTGGATACAGAACAATTAGTGAAAGACTTTTAAATAAACAAACGGTTCGAAGTGTTGACATTTGGTGGACGAACAATATGTGCGTGTTAATTCTCGCATTTTATCATTGATTTAAAATTTCAAAATATAATAATATATTTAAAAAGGGGAATGTTTCTGTGTGGCAGGTATTGAAACGCTAGCACAATCCGTGCGAATGGTCGCGGCTAGTGATCAATTCAGGCTAATCTTCGAACATTAACCATTGCGAACTTCTAGATTATCAGGGCTTTACGTGCAAATATAATGTTTCTGGTAAAATAGAATTAGCTCAATATTAACAGATTATCTATTGGGAATCGAGTTTTTCGTTGTTTAAAACAGGATAAATATCTCATGACTATCATTATAAAAATATATGAGAAATAAGTTCATATATCGAATATAAAATTATATTAACTATTAGCATTCAGTAAAAATCATTGAACCTACAGCATAAATAATATAGTGCCCAACGTGTGTCTATGGTCATTATTTTAATAATAAATATGCTGAACTGAGCTACCACAGCAATATGTAATTGAAGTATTTGTTAATCTATCGTTTTAATATAAGAAATATATTATTTTTCTTGACGTGCTATATATTCTGTAACATATGGATAAATAAATTGTTATTTAACCAGTATTTAATAAAAGAAAGAAGCGCGAGAAAGGTTTTTGTATGCTAATTGTCCTTTTATATCAAGAAATGTAATAAAAATCAATCTACAGTGAAGTGTATACTTTAATACTGTCGAAAAATAGTTAATCGTAATATATAAATTATTAAGACTTCATCAACACTGAACAAGTGAACATAAATTTGGCCGACCCCTTTTAACGTAAAGGCCCATTACTAATACTCTCCAATTACTCCCAACAAGAAAACACGAAAATTGACCCTTTCGAAACAACAAGAACAAACTATAAGTTAACTAGAGCATGTTACTTATAACATGTAATATATTTAATCAAATAGACGCTTATAATTAATGGTTTTATATTATGTATCCTATATTGTGTAAGGGTATACCTTTGTTTAACCAGTATAATATATACATTTTGCAGAAGCGTAAAGTTCGATGAGTAAATTAGGATGGGGAAACGATTGATAAATTAAAACGCAACTTAAAGATTTAAAATTATTTTGTTCTTATAACTTCTTACATATTCTTCTTTTCCTACAAAATATTTTGCAAATGAACAATCATATAGGATATAAGAATTAAGTAAATAAAAAAGTAATAAGTACAGACACAATTATTTGTATGTGGATGCGATGTTTTCATTGGCTTCTTATTTTCGGCAAATATGCTGTAGTTATACATATACTAATCCTTTAATTATTAATTACGTAAAAAGAAATTCTTCATAACCTTAATTTTATACGTAAAGTCGTTTCCATTACAAAACTTCTTCATTATATGATAATTGGTAATCATGCAGAGGTTCTTATTGAAAACATTATATTCTTGCTTATAATGCTTACAAGTTGATTTAAACGAATGCTTTTCGTGTGAATTGTAGTTTTCTATTTGCACTTCGTATGTATAATCCCGAGGAGATCTTTCTAATCCAACATAGAAAACACACCATAGCATTAAGCCCGTATCGTAGTTTATATGCAAAACGCATTTGAACGTTTGATTGTCGCTTTCAAAAATTGCGTTAAAAACATGCATGGGGCTCTCGACATTTTCTTTCACAAAATCGCGACAAACTACTGTATTATCTTCATTGAGGAAAACGTTCTCGGCGTGGCTCAGCTTTGAGTGGCCCAAGAAGCCAGTAACGGGGCCATTCCACTCACATCCTGTTACATTTCTGAGTAGACAAGGAAAAGAACCATACTGGCAGAAACCTTCATGTTCCGTGATGTAGGGACCTAGATCTATAAATCGACAGCCCTCAGATCGATTTTTACAGGGAAATACTACTCTGGCTTGGAGTGTTTCCAAAGCTAGACTTCTCGTATAAGATCTCGGCGCTCTGCAAACTGGACAGCTCCATACTTTGTTGAAGCATCTATCACACATGCTATGACCGGATCGACATTGGCGAATTGGTGGGTGCATGTATTCCATGCAAACGGGGCATTCTAAATCCACAAGAATTTCCGGATCGAAGAAAGACATAACCTCCGAGAACAACATCAAAATAAATGAATTATATCCATATTAAAAATAAATTAATATTATATACTGAACTACTGTAAGATAACTAAGGCATCAATGGGCAAAATTATAACTTGTCTAGATTACACTTTAGTCATCAAAGTATTCACATTTAAAATTGAAATGGGCACGGTTATAGTGTGCTACTTTTAGATTTTATGATGGGCCTTTAACAGCTGAGTAAGCTGACATAAATTTGTGTTAGTCGTTTTTCAGTTCTGAGATATGACGATTCTTCGTCAAAAATTATACAACTATTAAAAATTTTTTATGAAATAATTGAAGATAATAGTAAGGTAAGAGACACATATATCCATCTGTTACTTGATATAATTCAGTACGATTGAAAGACTCGATCTCAGACACCCGCGATAGCGTAAAGGCAGCGCAACCAACTAGAGATCGGGAGGTTCGGGGTTCGAATTTCAGCCGTGGGTAATTTTTAAAGTTAAAAATTTACCTTATTAAATAATTATCCTGCTAAAAGAAGAAAATTAAAATTAGAATAAGACCTATTCTGGGCTAAGTTAGTACAGATACCATTTTAGTACGTAAATTTAATGTTTATTTCAACATTTCAACGAATTTTCATTACAGCTGCGTTTGTAACTTGCAAGTTACAAAGGTTACAAATTCCAGAAAAACTAAATGGAACACCAATATACGGGCTGTTTCATTTAAATTGTACGTGACACTAAAATGTACTAAAAATCTACTATTTAGCAGTACCATTTTCTTACATCTGTGGGTGATATCAAATACGACTTATTAATTTAGAAGTATGATTTACCATAACTTGTATTATACATGTCACAAATCAAATGAATCGACATGAAATTTTTATAACATTTTCCTCTTACAAATAAATGCTTTTCAAGCTTTACAATTTAGAAATTATCCACCGTTTGAAAATATCGCAGTTATAGTGCATCAAAAAGCTGTCAAAATGGCAAATTTATATTTATAACTTTTGTTAAAGAAGCGGGAACCGTCAGTGTAAGTATTGAATTTACCTTACTGAAAAGTAAGTATCTTGTAAAACACATTATTACTATGTCAAGCGTCATAGCATCACAATTGTCATTCACCTAACAAATTAAAAATACGTGAGAGAGGAAAGTTATAAATAACATTGGTATACAGGAATAATATTCATATTTTGTTTATTATCGTTGTTTGGGAGAAAAGTTCCTCCGGATTTTATGGATGTCAATTTTTTTTTTGGTTTACTAATCTGGTACTTATAACGTCATCGACTTCTTTTTCAAATGGAACCTCCTTATTTTTTTGCTAGAAATAAAAAGTAAATTTTTTTCTGAATTCAGCAATATATGTGGTATTTAAAACTAATAGTTTTAGAGTATTAAGCGTGCTAATAATGACAATTGACATGTCAGAGTGCAGAAATATCGACCAAGAAATGAGAGAGATAATGTTTTGGAAGAATTTCAACTCCTACTTTATCATTGCCAAGAAACAAATGGGTGGCAATTTGAACATTTATTAATGTAAAATTTTTTAATCTTCCCAAGAAAAATTATTACTATTTGCTCTCTTGATTTTCAGGTTTAATTATTGTCGTCATTTTAATACCTATGATCTTCTGTATCTCTAAAACTACTAATTTTAAATACCACATATGCGGTATTGCTGAATTCAGAAAAAAAATTACTTTTTATTTCTAGCCAAAAAATAAGGAGGTTCCATTTGAAAAAGAAGTCGATGACGTCATAGGTCCCAGAGTAGTAATGACATCCATAAAATCCGGAGAAAGAAAATAAAATTGACCTGTCCGAGCTTTTCTTCCAAACAGCGATAATAAACAAAATATGAATATTATTCCTTACTTTATTTACACACTGTATAATTTAATAAATAACCATATAAACAAATACATTTTGAGAAAACAATAAATGTTTGAAAGCATTGCCTGCGTCTTCTGTTTACATCTGATGTCAAGTTTCAAGTGGCCTATAAACATTTGCTACAATTTTTTGATTAACAGTAGAAACTGTATGTTGCTGTATGTTCTTTATGCCAGTAAATAATTTCAATCCCTATCCCTTTCCCGCCGAACATTGATCATATTTATTAATTCCAATTTTCAATACTTCACGTACTTTACTTGTCGTAAAGTGAATTCCAGACTGTTCTATTTATTTATTTTTGTAATATTATTCAGTTTAGGAAATGGTATGTCATTCTAAAATAACATGCGTTGAAACGTCACAATAAACATTAAATGTATGTACTAGATGATATCTCTACAAAACGAGCGCATAGTAGGTATTTCATTATTAAACGTTATGTTATAGAAAGTTTTCAAAAGCTGTACAATTCTTAACGAAAAATCGCCATATCTCAGAAACAGTTGAAATTCAACTAATACAAATAAATTTCAGTTAAGGGGATATTAAAGTCGATTTGTATTTGAGAATTAATTATAATTGCTTTTGGAGATGTTGGCCCGTAGGAGGAGCCAAATGCAAGCCATCTCATTCTCATATATTTGAAATGAATGTGTTGTTTTCCGTCACCTGAATACAGAGAAAAAATACAGCTGAAGGGGCTGCTAAAATACAAATAATTCAGTACCGCACCATTCCGGAATTTCTTAATTTAATTACTCAAATTAAACTTTTTTCCGCAATTCAAAAAGCTATATCTCACAAGAAAACATTGGTCTACACGGGAATTACATCCGTTTTGATCAATTTCATTTAATTATTTCAGATCTTGACCGAGAAACTCACGTATATTTTACTCTAATTTGGAATAAAAAAATAGATGGTTGTGACAAAAAAATTACATAATCTGACAACCTTTCCGTGTACTCATATATATATTGGAGTTGTACAGAAGATTTCAATTTAAGATTTAATTAGTTTTTTTTACTATCTTAAACAATAGTAAAAAAAACTAATTAATTCGATATCTTGCTTTCTCGGCCGCTTTAATATCCCCTTAAATCAGCTCTTCTCATACAAAAAACATAAACTGGTATTGGTTTTTGTTGTCGAAAATGTAATGCAAATGTGTTTGAACCGTATAGGTTATGATTATTTACAATTTTTGTAATAAAAATGTTTCCTTCTCTACATTATTAGATACCAATAATAGGCCACCGCTTCGCTGGGACACCCGGTAACTGCCTTGTTATCATATACCCTTTTTATATTATGTTTCATCATAACTTTTGTCTGGTAACAGCGATTAAGTAATTAATAAAAAGAAGTTAGTATTTTAATAGCTACTATTTATTTCTCAAAGTTTCTAAATTTCAAAGCTATCGGGAAAGTTTTGTGAGGAAAAGAGGCAAATTTGCATTATTAGACGTATGTATTTTTGCTTATTTAGTAATCTAAATTAACAAAATTCCGCCAAAAGTGTATCAAGATAATTGTTTTGCTAATTAAAGCCGCAAATTGAAAGTCTTAGAGTCTTAAACAAATAGAAAAAACCTCTTCGGAAAAATGAACATATAAACATATTTATAAATTAGCTATTTAAATGTTCTTGCTCAACCTATTAGGTACTTTTCGTTCTCTAAATTCTGAATTTTGTTTATAACCCGATTGATAATGTATCATGAGAGTTTTGAAGCTAATTGAGTAATGTTAAATAAATAATATGTAACTGTCTACAACATGAAATACTTTGACAATATGAATGAAGATCTATTTACATTTTTCACTAAAACAGATTCCTTTGATTTAACCAATTTATTTTAATTTTAATACATGAAGAGGTAAGTTATAGAAGTACCCCAGAAACGTTCGTTCTTTAGGATACTCATCGTTTCTTAATATCCGAGCCTCTTAAAACTATCATTCAGGCACATTATCAAATATTGAAATACTTATTTTTTTATTTATGACAAGTTCATATCTCTAAATTTGATTTTATAAATCAAATTATCTTTCCCAAACTTATAAATTTACTTGAAAACTTAAATGCACAGATAAGATAATTACATAATTGGAATAACGAACCAGAGAGAGTATTTGCTAATATTAGTAAAATTAATATGTACCTACATTTTATGCTTCAAATACACAATTACACATTTATGATGCCTTAAAATTATATTAGTATATTTTTCTCAACAAACTATTTCAAAAATTTTGTTCTTTTAATATTTATAGTAAGCAGTTCTCACAACTCACAGCTTTATGTCCAATATAGATGAATTAATAAAAATAGTGTATTTGATAATAATGAAAACATACCCACATCATAGAAAATCGAAAAGTAGTCATTGTTGTAGACAATACACGTCAGTCACAGTTAATATAGAGAAATCACGAACTAATCAGAGCCAGTCAGACGTTCTGAAATAAGTCAGAGACTAGTTTCGGATTTCTCCCCACCAATCGAATCGCCGCTGATTAGTTCCTGATTCCTCTACGAACAAAGTTAAGAAAGATATAAATTAAAAAACATAAAATTGCGGTTAATTTTTATAAAATCATAGTATAAAAATTGAAATTATATTGGCTGAACACACATTGTATTAGCACAAATCAAATATTTACAATTATTATGAATAATATCGACATAGAAACACTAATTTAGTATGAATGTAATACCAATTCTGATACGTCCTATGTCACTTGCAAATTCTTGGATACCGACACTTACACAGACACTGCAAAAAGGTAAAACTTACCGAAGCACAAAGCATGTGCACTAATTTGTGGAACAAAGAAAACTGAGAAATAATACATTAAGGAATCAACCCCTTCTTCTACAAGTTTTACACCCAACTAACTGCCATATGCAATAGATTATGCTCTTATAACTTTGGGAAAGTCTGCTATATATTCCGTTATGTCATTAAGGAAGGATTAAGTCAAGGACTGTTTAATAGTATTAATATGCCCTTATATTTTCAAATGCAGCTTTGCAAGATGTATTTTTATTTTTAAACTATGATTCATTTGGTATATTATATATGTGAATAAAACCCCTCGCGTAATAAAGTTATTACAATTACTTTGAAGAAATATTTGCACATATAACAATGAACAAACATCTTCAATCATTGACTGTAGAAGAGTAACAAATCCGTTATGGTCTAACAAACCAATAATAAAAATATAAGTCTAGTCATGCAAATATACACGATGTGAAATTTATCACCTTGTGTGTCTATTCCTATTTTTTATACATGCAGTGTAGTCAAGTATTTGATGAATACGTCTGCGCGTACATGTGCACGTCAATTCACAGCCAATAGTGGTAGTAAAAGCATCACAGCATAACTCTTAAATATGTAATACTGAAAATATTGGATTAGAAAGTAACACAGTGCAAGTAGATAATTTTAAAATGAATCAGTTGTTTCTAATAAACTATTAAAAGACTAATTAATATACAAATAAATATCTGTTTATTTATGAGATGGAATTATAACAAAATCACTTTATGAAACGCATATAAATTAAAGCAAAAGGCTCTTTGTTATTTGATAAATATAATTATCGAAATTAGTAAAAAAAACTTACAAACTCAAACATATTTCTAGAAGTCACAGAGTTTCGTAAAATGTAGTAAACTAAATCATATCGAAGCTATAAAATTAACTGAACAATAAATATAATGCTTCATATTCATAAATAAAGCCATGCAACTTATAAAAAGCAAAACTTTTTAAAAAGTAAGCCACAATTTTCACCAAATCTTAATTTCGTATTTTATGTAAAATAATAATAAAATTGCAAAACAATTACAATAATAGCAAATAATGATAACAAAGAGGTAATATTACTAACTGAGTATGCATTATTCCCAGTTTCTGACTCGCCACGACTTTCAGGTATCACAAAAACAAATTATATTGTTCTGAGTATTCATACATTCAACCCTTAAAAATAATATTCAATAATCCACAACATAATAATCACAATGTTCAAAAGAAAATTAATCGATCGATCAATGGATCGAAAACACTGAACAATAGATTACTAACTTTAATCTTTAAGCCCCATATGGTAATATATTGAAATTCCAATAGCATTTAGGCAAATTGTTAGTGTTATTAACTTCTTTGAAATTATCCGATTTTCACATTCGGTTTAAATATAAGAAAGCTAATGTAACATTATGAATACTAGATTGCTTAATATATTTTGTGTTTATTTAGTATATTATTATATTAACACTAATATAAAACGAAGGTGCTAAAGAAGTAAGAAATGCGCATTTTACTTTTGCCTTAAGTCTCCCTACTAAACTAATTTCAAAGTAGTCACCATCTTTCAATAAATTCTTCACATATATTTCTACTTCTAATATATTATGTGCACTATCTTTAACTCTACACTATATATTTCTGAGACTATTTATCTACCATATGCTCATATGGGAAACATTGTATACTTTTACATAGGTACACCAAATAATATTTTGTTAAAATTTAATTTACACTTTATTTTTCTATACAAATTATTTTGAATTGTTTGTTGTATTTATATTTTGGAGTTCGTTCATTTTGCCCAAAATACGATGTTATAAATGGAATACTTTTGCTGAGAATTGTTTCTTTTAACAATAACATTAGTTAGAAATTCATTACATTATTCCATTACTCGGTATCACATGTAGCATATTTTCAATCGCCTTATTAATGAACGAACCAGAAATAACAATGTTTCATTAAAATACGTCTTCTATATTATATATATCAAATATATCTCGTTCTTTTATATAAATTACCTACCTGCTGTATTTTATAGTCTTTATATAACACTAACCCTCTAAAGATGGTCAACTCTCAACAAATATAAAATGTAACAAGTCTGCATTCTTTGCGAGACTACAAACATCAAAGTATTGCTTAATAAAAACTTAAGGGGATTCTGATTAAGTTTTAATTAAGAAATACTTTGATGTTTGTAGTCACTTTTTCCTTGCCCAATAATATTGAGAAATTTATGAAAAAGTATATAGATCAATACAATGCCCAAAATTAAATATTATCTGATAAATAAAGTATTTTAAATATAAAAATAAATAAAATGTACATTTTTGAAAATTTAACCTTTCCCGTGCAAATACTTTCCTCATTAGAAACGGCCATGTTATTTTTTAATGTTTGGTGACAATGCACGTAATCAGACGCAAACACATAATTTTGATATTTTGGTTATGTCATGTAAATAACAATAAGCGCCTATAATTTAAATTTAATAAGTATGTCAGAATTTAAAGTTTTCAAAATCTTAGCATGTACACCAACATTGATTACTTAATTACGTAAAAAACAGCCTACTCTAATGAGAAACGTAGGTCTGATAGGAAGCGTGTCAATATAGAACGTGTTAAGTTTAAAGATATTTTGCAATATTTGTGTTTTCACATAATTTGATTTTCGAACCATTCGAAGCCAAATGTATACCTAAGTTTATATTCTCAATACCTTAATTTTCATGATAAAAGTATTTCATTATCGACTCTGGACAATTGCAATGGTGCTGACCTATATTTCTGAACTGCAAACTGCGAACACAATATTTAAGAATATCATCTTTTAGATATATACTGTAAAAACGTGATAAGAGAGGCGGTGAAAAATGTGCAAGAGATTTCGCGATCAAACTAAGACAGGAACGATCATTATTTAACTTATTATTTGTTCGTTTTGCGTGTCTTTCACTGCAAGTCTTTTTTATAACGAATTTATAAGAGAATGAGTTTTGTACACAGCTTCTGTAGTAAAAGGCATTGGGTGGTAGGTAGAGAAAATATAAGATATTGTATTACATTTTCATTTTATTACATTATTTATAACGTAGAATGAATTTCTAAAAGTGAAAAACTCATATGCAATAAATGAAACATTTGGCAAAAGAAAAGCAGTTCTTGCTACCGTTTAAGATAAGTTAGTTAAGGTCGTGTAAAGTATAATACTTCATATAATATTTTCTTTCAATTTATTCTCAATATTACGTCTGTATTTGCATTGTTAATTTTAGCAGAAGTATTGTTGCCACATGAATATACAACACATATTGCATGCAAGTTGCAAAATAATGTTACCTATGGTCTTATTCACCGTTTTTTTTTTAGCAGGGAAATGGAACCCCCTTATATTCTTCATTTTTCAATTTTAATTTTAACTTACTTTGTGTTGGTCTTGTTGACATTTATTCAAAAATATTCACTTTTATGTTAATGTGAAACGCTCATGGCAAATTTTAACTTTTGGTTTTGTGACTGTTCTCTAGCTCTGTCTATGGTAAGCATTTTTCACTTGCGACCACTACGTCACTCGTTTAATATCGGAAATACTATGTGCAGTGTCCTGCAGTGAAACTCCTGTATATAAGGGAAATCATAAACATCGAAGGAAGTTTAATAGAAGAAATAGCACACAGGCTAAGACGCAGTGGCGTAACTATACCCCCGCATGCACCCGCGGTGCGGTGGGGCCTAGAGTCGTGAGGCCAAGGGCCGTAAGAGCCCAGATACACCTATTTGTAGGAAACACCAATGTAATTAGGTTGAGTTGGATGTTGCGGGGGGGGGGGCAAAACTTGTAGTTCCGCCACTGCTAAGACGTTAATGACAGGGCAAGTATCAGTAAAATCCATCCAATACTTTCATTACCTTTGTGTTAGTTTAAATGCCATACTGTTAGAATTAGTGGCGTTACCTCGTCGTCGAACTACTAGGAACTTCGTGTTATGAAGTCTGGCAGTCAATATGCTGATCTGCCGACACCTTCACACGCTCAACTCTATAATAAGTTGCATGCAATGTTTTTTGTGCTATCCACCTTTTTTGTGTTATTATTTGCATACCATTATTTTCTCGTTATATTTTTGATAAAGTATTGTGCTATTCCAGTTCAAACCATATTTTTTAATATTACTCATGTAACACCAGCGTAATACTGTTTTATATAGTATACTCTGTTGTATTATTGTATAGTTCATGTTAACGCCAATTTGGTTATTTCTGTAAACTAAACAAATCAGGAATTTACAGAATTAATTGTAGTGATTGTAGTAAATTTTATATAGGTCAAACAGGGCGAAATTTCAAATTAAGATTCTCAGAACATATGCGAGCCGTTAAATTAAATTATGAAAATTCAAGTGTAGCTAACCATGTTTTAGACACGGGACATCAATTTTCATTAGACAATTTAGAAGTACTGTATAGTTTAAATAAAAGTAAAAAAATGAATGTTCTAGAAGGTTATTTTATAAGAGAAAGTTTACTTTTACAACCAGGCAATGTTCTTAATGAACAAACAGAACTCATAAATTCACCGCTAATAAACCCTAGCCTTGTAAAAACGGTCTTTCCAGATAAGCCATGACCTTTTCATAATTTTCTATTTTTGTACATTTTTATTTACATTTGTGTTAGAAGTAGGTAGTTACAGTATATTAAATTTTACTTTAGTTTCTCGAGAACTCCTGACGATGCCGCAAGGCGAAATGTACATCGAGTATTTAATTATATTTATTTGTGAAACAATACCAAGTGTGTTTTTTGTTATTACTTCCTTATATTTCGACATGTTTCACCAAGAGATTTCCATCACTTCATTTAATTATTTCTGTAATAGTAACTTGTAATTATAACTACAGTGTGTCACAATTCATATTTTTTATGGTAATAGTCCAAGCAATACGTAGTTTACCTGGAAAAAGTTCAGCAGCTTTGTAAATTGACAATTTTATTCATTTTGTGGCTAAAACAATATACTATAGTCCGTCTCAACCCCATTATGCAGTACAGGTCTTATGGCAGTTGATTTCATGGTTGCCAAATCGTCTCATTGTATAATGTCGTTACAGTTCCGGTGCAATATCTGACATTTTTTGTAATCAAAACATAACCTAGGTATACGACTGTTTTTCATTCAATTGAAGCATACAAAAAATTAATAGTAGAAAATATTATATTAAATTAATAGGAGAATATATGGGAAGATGGATTAGTTAAAATATTTGTAATAATATAATCCTATGTTCTGTAGAAAATTATTTAAAATCTAACTGCATATAGTAAGCTAGAGTAAATAAATTAATATTTCAAAGAAATACTTAAGGTATTCAATTTTCTTCGTTACTGAATATTGACATCTTAATCTTATATCCACTATAAATTCAGATAAAGACAAACTTAATCACAAATTTATTTTTCTTAAAAAGACTTTTCCATTTATAAATACAACTTAAATAATACACATTTATAAAAAGAATAACAATAACCACACATAGACATATATTTTTATTTTTTAATATGTTACATGACTTATATAGTCTTATTGAATATTAATATGTTAATCTACATTCCGTTATACACATTTAAAGACACAAATTCCTCACAAATTCATTTTGCAAAAAGATACTTTCCATTTATAAGAACATTTAATAATACGTGATAACATTTATGAAAAAACTAACCATGACCATGCAAAGGAGTAGGTACACATATTGTTTCGTTTTTCTTTTATCACTTAAAGAATCTTGATCTGATGATGAATGTGTGACGTTAATTATAAACTCTTCAACATCGTCTTGCAAGTTATCTACTATCCACATTTTGCTCGATGTCTTTTACGTGGCCAATGTAATTCTGCCAGTTGTTCACAATTACATTCTGATAACCCTCCACAATTAATTGTTCAATATCTCATTGTTTGAATGTGGTCTTGTGCATTTCAACGTAGTAGGTACTTAACTTGTGCCCACACCACTTCAATTGGGTTTAATTCACAATGATAAGGTGGAAGCCGAAAAACACAATGCCCTTTATTCTTTGCAAATTCATCAATTTTGTTTCTGTCATACTGAGACCTAACCTCTGACACACAAGCCAGTAAATCTCTTTTTAACATGTCATTATTTAGTGGTATATTCTTCTCAGTAAACCATTCAATAATTTGGTTTCCAACAACCGAGTTCTCTGGTTTATTTGGAAGCAATTTATTCTTGAACCAATCTCCAAATGTATCTGCATCCATTTCGCTATGAACATCAGCAGTATTTTTCTTACAAAGAACTGTACATTCAGCACCAACAACAAAACCTTGCTCGCATCCAGCATGAATTAATGCAAATCGAGGCCCAAGACCATTGGTGATTTTAAGCCAGCCTTGTGTAAAAGCTTGTCGACTGTATTTTTAAAACAGCGGTAAATGCTACCTTGTCACGCTAAATTTTGTTCACTACCATTTTTATCATTATCAATTGTCATTTATTCTCGTTTTCACACCACCACGAGATAGAGTAGACGGCGCGTTTCTACGTTTCGACACTCTGGATGGACTAGGTGTGCCCACGTCTACGTCTGCAGTGTTCGGCTGAGTGTTGTTCTCCTCTTCTGTAGTCTCTTCTTCAGAATCAATTTCTTGTCTTCGTATGCTGTCAGTTTGTTGAAGACCGATTCGACTTGTTCGAGTTCTTCTTCGTCTGCGGAGTTTCAGCGTTTTAGCAGGAGCTTCCGTTATAACAAATACAAATAATGGAGCAGTTTAAACCTCTGCAACCACATGCTAAGCCGCATCCTTTTTTTGCATTTACAGTACTGGAATTTGAGAAATACTCCATCAGCAGGAGCTTTATTGTTCGCTTCCATCCCCATTCTTCCGAATTTCTGAAAACACCGTACTAATTCTGAACTTGGTAGGTTCAGAGTGGATGTTGGAGTGCTGTTTTGGATATAGGTGGGAGTAAAGATTCAACTTTCTTTTGTCGCAGAATCAAGTAGAATGTTGGTACTGGAGAGAGTCCAAAGATTCGTTTTTTTGAGAAGCTCCGTACAGTGCAATTAAGAATTGAACTCCTGCAGCAGCATTGGTGTCAAGATTTACACTTTCTTGCTTGAACACCTGCACAATCTAATTTAATTCCTTGGAATTCTTAAGCATGTTCAAGAACTTCTTCCTTCTTTCGCCGTAGTGTCACAACCTCTAAAAGCGTGTAAGAACAATATGTTGTCTGCCACTGCTTGATCCACCCGGAGTGTCGAAACGAAAGAAGGCATAAACAACTTATTGCAAATATGTGGATTAGCCCCCCTGACGACACCACAATACAAAAACGCGCTGTCTTGATTTAAAAAATACAATGCACATTTAATGAGGTTATTTCCAATGTTGATTTTTTCCAGGACGTCCTGGATGGGTCCTATTGTCAAGAAACTGTATTTTGGGAACCATTTCCCAATATGGCGGAGTCAGCGGCTATCCGCTAAGATCGCAAATATTGTTTAGGTCATCAAAGTGTCAGTTTTCAAAATTCCTGTATTTTTCCAGTTGTGTTAGCTCCTTGTTATGTAATTGCTCGAATTCTGTGAACAGTGTTTTATGGGTGGTGCCACTTTTAAGCTAATTGCATCAATTTGATTGTCGTTCCATTCTGAGGGTTATACTATATGTTAGTTAGCCAGCTGTGACATAAATATTTTCTTGTTTTGTATGTAAGTAAACATTTCCTTTAAATGAAATAGAATGTGTTGGAAAGAATAAAATCACTATGTGGACGCGAGAGAGGGGGGGGGAGAGCCTTAGGCATTTTCGGAAAATGGTAATCATAAATAGTTTTATTACCAAGTTTGTTTGAACTTGAATCTGACAACCTGTAGCAACTCAAGGCAAAGAGGTAAAGAGTTTGCATTACAAACCATAAAGCAGTTTCGCAAAATACAATTTTTTTTTAATTTGTTGCGTATCAAAAAAGTATAAAAGTTTTGTGTATTGCTACTACCTCTTTGTAAGGTTATGTCTGGGATAAGAGTAAATTGAGTAACAACCTACTCTACCTTAGTCATTTACCAGGGTTAGGAAAATCAAACCGGAGTGTAGAACCCGGTTACTTATTCGGTTTTACAAACACGGTTGTTTTTACCCGACTGAAATAACGAACGCATATGTGCTAACCGTGCTGTGATATCAATGCCAGAGTTTAATTTCCGAAAAGGCGGTATACCTATATTCTAGGTGGAATTACTTTTCACTAAATGCTCTTGTATATGTACATTCAGTATTAAAAATTTAAATAATTTTGGATATTTTATGCATTTCTCTTATGTTACTAAATCACCTAAATAATGGTAACAAGTGATAAGGATCATAGTTAATAAACAGTAAATGGTAGTACTGACTTGGGAAATAAGATAAGGGAAAGAAACAGAAATTTGGTACAGAACATAGTGACAATGAATTTGATAAGTAGGGACTTACAGAAAGAAGTGTAATGACGAATTATGGAAATGAAAGAAAAATATCAATCGGTTAAATCAGCAAAGACTATAATGTCAGTTAAAGAGAAGAAGATTAAAGGACCAGAAGATTTTGTAAAGAAAAAATCCTAGATATAATAATATGTGTAACTGTAATTAATATATCCTAAAATTATATAAAACTAACTAGAAAACTTTGTCAATAATATTGTTCTTTTAACCTAATTTCGTTAGGTTCTGTTGTTTCTGTTGCTTTCCTTTTAGACAAATTTTATTTTTATAAATTACATTTCTATGCTACTGAATCGACTCTTTTGTTTATAAGATTCACTTGTATTAATTTTAGTATTGCCTTCTAATATTGTTTCAAGACATTCAACTTATTGAATATTAATATGTATATGAAATTAATTTATTTCATGTCACAATAAGAAGGTACAGATTTTTATTTTTATTAAAAATCACAAAAATTGATAGTTATAACTAGAGACTGGATTTTATGCAAAATGCATATTTGTTGCTTTTTGGTATATCCCTCCTATACTCCATTTTCCACCCTCAGAATACGTCTTTTACCATTTTTTAGCGCATATAATGCATATTTGGGCACTTTACCATAACTGCATATGCACGTACATATTTGATAATTATTTTGCATATTTATGCATATATTCGCCATTTTCATAAGAACCATAATAAAATCTGATATTTAAAGATATTCAATTTGTTTGTGTAAACGTGAAGGGATTGCATTCCTTCAACTTTGCATTAACGACTCATTAAAAGTCCCTCATGAATAATGAGATGGACTTTCCCAAAAATAGGATTTAACTATACAGATAATCGGTTTACAGGGCAATTAGAACTTACGTAAGAAATCCTTTTCAGAAATGTAGGTATTAATGCAGGTATATTATACCGTACGACTAATATCAATATACTGTGTGTACATGCAGATTGCATGTACACACAGTTGTAAAATTTATTAAATCATTTAAGTATTCATAAACAGTTCGTTCACTATTTACAAATAATATTTACAATACTTCATGAACCTGATATTATTTTGTAACTGTAAATATTAGTATTATGGCAATATATTAAAATAATATTGAAATCAATTTTATTTATATTTAAATAACTTGGTCAATAATTTTGGTAATATTATAATATCAGAAATTAAATATATTTTATTATTTATTTGATTAAACACACGTGTTTCTATTTTATGTCTTATGTACTCTCGTATGTAAATGGGTTGCTTGGCATGCCTTTGCGTGTTTCTCCACCTCTCTTTATCTTGTGTTACTCGTTTGCCTTTCTTCTATAGAATTTATTTTATTTTAATTTCGTCTTTTGTTTTTTTAACAATTATTTCCCATTTTATTACTTGCATTCAATCTACTAATAATCACATCTATTTGTAATCGCAGTGGATCGTGTTAATTGGAGATTATTCCCTTAGTCGTTAGGCAACGAAGCCCTAAAAGTAAATACGATAGAGAATAAGGCTATTTGTATGATATTTGAATTAGATGAATCTACACAGTGACATGTTAATAACAATATTCAAACGTTTTATTTTTAAAATCGTACTTAATAATTCCGAAGTTTCATAAAATCAGTGAAACTCTTGACGTTTTATGAGATTCGACTAACTTAAGTAATATCGGGATAATCCTAAGATATTTGTGGCTTAATTTAAGCAATTATATCTCGATTTGAATCAGAATTGAAGGCTTAATGGTCTGATTGTAAGCTTATCCGTTTTAAAATGACGTTATTGGAACGACAACAACGTTAGAAACAAAATTTGTGACTAATCGTTGATTAAAAAGTATTATTTTCTTTTGTCGGAAACAAAATAAGGTGTTTATGAACATCTGCAAGATATTAAGCTTTAACTTCACAACAATTAAAGTCGAACCGGTTTTGTTCTTACGATAGACACTCATTAGCAGCACCCTTTAAATTTATTTTGTAGTATAGAGTGTATCATAAGGTGGTGAATAACAATAGTTATATTTCTTTAAATGGAACATCCTATATATTTCTAAATTTCTGTATTCCCCATACAATCTTAGTCAAAAAATAATAAGATAGTGTAGGCCTAGAATCTAGTTTGTTTTTGACTTCTTAAACATAAATGACGTTATTAATTTAAAACTGACCATTTATGAGCTATTGTCCTTTTTAGATATAATTGTGTCAGTTTCTTGGTTTTATATGAATATCGTATATAGTATGCCGTGAAATAAGCTGTGAATTTGATAGTTAAATGGATGACATTTAATAAGTTGCTTCTCATTTGGCAGGCGTAATTTTATAATAAATTTTTCTATAGATGACGTAGACATATGATTTTTGTTTGTATAGTGGGAAAAATTGTATACAAGCTAAAATTGCATTCCAAAGATATATGAGATATAATTAGGTACTCTTCTTCTTCTTTTTAATAATATAATCTAGTAAGTGTCAAACTTCTAAACCTATACTATATTTTATTTACAAAACACTTTACACCAATACATATGAGGTATATAGAATATACTACAATAAACAAATTATAAAACCAAACAAATTAATAACTTGCAGAAACAGAAACTGTTATATGAATGATTGAGTAATTAATGGAACAGGAACTATAAATCAGTAAAAATTATTTCAATAAGTGTTCAAGTGAGTATTTACTTCGAAACGTTTTTGAACACGCTTCCGAAATGTTAAACCCTCATTAATGAAAAGTTAAGCACCTGTATTTCTAAATGTTGATCGAATATGTTTCTGCATAACTTCTTTTGTGATAACAGATACAGCAAATATACTGTTGCTCTGTTATGTATCTCCATAAAAAAAAAATTAATTTTGTGATGTCTGGAGACATAGCAGGTCAGTGAATAGGGCTCCCACAGCCTGACCGCTTCTCTGGATATATTTCTTTTAAAATATTTCGTGTCTGTCATCAACACTACCAGTAGTAATAAAAGTGTCTATTACCCTGAAAGTCATTTGTCCTGAGTCGCCTTTTTCCAGGGTAAAGCTACCGGTAGCTTTCTCGGCTAATAAAAAAAATTGACATTCCTCCAGTAGAAAAATCATATGTGAAAGCTCTTCTTTAGAAAAACTAATTATAAATTCACTTCAATTATTTTAAGATAAGTAACATCAACAAATTACTCCTGTCAACTGAGAAGCAACTAATTCTTTTAAGTCTTCCATTCAATTGTCAACATCGCAGATAATTTTGCCGCATACTATACCATATTCATATAAAACCATAAAATTGACAAAATTACATCAAAAAACAAAAAAGAAAAAAAATGAAGTGTGGCCACCACACCAATTTCTTATACGTATGAGCGTTCCAAATTACAGAGTTTTAAAATTTTTTTATATAAAAATGATTTAAAATCCTATCATAAGTACTTCTATTCTCTTAATAAATGTCTATGGAATGCATACTTTGCGAGATATTCGAAAGAAAGTGTTACTCGCTAAGAGTAAAAGTGACTTCCGGTTCGAATTTTGAAATTTTTTTTACACAAAAGATATTGAAAATTAAGTTCTAAATACTTTTATATTCGCAGCGTACCTGTATAAAAAGCATAACTTGCGAAATATTTGCAAAAAACTGATTTTAGATAAAAGTAAAAGACGTACTTGCGGTATCAAATTCGACAAACTTTCATAATAAAATTCTTCTCTAATTCAATTTTGAGTACATGTGAATTCTTTGAAAATTTGTTTAAACTTAGTAGTTGACGAAATATTGGCAAAATTCGATTTTTTCACTGAAGTAAACTACTACTTCCGGTCTGCCGATTTTACTGAAAATCTAGTCAGTTCTCAAGAGGGAGATTATACTCGTAAATATAAAATTTGGAATTGATACCTATAGCGGTTTGACCGCTATCGTGGTCACACACACACACACTGAGACACATACAGAGAGAGACATTTTTTAAAAAGCACTTTTTCGGTATCAGGGGACATCTGGAAAAATCACGAGGTCGAAAATTTTCACCATCACAATACTTCCTTATACTACGTATAACAAAGTAAAAACACTGACCCAGAAATGGTCACTTAAAATAATAACGACTCATATGTTTTTGGTATCAAATATAATAAGCAATTTGAAAGCAAAGCGATATACAGCTGTTCCGTTAAATAAAAAGTTTTTTTTAGAAAAAAATGTGTCATGTAAATTTAAGCCAGTTTTCTGAACAGCAAGTAGTACTTGAAAAGTAATAAATATGTATATATAAGGTCCTTTTCTTGTGAACACGGCTTCTAAAAATTGTGGCCATCTACTACGCCGTTTTTGAGATATATAAATTTTTAAAACATTGAGTATTTCAGAGAAATTGTAAAAAGTGGAAAACTAGGTTTTGGGTCTATATTATTTTATTATCTTTTGACTAAGACATTTTTTAAAAACCACTTTTTCGGTATCAGGGGACCTCAAAACGTGGACATCTGGAAAAATCTCGAGGTCGAAAATTTTCATCATCACAATACTTCCTTATACTACGTATAACAAAGTAAAAATACTGACCCAGAAATGGTCACTTAAAATAATAACGACTCATGTTTTTGGTATCAAATATAATAAGCAATTTGAAAGCAAAGCGATATACAGCTGTTCCATTACAAAAAAAGGTTTTTTTAGAAAAAAATGTATCATTTAAATTTAAGCCAGTTTTCTGAACAGCAAGTAGTAATTGAAAAGTAATAAATATGTATATATTAGGTCCTTTTCTTGTGAACACGGCTTTTAAAAATTGTGGCCATCTACTACGCCGTTTTTGAGATATATAATTTTTTAAAACATTGAATATTTCAGAGAAATTGTAAGAAGTCGGAAACTAGATTTTGGGTCTATATTATTTTATTATTTTTTAACTAAGAATTGTACAGGGAATACTAAAATAATAATATACATGATGTTTTACTTAAAAAAATATAATTATGGTTAGCCACCAACTATGGGATACTCTGCATATTTCAAAATAAATTTGAAAGGTGTGGCAATCCGATGAGTCGTTTTCGAGGTATATAAGTTTTTCAAAACATTTTTCGGAATAATGGTAATTAATCAAAAACTTTACTATCTTATAACTTTTTGACTAACAATTATATGGGGAATACAACAATGTAATAATATGCAGGCTATTCCATTAAAAAAAAAGTATAACTATATGGCCAGCCTCCAAGTTATGGAACACTTTGTATAATACAAAATGAATTTAGAAGATGCTCCTAATGAGAGGTTATTTTAAGAAGTAAACCGAAATATCTTATCTTATAAATTCACAATCAGCCCCACGGAGATTACTCGCCCTGTATATAAGTAGTATTTCTTAGTTAGATAGAGATCCTTACATCTTTAATAACAGTATTACAAGTGTTCCTTAATTTGACATTCTAGGTCCGCTATTATTTTTATTAGATACGGAAGTGTTTGATTTTGTGGTGATTTTCATAAAATTGGCTGGTACTATCACACAAGTATCCCTTAATTGTTGAACCCTATAAACTATCCTTTACTATAATATTTTTTATTATATGCTAATGAACTGTGAAAGTTAAATTGAATGTAGTAGCTACGTTCGTTTCTGTAACGAAATAATAGATATGTTGAACGTCTGTCGAACAGTTTAAAGGTGAATTTAAATATTGAAAAGATTAAATTACTGATATTTGCGAATAATATTCAGAATTTCTATACTGAAAAGAAAGTACTTATGCTGCTCCAAATGTCGTGAAGGTCACGAATGGTGTTAGTGTTTACTCTTTCCTTTCTGTGTAGTATGCAAATGTGTTTTCCCATTTCATGTAGATATCGAGAACATTTCCGTCTTACAGTAGACACAATAGCTAAATTAGGCGCTCTGAAGCACGTAAAGTCATTTTCAAGAAGTTCGGTATACTTACAACCATTCAGTGTAAGATGGTAAACGAAGGTATCATATTGTTCTTCACATTTTTGAGATACGTTAATCCATTTAATTTTTCACTTATCTCATTTACCAATTAAAGCGCGATTTTTCCTCCTTCCTTCTACCCGCTTCTCTAGGCCAGTAGACTTTCCCCACCACCTTCTCATCTCTAATGCTTTGCGCATCAACGAATCAATTTTCCCGGCATCATTGTTGATTTCTTTAAAATTTCGTTGAGTATCCAATCTATTCTCGTCTTTCCCTGTATTTTTCGCAGCAACCTCATAAACTCTTAAGCCTGTCTCTTCTTTTCTTTCTATACAATGGATAAAGTTAGACGGTTTTCTTGTTTTCCAGAAATATCGCTTTTAAGCTACTAAATAATCTTCCTAGTTTTATTGATATTTCGTTTATTATCCATACTTATTCTAGATGTCCAGTATCAATACTCAGAGATCTAATGCTTTGCTTAGCTTGGTCTTATTACTGTTTGAGTTTTCTCTATAATTTTTCTCATGTATAATTATCCTAGTTCCTATTTTAATTACATTTTAGTTTTTTGTTTCAGCTATTATTGCCATGTCGCCTGCGTATCATAGTTCTGTCAATTTTTTCCGTCCTCCAGAAGTTGAGTTGATAAAAGTTCTTACTTGGTTCTGCTTTTATTGCCTCATTCACAGCCAGTTACATAGTTAGAAAAGTTAAAACACATCTTGATTTAGGCAGATTCTATATTAATACTGTTTTACTACTTATTTTAAGTTCCATATACTTTATAGTATCCGTATCATTTATAAACCCTAGAAAACATTCTTGATTTTAACTTTTAGAAGATTTTAGTTACGTAGAAACACAATCGGTCATAAAATCTTATACGACTTTTTCACAAGTAAAGTTAATTAAAAGTTATGAACAAATTTGCAGATAGGTGCAAAGAATATGCGTGTCTTTTGCTCATATATATTTCATCATCCATTTTACTTTTTCATATTTAAACGCTTTACATTTCGAATTAATTTATACCAGTGCAGTGGTATAAAAAGAATGGAAATATTAATAAAATATTGATTAAATTAAAATTTTATTCTGAAAACACAAAGAAGCGGTTGCTGTAATATTTAAAACAGAATTCCAAAGTTCCAGAAGCTGAGTAAGAAAACATATTGACATTTTGAATTCAAAGGTAATAATTTATTGGGGTCTCAACAAAGATTACGCGCACGACAAAAAGCTTAGCGCTAACTGTTTGTTCCAAGGAGATTATTAAGTAATGACTCTGGATTATCCAAGCCCGTGTTCTGACTGTAAGGGGTAGATAAGGTTCACGACAGCGATGCATTGAAAATAAATCTGCTTTAGGGTGTCGTTTTCTTTACACCGTCTCACTTCCGATCGATTGAGTTAGCGCTGTTGACCGGTAAATTAAATAAACCTTAACCTATTTATATTGGATTATTTAGATAATTTTTTATCAATTTATTTTATAGATATTTATGTTTTATTTATAATCTGATATTGTGTATTATTTTGTACAACCTAAATATTATATTTTTCTTTAAAAAAAGGAAGCTATATTAACCCGTTAGCTGTCAAAATGAATTTGATAGTATCTATTTTTAGTTACATGTGATTCCTACATGATGTACTACTATTTTTCTTTTTAAAATTGAATCATACATTTACTCGTTAGATTCAGTTGAACTGTTTTAGATACAATATAGACCTCCTAGTTCACCATTATCACTTTAAATTCTGTATATGAAAAAGGCTTCGTAGTCTATTGGGTAAATTAAATTGGTGATAATTTAAGGAAAGGAAAACTCTAATGATAAAACTAGTTTTTGTTTGATGGCGAAGATAAAATTATCAAACCGCACTTTATACATGATTTAAATATAATATTAATACAGGGTGTAAGAGCAGTACAATAGGCGTTTTCAGATATTAAACTTTGGGGTTACAACAGGGTTAGCATAAATGTGTTCGTTAATTCAGTCGGGTAAAAACAATCGTGTTCGTAAAATCAAAAAAGTAACCGGGTTCAACAAGCCGGTGCGGATTTCATAACCCTGGTAAGTGAGTAGGGTAGTGTAGGTTGTTATCCCTTCCCCGGATATAACCTTACAAAGCGTTAGTGTCAATGCACAAAACTCTTTTATTTCCTTTTATACGAAACACATTTTAAAGAAAGCCTTGATAAATTGTAATTTGCGACAACTACTTTATAATGTTTAATGCAAACTAACTTCTTATTTCTCTTTTCGTTGAGTTTTATACAGATTAGAATATCATCGTCAGACTCAAGTACAAACAAACTTGTTAATAAAACTATTTTACGAGTATCTGGAGTTGGAATATTCACTGTGGTATTCATTTCTTATTTCATTTTGCTGGTACAGACTCTAAGCTACGAATATAGGTTATGTTTATGTTACGTTACTATACTTGGACGCAAAGTGCGTTCGGAAATGTTTTAAATAACCAAGTAAAATTTGAGAACCTGTCTAGGTACTGTCTAACCGGGTCAGTTAAACGCTATATATTTTCCGAAAACGCCTAATGTTGTTTCATAGATTCAGACAAACGTTTAAATGCATTCTTAACATAAAATTACTTTCTGTCTTACAAACTAAAATTAAAATTTTAAGTAAAACGCATTATCTTTTTGCATTTTTGAAGCTTTAACTAAAAATCATTAAAACAATAAATCTGATTATTTCTAATTTTTATTATTAAAATATTACAGGTAAGAGGACTGTTACAGTTTTCAAACGCCTGTCTTAGCACATAGATGGCGCCTCTATTTGCTTAGATAAGGAGCGGCTAACGGCAGACAAATATTCCACGTTGTGCGCATGCGTCGGAAATTCGACTAAAATATTTTGTCCGCGATAGTACATGGTCATGTATTATATATGTCATTCACGATTAAATTATCTAATAAAACTGATTTCACATTGAGACATGTGCTTATTTTACATCCCCCCTGAGTAATAATTATTAACATGACTGTCATAACAGTCGCTAGACGTTTGTTTGAATTCCGAGCAATATACACGGTTTAATTTAAATAAACATATGAGAACAGTGCATAATAAAGAACCTGAATATATAGAATGTGCTTCGAAAAAAAAGTATATGTGTGCTACTTGTAAAGTTTATTTCCAGTTCAATAATGATTTACGGAAAAATTTAATGGATAAACATGACGTCGAAAATATCGTAGAAGAATTGGGTTTTGATTCTTTCAGTGGTAGGTAAAATTTGTATCTGTTGACTAAGTAGTTTAATTTTAATAATTTTTTAGCATTTAGTCAGTGGTTATCTGAAGAAGAATAAGGACGTAACAATTTAATTCAACACTAATTGGAGAAAATCTACGACTGTTTTTCAGTGATTATTTTAATTTTCTTTTGGATGTTTCTCAAAAATAGAATCTTATAAAATTCTTGTCTTTTTCTTTATATAACAATAGTTTTATTTACACTTCATTTAATTTGTGCCTTACACATTCATTAGAATTTTGAGCAAACATTATCTCTGTAATACTAATAAAAAATTATTTCTTTCTTTTAACAAAGATTGAAATGCATGTTGGTTTGAATGGCACCGGATACAATTAACAGAAGTTTCTAAATTTGTTTTTAAATTAAAATAAAATGTGCAGCCATATTTTATGTTTATAAATTTATTATCAAATATTTATATAAACTTATGATACAATAATTCATTAAATAGTAGGAAATACATAAAAAGGGGCGTATAATATATTATTTCAAAAGTTAATTTAATGAGTAAAAAATGTACAATGTCACATGAATAACTAATCACATATTTATATAGAGCACACTGTAATTTATACAGATAACCACTGACTAAATGCTAAAAAATTATTAAAATTAAACTACTTAGTCAACAGATACAAATTTTACCTACCACTGAAAGAATCAAAACCCAATTCTTCTACGATATTTTCGACGTCATGTTTATCCATTAAATGTTTCCGTAAATCATTATTGAACTGGAAATAAACTTTACAAGTAGCACACATATACTTTTTTTTCGAAGCACATTCTATACATTCAGGTTCTTTATTATGCACTGTTCTCATATGTTTATTTAAATTAAACCGTGTAGAATATACTTTTTCACATTCCAAACAATTAATCGGCATTTTAAACGAAATAAATTCCTACACATTCCTATACCTCATTGACATTTCCGACGCATGCGCACAACGTGGAATATTTGTCTGCCGTTAGCCGCTCCTGCTTAGATATGGGTATAACCTCGAAACTTATTTGTGGTACTGTGTATTGTTTGATTATTATGTTATCTCCACATATGACCTGTCCTGACTAAATAAAACAAATGTCGACTGTGTGAATATATATACCTTATTACATCTGGTTTTAACTACTGTTTGGTGACTTCTTGGTTCCTGGGTTCAAATCGCGTTGTAGTCTCTTCTTTTGCTGTTTTTTTTTGTTAATTATCTTAAAGAATATCTTCAGAATTGTTGTTCTGCTATGTCAGGTCCTCGCCGTGGAATTAATGAATATGTCCTTTAGAATAGTATACAAAACGTCGACAGCAGAAGTAGAGACAATGATTCGGCTTCAGTTCTGGAACCAAGAAGTAATCACATACAAACGTGAAAACCTACGCCTTAGATTTACTGCTTTTGTATTAAAGTAGAAGATGTATATACCAGTTAGATTTAGTTTCAATGTTTTTTTCGACAATCCACAACACATAGTGTTTTTTCAAAATATATGAGATAGTATTCTACAAGGCGATGTATTATACTACATTATAATTTATTCCATCAAATCAGCAAGAGGTTATTTCGATTTCAGGGATCCAACTTTGAAAAACTTTTATTCAATTTACTATTTCATTGCTTCCATAAAGTTTTTGGTGGTTCATATAATTTTTCCCTGAAGATTTATTACATAATAAGAGAATGCGCTGATACTATGTTCAGCCTAATCTAGATTTAGATCTAACTTTTAGGCTTCCACTGTTATCATTAAGTATAATTTCTTGGTTTCTGGTTTAGAACCCTATCGTAGGTCTTCTTCTGCTGCTAACACAACGTCCACTATTCAGACAGTTTTAGGAAATCCCATAAGCATCATTCAATGCTCTATGGTAATAGTAATCACATCAACCACAAATCTACTGTGAGGGATCTCAGAGAAACATTTGATGAAGAACTTGCCTTTTCGAACCGTGTTTTGGATATTATATTGTCAGCATTTATGTTGTTACTTGATTTCGTCGTGCGAATGAACAGGAAGTTTAGTAATATTGCTGGCTGATTATATCATTTTGCGTATATTATAATTTCTGTAACGCATTGAGAGTGTTGAGGATGATAACTTTAATGTGAGGACGTTCTACTCATACGGGAGATTGTTTAGAGTCATTAAAAAGAGAGGACTACGCCTAACGTTTTCTTTAAAAACGCGTGACTTTTAGCAATATTTTATTGACACTGCAGCATGTGTGAGTGTGCTGTATTTACGAAACAGAATGTTTACTATTTATAATAATTATAAGAAAACATACAATACTCATAATAGATGTTCAGTAAATATTTCAACGCGAAACAGTCACCTTTATTTGAAATTACCTAAAATTGTATGAAATTTATAATAAATTCTTGGAAGAAACGGATGATTTCAAAATTTAAAACCGATACATATAGAAAATATTTTTTGTTAGGTAGGTGAATGCTCGCAAATATAGATAGATAGATAGATAATTTATTCGTTCTCTGATACAAAAGTATGCTAGTAAGAACACGTCAGACATATCACAGGTAAAATAATTAATACATGTACACAAACATTTTAAAATTTCAAATTATACTCAAAGAGCTACTTAAATTATACAATACTTTTAATTAATTTTCAAAGACAGCAAGTCAGAAACTCGTCCAGGGAATAGAATGCATTGTCAATTAGAAAGTTCGTTACAGTTCGCACATATTTTTGTAGAGAAGCATTCTCCAGACCACCATCCATGTCGTTTAACTTGTTGTATATCTTGGGTCCCCAGTAGTCGACGTATCTCTGCGTTTTTGCCAACCGGTGATAGGGTATCCTCAATGCCTCTTTATTACGTGTTGCGTAAAGGTGTGTGTCGCCATTTTTTGAAAAGTTGTGCTTGTTTTCATGTACGTATTTTGCTGTTGTTAATACATATATACATGGAATAGTAAGTATTCTTTGGCTTATAAACGATGTTTTACATGATTCATCTGATTTTAGATCACACAACACTCTCACAGCTCGTTTCTGGAGCAAAAATACCCTTTGAGCACCACCAGAAGCGCCCCAGACCTGGATTCCATAGCGAGCCACGGCATGGATGTTCGCAAAGTATACCAGTCTCACAGCTTCGTAGGTGGATATGGATTTCATTCTTCGCATACTGTAAATTGCGGCAGTCAGTTTGTCAGCAATCCCTGCTACATGTGGCAACCAGCTAAGCCTGTCGTCCACTGTGAGTCCTAAGAACTTCACAGTTTTCATCTGTTCCATTTGCAAATTGTATCCGTTGCGTTTTCTTGTTATTCATGTGCAGACCATTGCTTGCGAACCATTCTTCAGCTTCCTGCATTATATTATATGTTTTGATATTAATTTTTAGTTAGTGATTATTATTTTTATTATTAGTATTCTGCAATATATAGCGCCTGTCAAAAGTAACGCATAAATCCATTTATAGCTTATATAGACGATTTGCCGAAATATTCTTCAAAGAACATAGCGATTTTGTAAAAAATAGTTATTTATTATACAAGGGAAAAAAAGTATTAGATTTTAGCGTAAATTACCGAGAGCTAAAATCTAATTTTTTTCCCGTGTATAATACACTATTTTTTTCTGTGATGGGAAAAACGACGATTTAATATTGAAAAAATCACGTAAATACTATATATTGAAGTCAGAAAATCAATCGATGTGACATTTCAAGTGACATTACACCTGCGTTGCTAATGGAAACCTGTAAAATAATCAAATATCTGTCAATTTAAGCGGGCAAAAAGTGAGCACTTTTTTCCCCGGGAAAAAAGTGAGAGTGAGTACTTTTTTCCCGGGTTGATAAAGTGACATTTTATTACCTGTCAAGAAGGATAAAATGTCAACTTTTTTTCTCGTCACAGAAAAAAAGGATTTATTTATATGTTATTTTTTCTCCCCACCCCCCTCTCTCTCTCTCTCTCTCTCTTTAGATGTTCATTAGAATAGATAAAGAGGAAATAGAAGTTTACTACAGTAAAAAATCCATATTTACAAATATTTCGTCAACTACTAAATTTAAGCAAATTACTAAAAATACAAAAGACCTAAAAAGTGAATTCTAGAAAGATTTTTATAAAAAGGGTTTTTCCAAATTCCTACCGAAAGTGGGTGTTACTGTCCAAGCGAACAGTTTTTTGCAAACATCTCGCAAATTTTGCATTCTATACAGGTTTATGTGGAATACAAAAGTATTTAGAGTCCGAACTGAAGCAATTTATAAAAAAAAATTAAAATGTGGATCGAACGTAATATTCTAACTCTTCTCAAGTAGCAGTTTTTTTTGCAAATATCTCACCAATTTTGCATTCTATAGAGGTTTATTAACACAAAAGTTTTTAGAGCTGCATTTGGAAAAATGTTTCTATAGAAAAAAATTTCAACATTCGGACCAGAAGGAACACTTACGATGGGGTTTATTTTATTAAGAAGTTACAGAACTTAGAACTCCACTTGGGAAATCTTTTGTATACATATTTTGAAACGCACATACGTATAAAAAAGTCGTGTGGTGACCACACCTCATTTTTTGTTTTAGGTATAATCTTAACTGAATAGGTACGCTTCAGAAATCTTATAATAATAATGCTATTGAAAGTACTGTGTGATGTATCATCCTCGCTAAACTAACACTGTATTAGAAGATCCCTCTCGTAGAGACTTAATCTAATTATTTTAGAAGAATAGAAATATTCAAAGTTAAATAAAAACACAGATTGATGTAGCCAATCTAAAGAAATTTAATGTATTTTGAACCTTGCAATGAAAGAAGTGTTTATATTAAACTCAAAAGAAAATACGCATTCGATAGAAGAATTCAGTTTGTATCCAAACAATAAAATATAATATGATCATTAAATAGGCACTTACTATTATAATTAAAGGTTATTACGATTTCAAAAACAGCTTTACCGTAAGTTACCTACTCACGTTTTGCAAGTCTTTTTAATACTACATACGTATAATATTATTAGTTATAAATGACTAGATATCCTATATCATTCGAAAGCTAATCTGGCCAGTGCTGCCGTTTCAGTACAATTGTACCGAATTCAGTACACTATTTACAAATCCAGTACGTCAGTACGCCATTTTGCAAAAAGGGCTAATTTCAGTACAAACTTGAAAGTTTCAGTACTAAATTAAATCCATGTAATAATAATAATATAATACTAACAACAATTACAAAAAACGAGTATAGAAATAGTTTAAATATAGATACGGTCAAAAATTTATTATTTGCCAAGCAAGTGATTGGCAATATCGGATGCCATCAATGGGAATCTAGTGAAGAGTATATTAATTTTGATAAAAAATAATTCATTACATTTTACAGGGTTTTTCGGTTACCTTTCACGATTTGTCGTCCTTTGTGTTTCACTATTAATCAAAACACATTCGCATTTGTCAAATGAGTGTCACCTTTTGTCAAAACAACTTCATGAATTTTCATTATTGCAACATCGAAAGTGTGAGAAGGCGAAGGCATAATGTCAAAGTTAGTAACGAAATACGCACATTAATTATTAATTCTATGAATCAGGAAAAATCTTCTGTTGAGGAAGACAGTTTAATGTAAAATCGAATACAATGTGTAAATTTTATGCAAAAAAATGTGCAAACGAGACAAGTACATAATCGACCCCCCGACCACAGATTACAAGAAGAATAGAAATTCTTTCGTAAATTGTGTATGAATTTGTTTATGAACTTCATTAAGTATTTACTGTCTATTTTACATACATGTAATAAATATACATCGTAGTTCGATATGTATACTTCTGTAATTAAATATATTTTATGATTTTATGAAAGTTGAATAAAGTCATTACATATGTTAGTGATGTATTTTATTGTCCCTTGTGAGTAAAAAAAAAGGTCATCCATAATTTTTTCTCGATTCAGTACGTTTTTTGTAAATTCAGTACGAAAATTCAGTACGTTTTTAGAGCTAGTGGCGGCAGCACTGAATCTGGCTACTTATTAGATAGTTATTTGTAATTGAAAACGTGAGCAGAGAATGGCTCTATAAATTAATTTGTTTAAAGGTAAAGAGTCACGTGATTTTATGCAAATTAGTCACGTTTTATCTCTAAAGCGCTGTCCCTATCTGACTTTGTAAATGAGGTGTGTTTTTGTAGTGTTTATGTTTGGCCAAGTACCTGTGATCAGCTGCTAATTAACCTAGTTTTTGTGACTGCAACTGGTCTTTGAAGTAGGTTGAACCGGAGGGCTTCGGGATCTGCTACTCCTGTTAAATCGGCAACAGGAGAACTAGATATCTTGACAAAAGTGGGCTGCTACATACTTGAGCATGATAGTTCAAGAAACTGGAGCGTTTCCTTATTTTACCGGCGGGTAACATGCACAAAATAGTTGTCTTGTAAAATCAAAAACTGCTTATATACAATTTATTTACTCGATTAATTTTTGTACACCGTTTTCAGGCAATGGTGAGTGTACTTCAGTTTTTACTTGTCTTGATATTTGCACCAGATCTTTTTTATTTTAAGTAAGTTTGTAATTATTTTAAATTCGATGTAAACAAACACTTGTCATTGTTTTCACATAACCTATATAACTTATCTTGTCGCTGCGATTACCATAAGTTCGCATATAGACTACCGAACAATCACGTACGTATTCGAATAGTTGGTCAGTGAATGCCCTGTTTGGCGCTAAAGCTTCCAAGGTTTATTTAAAGATGACGGCATGCGTTTTTCATTTATTCTTAAATGTTCAAAAATTCACTTTCGAACATCTTATTTTAAGAACAACTTAAAAGATGTCAAATAGACCATCAGAATTACACTCATGCTATTCCTACAAATTATAATATTCATTTAGCTTCCTTATAGTGTCAAACCTTCATTTAAATGTGTTCTAATAAATTAATTCAATGCTAATCGTATTTGCCGTATTTTAATTACTTTTCATCTCTGTACATGCAATTTCAATCAAACAGTACAGTAAAATAAGATTCTGGTGTTCTTATTATAAAATATATAGGATATTTCCTTTATTTATTTGGACATATTTAATGATTATGCCTAATTATAAACATATTATAGAATGAATAAATACTCAGGTTATCTGTATATTCAATTAAGTTTTTTTTCAACTATCTTAATATAAATGCTTTCTTGAGCCATATTATACTGATATATAATGTGCTTGATAGCTTTATTAATTCTAAATTAACAGACAAGTGGGGGGCCCGGGGTGTTTGTGTGGCGAAATACACATATGTTTCGGAATGAATATTCTCTTATTGAATAAAAAGTTGGCTAGACAATTTTTGTGTTTTCCTACATATACATATCTGAAATATACCCGTGCAGTTTTTTATTTGTTCAATATTGCCGTATTTTTTAGTAATAGATATCAACAATTCAAAGTACCTAAACTTCCAAACAACTAATTATATTTTATTTTAATATTATATAATATTTTAAAGGAGGTATAGGTAATAGGTATAACTACAACAAACTATAATTTTGTATTAATTTAACGTCTAATAGAAGATTTCTATATTGTTTTCTCACTTATTCACTGTTCTGTTATTACAGATCAAAACCATACTTTCTAAAAATTCAAGACATATAATTGATAATTTCCAATGCTTTTTACTCATCTTGTTTACCACACCGATAACGGGTGGTTTTAATATTTCGGTCAGACATACCAAGTTATTTTTTTATTAATGATTTTCGATTTCTTGATAGTTCTTTCGTATGACATTTTATTTTAATATGGTGTTGTAAATAACTAATTTCTATTATTATTTATTATATAAAATTTCAAACAATGTGTAACAGGTATAACCACATTAAAATATGAAGTAAGTAAAAGAAAATTAATTTTATATTAATTTAGTACCTAAATGAATCAAGGGAATACACAAATATTATTAATTTACAAAGTACATAAATATAAGATTAATAATTAAATATGTCAGTTTTAGTGAAAAATTAAATCGACAGTGCTAGTAGTAGAAAATTATTTCCTACATATATAAATGAAGGCAACAGGAAATTAATTTTTTGTTTTCTAACTTATTCTAGGTATTTGACAACATTTTGTTTTCCTGCTGTTTTTTTTTTACTTCAAAGCAATCAATTATCAATTTACTAAACACTAAACTGTACATATAGTTTACATAAGCGTTCCTAGTTGTAGTCTTTTGTTCTTGGGTTTCCTGCCTGTAAATACCTTAGACATAGATAGATACGAGGGCGTATTTTGATGTTCTCTACCTAGCCATGAAACAAAAGAGTGACGATGTCAAACAAATTATTGAAATATTGCTGTCACTGTTAGAAGTACATGTGCTAAGTTTTGTTTAGTTTATGCTGTGTATAGAGATTTGAGACGGTCCATTTCTCGATAAAATGAGTGAAACTAAAGATGAACATCGCAGCGTAATAAAGTTCCTGACAAAGGAAGGCAATGGTCCAAAAGCAATTCATGAAAAAATGGTTGCTGTATATGGGAAAGATACACCATCTTATTTCCAAGTAAAATATTGGTCTAAACTCTTTCGATGGGACTGAGAGTCAATCAATGATGACCCAAAGTCCGGACGACCCGTTTAAGCTCGAACTGAAAACATTGTGCGAAAAGTCGAAAATTTGGTACTGAAAGATCTGCGTGTAAAGATCTCTATCATTGCCAATGAAGTCTGTATATCCGAAACAAGTGTTCTCAAAATTTTGCATGACGATTTGGGTATGAAGAAGGTGTCTGCACGGTGGATACCCAGATTGCTTACACCTGAACAAAAACTGTGCAGAAAAGAAGTTTCTCAAGAAAATTTGGTCAAGTTGGAGAGGCACAATACATTTTTATCTCGAATTATTACTTACCGGGGATGAGACTTGGGTATATTACTGGGACCCTCCTACTAAACAATAAACCATGCAGTGGGTTCATAAGGGCTCTCCACCACCAAAAAAGGCCAAGACACAATTTTCTGCAAAAAAACTGATGGAAACTGTTTTCTGGGATGCTGAAGGAGTTTTGCTTATTGAATATATGCCGAGAGGGTCTACCATAAATGGAGAGGCCTACGGAAACACAATTAAAAATGTAAAAACTGCTTGGAACAATTTAAAACAAATCTAGGACAACCGTCAGAATTTAGACTTTCGAAAAAAGGGGGGATAACTTCAAACCTTTGGATTTGCTTTTCTTTGCAATATCTTTTGATATATAAGAGATACGGTTTTGACGTATTCGAACAATGTTTAGGACAAACCTAGACAACCTAGAACAACCGTCAAAGTTTTAGTTTTTGCAAAAACTGGGCCTGACTTCATACTTTTGGCTTTCATTTTCCCCGTCTGATTTTGATTTTTTCTATGAAATACTTTGGAATAATTTAGAACAAACCTGGAGCAACCTAGAAAAATCGTCAGAATTACAATTTTCAAGAAAATCTCGTTTTTTCCGATTATCTCGGCCTGTTTTGATTTTTTCCCGAGATTCTTTGGAACAATGTTTAGAACAACTGGAAAAAACTTCAATATTTCAATTTTCGAAAAAAGAAGGGCTGGGTGACAAAGTCGGTTTTTTCAATTATCTCGACCAAATTTGACATTTTTTTTTAAAATGCTTTAGAACAATTTAGAACAAACCTAGAACAACCTGGAACAACTGTCAGATATCCGATATTCGAAAAAAGAGGGGCTAATTTCACACACTCGAAAAAGACACATGATAATAAATGTGAAAACACTCAAGAAAATGTAGTTTTATTTATGGTTTTTATGGTCGCTATTTGCCAGGAAAAGAAAAAAATGTTTTAATTTATGAACATTATCAATACGGTCAGGGCGGCAAAAATAAGTTCTTATTTTTATTTTCATATTATATACGTATATATGTGTATGTATATTTCTAACAAAAAAATAGGTAAATAAATTGCGGTAAGCAATATTCACACTCTGTGTACAAACAGTGTTTTTATGACGCACCTGTTATTTACCGCCTTTTATTCTGCACTGCTGTATAACTTGTGTTAGCAAAGTGGGGCGGAGAGTTCAGACAAAAAATAATGTACATACTACGTCTACAGTTTGTGTAACTAGGAGTTGATCAACTAAAAAAACACATTTAGCAGAAGATTTGTAGTATAAATATCAAAAAATTCGTTAGCGGTAGGTAAAAGGATATACATTTTGAAAAAGTCCCATCTTGCGAATCAAAAATAAACTGTGTGTTCTATTTACAAAAGAAATATTTCCAGCGTCAAAAAAAAGTGGAGGTATATTTTTCAAAGAACCAGCATAAAATACCATAAATATATTGGTAATAATAACTCATTTTTTTTAGGGAGACACTTGAACACTTTTCGTAAAAGCACGCAGATTATATATCTACTACAGTATCCAAGAGAATAAAAATTCATTTATTCCCGAATATTTACACATTTGTACCCGCCCTCTAGACAAACTGTTGGTCAGGGATCTATATCTCCCCTTCAGCTTGTTTCTCGAATGCAGTGTGGGCTGCCTAGTCTTAGTTTCTTTTATATCAAATATCTAAGAAAATATCAATTTTGAAAAGTAAGGGGCCTCATAGCGAGCAAGAGTTTCAAATACTCTATTAAAAAAAAAAATATTCTTCTATGTTAAGAAATAAAGGAAAAAAGAAAAGAAAAAAATGGTTCGACGTTTTATTTTTTTTTAAACACATTTAAAGACTATTTTGAAAAAAGGTCGTCATAGATACCTTGCATTTATTCAGACGTATATAAGAAAAAATAATGCATCGTTTCATGTTACCATATAAGCAAGTAAAAAGAAAAAAACGCTTACATGTAATAGCATATACCTATAATTTGGGTATCCCTGAGCCTTAAGACGGGGTTTTACCAACAAATAGAAACTTATGCAACTTAAATTACTCGCGGGACGGGTAGATGCAAGGGGGTGTGAGTAAGTGAAGCTACACGATATTCGGTTTCCTTCACAGCGCCTCGGTTTTATTCATAGATTAAGGAATACTATAGATGGGAAACATATGTATAAAGAATGAGTACTTACGGAACTGTTAATGTTTTATAATAAGCCAATTTTCGCTTGCCCATAACTGTTATATTATTATACACATTCGAATATTATAGGTATATATGACATTTAAATGCCAGTGACACTCGCATTTAAGTCTGCAATAGCCGACCGATTCCGATACATTTTCGTCTTCGCTGGGACCGGTAGAGATACCGTAAAGTAGAGATAGACGACGCGTAAAACCTTGTGTGAAATGTGTGTGACAAGGTTTAGTGTTTAATGTTTTTTATCTTTAAAAATAAGTGCATAAATTTGATTTTTTTTAATATCGTACATCAAATGTTCAGCTGGCGCGTAGATGTCGTTTTCTTTCTTTTGTGTACCAACCTTAGTTAGTAGACACTAATCAAATTCATGCATTTTGTGGTTATTTCTAAAACACATAACTTTCTTAAGAAAATAAATTAGTACAAAAATGGACCTTGACATTATAAACTGATGCCTTTTGCACCACTAACCCAAAATTACAAAATGAGTTTAAAAAACGCGAAACGCCGATGCCTTAATTTTCGATAGGTAAACGCCCCTCTTAAATAGTCTTTCTATGTGATTTAAAATAAATCAGCTAATACAAACATTATAATTCAGACTAAATTTTCCTGAATTAGCTCTCTTAACATACAATTAAAAATGGAAACTACAGTTGGTTTTATTATTAGTTAAGGTTGCGTCTCCAATTACAAACCAGAAGATTTAGTTACAAGAGTACCATACAAAAAAAACTCTTCATGGATACCTCTTATGCTACCTCAACCTTATATATTTAAGAAAACCTCTTTGTAAGAACTCAACTTCACCACAAGAATCCTGAAGATCAATGTAAGTGTATACAATTGTAGCATTTAGAAATGTTTAAGTTTAATTTGGATTTGAATAACCATTATATGCCACAAATAAACGTAGTTGAAATATGTAGGATTTGGAAAGATATTGAGAAAGTCGTGGAAACCAAACAAATATGAGTATACCAAAGTAACGTATACCTACCTACTATAATTTGTTTGTCCATATTAGATAAAATAAATATATTCCTTCTTAAGATTATATGAGTTGGTAGAACGACGGTTAAATATTATTTTAATATAAATTTTCGATAAAATTAAAAAATTCGGATGAGATAACAATATGTATTTGCACTATATTTATACGTATTTCTAATAAACTTCACTCACTACACGCCATAATAGAATATTATTCCTATTTATGGCGAAGTAACAATTGATCGGTTTTACATAAAATCGTGTTACCTACTCTTCTAGATATCGAAACCCAATGTTTAATAGATATTGTTTGTAGAACAGCTATCTGCTATTTTATGTATTCTTCCGCGCATTGTTAGGATTCTTTACACTGAAACGTTCCTTTTTACGGCTGATCTGAACTCGTCCACCTGTAGTACGGGGAACAGTTTGAATCCACGGTCTCAAGTCTCCTTGGAAACCTGTACAACGCCAAACAAGGCCATCAAAGTTCGGACGTGTCTGGAATACTATCTACTTAATGGCAAATAAAATACACCACTAAATTCGACGTACATTCTTCCGACGGTCCTTTTGCGGCAAAGAGTACAATTTCAGAGTTTAGTTGACGTCAACTTCGTTAGAATCTCGGGGGAATATGAAATTAGGTTCGGTAACGATTTAAAAGTTAGAGGATTCGATAAAATTGCTAAATAATGTCACAAAAGAATTGATGTGAAATCAATGCTCAATAAACGTTAAGAAAAGAAAAAAGAATACGAAGATAAAAAAACCTCCATAGAAGACAACCATTGGTTATCATGTCTCAACTACTTGTGTATGATAATTAAATATACAGACTGATTCACGACAAACGACGTAGTCTACTTGTGGAAAGCGATAACTGTTGTAATAACTCGTTTTGTAGTGGCAGACACAGAGCTCTTATATGCACACACTAAAGTTATTTTGATCTTGGCGGACAATTGAGGAAGCAGGTATAAATCAAAGTAATGTAAATTAAAACAATTTTATTTAAGATGCTCAAAATAGGGTAAAAGTTGGATATATGCCCCACCTAAGGAAAATAATTTATTTCTATTTTACCTTATCCTATCAATCTACTGTTTTTTGCTAAAAGAAATTTCAATAATGTATGAACCTGAAAATATAATATATATTAAAATATAGTTGTATTTAGGGACCAATAAGTTCGATTTAAATAACATCTACATTTGGCCATATATCCCACATACGTTGTGTTTATGCCCCACCACGTGGTATATATGCCGCACCGTTGTTTTCATAAGGGATATATGGCTGTAGACCTGTAGAGATACCCGGTTGTACATTTTCTAAAATTAAGTACCTACTATGAAGAGATCGCTCATAGCATGTATTTTGCATAAAAAAATTTATCAAAAAATATAAAAAACTTTATTTAAGTAATGTTTAAAATATAACGCTATTATAAGACTTTACATCCTACAACTTCTTCTTTACAGTGTCTAACCTTTTCTTAACTTTTCCACAAATATTGCATCGGGGGTTGTACATTGTGCAAGTTTCATGCAACCACAATTCACAGTCAATGCATTGAATCCAGTCAACTGTTTCTTTCGTAGATAGATAATTTTCCAGGCACTCAATGCAGTCTACATCATCTTGGGAATCTTTTGCATCGTCTCTTTTTTGTGTTTTCCCATTTTTACCCATTAGTTTGTTTTTTTCTTTTTTAGTTTCTTTTACTTTACCTTTTGACTTTTCCTTTTGAACAACTTTTTTTCCTTTGGTATCAGTATTTTTCTTTTTCTTATCCATAAAGTCTTGTGAAGTTAAAATTTCGGCTGACTGTTTCCTTTTATTAAATTTACTTTGAGGAATTGATGGAATCGGCGCAATATCTTCTAAATATTTTGACGGAGTTTCTACGATAGCATCAGATTGAACACTTTGAGATTCCGTCTCTGTAGAATTTTGTTGCTCATCAATAATTTCAACTTGTAAACTTTGAGAATGAGAATTCTCAGTCTCAGTCGCAGTCGCGTCATCACTATTATCCGTGATATTAGGAATCATAATAAAATTGTCTGAGTCATCGAAAAAGTTTTCTGGTAACTCATCAACATTTAGAATTAGAGATTTCAACTTCGCAATAGTTGTTACCATTTTGCTCTAAGTCATTCCTTAAAGTAAAATCGATCACAGCATTTGAATCTTCAGTCGTACGATTTTGGTCCTGTTGTTCCGGGAGAACAAATCTGTTTGCCACATCCGATATTTTGAAAAAATGGTCAGGAACTGCACTCGGATTAAAAGGAAAAATCCCCGTTGCTTGAAATCCAGATACACCGTTTCCGACTGTACTGGCCTTATTCCATGCTTCTCCAATCAATTTTCCTGCGCTCATCCTATCTATCTTCCTTTCTTTATGAATAAACATAAAATTTTGAGCAGCTTCTCTAAAATAATCTTTTAATGGCTTAAAAAATGACCTGTCTAGTGGTTGCAAAGCTTGGGTGGTGTGACTAGGCAAGCACAGTAGAATCACATTATTTTGATCTGCAATCTCTAACAATTCTAATGAACAGTAAGTATGACCATCTAAAATTAGAAGAGCCTGGCCAGGACTTTTTCTAGGAAGAAAATGTTCTTTAAACCATTTTAGGAACAGGTCTGAATTAATCTACGACGATTGCTTGTTCATGTAGATATCCGAGCCAGGTGGCAAATCTTTTAAATGCTCCATCTTCTTACGAGTTCCCTTCAAAATTAGTACTGGAGGCAAAAACGTTCCCTCGGCATTGCAACAAGCTACAATTGTAACGTTCTCTCCTTTTTCCACAGATGTTAAAACATGAACGTCCTTACATCCTTTAGTCGCAATAACTTTGCCAGGCTTATTGTTCAGTTGGATACCCGACTCATCCATGTTATATATTGATGCAGGTTTATCCATTAAGTTATTTTGTTCAAGTGTGTTTTGCAATAAAGCAAAAAAATTGTTCACTTCTTCGCGACACATTCCTTTGGCACGAGCCAAAGATAAACCTTCTGATTGCCGCACAGATAGTTCTGGATGTCTTTCTAAAAACGAATAGAGCCAGTGAGGGCTTGCTCGAGTTTTGTTTTCTTTCGAATTCTTACTGAGCAGTGCCTTTTGTTTGCCTAGTTTTTTAGCAAATTCGAATGCGAGTTGTCTAGTAGTTCGACGCGATGGAGCAAAACCTGCTTCTTCCAATCGTTTTATGTGGGCGACTAATCTTTTTTCATTTTGAAATCCTAGTGCTGGTGGTTTTCCCAAAGGTTTTTTTGTTCCATCACCACTTTTTATCCTCCTTCTTAAGGTTCGAGACGGGATATTGTAGAAGCGGCTAGCCTGGTTCACCCCCATGGCCCTAGTTGATACCATTATTATGGTTGTGTTGAGGTTTTCTTCTGACCATGTAGCTCTAGGAACAACATTGGTTTTCCTGACGTTCTTTCTCGGCATACCTATTGTAGAATGAATGTGTAAAAATGCAAATATGTCTAGGTACCTAATACCTATATCGAACTACTGTGAGAAAGTACAGGCCATATATCCCATAATCAAGTGGGGCATATATCCCTTTTTTGTGGGATAAACGCCCCACCTCATAACTTTCATTAGTAACAATCAGTCGTATTGAAATCGCTCAAAATACTTAGGTTAACTATTTTTCTGATCTCAGTTTTCAAAACAACTATTTATCATGAAAGATACGCCGGTAATAGGAGCTTAGCACAGGCCACCAAAAACTAAGAATTACATAGCATAACTTTGCACTTACCGTTCAAAGTTTATTCAACGAACAACGAATTAACAGTAGCCGGCGTGATTGTTTTCGTTAGGTGGGGCGTATATACCACATTATATTATAGCGCCAAGATTCAAATATTCTCAATACATTACTCAATACTTGGGGTGGGGCATCTATCCTACAGGGGCATATATCCAACTTTTACCCTATACATTTTTTTTTTGTGAAAAATATAAAATTATGTCCTTCCACCACTTAATACTAAAAACCGTGTTTAATATGTAACAAATCAATTAAATTCTCCCTACATTGCATAAAGTGTTAATTATACATTTACACCGGGTGTTAAAAAACTCATATTTTTAGCAATGTCTTACATTAGTTAACTTCCTTGTTTTAAATAATGAGAACTTAATAAAATGTAAAATTTAATTTGCCTTAAAATCTCTTGAAATTGACATTTTATTTTTCCTCTAACTATATGCAAATAATTTTATTTACTATGAAGTAGATTTGGACATAGCGATTTTAATTATATTTTATATTTGAACAATCGTCGTTTAATTGTCTAGTTTTTAATTGGTTACTAAAAAGAATATCTAACATTTTGAAAGAAGTTGAATGAAGTTATAATTCAAAGATTTTCATTGCAAAGAATACAACAAATATACAACTATCTTAAAGTTATTACCATGTTTAATGTTAATTTTTAAAATGGTCAATTATAGGAATGTAAACAAATAAATAGAATGTAAACGTAAGACAAGAAACAACCAAACCATGTTTACCTTATTAATCTATTTGTATTAACTACAGCAAATACACAAAATGCTCTCACATTGTACAAGTTAACTTGCATTTGAAATGATTCTCTAACAATCAATAAAACCTCTGGATTTATTGTTTGGAAGAATTTGAGGTGTATTCAAGTGGTTGTTAAAACGAATCACTAGGGTTATATCAATGTTACGCAAAAGTTACGCGCAGTATGTGTGAGGAATGTATAGCTCGGTTAATATCTGATGGCACTCAGGATGCGTTAAAAACATCGGTATCGAAAGCAATATACTACGATAGACAAAGTGCAATTAAATTAAATACCGGCTAATGTCTATCTCTCACGTTTCTTATTGCGTTCTCCTTTTTTGTCTTAAAATTGTCATCCACGCAAGTGCCATCAGGTCTTAACCGAGCTATACTGAATAAGACTTTAGGTCTTGGCGTGATGAGTACCAGAACATCTTTTAATCTTGATTCCAATTGTAGTACATAGAAGGAGATGGCAGACACCAAATTTCGATATTTCCTTTAATAATTGAACACAAATCAAGCTCTATACTTATCCTTTCGTGATGACAATGATTTAAAACCATGCTGCTCTAGCAGAAACTGGAGTTCTTCAGGAATGAGGTAATTGCTATTTCCTAAAAAGTACTACTCTAAATACTGAAATTCCCATTAGTTATTGCCTACATATGTATTTCGATTGACCTTAAACCCGAGGTTCACTAGAATCTAAAGCCGTTACATGCAATGTTTTTTAGGTTGTCTACTATAGGCAATCCTATGACGCTATACCAGAGTTGGCGCTATAACTGATGACGTTATAATCGAGTTCTGATAGACTTTTGGGTATAAGATATTTTACATGAAATTGCTCTAGTTTTACCCTTAGAATAGTGTAATGTCATTAAAAGTAGGATGTTCCATTTCAAAATGTCTACTTTCCATATCTAACTCTCTCCGCGATCATTATGTATAGTTGTAATGAATGTTAGATTGTGCATATAATTTCGCAGCAAAACGAATTTTTAAAAGTTTAAAAAAACGTGTTTTGTGAATCAACTAGTATAATTTCAAAAATTCAAAATTCAGATAAATTTAATTTCATATTATTATAATTATATAAAAGTTAAAATTGCTTTGATCCTCAATTCAAATACATTTAACTTGAATGAGGATCAAATCAACTTCAACTTTTATATAATTTAAGTATATCTTAAAATGTGGATACTTCAAACTTCATTTGGTTTTAAAGTAATTTCCAATTTGACGGACAAACCCTTCTTTTCTCAACACATTACATTTTAACTAACAATTAATACATATATATCAATTTCTGAAATGCAGTAATATTAATTGTTGATCATAATTAATCACTTTCTTAAGATAACCGATAAAAAAAACTCTATAATCTAAGCTGGCTAGTTTTATTTTTTATATAGGCATTAGAACATTAGTACATTAGATAAATATACTGTTCGAATTTTAAATTTAACTTTGTATAAGTTCACAATTTTTGAATAAAGTGCAGCATTATATTACATGAAATAAAACGTTGAGAAGTAAAACGACTGAATAAATTTGTATCATAATTAATAAAATAACCATACCTACATTACGTAATCCTTGACACCAAACAATAAACAAATGATTTCTAAAAATAAATAAAAACAAATTAACTTCTAGATCGTACTATTAAGACTAGCTTAATCTTTCTCTTCAACTATAGAAAATAAAATCAGTGCTAGTTAATTTATTCTCAGATTTTAATAAACCATTTTGGATACGCAACTTAAGAATAATGAACCAAGAAAGTTAATAAATCTGAAATAAGGGATTATGAAATTCTCGCTAAGTAACACCTGTAGAAAAGTGTTTCTCAAAATACGTGGAGAAGAATAAATGTTCCTTTTTTACTTCAGCTTAGGCTTTCTGAAACTTCAATTACTTTAAATGAAAATATTATTTTTGTTCTTTAAGAAAATATGAAACGAAATAAAAATTTAGAATTTTAATTTTCCAGAAGTTTGTCATTATAATTTTGAAGTGAATGATCGAATTCAACCTTGTTTATTTATTTGATATATATTTACTGCTACTAAATTCACATTGAATGCTATAACAACGAAGAAGATTTTTTTATTTCAACATGAGTCAAACTTCTGTTATTGGAATGTTATAAAAAACATTTAATTATGACTGAAATCTGAATTTCATAACGAAAACAAACTCCATCATAAATACTTACCTTGCCTTAATGAAATGAAATTTATAGAACCCTAAAATAATACGACAATCAGATTTTGAATTTAACCTCTGAACTTGCACAAAAATAAAATTCTTGTACGTAGGAATAATTATTAATTTCACTAATAAATGAACATTAAAACACGTATAGTCTAAAACAAAGTCATTAAAAAAAAATTTCACAAAAGTTACTCACTCAGCGACATAAGAAGACGTAAGGCATCTTATTTTGTAGAATTAACTGTTTATAGTAGCCACTATGCTACATAATTTGGTCATAAGCATATACTTTTTGTGTTTTATAGATTTTTTCAGAATTTAGAGCGTTTCTCCAGAACATCAAGCCAAAGTAATTTTCTTTTTTGGCACTAAATCAACATATATTGTGAATATGAATCATTTTGGTTCATAAATATTGTGTTTGTTTACACCAATTTGATCCTAACATGACTATGAACCATCGTCTCGACAAAATAAATATATTGTGTGAATATAACCTATATTGTGTGAATATAATTTCTCTTATTTTTTCCATAAATAGAATTCTACTATACCATGTGTTTTTACATGGTTTTTAACATGGATAAAATGTGATTTTTATTTTTAAAATTACTTTACAAATTGTTTTAGTTATATTTACTACCGCACTATATTAGTCTTTGACTGGATTTATCCTTTTCCTTATATTGCCAACCCCCTCACCTATTTCCATTTTTTATTATGAGTCTATGACCACAGTATTTTGTACAGCATATTATAAGCCTCTTACAGATAGACGTCCTCATTTTTTCAACGCTCTCTCACTTCGTACTCTAGACAATATAAACATTTAAACTACCTAGTCCTGTTTTAAATTTCAACCAGGTCTTTATAATCCAAAACATCTAACTAGAGGAGATACAAAGAATTAGTTATTACACCTAATCCAGACTGTGACAGATGACGCAGTTCTCTGTATACCTATAGATAAGTGTACCGTGCCTTCAAATACTTTCCGCATTAGAATAGTCTGTTTTTGAAGTTTTTAAGTAATCAATGTTGGTGTACATGCTAAACTTTCTGAATACTTCAAATTCTGACAGCTGTCATACTTAAATTCATATTACAGACGCATACATGACATAACCAAACTATCAAAATTATGCACTGCGACCCACCATTAAAAAAAAAGCATGGCCGTCTCTAACGCGGAAAGTATTTGAAGGCACCGTACTTCCTTAATTTCTACTACACCCACTGACACACATTTTCTTGTCGGTTAGATCGATCCAAATAATCAATATTATTCTATCCTCATTATATATGCTAATTGGAAGATAATATCACAGTGTTCAATTGGGCATTTAGATGCATTTGTACAAGGTAATGTATCAGAATGTATCTTATTGCTTAAAGTGTTATATTTGTCATTATTTATCTGTTTGCATGTTATTACAGGCTTAGCGTCACTTACTGAAAGTTGTTTTGGTATTTACCTTAAAAAAACATTTATAATAATAATAATATTGCTTTATTGCCGAAATTATATATACTTACACTAGGAAAAGATACATACAGTATTTACGTCCGATATTTACATGTTATTATTTAATAACTCGTTAAAGTTATAGAAGGCCCTGTCCAAAATATGTTTTTAAATTACGTTTAAAAGCGGTTCTATTTACATCGGCAGCTATCTTTAAATACTCAGGTAGTGTATTGGCCACTTGGAGTGTTCTACGCAACGAGTTCAACATAAAGACAAAACCAAAAGTAAAAACATCGCTAAGCCGGGATGACTTCAACAACTTCTTCGCAAAAGTGGGAATAAATACAGCAACACAAATTGGAGATCCAGTGCAAGAGGCAAGCTCGTTCTTAAATAAGGGCATATAAAGTCCGAGCTTAATGTTCCTAAAACCAGTAACTGAAACCGAAGTATGTGAGATAGTAAGGAACTTTAAAAAAAACCAATTCCACGGACGTGTATGGATTCTCAGTGAAACTGTTAAAGCACGTTATACCAATACTAGCCCCACATATAACACAGCTAATAAATAACCACTTTGAACATGGAATTTTCCCAGAAGAATTAAAAATATCAAAGGTTGTCCCAATATACAAGACCGGTGACAAAAACTGTCCAGGTAACTTCAGACCCATTTCAGTACTACCAACGCTGTCGAAAGTTTTTGAAGCGGTAATTAAAAACAGATTATTGGAGTACTTTGAAACCAAAAACTTATTCGATTCTTCACAACACGGCTATAGAAGGGGAAAATCGACTCAGACGGCATTGGCTGAGATCCTAGACATTATTGCCGTACACTTGGATCAAGGGGATGAAGTTCAACTTACTCTCTGTGATTTAAGTAAAGCATTTGACACAGTCTCTCACAAAACACTACTAGAAAAGTTGGAGCACTATGGTGTGAGGGGAAATCTATTACGATTAATTCAATCTTACCTTCAGGGAAGACGCAACTGGATGAATGGGATTGAGTAAGATCGGCAATTACGGAAATTAACACTGGGGTGCCCCAGGGCTCTGTGCTAGGTCCAATATTGTTCCTTGTTTACATAAATGACTTGCCATCAGTGATCGAAACCGCAAAAGTATATCTCTTTGCGGATGATACGTCACTACTAACAGCATCAAGTGATAAAGAAACAGTAACCAAGTATACAGCAAACGCATTATCAGAAGCTGAGGAATGGTTTGCTAGCAACAGTTTGAAACAACATCTGGAGAAAACGAAGCGCCTGCACATATCAATGAAGCATGCATCCACCGTCGAAACGGCAAAATTTCTGGGACTAACCATAAATAATCAATTTAAATGGGGATCACATATAGATCTCCTATTACCAAAATTAGCACCCGCAATATATGTAATTCGTAGAACCAGGCTAATATCAACATACCAGGTAGCACGAACGGTGTATTTTGCGTATTTCCATTCTCGGGCAACTTATGGTGTTCTGACATGGGGATGGACAACTGAGGCAAAAAAATTTTTATACAACAGAAAGAGGCCCTGCGAGCACTAACAGTCGCTGAATATAGAGCAAGTTGTAGAGGAATGTTCAAAGAACATAACATACTTACCTTAGCCTCAGTCTTCATTCTAACCAGTACGCAATATATCCATTAGCACACTCCAACATTCACAATTATCAGACGAGAAACAGAGATAACCTTGTGATACAAAAACACAAGATTCAAAAATCGAGGACTGGAACGAACTACTATGGTATAAAATTATACAATCATTTACCAGAAGGGGTACGAAAGTTGAACGGGCGAGCTTTCTCCAATTGGCTACGGGATTTCTTGTTACACAACGAACCATATTCAATAGATGAATTTTTAAATTATAATTTTAGTTCTTAAATGGTATTTGTTATATACGCAGTTCAACATAAATATTTGGACTCATTAACTATTGAATTGTATTGATTTTTTTGTTCTGTTTGTTTGTCTGTTTGTGTTGATTGTACGCATTTATATGTTTTATATTTTTATCTACAACTGTTAAATAATATATGTATTATATTTTTGTATTTTTATAAATGTATATGTATACTATCTGACAATTGTAATGGCATGTAATTACATGAATAAATATGAATATGAATATGAATATTAAAAGCTGCGACAGCTTTATAATAAGGCCCCCTCTCGTAGCAGCTAGCACCTATGCGATGGCACGGACCAATTGAACCCATTGCGTGTGGTCGTAGAAACATAAACCTGGTTCTTCCTAATAAACCTTGACAAATATCTCTGCACTAGCATAATCAGTTCATAAATATACAAAGAAGGAAGCGTTAACCCCACACATTGATCCAACCAGTCTCTTACATAACACAACATATAGACATCAACATATGCGTATTATAAGAACAAAGTGCCTTTTAACTTTATGTATATTGAACTAGTGTTGAATATGTGACAACACCAGTCAAATACCCACAAACTCATACAGTCACCCCTTAAAACCCCTTGAATACAGGCAACCATAAATACATCGGCGATGCTTAAGGTTAGACCCTTGTATAAGAGTATAGGTAAAAATCCCTGAAAAATAATGCAGATTTTGCTAACAAAACTAATATATTCTGAGAACCCCATCAAATTTTAAATATTAGAAAGCAAATCACCCCCCAAATTTAGAAAACCAAACCAATGACTACTCTTCTCAGGAACCCCAACTGAAACCCCCATACTAAAGACTAAACACTAGAATTAAATACCTAATTAGCTTAATAAACAAATTAGTCTTATTTTTATAGTTATATTTAACATATTTTCACAATACAACAATGATTAGTAAAATGTTATATAGGCAAAGTAATTATATAAAATGAATTTGACAGCCATTACAAATGGCCAATTTTAATTTCAAGTTTCAACATTTATCATCACGCTATGAGCATATAAATGATTGCCATTTTATAGTGTGAATTCTCAAGATCAATATGTCACAAAAAATTACAGGTTTAAAGTTAAAGCAAGGTTGATAGCTTCGAAAGCATCATCCCAAACATTGGTAAAAGTATAGCACATACAAGTCTAATTTCTAACTAAAAATGCATTGCTATAAACCAAAATAAACTAATGTTGAACATAAACAACATTTACCCCATAAACATGTTGTAAATTTATAATCATTGTCACTTAAGATAAATCTGTTAGATGTGCACATTTAAGCTAAGCATCATTTTATTTTTCGAATTTTGATGCGCCATATTGCTCTAATCATAATTAATTTCAAATATTTCATATACATAATTAAAGCATCTATAAATAAAACCTAACAGATACAAAGTCTATCAAGACGTATTTATGTGGAAATATTTCTCAGTGTCATATTTGTAAGTTGAGTCCAGATATTTAAATAAGCAGATTGAATAATTTGACAGTTGTCAACATAGGTAAAAGAAAAGTTTAAAAATATTAATTATAAGCTATATAGATAATTTAAAAAGGTGGTATAAGATTAAGAAAAGGTCATAGTTTCATGTTATAACAATAATTCATAAATAAATTAAAAGACCATTTAGTTATTACACTTCAAAAACTAACCACACTAATTTTTTATATAAATAAAGATTTTTAAAAGGATTGAAAGGAAAAAAATATTAAATGTATTTAAAAGTTTTAATTTGTGAAGGAAAGATTCTACTAAAAAGGCATTTTTATCCAAAATTCTGATATTTTAATTTATTTGATTAGCGTCCATGACGTCATCGAACATATGACAGTCGAAATGCTAAATTTGCCCTTTAAATTTTAAAAAATGTGTTTTTCTAAGAGAAAACGAATTAAAGTAATTTTATTGTACCGATTGAAAGACGAATTAATTTAACTAATATAAAACATTATTCCACTAATATTCCAAAATAAACTTGTCCGTAATAAGACTTTGTAAAATTTTACCGTATCTATCACTATGGTTACTACGCCCACAACAGAAGATTCTAATAAAAAGGCACATCGGACGACAAGCGGGATCCACATTCTTTTGATTCATTGTTTGAATCACATCCATTATTTTCATCCAGTGTTATTGATTCATCGTTTGAATCAGATCCATTGTTATTAATTGAGAGTTTGAAGCGAAATCCATCATTATCAATTCATTGTTTGAATTGATCCAGTCATACATTCGTTTTCACTTGCGAGTTTAAAGTCACGTTGTGTGACCTTTCAAGTGACGCGAGAAGGTCGCCCATTTGAAGACGTTCGCGCCAAAGCATAATCCAAGGTCGAACGGAATAAACCGTAGCTGTAAAAGAAAAACAACATAGGAGAGATTACTACCACACATCTACAACCAAAGAAGTCAAGAATAAATTAATCATCTGCTCACCTGATACCTGTGAAATCAATCCAAAGAGGGGCATCCGAGAAAGGGCTTCGCAGTCTATGGCCGTGCAGTATAACTGAACCAGGAAAGCTGTGACACCTGGGAATTCACCTTCAACCACCCGAAATACCTGGTCTTAAACAAGAATAGGAATTAGTGACTTATAAGGTACAAAGTCTATTTAACACTACGCACATTTTTGTGCCGAAATTAGGTCAAACATCTGTAATATCTTTCAATCCTATTAATTCACTAACGTAAATAAAAAATCAACTCTTCAATTAATATCTAACATAAACTTTTGGGTCAAATTTACATTTTTAATTTAGAATAAACTTATATAAATAAAATATCAGGACATACTTACAATTTTCTCATTCTAATTCATTATTCCGTTGCATCCACATTTAACTTCATGCACATAAGGTTTAAATTCGTATACCTTGTCATTTGACAGTTATATTTTGCTTTAGTAGAACATTTCCTATGGAAATCTTGTTTATATAAACTACAAATTATATTAGATCGATTCACGAGTTTATTCTCATTTATTGTTTACTGTTAATTTGTCTATACGATCATTGTTGTATCTTGTTGCGTATTCATTTTCTTTTTTTTAATAAACCAAGATCTGTTTGTTGTTAAAAATAAAGTGTTTGTTTCCACCATTGATAAATCCTGATTCACATTAACGTTTAAGAGATACACATATGTATTTTGTGCATTAGCGACAAAGCGGTGCCACAAAATAGCTTTTGCAGGTTAGATTCTACAAGATCCTCGCCTGAGAGATGAAGAGGTGCTGTATCCAATGTAAGCTAAGGTAAAGAAATTTTCGAATCCTTTAACGCCCTGAGGTAGAGAATTAGAGTCACTTAGAGATCACCCCACTGAGATAACTACATCACGTTTTAATTTTCGATTTATCACAGTAACAATCACACATACACGAGAGTTCTTGCGATTTCGCGCTAATACAGAGCATTTATCCCCACTTGGATAAATCTTAATTCAAACTTGCGCAGTTGTACGCTGAATACCGCGAAGTTTTTGAAATTTAAATGAATTTGTGCATTTCACTTAGGGTAATTTTGAGACACTCATTTACACAAAAACTCTATATATAATTATCTAAGTATTTAAAGAATGCATCCTCCTTCAGCTAGCCGGCAGATATATATTTGGAACAACAATTAAATAATTATTTAGGACATTAGCCATTTAATTTCTTATTAAGTACATTTTTTTATTATTTTATTATTTTTTTCAGTCTCTTGCATAATTAACTAAATATACTCATTCAATATCTCTCATTAGCTCTCCCCCCCCCCCCTATAGCAATAGATACCTACTTATTTTATAAAAATATGCACAAAGATTTATGCAAATAAAAGCTTTCGGAAAATTAATAATATTGAAGAGCGTAAATGAAGAAAGTAGGTGATAGTTTAGAAATATTACGTTTTCCTTAAAATCAAAAAGAAAACAACCTAGAATGAAACTTTTGAACACTTAAGAAACTAATTGGTTGCGCTTTTAAAACTACCTAGAGGTTAGGCATTCTCGTCACTAATGTCTATACAATAAAGAATAATTAATATTAGTTTTTATTCACCTATCGAATACAAAGTGAAATAGAAAGGAACGAACGCAGTAGCATTTTCGAAGATAAAAGGAGAGGATCTAGAATTATGAGCATGTAATACAATGTCTTATCTGCTAAGTAGTTTGAGTGTCGGCATACCGCTGGGATGAACTAACCGAATTAACGGAATCTCCGTTTACAACAGTCACTGCTATTAATAAATTACACAATTATGCGGAGTATTTCGGCAAACCGACATAATTACACACATATATCAGATATTCACACGTTCGCTATTATTTGGTGTAATTGGAGCCCTTCGTGTATTTACCAACTCTCTGAGAGCAAAATTTACATGCGTCGGTATGCGAATATGTACCTTAGAGATAGAAGGCAATTTTTTTACAAATATTTTTGAAGTTTATTATATTCTGGAAAGTAAAATAAATAACTTTAACGGAGTTAAAAATATGGTAAAGAATAAAATTGAATGGAATTTTTTTTTCAGGGTAAGTAAAATAATTAGTAATAATAAATAGAACTCATTTAACAATAAAACTAGAAATCGAAAATCATTAAACAGTTATTCCGGAATAGAAATATTTTGCGATAGACACACTTTCAAATAAGTAAGAGGCGGAGTAAAATATCTGTTCTATCTCGCGTATTTCTCGTACTTTAGTTTTTGTAGGAATAACAAAATGAGCAGAGCTGGTTGTGCTAGCATTTATTACAAACCTACTTAATTAAAAATAGTATAATGTCAACAGTAAGCAGTAAGAAATAGAAAAGCTTGGCAACAAAAAATATACGTATATACAGGGGTGATTCAAAAGTTTAGAAAATCGGACATTATTAAAGGTATCATGGCAATCCTCACGTTTTACAAAAAATTGGAAAGAAGGTTAAGCCGGACGCAAAGAGGCGATTCACGCTCGAAGATATTGTTGGACAGCTAGTGCATAGTATAATGATAGCAGTAAGCTGTAAGAAATACAAATCTTTATTTATAGAAATTTTATAAAAATGAAATCGGCTTTGTGTTCTAACCCTAGCTTAACAAAAGCTGTTATACTTCTTACACCATTGTAAGAACACGAAAATTTCATGTTGTACATATTATCGATTATACTTTTTCGCTCTGACGTTATTATATGTGAATAAACCTACACCAATTTGTAAGCCCTTAAAATGTCGAAGCAAAGGCTCTTGATAATATTTGAAAGAGTCATATAATTAGTATCCTCTTTCTTGTCACTCAGTGCTTTAAGCCATATTAAAAGTGCCAAAACAACTTAAGGAATTTGACTTTCTACTTCTTCTCTGCTCAATCCGTTGTTCTTGTTTTTCTATGCTCACATATAACCGGCTGTAAAATTTCCAGAGCTCGGTGAGGAATTTAATTGTCAGGGAGCTTTGGAGTAAACATATTCTGTAAAAATTCTTTAGCTGAACTACTAGTGGGCATAACATTATCATCTTTACTTGATAAAAGAGATTACTACATTTTATATTAAACTAGCTAGCCCGGTAGACGTTGTTCTGCTCCTTCCGGTATGTGGCGCGATAAGTCTGAATTGGTCTCTATAAGAAAGTATGGACAGAAGTGGTCGTTGGCGCGATTGGAGGAAACTCGACTTTTGTGATTATCTTTTTGGCAGTAAATCAACATATAATGTAAATAGTCATTTTGGGCCATAAATATAGCACTATTAATAACTGGACTACAAAGCTACCTATTAAATACTAGCATAGCTTTGAACCATCGTCTCGACAAAATAAATATATTGATGAATATGACTTCAAGCGGTCAAGTTGTTTGGACTTTACACAATCACTAACAAACGCACCAACGATTACAGATATAAAGATATATTGAGGCTGTTTAATCGTGGTGATCGCGGCGGTGAGTTTCGGTAATCTAGCACACCCCTAAATATATGAATTAACTTATAAACAAAATCCATCAGCTTTCATATTTACATCTAGTTCAGATACTGGAGTAGGTGTCTATTCGTGCAGCGCACACAGTTTTTGATCTTTGCCCCTCCGACTCTCGACATTTAATTCTCGACGCGTATAACGTATAATATTATTTTACCATTATCATGTGTGAAAAGTGTGACGATCTAGATAATGACAACCAGGTTTTAATTAATAGCACTTGTAAACACGGAGATCGATTTAATCGCTCCTTTCGTGTAACTCATTTGGAGATAATCTCTTTTTCAAGTAAGTTAAACGTTTTTTACTCTTTTTCTTATTCTGCGTATTTTCTACAAAATAATCAACAACGTTAATGAACAAGAAAGGATTTTATTTACAACCTATTATAAAAGAAATCGTACATTGCAAAATTGCTTAAACTAAAATTATATTCTACCGGACTCCATAGCTAATTCTATTGTTTGTTATGGATGAAATCTGGCGTAATAAAGAACAGGTCGGTAGCGACAGTTATTCAGGGGGAGAGAATGCCAGTATGTAATGAGAGTGCTTGTGCGAATGAATTTTTAATCAACAGGTCATTAGTGACAGCTAATCTGGTGGAGAAAATCCAGATATATAAAGAGAGCATTGTGGGTGAACCTTAAAGCGGGCCTGAAAGCAGTGAAATTAAACTATTTAAAACCCGGGGTTCTTTATATACCCACAACACGTCTTGCGCATACGAACAAATCGTAATTTTCGGATTCCGATCATGTATTTATCACGTGAACAAGTCGTGACTCAATTACGTGTTAAAACACGACTCCTCTCTCATAAAGTTAACTTACGGAAAAAATATGTAAATAAAATATTTTACGTTTTTTAAAATCACATAAATACGAAAATGTAATAGTATAGAAATACTAAATGTATTAAGGCAAATTGATATTTTTATTTGTAAAATTTTTGTAGCTACGGCTTTGGCATTTATATCGAATTACAAACATAAGTTTATTGAAATATTTGTTGTAACATGGTAAGCGATATACCGCATCATAAGCAAAAAGGTAGTTTAATTTACAAGCCGTGAATCATTGCTATATCACCACTTATGATAGCAGAGTCTAATATTTTTGGTCGTGTTAACTGCCCTATACCTAATAATAAATTAATGGCAAGTATTAGAATAAATGATAACGGAAACCATAAATATATCAGAGACTGAGAGGACAGTACATCCCCAAAAGATCTACAAGTTGTTTTTTTTAAATTCTTTAAAATTTTTGTATTGTTAGTCTCTGAAACACTCCCTATAATATTACGCACCAGTTCGTATGCAACTTAATTTTTTTTTGGCTTCTTTTTCCTGAGCTCTTGTAAACTAAATACATTCCGCGTTTTTGAAAGAATAAACACTGTGTGATAATGTCTTGTAAGTTGGCAATAATGTAACGCCAGCAAGTCACGTGATCATTACAGGAGACATATACATAAAAAATGTCGAATAAAGATGTACACAACGTATTGGATTTTATTTTGTATTTAATAACACAAACACTTTGCGTTCCAAACTATTCACTTGAACTTGTGCTTGGTGAACCACTCAGGCATTATGTTTTCAGTAATAATATATTTTATTTATAAGAAGAAGAATACTGTTGGTAAATTCGCCTCGTCTGGATTATGCTGCTTTTACAACATTTAATATCCACTTTAAGTTTGTTTGCTGACAATCATTTCTTTAGGAAGGCACACAGATTCCCACATTCCAAACATAAGAAATTCTTCTCCATTTCCAATCAACTTACAAGTAACAAACTGTAATTAAATATAATTTTTTAAAATTACTTTTTGTACAAGTCCTAGTTTTCATCCATAAAGCTACTTAGTAAACTTTATTTCCAAATTCCAAGATTAATAATATTTAATAATATACATACCGTGCAAGCTTCTACTTGTTTACTGCAATGATGGTTACAAATGATAGAGTTCAATGCGGCTCCGATTGTCCGAAAATGATCCAGCCACAGCACCAGCATATTTCGCAAACAATGACGTCATAAAACACTCGTTTCCTGGAAAAATATGACGCCCATCAAAATTCTTGTTCAGATTTTAATAAAACTTTTCTATAGTTTGACTTGCATTTGGCACTAAATATATATATATATATACCGTGCATTTTTTTAACGCGGAACATAGGGATTTGCGTGCTAAAAATTCTACCCTATGTTAACTTTTGTTGCAGATCAAATTTGAAAGAAATTTGTGTATCATTTAATAAATCAAACATTTTTCTACCAATTGTACATTGTTTTAATGACATGAAGTTGATCTTTTTAATTATTTTTTCGTTTTCAGTTGTAATTAATTCGCACAACATTGAGTGACATAATCAAAATATCGTACACATTTAAACATTTTATGCTAGATGACATCGCTTGTCACTTCGCTAGTGACAAGTAAATTTACGGAAAAAATGTCTATGTACACAGTTGAAGAACGAGTGGAAATTGTTGACAACTTTGCTGCAGTATATCCTAACCGGCCAGTTTTAAGTATATCGACACTGTCTCGAATTTACAATGAATTCCAGAGCACAGGGTGCCTCCATTGTGACCACAGGAAACGTATTAGAAATCCATCGGCCGTTACAGAAGAAACCAAAATAAACATTTGTTTGATGGTTGAAAACGAGAGCTTCACAAGCTTAAAATGCTTACCGATCAGTTCCAAATTTCAAGAAGCAGTTGCCATAAAGCGTTGAAGACCGAAAAGTACATATCTTTCAAAATATTTACTAATTGTTGCAAACCGATTTCTTCCCAAGAATGGAATTTTGCCAATTTTGGATGGAAAAAATAAATAATGATCCAAATCAGTTAACAAGTAATTTATTTACGATTATACGCGGAACTTTTGTTGTGGTATAAATAATAAAAATAAATGTAATTTTACACACTATGAGATAATTTATTGAATTAGTGAACATAAAAATAATTTAAAGAAATTGTCCAAAACGTTAGTCTTCAGCAGTTGCACAATATCCTAACCGATCGTAGAAATTTCTACGAGTATTTTGCAATTGTCGCACTGTAATTGAATTGCAAGCGTCTGTGATTCTTGCTCTTAGCTCTTCCAAGTTTTCAGGTTTCTCTCGAACATTGTCGTAGACTTTACTTGATACATGACCCCATAAAAAAAATCGAGTGGGGTAAGGTCTGGGCTTCTGGCAGGCCATCTAAATGGTCCATATCATCCAATCCAACTGTTGGGGAAACTTTGATTCAAGAATTCCGTGATTGTGGCAACACTATGAGCTGGTGTTCCGTCTTGCTAGAATATTATTTCCCTATTACCTCGCAACTCATCCAGACGGGGGACCTACTTCCATCTGAAGTAGATCTAAATATTTCCGTTGATTTAAATTACCGTCTATAAAAAACGGCCCTAACATGTTATTGGCCACAATTCCCACCCAAACATTAACTTTCTGAGGCCACTGCGTGTGAGCCTCTCGAATCTTATAAAGATTTTGTCGTGCCCAAATTCTTTGGTTTTGCTTGTGTACCGTACCATCCAGAGCATATGTGCACTCGTCAGAAAACATTATTCTTGTTAAAACATTTGGATCGTTATTTATTCTTTCCATCCATTATTGACAAAATTCCATTCTTTGGAAGAAATCTGTTGGTAACAATTTGTGAACATTTTTAATCTTATAAGATTTGAACTTTTCGGTTTTCAACGCTTTATGACAACTGCTTCTTGAAATTTAGAACTGATCGGCAAGCATATTTAAGCTTGTGGAGCCCTCGTTTTCAACCATCAAACAAATGTTTATTTTGGTCTCTTCTGTAGCTGCAGATGGATTTCAAATTGATTTCCTGTGGTCACAATTTACGCAGCCTATGCTCTGAAATTCATTGAAAATTCGAGACACTGTCGAAATACTTAAAACTGGCCGATCAGGATATGCTGCAGCAAAGTTGTCAACAATATCTCTGAAGGACATTCCTTGGATACATGCCGTAACAATTTCCAGTCGTTCTGCAACTATGTACATAGACATTTTTTCGTAAATTTACTTGTGAATAGCGAAGTGATAAGCGATGTCATCTAGCATAAAATGTTTAATTGTTTACACTATGTTGATTTTGTCACTCAATTGTGTGCGAATTAATTATAATTGAAAACGAAAAAATAATTAAAAAGAACAACTTCATATCACTAAAACATCGTACAATTGGTAGAAAAATGTTTGATTTATTAAATGATTCGCAAATTCCTTTCAAATTTGATTCACAACAAAAGTTAAAATGGGGTAGATTTTTCAGCACGCAAATCCGTATGTTCCGCGTTAAAAAAATGCACGGTATATATACACATAAATGTTTGATAATTGCCAAAACTTATGAATCTTATCTCAAACCCTTGATTTATGAACACGATTTATGTTTTGAAAAACACATTTTTTGAATTAATTTTACGGGAGGAGCAAAATCACTTTTCAATATTCGGTTTTACTAAAAGTCGTCAAATTCCGTTTTACATGTCCAAAATTATTCTAAACGAGTCACATCTTGTTATACCTTTATTTCAAGAAACAGCATAATTACATACTGATTTTACTCCACTATATAAGAAAGGAGCACGAATATCTCGTTACCTGGAAAGATAGACATCTTAGCACTGAAGCTGATGCAAGAAATATAAAAGACTACTGTAACGAAATATGTATGAGACTTCCGAGCGACGTTAAAAAAAAAGCGGGACCATAAATCATCTCGGCACGTCGTATAAAAACGATATGTAAACAAGTCGTAAATATATCATCTAATTTAAATGTACGGCATAAGCAAAGAAAAGTCTAGATTTCCCCTGGTATATTACGGAATTTACTGGTACTTTTCGAGAACTTTTTATGCAGATATATATATAGGGATTCATCGCGGAATTCATTCATTGCGGGATCGAGTGCGAAGAAATAAATAGTGGTAGCCAAATAAATAGTTCTTTAAGTAGTGCCGTCTTATATAAATAGAACTGTTACATAAATACGGACAGAGATATTAGTTATGTAAATAAATACCTGCGATAATTAAATTGTAGTAGTTTAAGTGTGTTAAGTTAGTTTTATATTTTTATATTGTTAAATAATTTTAAGTTACATAAATATAGAGACTGTTTTAAATAAATAATTGCACGAGTTGTTTATTTCGAACCCGAAAACGCAACACTACATACAGTGTTTATTCAGTTTCGAAAATTTATCTGACAAGTACGTAGGTTCTAAGATAATAATACTCATATGGAGCGGATACACGGCCTGACACAGACACAACAAAGCACATATCAAAAAAAAAAGCAGAAAGAAACATATTGAGAAGTATTATGGGAAAGTATAGAATAGACAGAATGAAGCGCACGGGCGTAAAACAACAATGTGGGTTAGCAGATGTAGCTGTTCTAGTAAGTAATAATTTTATACATCACTCAACGGAATGAATTAAAAATAGCGATACAATAATATGAAAAGTGGAAATATATTATTGTTATACAATGCGGATTATGTGGAATAGTTCAATAGTTGAATCGTTTCGGCAACCGACACGGCCAAAGTGCGAACTAAACACGACGATTCAATACCACTACAAATTCCCATCGACCGGAACAATTTTAGAACAATAAAATTAAACTAATAAATTAATATATATATAATATTAAAAATACTGTGACATGAAAGCAAGTAACAAAGTAACTTTTATAAATAAAGTTATTAAATATTACTTTTATCGACGACTAAACAATAAAGTATGTATTATATTAATCAATATTGGCTAATAATAACACTCATAATACCCGTAGGGAATAATGAAATGCGACCAGTGAATAATGGGCCATAACGTTACCATTATTCACTGCATTCCGCCAATAAGAACATATAATGGGCCATAACGTTACCATTATTCACTGCATTCCGCCAATAAGAACATAACGTTCCTAACGTTGTCATAGTAACGATAGACAAGTCCGGCCATTTTACTGACTGCCTAACCATCAAACGTCATATTGATATAGTAATCTGACATTTTCGTTTACTTATTTTGATTTTTTTTAGTAATTTTCAGTTAGTCGTCGATAAAGTAGTGTATACTAACTCGCAATAATGACTATTATTCCCTCGAGCTGAGTTACTCCCTCGCCGCTTACGCGGCTCGGGAGTAAATTCAGCTCTCGGGAATAATAACTGTCATTATTGACTCGTTGTATAAACTACTATTATATAACTATATTTTATTTAATAGTTGGTTATTATGTTTGGTAGGCAAGCATTGTTGACAAAATTGTATTATTTCTATGACAATGACATGACAAACTTCAAAATGTGTATGAATATTACATTTATGCTGAAATGGTTTTTGTAGATTATATTACTTGACAAATAACATTTTGGCGCATGTCGTTTACCAAAACGTTTCAACCATATATTTATTTATTATAGTAGTGTGCAAAAACAATATGAAAGTAGGTTAAAAGAAATAAAGCAAAACGATATTCTCAAAATTATTTATGCTGACTATTAAAATTCATTTAAGAATGATAAAAACGTGCTTTGAAAAAAATATTTGTTCTTGACATAGGGGATGTATGACTAAGCCGTTAGAACTTGATTCACACTGCGATACGAAGATGTTGACCTGGAAAACAGTTCCAGTATATTCAGCACTTTGAAAATTAAGTTTGTAGTGAAAGTGGGACTAACATCAGTTTTTAAATAAGCTAGTGATTGAGAATCGTTTCTTCCTATTAAATCGGCAGGTGTTATTTAGTTACCAGTAACAGTCAGTTCACCTTCAAAGAATTATGTTGTTTACAATTCACACACTAGAGAACGGACATTAAATTCCATTAGTATATGTTTGACACTCATATAAACACTTGCAAACTTACTTTGAAACTATTAAATTATTTAAAAATCATTATATTTCTCCTTCAACCAACGGCTATTATTTATGATTTTGGAAAACAACATGCAGGACATCATCTATGTAACTGTCAACACACTTTTAAAATTTAAATTGGTTTACATAAATTAGGAATTGAAAATAATATTTAAAATAATTTAAATATTGAAATATAGTTTTGTAAGTAACGGCAAACCGGGCGTTTCGCAAAACGATCTTCTTATAATTCGAAATCTTTTTTGCCAGGAGTTCCAGACTTGTGTAAAGTATTCAACTTTCACTCTAGTCAAAACACTCTTAATGTTTGATAATATAAGAAGCTTGCCGTCGCCTCCGCCATATCCGATGCGGCGAAGCATCTTGAGAGTGAACTCACTTGAGAGAAAGGGAATGCTCAAAATTATAAAACCACAAGTGAGTATTAAAAGTAAAACGAATATTTATTAGAAATGATGTATAAATTAATGAAACAAAGAGTCGTGAGATGATCTTATACCAGCAAATATAAACAATTAAATAAAATCTACTACGATATTACAATATGTGCAAATTAAGATTTCCTCCCTGTATATTTACTTAAAACTTGAAATGACAAAATGTAATGATTTATTTACAAGTTAAAAACCTTAGGATTGCCCTTGTTAAAAAAATTTAAAGCAAAAAAAAAGTTAGGTGTAAATAATAGAGAGATAAAAAACACAGATAATACCAGCAGTGCTTCAAAAATATTAACACCCCAAATAAAAGGTATGAAAGCTCCCGTGTTCAATATCGGATAAAAGTCCTTTCCGTTGAAAAGTTCAAACGTACCTCTCTGCAAATTTTCTTATATTAACTAAAAGTACATTAGCTTCAACGAGCAAGTCCTATTTGTAGATGCGTTTTAAATAAGAAATTAGGAGCAAAGAAATAAAAAAAAAAGTAAAAATTATGAATTTTATGTTTAGGATAAGTGTTTGTAAAGAAATGCAAAAATATTACAAGCGATTAAAATTAGTCTGACATTAACAATTCACGACTAAAGTGTTGTTCACATCTACTTAACTCAACATAAATTAATGTAGTAGCAAAACTAACAAAAATTAAAACACATGGATTCTTATGTATCAGGTCACAATAAAAATTATTGCAATTTTGCAATTATCTTAAATTAACATTGCACTAAGTTGGCCGAACTTCAACTTAAGGGAACTTCTTAATTTATGTTTATTAATTCCACCAATCAGCAACTGCCAGAAACGGCATAGCTGTACATCCGTCCTTTTTTTAATTTCTAATCTGTCATTTGAAACTTAGCATAACCTAAATTTGCGAAATTTGCTGCGCAATTTGCCACAGTTATTTTATTGTTTTGTACATTGCTGTCTTATATTATCATAAACAACGGCATTTTAATTGATCTGATGCATAGCTACCCCATCTACATGATAAAAAGCCGTTTTAGAACCTATCTGATTGTCGCTCCAACTGCTCATACGCCTGCGCACTTCACGTTAATTAAGGCAATGTGAACGACTTCATAAATTTTGTGCTAATTTTACGGTACGTTAATTAAGGTTTAAGTTAAGTTAAGTGGATGTGAACGAGGCTTAATGTAAAATAAAAATCACTATACAACTGCTACGTTGTTGGATAATAACCCACGTTTACTTATAGCGAATCCGTCTCCAAGAAATTGACAGTAGTGATAGCGCAAATAGACCATAAATATACGGATTATACAAAACAAGAATAAACAGTTTTGCATAACCTTTATCAACAGCAACTTTACAATACGAGGGTGTCCTTTGTAATATCAAAAAGAATTCTGTCCGTCAGAGGTGGAATCGGAACAAATGGCTGATAAATGATATCGCCACAACTTGTAAATTTCACCTAATCCTCAATTATGAGGCCTTATAAAGGAACAACACGAGGTTTACATAAGACACTAAGAAGGAAACGATAATTAGGAATTAAGACACAACAAGAATGTCTTCAAAGATTAATTAAAATAAAGGTCGTCCAAATCCAACGCTAACCGAATCCTACTAATTGATGATGTGGAATCACATATCCGCAATTATATTCCAACCACAATCAATCATCCAACATAAATAATAACTTTTCGCTACTTATCCCATATGTAAGTAGTCACGTGTCTGCATGAGGATTACTGCTTTTAAACGACTGAGCTCAACAAGGACTAAAAAACAATTAAACTAAAGCGTTGTCCAATTCATCTCCATAAATATGCTTAGCACCTATGGGGAAATACACAAATAAATGAAGAAAACCTATGAATTGAAGGTTACAGACCGTAAACAACAAATCACTTAAATAAGGGAGCTCACAAACTAAATATATTCTCTGTTAATGGATCGACATTTTTCAAAAGGAAAAAACATAAATAGGTAATTAGGTAAGTAAAGCGAAATTAAAAATTAAAAAAGTAGAGCCTTTAAACCCCGACCAATTTTTCTAAAATTTTTCCATTAGCTAGATTTTTATTTACCCAATAATCCTGTTAGTTCCAACAGTTCCTACTACATGAATATCTAACTTCTTTAAGTGTAGGTATTCTTGGTATTGATGTAAAAAGTTTGCGAAAATATTTTATGATTAAGCCTTCCAATCCTTGACATTATCTTATTATTGTCACCTAATTTCGCCTGATCACGACTTTATGAAATCTGATACATATCAAATATTCACATGTATCTGTCTGCCGAAGGTCATATCCATATTTTCCATTTTTTTGGTTTTGACTTCATATATTGTTTGTTTCTACTTTCACCTTTGAAAGGAATTATCATTTCGTCAATTGCCATATATTCAGCTGGTGTAGCAGCATCAGCAAAAGTTCTTAGAATATCCAAAAATGGTTTAATGTCGTTCGTTATTTATAAATAAATAAAGTTTTTATTCCTTTATATCTTACTAGGGGTATGATTTTAGAAATAGCTTCAAAATCTGGACCAGGAATAGATGACCAATACATTTGATGAGCAGGGTACCTTATGTAAGTCATCATAATGTGTGTGGCAAAAAACTCTTTCATTTCAGGAACAGTAACATCAAATGAATGTTTTACAGACTGAACCGCGTAGCGTATAGTTTCCGTAGTTTCAGATCGAAAATCTCATCCCGCAAAAGGTTTAGAAAGAAGGGATATGGAGTATCATCATCATGTTCAAGGTATATATCAAACCTTTGAAAATATGTAAGTTATTTGCATACGCGTTATCTGTGTTAGAAAACCACAATTCAGGACCTTGAATAGAACCAGGGGACTGAGCATTTGGAGATGATAGTCTCGTATTTAGGTCTTCATTTTGGGTTTTGGTTCTTTTAGATAACTCAGTGCTGCTTTCATCTGCTACTATGTCCAGTTCTGTTATACTAGGCTTACTATTTGGGAAATTCAAATCTTCTTCTTTGATTTCATTTTGTATAAATCGTAGTTGTTTGGATTTTGAACAAAATGTAATACATGAATCTTCTCCCTTTTTCTACTATAAAAAGTTTACGTGAGTATTTTTTCGGCCATGGTAACTCTATCTGCGCACAAGAAATTCTTGTATTTGTATTTTTTAAATAATTAGCTCCAGTGTCTCATTTCTGGAAAACAGTGTGCTGCCCAAAAAAGCTATCAATTTGTTTTATGCAGCACACAAAATATACTCATATGCACATTATATACAAGTGTGTATAGCTCGGTTAATATCTGATGGCACTCAGGATGCGGAAGGTGTGGCTAAAATATGTATCATGGCCGTTAAAAACTAGTCGGTCTTTACCCTTTCGTATGTAGCGAAATCTATGTCTATCTCTCACGTTTCATGGTGCTTTCTCCTTTTTTGTCTTAAAATGGTCATCCACGCAGGTGCCATCAGGTCTTAACCGAGCTATATACTTACTTATTTCTAGATTCAAACAAAACATGGTAATGTGTAATTGATCTAATACCATGAACTTGATTATTAGGTATGTATTTAACACTTACTTATTTTCGTTTCCAACAGGCATGATATGTCGAAAAGTCGCAGACGTTTAATTTACAAGGTTATCCTCAATGTAGGCTGATCAGTGATCGCAAGATGAAAGTGCATGAAATATTCAGAATCACTCGATTCTATTCGCTATTAGGCGGTGTATTATGCGAGTAAGAATAAATGGCCACAACGGTTACCATTGGGCTGCTGGTGACCATGTTTTAAGCAATATGGAAAAACCTGAAACCCAACATACAAAAATGTGTTTGTATCCTGGAAGAGGTTGAAGACGTCAGTAAGAAATATACACTTTATATTGCCCTACTACAAGATACTGAGTTCTTAAGCTTGCGGGAAATAAATGGTGTTCTTAGTTAGTGGCGATAGTAGGATATACAGATCAATCGTTATCCAACTAGACAACATACTGTTCATTATTTGAAAACGTCAGTTGATACAGGTTGAGTCATTAGTAGCCGCTTCTTCGATTGCTCTTTTGTGTTATAAATAAAAGAAAAAACAATTAGTGGAAGATCCATGGTTGCTAGTGGCGCATATTGTATAAATACTTTAAGCTCTGGCGCACTTCCGGTTTCACCGGAAATGCACGAACTCAATTTTTTTAAATGACTCATCCTATATATTTTGGATTTTCTTGTATGTTTTAAATTGTCTGTTCGACTGTTTTTTCTTTTTCAAAATTGAGCCAATAGTTTTTGAGTTATTTTTTTTTTTTGAAAATATTTGGCCTAACACGTGTTCAGAAAAAAATCATTTTCACATTGTTTTTAGAAGCAAAAACATTAACTTTGGTGGTGCTTGAAGCCAAGAAAATTCTGCATCATTTGGTAAAGTTGCACTCGACAATACCTCAATAGGCTTTGTTTTTTCAAAACCTACTTCCTGAAATTTTCACATACCAAAAACTTATTTTTTTTAAGTGGAACACCCAGTATTTTATTGAAGCATTTTGTTTCTTTTTTTATTCTCTTTCATTTTTGTTAACAATGTCCTATACCTATCTTTTGTAATTTCTGAGATAATCACTATAAGAGCAATTAGCGGTCAATTAACTAACTACGAGCGCTGTTGTTCTATGCACCAAAATATTCGTTCAACCAATGGAAGGCGGGGATGGCGCCCGACTTCCTTAGTCAACTATCAAACAAAGCAAATGTTATATCCAACTATCCCAAAAGTAAGAAATTTATAGAATGAAGAGCATCGCATTTCAATTTTTTAATTCCGCCAATGTCCAGTTGCAGTATTTCATTTTTAACAATGTTGGTTAACATCGAAATAAAATAAAGGTACTGACATATTTGAATATGTCTTCAAAAAGTTTTGAAAATCCGTAGATAGCGAAGATACTCTCCTCCATTAACATTTTCATCACAGAAATAAGGTCCAATTATGTAACTACCCACTATTCTTCCCCACAGTTTTAATGACCAACGATTTTGAAAGTTTACAAGTGCGATAAAGTGGGGGATTTTATGTGTTATAACAACGGAAATTGTGACGATGAACGTATTCACTTGAATAGAAGGTTTCGTTGATAAACAACAAAAAATTGAGAAAGCCAGGATAATTTATCTGCTGCCAATTGACAAAAATGTAAGCGATTCTGAAAATTTCTTTCGTCTAACCCTGTGTATGAATATGCTACGGGTGAATTTCGTATTTCCTAATTATTCTGGATTCTCAAATTTGACTTACATCTAACTGCCGACTAATTTTCGTAGTACTAGTATGGGGGTGTTCAACTACACTCGCAAGTACCATAAACATCTTCTCCTCACCAGTTATTGCTTTTTCCGCTCTTTCTTTCATATTCATATGCTTTCTGTTCACTCAAACCGTCCACTTTATATTTTCGAAGGTTTCTGGCTTCGGTTGACTTCTACCAGGGATCGCTTTCAAAAAAAAATAACTCAAAAACTATTGGCTCAATTTAAAGCGGTACAAGAAAATCCAAAAATATATAGGGTGAGTCATTTAAAAAAATGAAGTTCCGTGCATTTTCGGTGAAACCGGAAGTGCGCCAGAGCTTAAAGTATTTTTACAATATGCGCCACAAGCAACCATGGATCCCCCACTAATTGCTTTTTCTTTTATTTAAACCACAAAAGAGCAATCGAAGAAGCGGCTACTAATGACTCACCCTGTATATATAACACATGCTTTTTTGTTAAAAAATGATTTGCTTAAATTTATAGCAGTGATCTTTAATTTATATAGTACCTATAGGTATATAAATATTAAATATAAAATTGAGAAAAACAAAATGCATTTTTATTTAGATTCTGTTCTGGCTTTTTACTATTAGTCAGGTGGGTATATTCACAAAACTATGAGAACCCTGATCTAAATAGTATTTTATTTTACCATTGTTTCTTAAAAAAACATATAATGTATATTGTGTACCTGAGTATAACTTTAAAGGCACACTTCTACACATGGCATCTATTGTAATACTGCTTTACGCTCCTGAATATTGAGATCGAAAAGAATCAAAAAGCTGAAAGTTTCTTGGAGTAGAAAACGTGTAATACATATTTAATAAATAATTAGATATATTGTTACTGTAAAGACGTAACCCGCAGAATTCTGCCAAATTTCATGATAGTCTATCACAATTTAATTGTATTATGCAGTTGAAATGTTTTATTAAATTAAAAGCTTCCTGTAGCTTAAATCTTAATAAGGAAAGAAATAAATTTCAGATATTTATCAAAATAAATCATATAACAAAGTTAAACCCAGACAAGCAACTTTAATTATATCCCAAAATTGAATACTTTCCATTTCAAATTCTGTCCTCACACCGTTCCTTGAAATTACTTTGGCCCTTTATCATTACGGACGCTAAATATTCAACAATACTTTAATATTCCAATCAACAAAACGCTAGTACTTATGTTCCCGGCCGTTAAACATCTACACGAGATTCTTCTAAAATACGAATAAATCTTAATTGGTTTCGGCATGTTAGAATTACCCGTTTTGAATGCGGAATTTTCACAACGCTATGGTTAGTCCTGTAAAAGATACAAAGGTCATTGGGGTTGTGAAACGTCGTGCGTGTGACTTCTTTTGTTTGCATGGTGTGTCTCGTTCACTTACGGATCCACGAAACGTCCCACAATCGGTTAAAACTTACCTACTGACAATTTCATTGGCTACGTGACGACTTCCGAACAACTACCCTTGAATACTAATTGCGGCCCGAGGGGTCAACCGCCGACAAAAATTCTGTACACCTACTTCCTCTTTTGAAAAAACTTCCACATACTTCCACCAAACTTCCCCACACTTCCTTCGAACTTCCTTATATTTCTATCATACCTCTATATACTTCCTTTAAACTTCCACATACTTCCATCAAACCTCCACATACTTCCAACAAACCTCCACATACTTCCATCAAACTTCCATACTTCCATACTGTTTTTGACAATACCTATTATTTCTTCATCGTTTGTTCATTATGTTTTGACACACTCTGTGTAGGTTTAAGAAAAAAACGTATACGTATAAGAATGGAATGATTTATTATTATAAGTCAAAGAAGTACAAACAAAAATAGACTTCTAAGTGAAATAAAATATCAAAAATTAATAAACTTTCTTTGCCTCTCAAAGAGAAAACAACTAATAACTGCGTTACTTGTGTACTGGCTTGTGTTTTCTCTTAATTTCTTTGAAACCGTTTATGATACTTGTCCTTACACATTCTGTTAAGGAAAAAGGACCAGCGCCGTAAAATCATGGGGCCATAGTATTCATTTCCAACCGAGGGGTCAACCGCCGACAAAAATTCTGTACACCTACTTCCTCTTTTGAAAAAACTTCCACATACTTCCACCAAACTTCCCCACACTTCCTTCGAACTTCACACACTTCCTTCGAACTTCCTTATATTTCTATCATACCTCTATATACTTCCTTTAAACTTCCACATACTTCCATCAAACCTCCACATACTTCCAACAAACCTCCACATACTTCCATCAAACTTCCATACTTCCATACTGTTTTTGACAATACCTATTATTTCTTCATCGTTTGTTCATTATGTTTTGACACACTCTGTGTAGGTTTAAGAAAAAAACGTATACGTATAAGAATGGAATGATTTATTATTATAAGTCAAAGAAGTACAAACAAAAATAGACTTCTAAGTGAAATAAAATATCAAAAATTAATAAACTTTCTTTGCCTCTCAAAGAGAAAACAACTAATAACTGCGTTACTTGTGTACTGGCTTGTGTTTTCTCTTAATTTCTTTGAAACCGTTTATGATACTTGTCCTTACACATTCTGTTAAGGAAAAAGGACCAGCGCCGTAAAATCATGGGGCCATAGTATTCATTTCCAACTTCCTGAATGTTATCACGCTTTGGCCAAAACAATTGACGTGAATTTTCTTTTAAGAATTTCACTCTGCTAGTATGTTCATCGACGACCTCAATAACTCTGCCTATATACCATGAATTATCGTAAAATACAGCATAGTGATTTTCAATTTTTATATAAACATACTTTTGCCTTAAAGAAAGTGCTTGAGAACTTGCCATATCAGCTAATGGAAAGTTATCGGCGACATTTGCACCGACAGAATTTTCTCCACTATAATCGCCCAGGCCGTCTTCCCCAGCTTCCCAGGCTTTCGCATCCTGATCACTATCACTACTGTCCGTAACAGCTGTTTCACAATCAATTACGAAATTTTCGCATTCGAGCGTGACTGTAGAACTTTTGATTTCAGAACAGACGCCAGTTTCTTTTATTAAATTAGTCAAAGTTTGATCATCTAGCACCAAGTCTATAATGTCAGTCGTTTCATTTGGTATCACAGATGGATTTGGCATTGAAAATCTATAGTGTACGATGTCGTAAAATTCATGTCGAAATGATAATGACTGTATTAATTTACCGTCGTTTTTAATGCTGTACCATGTGCAAAGACATCCTATTCCCTCTGTATTTGATTGAACAGAAGTTGGGGGGTCTTGTTAGAAAAACCCTTGAAATAAAGAATTCGACCACAAATGAAATTATCAAGTTTCAATTTGTTACAATTTGTTTTGAGAGTTTTGCTTCTCGTATTTATAGAAATGCTGTTGTAGAATACACACCAGCAGCAATTCTTAAATGTGTCCTCTTTTCTACTTTGACAATGGGATCGACTGTACAATTATTCGATGTTTCCATCGCAGATTTGTTATAACAGATAAATCTTCTTAATGGATCAGAACTTACTCTTTGGTTTTCTGTGTTCAACAACCAACACAAAGAACTTTTTTTTACAATAGTTACTTTATCTTTCATTAAAAAGCGCGCAAATTGCCCCTTGGCATAAAGTTACTCCGTTTGCATTTGTCGGTATGTTCTTTAAATAACAACGAGCCCCCAGCGTTCTTTAAAAGGGCAATTTCGAGTATATCCTCACATGTGTCATTACTTACATTTTTATCACCGTCAAAAGCGATGTTCATGAATATGTTCTTTTTCACATATTATTGGCAATTCATCATCGATACAATCTTCATCTTGTTCAATTGTTTCTTCGTCAGAATATTGACTTGAGCTTGCAACCTCGCTTGCATATGCTGTATGATGTTTCTTATTTACTATAGTTTCTTGAGTCATACTTTTACTTTTCTGAAGTCGCTTTTGCCTTGTTTTCTGAATCCCTGATTTTTCATTATTTGCTGGAGCAAAAACTTGATTCCACGATCCCTCTTTAACCCTAATTCCAAGTTTACTCATATCCGAGATTGCGTCTTCTACAGCAGAGTTTACAATCTTTTCTATATTGTCTTGGAAATTTGCCTCGGAATAAGAAGAGAGAAATACGTTAACATCTTGATTCAAAATTTTTCTTTTTTTTTCTCTTGGGAAGGTAATCGTGCGTTAAATTATATATAATTTCTATTCGGTTTAGGCGATGTAAGATATCCGACATACTAAAGTTGACGACGGTGCTAAATGTGAACGTCAGCGACCTGGTAGCTAGAAATATTTTTTTACACATTTGACTGCTGTACAGCCAAGGTAAAAACATGCTGGTATCCAACTCGTTGGTGATAACGAATAATTGCAATAGTTTTAGTAACGCGTGCGCATTCAACTCGACACACATGTAGCAGTTAGATGCTAAAAAGCTGTCTGTAAAGAGATTTATTCTCTCGAAGTCACGCCTTCCAAATTCGAAGGAAAAATACTACGTACCAAATGCAATAAATACGATGTTCAACATCACTGTTTTAGACAAAAAATGAGGTGTGGCCACCACACGACTTTCTTATACGTATGAGCGTTTCAAACTATACAATTTTAAGAATTTTTTTATACAAAACTTATCCAAACTCCTATTCTAAGTTCTTTCATTCTCTTAATAAATCGCTATATAATGCATACTTTGCAAGATATTCGAAGAAAAGTGCTACTCGCTAAGAATAAAAGTGCTACTTCCGGTTCGAATTTTGAAATTTCATGTATACAAAAAATATTGCAAATCCAATTCTAAATACTTTTGTACTCTTAATAAATATATATAGAATGCATAATTTACGACATATTTGCAAAAAATCGTTATTCGGTAAGAGTAAAAGTGATACTTCCGGTCCGAATTTTGAAATTTTTTTTATAGAAAAGATATTGGAAATTAAGTTCTAAATACTTTTATATTCGTAGCGTACCTGTCTAAAAAGCATGACTTGCAAAATATTGGCAAAAAACTGATTTTCGATAAGAGTAAAAGACCTACTTCCGGTAGTAATTTCGAAAAACTTTTTAAATAAAATGGTTCTCAATTTTAATTTTAAGTACCTACATAAGAATTCTTTATAAATTTGTTTAAACTTAGTAGTTGACGAAATATTTGCAAAATTCGATTTTTTCACTGAAGTAAAGTACTACTTCCGGTCTACCGATTTTACTAAAAAACTAATCAGATCTCAAGAGGCAGATTATACACGTAAATACAAAATTTGGAATTGATATCTACAGCGGTTTGACCGCTATCGTGGTCACACACACACACACACGCGCGCACACACACACGCACACACACACACAGAGAGAGAGAGAGAGCGAGAGAGAGAGAGAGAGAGAGAGAGAGAGAGAGAGAGAGAGACATTTTTTAAAAACCACTTTTTTGGTATCCGGGGACATCAAAACGTGGACATCTGCAAAAATCTCGAGGTCGAAAATTTTCATCATCACAATACTTCCTTATACTACGTATAAGAAAGTAAAATGGGTCGGTAATAAAATTCATGACCTTTAGAAAAGCTATAGTGCCGTCACTACCTGGAATATTTGGTGGGAATTTCAATACAGTCGAAGAACACATTTTTTCAGCCGAGGCAAAATTCATTTTATCTTCCGGTTTTAAATCGGAGATTGTCAACTTGTGTTTATCTTTGGTAATCACGGACCAAAAGATTAAGATGTGTGGCCGAAGCAACATACTTCCTTAATAAAATAGTCAAAATGGAAATGTCGTTTATCAAACATAATAATTGTCATTTTCATAGTTTACTTTAATAATGTTAACTTTTCCATAATACAGTAACTACGATATTCGACATTTAATAACTCGAAAACGGTTTAATATGCCGGTATCATATGGAATATTTTTGAAATCTGAGTAAAAATACCATTATAAAAATTTAATAATATACAGGGTGTTCCATTTAAATTTTTTTTAAATCGTTGTATCTGCACGCCACTGTGTTTTTGATAGCATGCAAATAAAATTCAGTCTCAGCCACACAACTTTTATTTGAAACATTTTTTTGTATATGCAATAATAAAGATGATAAAGAGTGGGTAATTTATAATAAATAACGCTGTACATTTTTAAACCATTCAATTTATTTTTTGTTAATTGTAATTAAAGATCTGTTAATTTTATCTATATTTAATATTAATATATACTAATTTGTCACACATATAAGTAGAGCATTACACATTGTTTACTCATATATAAAAAAATAACGTCTTATATAATATTCTTTGTCGTACATTCACTAATTTAAACATTATGAGCATTAATGCAACTTGTGTATATTTGTTACAAATGAGTATCGTTCTCGTTGCCCAAATTTGAATTTTTTGTAATTTGTTTTGATTAACTACTTCCACATACTTTCACTAAAACTTCCACATACTTCCTCATATTTCCACTAAACTTCCACAAACTTCCACAAACTTCCACAAACTTCCACGTACTTCCACATACTTCCACATACTTCCACATACTTCCACATACTTCCACTTAACTTCCACATACTTCCATGGAATTCCAAGTGGATGTACACCTACTTCCACTGGCGGTTAACCCCTCGTTTCCAACTTCCTGAATGTTATCACGCTTTGGCCAAAACAATTGACGTGAATTTTCTTTTAAGAATTTCACTCTGCTAGTATGTTCATCGACGACCTCAATAACTCTGCCTATATACCATGAATTATCGTAAAATACAGCATAGTGATTTTCAATTTTTATATAAACATACTTTTGCCTTAAAGAAAGTGCTTGAGAACTTGCCATATCAGCTAATGGAAAGTTATCGGCGACATTTGCACCGACAGAATTTTCTCCACTATAATCGCCCAGGCCGTCTTCCCCAGCTTCCCAGGCTTTCGCATCCTGATCACTATCACTACTGTCCGTAACAGCTGTTTCACAATCAATTACGAAATTTTCGCATTCGAGCGTGACTGTAGAACTTTTGATTTCAGAACAGACGCCAGTTTCTTTTATTAAATTAGTCAAAGTTTGATCATCTAGCACCAAGTCTATAATGTCAGTCGTTTCATTTGGTATCACAGATGGATTTGGCATTGAAAATCTATAGTGTACGATGTCGTAAAATTCATGTCGAAATGATAATGACTGTATTAATTTACCGTCGTTTTTAATGCTGTACCATGTGCAAAGACATCCTATTCCCTCTGTATTTGATTGAACAGAAGTTGGGGGGTCTTGTTAGAAAAACCCTTGAAATAAAGAATTCGACCACAAATGAAATTATCAAGTTTCAATTTGTTACAATTTGTTTTGAGAGTTTTGCTTCTCGTATTTATAGAAATGCTGTTGTAGAATACACACCAGCAGCAATTCTTAAATGTGTCCTCTTTTCTACTTTGACAATGGGATCGACTGTACAATTATTCGATGTTTCCATCGCAGATTTGTTATAACAGATAAATCTTCTTAATGGATCAGAACTTACTCTTTGGTTTTCTGTGTTCAACAACCAACACAAAGAACTTTTTTTTACAATAGTTACTTTATCTTTCATTAAAAAGCGCGCAAATTGCCCCTTGGCATAAAGTTACTCCGTTTGCATTTGTCGGTATGTTCTTTAAATAACAACGAGCCCCCAGCGTTCTTTAAAAGGGCAATTTCGAGTATATCCTCACATGTGTCATTACTTACATTTTTATCACCGTCAAAAGCGATGTTCATGAATATGTTCTTTTTCACATATTATTGGCAATTCATCATCGATACAATCTTCATCTTGTTCAATTGTTTCTTCGTCAGAATATTGACTTGAGCTTGCAACCTCGCTTGCATATGCTGTATGATGTTTCTTATTTACTATAGTTTCTTGAGTCATACTTTTACTTTTCTGAAGTCGCTTTTGCCTTGTTTTCTGAATCCCTGATTTTTCATTATTTGCTGGAGCAAAAACTTGATTCCACGATCCCTCTTTAACCCTAATTCCAAGTTTACTCATATCCGAGATTGCGTCTTCTACAGCAGAGTTTACAATCTTTTCTATATTGTCTTGGAAATTTGCCTCGGAATAAGAAGAGAGAAATACGTTAACATCTTGATTCAAAATTTTTCTTTTTTTTTCTCTTGGGAAGGTAATCGTGCGTTAAATTATATATAATTTCTATTCGGTTTAGGCGATGTAAGATATCCGACATACTAAAGTTGACGACGGTGCTAAATGTGAACGTCAGCGACCTGGTAGCTAGAAATATTTTTTTACACATTTGACTGCTGTACAGCCAAGGTAAAAACATGCTGGTATCCAACTCGTTGGTGATAACGAATAATTGCAATAGTTTTAGTAACGCGTGCGCATTCAACTCGACACACATGTAGCAGTTAGATGCTAAAAAGCTGTCTGTAAAGAGATTTATTCTCTCGAAGTCACGCCTTCCAAATTCGAAGGAAAAATACTACGTACCAAATGCAATAAATACGATGTTCAACATCACTGTTTTAGACAAAAAATGAGGTGTGGCCACCACACGACTTTCTTATACGTATGAGCGTTTCAAACTATACAATTTTAAGAATTTTTTTATACAAAACTTATCCAAACTCCTATTCTAAGTTCTTTCATTCTCTTAATAAATCGCTATATAATGCATACTTTGCAAGATATTCGAAGAAAAGTGCTACTCGCTAAGAATAAAAGTGCTACTTCCGGTTCGAATTTTGAAATTTCATGTATACAAAAAATATTGCAAATCCAATTCTAAATACTTTTGTACTCTTAATAAATATATATAGAATGCATAATTTACGACATATTTGCAAAAAATCGTTATTCGGTAAGAGTAAAAGTGATACTTCCGGTCCGAATTTTGAAATTTTTTTTATAGAAAAGATATTGGAAATTAAGTTCTAAATACTTTTATATTCGTAGCGTACCTGTCTAAAAAGCATGACTTGCAAAATATTGGCAAAAAACTGATTTTCGATAAGAGTAAAAGACCTACTTCCGGTAGTAATTTCGAAAAACTTTTTAAATAAAATGGTTCTCAATTTTAATTTTAAGTACCTACATAAGAATTCTTTATAAATTTGTTTAAACTTAGTAGTTGACGAAATATTTGCAAAATTCGATTTTTTCACTGAAGTAAAGTACTACTTCCGGTCTACCGATTTTACTAAAAAACTAATCAGATCTCAAGAGGCAGATTATACACGTAAATACAAAATTTGGAATTGATATCTACAGCGGTTTGACCGCTATCGTGGTCACACACACACACACACGCGCGCACACACACACGCACACACACACACAGAGAGAGAGAGAGAGCGAGAGAGAGAGAGAGAGAGAGAGAGAGAGAGAGAGAGAGACATTTTTTAAAAACCACTTTTTTGGTATCCGGGGACATCAAAACGTGGACATCTGCAAAAATCTCGAGGTCGAAAATTTTCATCATCACAATACTTCCTTATACTACGTATAAGAAAGTAAAATGGGTCGGTAATAAAATTCATGACCTTTAGAAAAGCTATAGTGCCGTCACTACCTGGAATATTTGGTGGGAATTTCAATACAGTCGAAGAACACATTTTTTCAGCCGAGGCAAAATTCATTTTATCTTCCGGTTTTAAATCGGAGATTGTCAACTTGTGTTTATCTTTGGTAATCACGGACCAAAAGATTAAGATGTGTGGCCGAAGCAACATACTTCCTTAATAAAATAGTCAAAATGGAAATGTCGTTTATCAAACATAATAATTGTCATTTTCATAGTTTACTTTAATAATGTTAACTTTTCCATAATACAGTAACTACGATATTCGACATTTAATAACTCGAAAACGGTTTAATATGCCGGTATCATATGGAATATTTTTGAAATCTGAGTAAAAATACCATTATAAAAATTTAATAATATACAGGGTGTTCCATTTAAATTTTTTTTAAATCGTTGTATCTGCACGCCACTGTGTTTTTGATAGCATGCAAATAAAATTCAGTCTCAGCCACACAACTTTTATTTGAAACATTTTTTTGTATATGCAATAATAAAGATGATAAAGAGTGGGTAATTTATAATAAATAACGCTGTACATTTTTAAACCATTCAATTTATTTTTTGTTAATTGTAATTAAAGATCTGTTAATTTTATCTATATTTAATATTAATATATACTAATTTGTCACACATATAAGTAGAGCATTACACATTGTTTACTCATATATAAAAAAATAACGTCTTATATAATATTCTTTGTCGTACATTCACTAATTTAAACATTATGAGCATTAATGCAACTTGTGTATATTTGTTACAAATGAGTATCGTTCTCGTTGCCCAAATTTGAATTTTTTGTAATTTGTTTTGATTAACTACTTCCACATACTTTCACTAAAACTTCCACATACTTCCTCATATTTCCACTAAACTTCCACAAACTTCCACAAACTTCCACAAACTTCCACGTACTTCCACATACTTCCACATACTTCCACATACTTCCACATACTTCCACTTAACTTCCACATACTTCCATGGAATTCCAAGTGGATGTACACCTACTTCCACTGGCGGTTAACCCCTCGTTGCGGCCTTAATGTGAAACTGTGGCACAGTGTGAAATTAAGTCGAGCTTAGATTTACTTTTTTCTGGGCAGTAGTTTCGTCCTCTAGAATTAGATAGTAATTTACAATCGCTGCTGGTGCTAAACGATACTGTGAAATTTAGGAAGATTTTTGTAAAAACTACAGGCATCTATGGTTTAGTTACAAATTATACTGCTTTTGCTTTTTTATTTTAATTGAATGAAAAAAAATTATGGTGTGTTTCATCCATTTATAAATATTCTAACTTTCATAAAAATATGTCTTTTGCAACTGAATTAAAATCCTATCATCTAAGCCAAAGTTCATCAGCAAAATACATTAAATAGTAATCATGTCCTCCCTATAAGAACATTTCTTTGGCAGAATTATATTCAGATTAAAAGTGTTGTAGTGAAATATTAGTCAACGTTATATTGAATCACTACATCTAAGAGCTATGTGCCCAAGACTATTTCTTTCTTCTATATTGTACAATGTCATTGAAACAAATTTAGACCTTGGCACGTTGTCCGTTGTCTTTATCACGATGTTTCTTGTCAGGCTCTATAATATTATTTAGTTTATTTGCTAACTTTTCACATTTGGCACATAAAATATATAAAAATTCACATCACTTTTCATTAAATTTTATACCAACCTTCTCAGTTTTTATTCATCTGGTTGGTTTAATTCAATAATGTAAAGTTATTATAAATTTGATCAGTCGTTTAAGTTTCTAATTTGAAGTTATATTACAATACAATCACTTGCTTTCTTCCTTACACAGATTCTTTCCCTACTTTGTTGATCATTTAGCACATTTGGGCATATAAGAACTTTAAAATTAATTTGTTATATATATGACATTAGAGGCGTGCTTATTTATTGTCAAATTATGTGTTATGACACATTCCTAGCAAATACTAGACAAGAGAAAATATTTTCAGGTACTTCATCCCCGTGAAATATAAATATGTGAATTCATTACAACATATTCAATAAATGGGTCTATGGTTATAGAGGTGCAATTTATTAATTGATAACGAAAAAAGTTTTATTTACAACCATACCCGCAATGTTGGCATTTCTGACTTTTTAAAAGTTGGGAAGTGTGACTTTGTTCACGTTTACTTCCCGCCCTCGTTTCTTAACCTCAATGTTAATCACAAAACTGTCAACTCGATATCTCAAAACCTTATCGGAATTTTTATCACAAATAATTATTAATTGTATGGTTGTAAATAAAATTAATTGTTACACTAGAATTATTGGAAGCTTGAATCCATGTAGATAGGCCGCCCTGCTATTGCTGATACTATGAAATAGTGATTTCTTGTCCTACATACGAGCCAAGATATCTGGATTGCTACGGTAGGGCAGTTTCCCTCAGTTGAAGTGGAGTGCAGCCCTTGAAGGCTTTGCTACTCAACATTTCTTTTATAATCTATTCACCGAAAAAAACTGACGTATATTTATTTGACGTTTACGCTAGAACACCACAAATCTGACAACTCAATATGTCAAAAGTTTTACGGAAATTTTTATCACAAATAAATATAATAATTATGGTTGTAAATAAAATAGTATACAAACCTCGGTGAAAAGTTTCATTCCTGTCTCGAGATAAAGTTAACTACTTAATCTCTCGACAGTAATGAAACACTTTCCACCTCGGTATGTAATATACTATTTTGTACTCACCGCCTGTAAAGTGATATTTGGCGTATGTGTTGCTCGACCAGGAAAGAGTATTTCCCGGTAAAAATTGAAAAAAACACTGACACTTTGGGACATTTAAAAAAAAATCTAATTTGATAGTAATAAAATTTAGTTTATAAAATACTACTTCCCTCGACTATTCTTCACTAAAAGTTGTGGAAATAGGAGTAATAATTAAAAATTCAAAATAAATTTGTGACGCCATCTATTTGACGACATTTTAAGCAACATCTTAAGCAACATTCAAGCGCCATCTATTATTGACATTCATATTGGCAGTTCATATAATAAATTGTAATTGAACCAAAGAAAACGCAATAAATGTACTATAAATTTATAAATATAAGAATAAATACCTCATGTTTGCCATGGGTAAGAATATAGTAACTTAATTTTAGGGAAAGGTGAGTAATAGTTACGTACATGAAACGCTTAAATTAATTAGGTAATCTATCTTAGGTTAGGTATGAATGATACTAATGACATTAATCAATAATATTTTTTTAATTTAATGTTCGTACAAAAAATATTGTATAAACCATTTGCCTGAAAACTTCTTCTACGCATTCGTGCAATTAAAAGCACTCCCTTCCTGCGGTCGCTCGTGCTTACAATGTGCGCTCATGCGCGAAAACAGTCTTCCCGCACTTGGTTCATAAATAACTATATAAACGCAACTAATAACAATGTTTCATAGTTTTAAATACGAAAATTTGCTTTTGGGATATTTTCAAAATTTTTGCTGCTATTCGTGACGTGCAGTGTTAGTTGTGATACCTCAACCATAAACCATACATTTTATACATTATCCTTCGAAAAATATAGTTTTTCTGTTTTTTTTTTTTTTTTTTGGTAAAAACATTGAATAATATTCCTTTCTAATAATCTTACTTATGTTCAAGTAGTTACCAATTAACAATTTTGGAACTATTTTGCTCTAAAACCACATATTGACTTTTTTGTAAATTCCATATTGTAGAAACAAATCTGCAACCGAACAATTCTACCAAGTTTAGTTTTAAAACAAAAACAGAATCTTTTTTAAGAGACATTTTATTAAATATTGCTTTGCTGTATATTTTTTTAAATAATGTCTTGTTTTTTTTTATTATACTAGTGTCCCTGATTATCGCCTTCATATATCCAACAATAGTCTATTAGTATGCTTGAAATATATTTTTATTGATATCTTCTTTCCATAGGTTGATGAAGCCTTTCCACATGGTCATCACTAACTGCACCTAAATTTAGATGGAAGAATTCCGAATGGGAATGCAGCAAATGGATTCTCAGCGACATGATACAGTTTTATGCTTGAAAATAATGCTACAAATATAGTAGGTTGATCACATGCTACCCAAAATATTCTTCGTATCTTCAACTAAAGAAAGGGTTTGCTTTCTAACGAACTCAATTATTGACAGAATTTGAATCCTTTATAACATTTCTTATGTCTGGCCTCACAAAAGTTCTTTCTTTTAGTTTACATCACTAAGTCTGAAATAGACTTTTAAGATACTGAAAACCTTCTCTTTTATTACGGTCGAGGGGTGGCAATAAATTATTCTCTGGTTTAACAAGAGGAAGACTGGACATACTTTTCTGATTAGAAACGCAATTCTTTCTTTTCGACCAGTCTTTCTGAACGTAAAGTTTAAGTCCAGTTCTGCTGTTCCATTCAGATATATAAAAACAAATCCAACAACCTTTAAAACAGCAAATATTTTCCAAGAATGTTATGTGTACTGTATTTTCAATAGTAGAGATTTGGAGTTTTCTTGGGTTTCTTTCACATTAATTCCATGAGCAATATGCACACATGAAGCGTCCTTCCTGTTGTTTAATAAAATAACTTTCAAACTTACTTTCAACTAATCAATGCAAAATTTCCACTGGTCACGTGAGTATTTAATAAACATTTTTGTCATTAGCCCCAGCATATTTTTACAATAGGCTGGTTCATTATATTTTTCAAAGAAAAGATATATCGTTTTCTGTAAATAGCAACTCTCGTGTTCCCCAAAAGTTCCTCGTTTTCTTCAGATAAATCAAAATCACTTTGAATTATAAAATGTGGTTCGCGTATCAATGATTCGTAGGTATTTGTCGTCATTGTTCTGGTCAGAAACGTAAAAACCATTTTCCAATCTTCGAGAATTTGTTCAGTAGTTGTTATCGTTGGGGCTCGCGGATGAAGTAGATCGTCCACATAAGGAGCTGGATTTGGTATAGACGTTAAGCCCGAGTGTCCTATGGTGTGCTTTGACAGAGGCGTAATTTTGGCAATTTTCCCTGAGCAGAAATAGCATTCATTTAAATGATTCTGTTGCTCTCGCCATATAATTACTTAGCATAAGGCATTGTTTGGTGAGTGTCTTGAAGCCATCCTTTAAGGAAACATGCACATATTGAACACATCGAATTCGGAGTCCACAGATTGCTTTTGCATTGAAACCAAGGTATAAGTTAGCTCTTAGTATTGGCTGAAAATTTCTGCGACTTGTGTATGGCTTCCATACACATTTCAGTAAAACCAAAATACTTTAAATTAAACATGTGTTTGAAATATAAAAAATATATTCATTAAACAACATTTATTTTATGAATCTATTTTCTGGATTTCAAACGCGTGTTTCAATTCAAATTAGTCTGCGAATTTACTAGAATGTTAAAAAATACGGTACTTTACTTAGTCGTACCAACTGTTACATTATATACTAAAATGTAAGTAGCTTAACACACTGAAGGCTAGTGACGAACACTTTGATACGATTTTAGTAGTAATATTCAGTAAAGAAACACATTGTTTGAAGTACATAACTCAAAATTTCATGCTTTTTTCAACAAAAGAACATAGTAAAATGGGATGTGATGGACTTTATAACTACTTTTCCACGAATAATCTTTTTAAAAGAAGACAAAACATATAAGTTTTATTCAGGAACAGTCACTGTTATCTTCAGCCCATTATATTTATGTTTTCTTGTTACAGGATTGTGTTAAGTATTATCGCGATTAAATTGTTCCTCCCTATATAATATACTATGATATCAAAAATTAAATTGGTCAATGTTGGTCATGGAATGTAAAACGCTTGTCTTAGTTTAAATCATCCTTTTGAAATAATTCAATCATTGTCAAGCTACACTGACATTATCAATAACCTGCAAATGTGTTACCTACTTAGTTCAGCTGTAAAATAATAATTAACTACAAGTTATGAAATAAATAACGTTTTTATTAACCAAAAAACTAAATTACAATAATTGTTGGAAATGTCCCCCGTATTGTTCAATGCACAAGTTTACGCGCCTCCTCATGCTGTGAAAAGCGTTTTGCAGCATTTCTGGCGTTATGGTTGCATATTGCTGAACAATTCTTTGTTGCAGTTCCTGCAAATTATGTATCGGATTTGCGAAAATCTTAATTTTTAAATAAGGAAAGATAAAATAGTCCATAATTGTCAAACAAGGTGATCTCCGAGGAAACTCAACTTCCGTATGCAAACTTATCAGCTGGTCATCAAAAAATTGCGGAGAAAAACAAGATTTTCTCGTGTAGTATGTGCTGTTGCACCGTCTTGCTGGAAATAACCGTATTGAAGTTCATCATCGTCTAACTGTTGCACAAATTTAGTCAAAAAAATATTTCTGTACCTTTCTGCGTTGACAGTGAAACTGAAAAAAATTGGCCCAATTATTCTTCTGTGAGAAACTGCCATCCAAACACAAATTTTCTGTTAACCCGCATATTTTCAATAAAAATATGCGGGTTATCAGTGCTCCACATTCGCATATTCTGAGAATTGATGTATCCCGAAAGGTGGAACTAAGCTTCTTCAGAAAAAAAGTTAAGTTCAGCAGATTCATTAAATTATTAACGAACCAATGGCAGCTTGATATGATTGCATCTTATATGGATGCATGTTCAGGTCCTTCTTTACAATCGTTTGGCATGTTTCATAAGAAAGCCGAATTTCTTGAGAGAGACGTTTTAAAAGTTTTGTAGGCTCTTCTTCCATACGTGGACGAACGTCATTAATAACTTCTTCTATACGAACTCTTGGTCTACCAGCACCTTTTTTATGCGTCACAGAACCAGTTTCGCGAAACACTTCAACACAATTTGTAAGGCATGCATAAAAATTGTCCGGTAATACTGCTACGGCTGGGAAGTGCTCTCGAAAATTGTCCAAACACAAACGTTGACTGTATTCCCAAGTTCCATTAACTAGCACACCCGTTCGAAAATAGGCTTCAATCATGTAAATTTTGTGGTTTGTGGTGAGAACCGTGATTCAAAAACCGTGCAGGATTAGAAAACTTCAACACAATAACTTGACAGATTTTGACATTCAAAAAATTATGACATTCCTAAATGTACGATGCACGCTACGACAATAATTTTAAAATCCATGACCACCATTGACCAATTTAATTGTTGATATCCCGGTATATTACATTTATTTCTTTCAGTCTTTACATAAACATTATACAAAATCTCTCTTTCTGTGCGAGTCCCTTTAGGAAATAAGTGCATGCAATTAACATGTGATATTAAACCGATAGGTATACAAATTAGTTATTTTACAGAACTTATAATAACACAAAATATCCAATAATAAAATACATATTCTAGCGTAGCTCGTCTTCTCTTTCATAACAGAATTTTCACACTTCAAGTTGGTTTATTATACATACAGTTTCATGCTTCAGTCAACACAATTTTCGCTTGTGTTTATTCTGTGATATGGCGCCGTAGAAAATCGTTTCTCTGTATTTTACTGGCGTTTTTCAATTCCTTTAATCGGATATCGCTCTTTAAAAATGTATTATGTAATAGACGTAAGCCTAATTTTTTTTGGCTTGGATGTCAAGTTGAGAACATTTAATATTAAAATAAACATTGGAAACACAACAATAAAGTTTGAGATTCTTTATACCTATATGTATACTTTACAGAAACTGTAGATATTATATTCTTTGGTATGTAAGTACTAGAAATGCTTAATATTTTTTGTGAACATTTAACTATATGTCAGAGCTCTTTTTATGAATCAAAACCGCGTTCACCTTGCTTAAAATATGTTTTTTGTTCCATAAAAAAAAATACAGAAGTGCTCAAGCTTTAAGGGTGGTTAGAAAATTGTATGGGAAAAATAAGTTCATAAAATGTACTCCTATATAGTGACAGAATAGTGGTAAGTATGTGTAAATATTCTGGCAGCCTATCTTAATACTGTTCAATAAAAGTAGTATTTGGAGGCGGTGCTAAAAGGTCAGTATAAAAAACTATGCAAAAATAAGAATAAAAATAATTTACAATAACATTTGATTGAGAAACAGTTGACTATAAAATAATAAAAGCCAAGTTAGTATAACCAATAAGAATTATTTGGTGTCCAAGTAGTGAGAGTTTCGAGTAAACGTGTTACACAATATTGTCAGCAACACTCTACAAATGGATGCTAAATCTAGAAATTCAAAAACAAAAAAAATGAAAGATGGGCAAAACTGAAATAGCTACAATTTTCTCAGAGATGAAATTTTTATGGATAGTTTAGGACGATTTTGATAGTATATACCTCGCCGATTTTCCTAAAGATCTGATAAATTTTTTTAACTTATATAGTGAGTGATATAGGAACATATAACGTTTAATTCATACATTATTTTATTCATTATAAAATGTGTATGTGCATATACAGGGTATATCACGACGAGATTTTGTTAGAAAAATATAGAAAACTAATAACTAAGAGTTGAGTTTAGAAATTTCGCAAATTTTAGTTTCGCGTTGCGCTCTTTTTAAAATAGTTTCGAATTTTCGCTTGTTCCGGTTATACCGGAAATGGATATCGACTTCCCTATTTTAAATGAAATACCCCAACTTTTATAATTGATTCTTATTTCCGACTTAATTTTAAGGCTAGTTCGTGTAGTAAACTTTGCCTATGAAGTTAGCCACTTTCGAATTATTTCATTTAAAATAAAAAAGAAAGATGAGCTGCAGGCTATTACTCATAATAACATTCGCAATAAGTGAATGCATGCACAGATTTAAAATTCTAGGTAATTATTTTGGAAAGTATACTGCTGTAAATGCGGTATTATAAACTTTTCAAAATAATAGAGGGTGATCAGAAAATATTTCATCCAGAAAATATAAATATCTTGTTATTTATAAATAGCACCCTAATTTTTTTCAGCTTTGAATTCCACGTTCAAAATTAGGGGCAGTATATGTTTACTTCCCTATAACTAAACGTCTTCATTTCAGAGTTGTTTTGGAAAATGTATCAATTCCTTTAAAGTTGTTTTTTTGTGTATAATCAGTTAGGCTATGAAAATTCATGTAAATAAATAAAAATAAAACAAGTTATTAATGTCCTAATACGTTTAAATGAAAACTGACAATATCAAGAAGAATTTTCTTAATAATAGTTTCTAATAATCTTAAATTAAGTTTTCAAACACATCACCACCTCTATCTAAACACTTTTAACTACCACTAAAATGTTCGTACGTATGGCACTTTGTATCATTGTACCGTCTAAATTATTGAGCGCGCCTCGCACTCTGGCCATCATATCTTCTTTGGTGGTAGCAGTTATATATATATCTAAATAAATCGCCCACTACTTAAATTTTCTTTATAAAAATATAAAGCACATATTTTTTCATGCTCAATAACACAAAATACATTGGAACTCCGAAACTTGTTACCATTGACCCGTCACAAACCAAACGACGGTGTTCGACTTGATCTCCAGATAAAACATCATGTCGTCAAATGATGTTTTTTTTAGAAACATCATTAAAAAAATAAAAATCAGTTGTCAATTTTACATTTTGTCCAATTTTGAACGTGAATATTATTTACTGTTTGATTAGTAAAAAAGAAATCAAAATCGTGTTTAACCCTTTTAAAAATAGTTATCGAGAGATAAAGCGTGGCCCATCTACTGTGAATCTATAGGTAACGAACTTTTAGAAACGTTGTTGCCTAACAACTCGAGGCCACCTAAAATTGGCTATTGTGCGGATTAAATATTCCATTTTTACAAAACCTTGCTTTCTCTATCGATATAACATTTTTTGTGAAATCGTCGCCTAATTGTGATTTCATCAAAAACGACTCACAATAGTGTGCTCTTGTTACAAAGTCGGCTTATTTAATACGTTGAACAGGATGAGATTTGTAATCATGCCGCTTGTTCTTCCTCAAAATTCGATGAATGCTCAATCTGTATATACCTACTTTATCTTCTAGAAAATTACTAGGACGTGTTGTAAAGTAAGCAAAGGCCGTTACCTCCACATTTTCACTATCAACAGCGAGTTTTCTTCTGGTTGCTTTCGGCAAGAATAATCCGAAGAAAATGCAATTATTTAAAAGATTGCTTAAGATACTCATAGTAGGTCTTGACCTATTTGGATACTTCTTTGCAAAAAGACGACATGTCACCACAAGGAATTAAAGGAATTCACATATTTTCCAAAATAACTCTGAAACAAATATGTTGAGTTATAGGGAAGTAAATACATACTGACTCTAGTTTTGAACGTGAAATAGAATAAAGTTGAAAAAATGTAGCTTGCTATTCAAAAATAACAAGATATTGATATTTTCTGGATGGAATGTTTAACATTGTTTTCTGATCACTCTGTATTACTTTGACAAGTTTATAATACCGCATTTGAAGCAATATACTTTCCAAAATAATTATCTACAATTTTAAATCTGTTCATGCATTCAATTACTGGGAATGCTGTTATGAGTAATAGCCTGCAGCTATCAATTTTTTTTTCAAAAATTGAAATACTGCTAAAGTGGCTAATTTTAAAGACAAAGTTTATTAGACAAGATGGCTTTAAAATAAGTCGGAAATACGAATCGAACATAAAAAATGTTGTATTACATTTAAAATAAGAAAATTGAGATCCATTTCCGGTGCAACCGGAAGAAGCGAAAATTCGAAACAATTTTAAATCTAAAGAGCATAATGCGAAATTTGTATTTGCGAAATTTCAAAACTCAACTCTTATTAGTTTTCTATACTGTTCTAACGAAATCTCGTCCTGATATATCCTGTATACAGAAAGAATAAAGCACCAAGCAAATGAGACAGGTAAAGAAGTTCTATTTAACAATAAAATTATTTAATTTTATAAATTTGTATAGAAAAGCATAGTATTGTAATTTATATGATAAATACAGGGTGTTACAACAATCTTTCAACATAAATTTACTCTTTAATGCTTAATATAATTAAAAATTCGCGTACTGTAGTTGATAAGGTTGTCATTGCTTCACAATTTTAAAATGTATACGCATATACAAAGTGATCCGTAAATCATTCGCACAAAAAAGATGTATTTTTTTAAATTAAACATCCTATGTATAAGTTCAAAAGTGGATTGTGGGTTAAAATACAAATATTTTTTTAAAAGTAGTTATTCGATAAATTTAAAAGTTTTCAAGTTATTTGTGATTAAAGTTAAAAAGTTGACCTTTAGAGCTGTCTTTTTAATTGCTAAAATCAAGAGTGCCATGACACAATAATTTGATAACGCATACACACAAGGTGTGCCAAGTGATACTTATATACATAACCTGTTTAATTTATACTGGGTGTTCCCGAAAGTGTTGCATAATGAAGAAATTTTAAACACAAAAATTTATTTATTTTAAATAGTACGACCGATATTTTTTACTGAACCATATTAAGGCCTTCAAGGGACACTTTTTTGTTAAGAATATTCTATATGTATCGTTGGTATTTTAGAAGATATCTAATTTTATTTTAAAATCATATCCATGACGAAGTAAAAATCACGGTGGATATTGTCGCTGATAAAAAATATTGGTGCACAATTCTTGAAACTTGTCGTAAAAGAATAAAACAATCGTATTCGTATAACACATTACGTGAAAATCATATGTTTTAAGTAATAAATTACTAAATTTAACAAAATTATAAGGTGAAGTGGGGTAAGAGTGTAGTAAAAATTTGTTAGTTAAGATAGACTATGTTCTAATCTAGAATGCACACATATGCACATTCTTAAACATAGAAAAATGGCCATCTACACACTTACCCCGAATACACACTTACCTCATTTCACTATATTAATTGTTCAAAGATATGGCCTTACACTTGCATACATATAGACCAATTCTTTGTAAAAGCTGTTGCTTCACCCGTTGGAGTTTCGGCAGATATCTCTCGGCAAACAGTTTTTATTAATGTTTTCGTATTTCCCTTGTATTTGGTTCTTCCTCATAAACTTTGTTTTTAATATATCCCCGTAAAAGTAATCCAACGGGGTACGATCACATGATCGCGGTGTCCATTATCTGAAACCACCGCGGCCGATCCATATCTCAGAGAAAGCAACATTTAAAACTTGAGGGACATTGTTATGGCAATGCACTGGTAATCCATCATGCTGAAAATAGAAACGGTAGTTGTTCACTCATGAATGATAAATAAACAAATCCAGTGAAATGCTCTTCAAAAAAGTAGGGTCCAACTATTCACCTGTTAATAACACCACACCAAACATTAACAGACTACATGTTCTGGTTATTCATGTACACACCCAGTGCGGATTTTCACTGAATAATAATGCATGTTTTGACGATTAACAGGACCATTACTTACAATTTATTATGAAAGTATATCAAAGGTATAGTCTGTTTCAAATTATAAGAACATAACTTTCAACGGCTCTAATGCTTTTATTGCACCATCTTCTGTGACGATAATTATTATACCTGATCTTCTTATTGAACAGGTACGGACGGTTTACCTATTTGCAACGTATGAATAAATTATTGCCGCAGGTGGTGCAATAAAAGCATTAGAGCCGTTGAAAGTTATGTTCTTATAATTTGAAACAGACTATACAATAACAAATAGTTGCAGAATATTCAGAAACAGTGTGATTCAGTAGACAATAATAAGTTACTTTCACTTTTTGCAACAAACACAAGTTGGTTCTACAATATCATCAATATATTAATCGATCGTGCATTTAATTTTCAGTAGGTAGCCTTTCCACTCTGCGTGTATGATATAATGCGTTGTCCACGACTATTATAGCATTATCTGGAAATTTATGTAATAGTTGTTTAAATATTTTTTTAAAAATTAACTCACGAAATATTAATTTCATCATGGTAGTCGACTGTTTTTATACCTTTGAAGAGGTTTACCTTTAAAAGAAAAAGACAGTTCACCATCTGCCATATACTATTTTTGACTTACTCATCAGATTTTCATAGTTGCAAATGCCTACCACTCTTCCTTTAAGACATTTGAGTTCGCATGGTCTTTCATATTCTTTAATTATGCCCTATAATAAATACATTCTTTATAACATATTAACTCTGAAGAAATACCTTTATCTTACTCAGTGTTTTGGAGATGTTCATTATAACTGGGTTGTTCCCATTTTTGGACTTTATTGTGTTAAAGTTTTGTACATATTTAAAACTGTGTTTCGACGCCTTAACTGTATCAATCGTTGACGCTACTTCAGTGATGAATAAGCGGTTTGCTTGCACCTGCCTAATTAGTAATATTCGTAACGTACTTAATAGTACATATTGTATTTAATAACAGGGCAAAATATAATAAACTAAAGCAAAAATGTAAGAGAAGCTTCACATGTTATGGCTTGGTTATGTTATAGAATATGGCTGATATTGGATACTCAATTTTCAATATTAAATTCATCTGCGCAAAAAGCACTGAAATCTCTTAAAAATGTGTACCATTCTGGCGCGATATTTATTCTTATTTCTGAGACCAGCTATACTGAAACAAAAAAAGTGTTTTCTTTTTTCTAGTTTAAATAAATATTATTAGCTATATAATTCTAGGAATAATAGATGACGCGACGTAATGTTAATTTTATATAAAATACTTTATTCAGTGTTATTTATTTTTACTCCATGTATTCCAAATTGCATTTAAATTATAATTTAGTATTCAATCTCAACTCGTAGACACTCACTTGCAACAATCTAAGTTCATGTTATGTATTTTACAAATTATTACAATCCGTTAATCTTCCAACTAACTGTTCATGTAGTTAAATTTGAAGAGAAATGCAAATTTTTTAAGATACAAAGCAATAAATTATGTCTAACTTTCCCATTCCGACAGTTAACATTTGATAAATTAATCCAGAATAAACCACGTCTAAATAAACACAACGGCAAAAAATTGCGGCTATAATTTTTCGGTATCTGCGAAAGATCATTGTCCAATTTTCAGTAGTCGTCCTCCCCCATGTGTAACAGAATTCTAATTCGCAGTCATTATAAAAAACTCTAAAATTGAATAATACTTCGGAACGGTATTTAATTCCAACACCGTAATGAACGGAAAAAGGAATAAAAATTGCCATATAAAAAAGGGGATCCAAACAAGAAGCCATGTATATTATAATGATGGCGTCCATAAATCATATGCTAATGATATCTGGTTTTGATTTAACGACAGAGACAGCCATAAAATGTGAAATATACTTATTGATATTGAAGTGGAATATTTATTTTTATTGATCCAAGTTAATGGACAATCATTAATCACAATATTAATATATTATTATTTCTTGTGGATAATGGAGAATAAAATAATTATCTTTTTCAAATTAATTATTGTATATAATATAGTTTGAAAAAAATATAAAAACTATGGCAGAGAATCATAAATTTATAAAAAATAATTGCAAATATACAGTCCCAGATCATGCACTCACAAGAAATTATTTAAAAGTAAAAGATGAAATGTTATTTAAATGACTTGACTTAAATTAGCCTGTCTTCAGAACCTAATTGCATAAATATAAATATAAATAGAATATTCTTTCTTAGCTAATACAAATTCTTTTCGCTTTGATGAGAGTTATAAATAAAATTTGTTCAATTTTATGTCTCCTTGTGTACATGATATGTATCAAGTGGTAGCCCTGCATTAGTGAACTCTAATAATAATAAATTACACTAATTAAGTTTAATACAAAACTATGATAAAACAAAAATAGTAATGCCAAACATTGTTATTTATTTAATACTTGGCCGTGGTTATATTTTATACTTATATCTTGATAAAATTTTAATCTAATTTCCCATTTAAACAAAAAAATTTCAAATTTTAGGTTGTTATCTCTCTTACTGATATAAGATTGGAAGCCTCCAATATTCAGCATCCAGTATTAACATATTCTCATTCGGTGTACGTACACTAATATCTCAATGGAATAACCTACTCGATATCCATGGTAAATGATGCATAATCTTAAAATTTAGCTACGAAATGTTAAAACGAAGTTTTAGATATTTCTTTGTTGAACTCTAACCTCAATTGAGGGCTTACCTAAAAAATATTTAAAAATCAATAAATCTTTCAGAATCTCTTTGCTCTTGAAAACGCAAAAGTATCGTCACACAGTTGCCGCTGTTTCAAATTTCACTCCATTTTGTTTTTGTCGAAAACGATTTCAAATGAGGTAATGGACAACAATATACTTGGACTTTCTAATGAGCATGAAAAAAGAAGTTAAAATGAAAGTAATATGATAATTTGCAGTATATAACACTTTAAAGTTACTCAGCAAATTTAAATTCAATTGAAAAAGCAATAATAAAAAGAAAATGGGGTGTACTTAAAACCACACGGCAGAAGTGAAAACTTCATCAAGGCGAGGTTAGTAATACGAAATCCAACGTTTTTTTTTTGTTGAAGTGTAAACTTCTTTAAGCGCGTTGCGCTGATTGTAGACAGTGAACAAGACTGACCTGTCACGCTCGGATATGTAACGCTCCGATATGTAACGCTCGTTCGGGTAATGTCGGCTCGAATCGACTAAGGGAACAATTTTATTATTATTTACGGCCATTTTCATAATCAACTTTAGATTTACTTTAAAATTTAAAGTGCAATTTAAAGCAAAATTGCTTTTCATAAACTACCTTTATCACTTTAAGAATACTTTATCTTAAAGTCAGATTAAACGACACTTTATTGAAACTTTATCTTCTCTTTAAATAATAGAATGATGATAACCTATGCATGAAGTGTAAATATTAGTAGTAAATAAAGAACTCATAATCTACATAACAAAATATTCCTAGAAAGAATTTTAATTATGGATATGAATTTATTTTCATCATCGAGCAGCAGCAGCAGCGATGAAGAAAATGACATATCTATAGCGCGTCATCCAAAAATATACAAAGAAAGAATCGTTGATTTTAATAAATGGACAGACGACGAATTTTATCAAAGATTTCGATTAAGTAAGATGACGGCAAATCGTTTATTAGAACACATAAGGTATAGAATTACATCACCCTCGAATAGGTAATGATATATACATACAGGTGCATATCTTGCACATATTTCTCATGACATAATATTAACAACACAACAAATAATATGATGCATTGTAGGGGCGGTGCTATTAAGGCAGAATCAAAATTACTGTTAACATTATGGTTTTATGCATGCGGTAGCCTATTAATAGGTATGAGTGATTTTGTTGGTGTTTCTATTGCTTCCGCCTCTCGAATTATCAAAGAAGTTAGTTACGCAATTGCCGCATTGAAGCCTGATTTTATTAAAATGCCCACAAGAGAACAGCTAGCAGAAACAACGTATGGCATATTTAATCTAGCTCACTTTCCCAATTGTTGTGGTGCTATAGACTGCACGCACATTCGAATTATATCTCCAGGTAAAAAAGTATTAAAATATTTATATGTATGTGCATGCATATACACACAACTAATGTTTTAGGGGGCGAGGATGCAGAAATCTATAGGAACAGGAAAGGTTATTTTTCGTTAAATGTCCAGACTGTAGCTGATGCACAACTAAAGATCAGAAATATTGTTGCAAGATGGCCTAGTAGTTGCCATGACCAAACAATTTTCAACAACAGTACATTAAAAAGGGAGTTTGAGAATGGTACATTTCTAAATTACCGCTTAATAGGTGATAGCGGATATTCTTATATAGAACGATTATACAATGAATCTTTAATTCGTACACGAAATATTGTAGAAAGACAGTATGGTGTTTGGAAGCGAAGATTTCCTGTATTGTCTGTAGGTATGAAAATTAATGTGCAGACTGCCATGGCTGTGATTATTGCTACTGCAGTTCTGCACAATATGGCAATAGACATGAGAAAGATATATTAGACGACGACGACATTGTCATTGAAAATGATAAAGTAGTGGGTTTTGTTTACAACAATGAACATATAGAAGACAATGCACAAGATGTAAGGAACATATTTATAACTGAACATTTTACATTGTAAATTTATAATAAAACTGATATAATTGATACGTGCAATAGATATATTTATATTGTAATATATATATGTTTCATTTATTAAAGTAAATTCTACAATAAATGTACATATATATTCACTTACACCACATTCTTCTGTTTTTCTACTTGTAATTGTAGGTTTATTAATTCTATTTGCTTATAATGTAATTATGCACGTCTTGCATTTTCACGTTTTAGGTTTTCAATTTTTCTAAGTATCAGTTGCTGTTTCAGATTATATAATGTCCTGCCCTCTTGATTTTTTAGTGTTGGCGTGTTTTTAATCATCAGCTTTCTACTTTTCTTTTGCTGCAACGTTTGTGGAGTATATGTGGTCCAGTTATTAACTTTAGAACTTTCAGTTTCTGAAACGGTGAAAATTTAAAAATACATGATTGTAACTATAATAAACAATTACCTTCCACATTTCTTCCATTTTCTGCAGCTTTATCTGCAACCACAGAATTTGCAAGCACATTATTTTCTTCTTCAGGAACATATATTTAGTATTGGTTGCTCTGAAACTCCAATTCCCATGTCGTTAGTGTTTTCTGTTGTTAGCCACGTTGTAGGGGATGTAGTTTCTGTTTGAATGAGTGAGACTGAACATTCAGCATCATCATCAAACGGATTTTGTAGTCCAAAAACTGTTTTTCTATTTATGATATCCAACATCTTTTCATAAATAACATTTTCTTTATAATCAGAATTACCTCCACCTGTTTTTATATAATTTTCTCTACATTTTGATGCATACTTTCTCGCAGCCGTTTTTAAATTATCATACTTGCTTTTTATTTGTTCCAGTGTACGAGGTCTGTTTACTGAGTTCAACTTTTTCAAAATAATGTTCCATGTTTGTTCCTATAAAATAATAATATTTGGAGAGTCAGTATTTAATATTAGAAGGTCATACCTTTTCTTGAGGTGTTATTTTATTCGAATTCTTGCATTCAATTATATGTTTGTAATTAGTTATTATATTTAGTAGCAGCAGCTCTTCTTCCTTAGTAAAATTGGAGCCTCTTATACGGGCTTCACTTTTGTTATTATTATTTCCATCCATTATTCATAAAATATTGATAAAAACATAAACAACAACAAATTTACAGAACGTAAACACGCAGTGAATTCAAAATAAGCGAGGTTATGTTACAAAATTAAAACGCCGCAGTTATACCAACAGTCGTTTATTTTGTCTAAAATAAACTTTAAGTAAAGTCGACGTCATTAAACATTATGAAACGGACGTACTTTAAATTTTTATTAAAGTACCACGCGATCATTTAAATTCTAAATTATAGCGGGCGGGATTTTTTTTATTAGGTTGTCCAGAATGTCAATTATTGATTAATTAACATTTTGAAACGTCACTTTGACAATTCAAATTGTAAATTAGTACTTATATACTAACTTAATTTAAATTTCACAGCCTGCTCTAATTTAGAATTTAAATGATCGCGCGGTACTAAAGTTACTTTAGTTAAAGTAGCTTTAAGTCTCTGATTATGAAAATGGCAGTTAATTTCATTTAGATTGAAATTTAAATGAATAAATAAATTCATGTCCCAGAGCAGATTTGAACCGGAGCCGCCTGGGTGAGAGACCAGCACTTAACCATTAGACCAAGGGCGGGAGTCGAAAGCCAGTATTGATATCGTCTATTTATATATATACATGCGTCCTAAAATCTCCTTAATAATGCTTGCGGCCGAGGCAAGACAATCTCGAGTACGTTAAAGTTTTTTTGTACTCACCGCCTGTAAAGTGACATTTGGCGCATGTGTAGCTCGACTGGGAAATACGTTTTCCCGGTTGAGGCGACTGTAAAAATTGAAAAAAACACTGGCACTTTGGGACATTTAAAAAAAAATCTAACTTGGTGGTAATAAAATTCAGTCTATAAAATACTACTTCCCTCCTCTATTCTTCACTAAAAGTTAGGGAAATAGGAGTAATAATTAATAATTCTTCCAAAAAAATTGTGGCGCCATCTATTTGAGGACATTTTAAGCGACACCTTAAGCAAGATTCAAGCGCCATCTATTTGAACCACATCGACATTCATATTGGCAGTTCGGAATTGTTTGTATTTAAACCAAAAAACGCAAGAAAAGAACTATAAATTTATAAATATAAGAATAAATACCTCATGTTTGCCATGTGTAAGAATATAATAACTTAATTTTAGGGAAAGGTGAGTAATAGTTACGTACATGAAATGCTAAAATTAATTAGGTAATCTATCTTAGGTTAGGTATGATACCAATGACATTAATCAATAATTTTTTTTTAAAGTGTAAACTTCTTTAGGCGCGTTGCGCTGATTGTAGGCAGTGAACAAGACTGACCTGCAACGCTCGGATATGTAACGCTCTTCGGGTAAAGTCGGTTAAGGGAACAAGATAAATAAATATATCATATAGAGGTATTTAATTTAAATTAAATTGAAATTTAAATGAATAAATAAATTCATGTCCCAGAACAGATTCGATCCCGAGACCGCACGGTTATGAAGCCGATACTTTACCATCAGACCAAGCGAGGGACCGTAAGTAAGTATTTATATCGTCTATCTATACATACACATACGTCCGAACCGACCAAACGAAACGGACGCTCGCGTAAATGTAGTAAATGTGCGAATATGTTTTATTTAATACGTTACTGAATATTATATGTGTGTATTTCGTATTATCTACGGTATTATTAACCTCGTCTTGATGAAGTTTACACTTCCGCCGTGTGGTTTTAAGCACACTCATTCCTCTTGTTCTATATTACATTAAGGTCATCCTGCATCGACGAATTCAGTTGCTGAGATTTAGTCTGCTACTTTTGACGATATTTCTTCACGCGCGCATTAGACAATTCCCTTTTTCGTTTTAATTTGTCATCGATTTGATTTTCTTCATCCATCCTGTGTAACAGAAAAGAATTAAATGCTTATAAATTCGTATATAATGAGCAATTAAAGCAATGCTCTATTCTCAACGTTTCTGCTTTGCATTGGTATACAAATTATAGTAAATGCGTGTGGACGTTATTTAACACCCGGAATATACTGATCAGTTTCCGAGTCATCCATATCATTTTAATAAAAATGCTAAAACTTACCTGAGCGCGAAATATTATATTATATTATATTATTATAGAGATAATACACACATACTCAATGACGGTTTCAATACCAGCTTTGCCTTGCTGCTCACGAGTATAAGAAAATGAAAATCTTTGATCATCTAGTTTTTCAATATGTAATTGTGGAAATATACATTTGTTCGGTGCACAATAAATTATTATTATTAATATAACTGTTTTATGAAGTTGATGATAATTAAGGTAATTAGCTATCAAAACCTTTGAATTTTAAATAGAATGAAAATAATGGCATTAAAGAAAGCTTTTACATTCTACCTATAACAACGGCTTTGGCGTTGAAAATAATTCGGTTACAATGACTTTATAATGGACATTTAAATAACACTTTATTATTGTGGTTTTCTTCACTTCATTATTGTGCTTTTCTTATTCAAATTCTTGCACATTGTATATATAATAAATATAAAAGGATTTCATTGCTTTTAGAATATATATTTCTGAATAATAAAACTTCACGAAATAGGTTCTGTTAATATACATTACTATGTATATTAACAGATGTGAGCACTGGCTTATTAATTAAAAATAAGAGATAAAAAATATTTTTTATATATTTATTTTAACTTAGCGTTACGGTATATAGTGGGGAAAATACTCCATATTAATTTGTATTTATCTATATTACATTCATATCTTTGTACAAGAATTGCAGATCATAATATTGGATGTACGTATTACGCATTTCAGATTTATGAAATTTTTATCACTAATGTGTAGGTATTTAGGAATGCTCTATTATGTTAGAAGTTTAAATCCAGCTTTATTTGTATATAAAATAACCTGTTAGTAATTAAATGCTTACATAGTAATGTAATAACTAATAATAATTATTATAATGTACCGGATATATTAATTAATTTATTACACATTTATGAATCTATAAGCCGATTAATTGTATGAGCTTTGATTTAATTGATATTGTGGTGTCAAAGAAATATGTTCCATAATATGTTCAAGCCTGTAGTTTGTATATGACGCTATTTATACATTTAAATGACACATTGATTTGACTGTAACTTAAAAACAGTAACAGTGAAATCCTTAACATTTCTTACGTGTGCTAATGCATAATTGCATAGAGGGCATGGCATGGAGTGTGTGAAGTTAGCCCCCCTTTTTTCGAATATCGGAAATCTGACGGTTGTTCCAGGTTGTTCTAGGTTTGTTCTAAATTGTTCCAAAGTATTTCAAAAAAAAAGTCAAAATTGGCCGAGATAATTGAAAAAAACGACTTTTTCACCCAGCCCCCCTTTTTTCGAAAATTGAAATTCTGAAGGTTGTTCCAGGTTGTTCTAGTTGTTCTAAACATTGTTCCAAAGAATCTCGAAAAAAAAATCAAAATTGGCCGAGATAATCGGAAAAAACGAGTTTTTGCCAGCCCCCCTTTTCTTGAAAATTGTAATTCTGATGATTGTTCTAGGTTGCTCTAGGTTTGTTCTAAATTGTTCCAAAGTATTTCATAGAAAATATCAAAATCAGACGAGAAAATGGGAAAAAACCAAAGCCAAAAGTATGAAGTCGGACCCAGTTTTTGCAAAAATTAAAATTTTGACGGTTGTTCTAGGTTGTTCTAGGTTTGTTCTAAACATTGTTCGAATACGTCAAAACCGTATCTCTTATATATCAAAAGATATGGCAAAAAAACCAAATCCAAAAGTGTGAAGTTAGCCCCCCTTTTATCGAAAATCTAACTTCTGACGGTTGTTCCAGGTTGCTCTAAGGGTGTTCTCAATTGTTCCAAAGTATTTCAAAAAATAAATCATAATTGGCCGAAAAAACGGCAAAAAACTTTTTTTTTCTGGCGGCCCATTTTTCGAAAATCGAAATTCTGACGGTTGTTCTGGGTTGTTCTAAGTTTGTTTTAAATTGTTCCAAAGGATCTCAAAGAAAAAATCATAATTGGCCGAGATAATAGAAAAAAACGATTTTCCCACGGACCCCCTTTTTGCGAAAATTCAAATTCTGAGGGTTGTTCCAGGTTGTTCTAGATTTGTTCTAAACATTATTCTTATACATCAGAACCGTATCTCTTATATTTCAAAAGATATTGCAAAAAAACGTTTTTAAAAAAAGTGTGAAGTTAGCCCCCCTTTTTTCGAAAATCTAACTTCTGACGGTTGTTCCAGGTTGCTCTAGGTGTGTTCTCAATTGTTCCAAAGTATTTCAAAAAATAAATCATAATTGGCCGAAAAAACGGCAAAAAACTTTTTTTTTCTGGCGACCCATTTTTCGAAAATCGAAATTCTGACGGTTGTTCTGGGTTGTTCTAAGTTTGTTTTAAATTGTTCCAAAGGATCTCAAAGAAAAAATCATAATTGGCCGAGATAATAGAAAAAAACGATTTTCCCACGGACCCCCTTTTTGCGAAAATTCAAATTCTGAGGGTTGTTCCAGGTTGTTCTAGATTTGTTCTAAACATTATTCTTATACATCAGAACCGTATCTCTTATATTTCAAAAGATATTGCAAAAAAACGTTTTTAAAAAAAGTGTGAAGTTAGCCCCCCTTTTTTCGAAAATCTAACTTCTGACGGTTGTTCCAGGTTGCTCTAGGTGTGTTCTCAATTGTTCCAAAGTATTTCAAAAAATAAATCATAATTGGCCGAAAAAACGGCAAAAAACTTTTTTTTTCTGGCGGCCCATTTTTCGAAAATCGAAATTCTGACGGTTGTTCTGGGTTGTTCTAAGTTTGTTTTAAATTGTTCCAAAGGATTTCAAAAAATAAATCATAATTGGCCGAAAAAACGGCAAAAAACAATTTTTTTCTGGCGCCCCTTTTTTCGAAAATCGAAATTTTGACGGTTGTTCTAGGTTGTTCTAAATTGTTCCAAAGGATTACAAAGAAAAAATCGAAATTGCCCAAGATAATAGGTAAATCGATTTTACCTATTATCTATATTTTAAAATGAATAATAATACTCATTTGTGATTCAGAATAAAGCAGAAGCAGTAAATATACATATATTTTCCCAAGTAATATAATTCATTTGTTTGAAAACAATATTGTTACTAAATGCTGATGCTCCTAACATAAAATAATATTAGAACAGTGACGTTAGTTACATTATTAATGTAGATTAAAAACTACCTCATAAACATATTAAGAATGATTATACCTTGCTCATAAAAAGATTAGTGTTTTTCTCATGAGCTGCTAGGTTGATGTTTCTTTGTTTATTTTTATTAGAGTTCATGCTTTAGTTTATCCCTAAAATCTAAAATATATATTTTTTCTGTAAAATTTATTTATTGATATTATTATATTATTTGATAACATTGACATAAATAATATATTTTTTTATCAATTTGGTATTGTAAAACAGCCTTTCCCAAATCGGCTACTCTTTGACGGATATACTATCTTATATTATCTAAATAGGTACCTATATAATATTTTTTCCAAATAAAGTAATAGTAGCCTTTGAATCGTTTTAGTGAGAAAATTAGACAGCATATTTCAACATGTTTACGAAGAGGGGCTACAAAAAATAAGCATACTTGATAGGAATGTCTACACGTGCTTGCATTCCCGGAGCAAAAACCATGAAAAAAAGTGGCCAGACCACGGCTAGACAAAATAACGTTGTAGTGGTTTACTATAATTAAAATTTTCAAACTCCAAATCAGTATTTTATTTTTATTATTACTAGACAAAATAAAATAACAAAGGGAGCCTGATAGACTTCCCCATTTTGTTTGATTTTAGTTGGGTACCCATATCCAGCGCTTTTTTTTTTTTGAAATACTTTGAAACTGTAAGAATTTCGATTTTTAAGAAATAGGGACTGGGGAAAAATATCGTTTTTTCATAACCGGTTTTGATTTTTTCTTTGAAATAGTTCATCAGCATTTGGTAACAATATCGTTTTGTAATAAATGAACATTATATTTCTTGCGAAAATATATATTTATTGCTATATTAGATGTTTATTTCTTTAAATAGAACTGCATCATACAAAAACTTCCTTCAACACAGTAATGTTCGGAAAGTGCATTCCGCCCATTGTAAAATCGTTTTTTCCTATTATCTCCGCCAATTATGATTTATTTTTTGAAATACTTTGGAACAATTGAGAACACACTTAGAGCAACCTGGAAAAACCGTCAGAAGTTAGATTTTCGAAAAAAGGGGGGTAACTTCACACTTTTTGAAAAAAGTTTTTTGCAATATCTTTTGAAATATAAGAGATACGGTTCTGATGTATAAGAATAATGTTTAGAACAAATCTAGAACAACCTGGAACAACCCTCAGAATTTCAATTTTCGCAAAGAGGGGGTCCGTGGGAAAATCATTTTTTTCTATTATCTCGGCCAATTATGATTTTTCTTTGAAATCCTTTGGAACAATTTTAAACGAACTTAGAACAACCTAGAACAACCGTCAGAATTTCGATTTTCGAAAAAAGGGCCGCCAGAAAAAAAAAGGTTTTTGCCGTTTTTTCGGACAATTATGATTTATTTTTTGAAATACTTTGGAACAATTGAGAACACACCTAGAGCAACCTGGAACAACCGTCAGAAGTTAGATTTTCGAAAAAAGGGGGGCTAACTTCACACATTTTTAAAAACGTTTTTTTGCAATATCTTTTGAAATATAAGAGATACGGTTCTGATGTATAAGAATAATGTTTAGAACAAATCTAGAACAACCTGGAACAACCCTCAGAATTTGAATTTTCGCAAAAAGGGGGTCCGTGGGAAAATCGTTTTTTTCTATTATCTCGGCCAATTATGATTTTTTCTTTGAGATCCTTTGGAACAATTTAAAACAAACTTAGAACAACCCAGAACAACCGTCAGAATTTCGATTTTCGAAAAATGGGCCGCCAGAAAAAAAAAGTTTTTTGCCGTTTTTTCGGCCAATTATGATTTATTTTTTGAAATACTTTGGAACAATTGAGAACACACCTAGAGCAACCTGGAACAACCGTCAGAAGTTAGATTTTCGAAAAAAGGGGGGCTAACTTCACACTTTTTTTAAAAACGTTTTTTTGCAATATCTTTTGAAATATAAGAGATACGGTTCTGATGTATAAGAATAATGTTTAGAACAAATCTAGAACAACCTGGAACAACCCTCAGAATTTGAATTTTCGCAAAAAGGGGGTCCGTGGGAAAATCGTTTTTTTCTATTATCTCGGCCAATTATGATTTTTTCTTTGAGATCCTTTGGAACAATTTAAAACAAACTTAGAACAACCCAGAACAACCATCAGAATTTCGATTTTCGAAAAATGGGCCGCCAGAAAAAAAAAGTTTTTTGCCGTTTTTTCGGCCAATTATGATTTATTTTTTGAAATACTTTGGAACAATTGAGAACACACCTAGAGCAACCTGGAACAACCGTCAGAAGTTAGATTTTCGAAAAAAGGGGGGCTAACTTCACACTTTTTTTAAAAACGTTTTTTTGCAATATCTTTTTAAATATAAGAGATACGGTTCTGATGTATAAGAATAATGTTTAGAACAAATCTAGAACAACCTGGAACAACCCTCAGAATTTGAATTTTCGCAAAAAGGGGGTCCGTGGGAAAATCGTTTTTTTCTATTATCTCGACCAATTATGATTTTTTCTTTGAGATCCTTTGGAACAATTTAAAACAAACTTAGAACAACCCAGAACAACCGTCAGAATTTCGATTTTCGAAAAATGGGCCGCCAGAAAAAAAAAGTTTTTTGCCGTTTTTTCGGCCAATTATGATTTATTTTTTGAAATACTTTGGAACAATTGAGAACACACCTAGAGAAACCTGGAACAACCGTCAGAAGTTAGATTTTCGAAAAAAGGGGGGCTAACTTCACACTTTTTTTAAAAACGTTTTTTTGCAATATCTTTTGAAATATAAGAGATACGGTTCTGATGTATAAGAATAATGTTTAGAACAAATCTAGAGCAACCTGGAACAACCCTCAGAATTTGAATTTTCGCAAAAAGGGGGTCCGTGGGAAAATCGTTTTTTTCTATTATCTCGGCCAATTATGATTTTTTCTTTGAGATCCTTTGGAACAATTTAAAACAAACTTAGAACAACCCAGAACAACCGTCAGAATTTCGATTTTCGAAAAATGGGCCGCCAGAAAAAAAAAGTTTTTTGCCGTTTTTTCGGCCAATTATGATTTATTTTTTGAAATACTTTGGAACAATTGAGAACACACCTAGAGCAACCTGGAACAACCGTCAGAAGTTAGATTTTCGAGAAAAGGGGGGCTAACTTCACACTTTTTTTAAAAACGTTTTTTTGCAATATCTTTTGAAATATAAGAGATACGGTTCTGATGTATAAGAATAATGTTTAGAACAAATCTAGAACAACCTGGAACAACCCTCAGAATTTGAATTTTCGCAAAAAGGGGGTCCGTGGGAAAATGGTTTTTTTCTATTATCTCGGCCAATTATGATTTTTTCTTTGAAATCCTTTGGAACAATTTAAAACAAACTTAGAACAACCCAGAACAACCGTCAGAATTTCGATTTTCGAAAAATGGGCCGCCAGAAAAAAAAAGTTTTTTGCCGTTTTTTCGGCCAATTATGATTTATTTTTTGAAATACTTTGGAACAATTGAGAACACCCTTAGAGCAACCTGGAACAACCGTCAGAAGTTAGATTTTCGATAAAAGGGGGGCTAACTTCACACTTTTGGATTTGGTTTTTTTGCCATATCTTTTGATATATAAGAGATACGGTTTTGACGTATTCGAACAATGTTTAGAACAAACCTAGAACAACCTAGAACAACCGTCAAAATTTTAATTTTTGCAAAAACTGGGTCCGACTTCATACTTTTGGCTTTGGTTTTTTCCCATTTTCTCGTCTGATTTTGATTTTTTCTATGAAATACTTTGGAACAATTTAGAACAAACCTAGAGCAACCTAGAACAATCATCAGAATTACAATTTTCAAGAAAAGGGGGGCTGGCAAAAACTCGTTTTTTCCGATTATCTCGGCCAATTTTGATTTTTTTTTCGAGATTCTTTGGAACAATGTTTAGAACAACTAGAACAACCTGGAACAACCTTCAGAATTTCAATTTTCGAAAAAAGGGGGGCTGGGTGAAAAAGTCGTTTTTTTCAATTATCTCGGCCAATTTTGACTTTTTTTTTGAAATACTTTGGAACAATTTAGAACAAACCTAGAACAACCTGGAACAACCGTCAGATTTCCGATATTCGAAAAAAGGGGGGCTAACTTCACACACTCCATGGCATGACGACTCAATAAATACCAATTTATTCTTATTCTTTATATTAGTTTTTGGGAAATCAGCATTTTGGTGAGAAAGACGAAAAGTGTGCATGCTTGAGAATAAAATATAGTTGACCTTGGTCAAAAGTACAAAGTATTTTAGGAGACATTCCGCAAAACAATTTGATTTATCTGCTTTTCTCGAAAAATGGCATATTTAACTACAAAATTAGTGAAGTTTACTACAAAGAAGGTAAATTCTAGGAGAGCACACTTTGAGTTTCATCTTCTTCTAAAAAATTGGATTCTTCTTCATATCTACCCTAATCTTGATCATCTTATTCTTCGGCTATATGGGTTTATGTGTTAAAACCGGTATCTTGTATTATACTATTTACATATTTAAATTATATTATTTTGATAGTAACTTTGTATCTTTAACATTTGTTACATGTATTATTACATAACGGGTATGATCAGTTAAGAAATGTATATTTCTTTTTCGAACTTACTCGCCTAAACTTTAAAAAATACTGAATTTTAATAAGTAAAAAATAGAAAAAGCATTTGAAAATACTTACCTAAACCGAGTTAATATATTGCAAATTTATTTATTTATAATCTACTTAAGGAAAATAATATATGCTTATAATATACAAGCTGCATTTACAGGAATTCGTTCAGCCAATTGTATTTGCTAATCCCAAAAAATTAGTTGTTTTACATCGATATTAATTTTAAAAAAAAATCAATTTCAAAGGAATGTATTCCTTTATTAAAATTAATATACTACACAGCATGAAAGGTATTGGATTGGAACTTACAGTAAGATTAGAGGTTGTAATATCACTTTCATTACGAAATATGCATACATTATTTCCGCGTATGCATTTAATCCAGTAACATAAAAAAAAGCATTTTCTTAATAAAATTCCCACATTGGAAGCATTGCTCGAAGTTTAAATTCACTAATACATTTTACAAGTAAATGTTTTCATAGTAGGTACTTAGGTAAATGTTTAGTAAGAATATGCTAAAATATGTTAATTTTGTAGGTGTACGCCGAAATTACACTTGAGAATAGACTGAAAGTTTTAATCCCAAATGAGAACGTATGATAATTAGCATAAATTTAAACTATACAAAATACTAATATGTATTTAATATTTAAAATGAGACAATAAATAAACTAGAAAACATGTTCATTGTAACAATAAAATATATTTTTGTTTTGTTTAGTGCCATAGAAGAAATGAATTAGAGAATAGAAACGATCAATACAGTTTTTACTAAGTATTTAAAGGAGTACGAAATAAGACTTGGCCACTTATCCTTTTACCTATTATGAACTAAATTACATTCATAACTAATTTACACTTACGTACTTTAAATATATTTGACTTTCGTGTTCTAAAGCCTTGTAACCCCTTGTTTCTAACTCTATTTAAAGAACAACATTCAAATCACTCTAATTTTCATGCATGCATACATGCTTGTATATTACAAAGGTAGGTATAATTTTGGTTAATAATATTAATAATTATTGTTATTATTATTACATCTAATTATAGGACAACAGCAAAAATTATTTTCATAACTCATGAACTAAGTATACAATAACGAGAAAAACAATATTATATAACGCATTAGTTACAAACAAATCTTTCCCCGCGAATAACATGAAAGTAAGTAAAAGAACAGATTATTGAACCTAAACATAAATAAGAAAATATATTGACGAAGTAATATAAACCAAACAAACAAAATATATTTAAATAAGAAAGTACAAAAGATAAAACAAACAAGCTTTAACTTAAACAATGAGGTGTGGCCACCACACGACTTTCTTATACGTATGAGCGTTTCAAATTATAGAATTTAAGAATTTTTTTTATACAAAAATTATTCAAAATCCTATTCTAAGTACTTCTATTCTCTTAATAAATCTCTATATAATGCATACTTTGCAAGATATTATCAAAAAAGTGCTATTCGCTAAGAGTAAAAGTGCTACTTCCGGTCCGAATTTTGAAATTTCATATATACAAAAAATATTGCAAATCCAGTTCTAAATACTTTTGTACTCTTGATAAATATATATAGAATGCATAACTTACGACATATTTACAAAAAATCGTTATTCGATAAGAGTAAAAGTGGTACTTCCGGTGTGAATCTTGAAATGTCTTTTATACAAAAGATATTGAAAATTATGTTCTAAATACTTTTATACCCGTAACGTACTTGTCTAAAAAGCATGACTTGCGAAATATTCGCAAAAAACTGATTTTCGATAAGAGTAAAAGACCTACTTCCGGTAGGAATTTCGAAAAACTTTTTAAATAAAATTATTTTTAATTTCAATTTTAAATATATATGAATTCTTTATAAATTTGTTTAAACTTAGTAGTTGACGAAATATTGTCAAAATTCGATTTTTTCGCAGAAGTAAACTGCTACTTCCGGTCTACCGATTTTACTGAAAAACTAATCAGATCTCAAGAGGGAGATTATACACGTAAATACAAAATTTGGAATTGATATCTACAGCGGTTTGACCGCTATCGTGATCACACACACACACACAGACACACAGACATTTTTTAAAAACCACTTTTTTTGGTATCAGGGGACTTCAAAACGTGGACATCTGCAAAAATCTCGAGGTCGAAAATTTTCATCATCACAATACTTCCTTATACTACGTATAAGAAAGTAAAAATGTTCAAAATGTCCACTATTGTTTTCATACACATGTACACTCGTTAATTGGCAGCGAGCACAGTTACTTCAATTTCGAAGGCAGCAATTGTTGTAGGCGGAGTTTTGTAATAATCTATGTTTTTTATTCTGCCTCATAAATAAAAAGCAAGAACATCTTGCAAGGCGAATAAAAACTCTACGGGAATAATATCTTCTTTCGGGATAATTTAAGGAATATTGCTGGGAAGCAAGAACTGCATTTTCAAAGCATTGAAAATCCATTCTGATCATGTCATAAGCTTCAACGTTAGGTTATGACATACTTCAAACCTAATAATTATGTGCAGGTGTCAAGAGAGGTTGCTAAATACGCGCAACACGTAAACTACAAGTGACACTTGTATTTTATCATTTCGATTTGCACGACCCACCTTGAAAATCTCATAATAATGTAATCCAGTATCACGGTGCATGCGATATTGTATGATGGAAATTTAACTAAAAGCAATCTATACACTGTCTAGGTACCTTCATAAAATTAAAATAAGATTATTACTGGCAATAAATAAATAAATTTATATTTAAAAATGTAGTTTTTCTGGATTGTCTTCGTATAACTATATCTTCGTCAACAAAAAAGGTAGCAACTTGCGGTTTACATCAATCTTTTCAGTTTTTATGTGCTTCAATATTGCGATATTAAAAGTATGTTGTTTCATTTAAAATTTTTAAGAAAAAACAAGTAATATACATAAATTAAGAATAATTATTTTTTTGGACAACCATGCAATTTCGTACTACACACTCTTCAATTCAATTCAAAAATAGTATGAAAACGTCTGATAATGTTGCCAGTAAAAATTTAAACCTATCTTAAACTTGAATTTAATGGAAAATTATGAATTGTCAATTCATCTTGAGAATTGCGCCCCCTCGCGGTTTTTTTGGAAACTTAAAAATATTTTCGTTAAAATTCCCGTAGTCCGTTTTACTATCAACGCCAGGTTGTATGATAAACGGTTTCCGAGATATGGCCGGTGGCCGACCTTAAACAAACCCCGGTGTATTAATTGAACAAAAAGTTCCCACCAAAAACTTACATGTAATAAAATGCAACCAAATTCTCGCAGGCTTGTATGATACATTATCTTTAAAAAGATAACTGAAATATAGATACCTACTATGCCAAGTTACTTACCTACACGTTACTTGCATTGTCCTGATAACCAAAGAAAAGTAATTGTAAATTGATAAACCTCCAGATCAATTTTGGCCAGATTCCACTAAGGACATGAATATTTTTAAAACCTTATGCCAAGTTTGGTAGAAGATAAAATGTGCACTGAATCTTTATTATAAAGCAAGTTGTACAACGAAATAATATAGGTTGGCATTATTTGTCACGGCCATTTCACTGCAGCAGGCTGGCCAATGTTTGCTGTTTTCTGTTTCACCTCAAGTAGTTTCACCGGGGTTGGTATTCATATATATATATATACATATATTTTGCTTCTACAGCAATAAAGGAATTTTCTTGCTTAATCTTTATTCTATTTAATACCTTATTGTCAAGTGTAACCAATAAAAACAAATGACTTATTTTACCTCAGTTTGAAATTTAACATTATCAGTAAATATTTTCAAATCATCAAATCGTAAAACTATGCTGAATCCAGTGTTTATTGCTTAATCTTTATTCTATTTAATACCTTATTGTCAAGTGTAACCAATAAAAACAAATGACTTATTTTACCTCAGTTTGAAATGTAACATTATCAGTAAATATTTTCAAATCATCAAATCGTAAAACTATGCTGAATCCAGTGTTTATCACCATGTCATGAACTAATTGGAACTATATACCAGATATAATAATATGTAATAAACTTGTTTTAATTTCATTTGAATAGGTACTAGTTCCAGGTATGTGGTAACTTGTAATTATTCATTATTAAATAAAAAATATATGACTTTTTGAAAATTTTTATATTATATTTATCAGCATCATTTCGGTTAAAACAATTTTAAATCAAATTATTACATTATGTATTATTTTTTTCAGTTATCACTTCTTTGTTTTCGGTATATGCAACACGCTTACCGATCGAAATTCCAATTATTATTTCATTTAGTTTATTCATCAGTTCTATGCAAAAGGTTTTTAAGAATAAAAACCTAATAAATCTTTCGTCAGTAGTTTTAGGGAAATCGACATTTTGTTGCACGTGATAGATGATAAAGACAAAAAAATCCGCTTAATAAAACATAGCCTTATTAAAAAGTAGTACTATTTTAAGAGATATTCAGCAAAGCAATATAATTTCTCTACTCTGTCAAAAGGTATTATATTTATACACAAAATTAATATTAATTACAGTTTATTAAAAAAGTTCTAAGAAAGTAAACCTTATTGTTAGTAAAATACTAAACGAGTAGAAGTTCTTCCTCTTTCAAACAATTGTGATCTTCTTCGTCTTTATCCTGATCATCTTATTCTTCGGCTTTATCGGTTTTAGTCTTGTATGTAGCCAAAATTCTCGTGTACCAATCCAATATTTTTTGTTTTTCCAAATTCTGGTCAAATTGCCCAGCCATTAGTTTTCGTAGTGTAGTGTTACTACGTCCAACTTATATACTTGTTTCGTAAACGTAATTTGTGATATTTCAGTCCTTTTTTCAAATCTATAGTATTGGTAACTGGTAGCAGTATAAGTTTACTCAGATTGCTTTTAATTAGTACTTTCTTAAACACATGTTTACAATTGTAATTCTTTAATATTCTTAATGAACTAGCTTTCGGCCAAGGATTTAATTGTGTCGAACTTTAAACATACCTTTTGATTCGATAGTTGGATTTTTCTCAGAGGAATCCTACTCTACCAAATACATGATCTGTAAGCATAAACCGTGTCTTCTGATAGGATAAGTAGTACTTAATTGAGTTATATTTTTAATACTATGAGATTTAAACCAGTACAGTAAAGAATGCACAATGTGGCTACTTTTATTTTATTCGCCACTTCCGTCACAAAATAACTTGAAGACTGGGTTGCCTTGACAGAGTGATCAATCATGAGAAGCTTGGTTCTTATTCCACATATAAAACGTTGTCTCTTGAAGTCCATCTGAATCCAACGCAGTGACTGCAAAATGGTTTCTTCTTAATGAAAGTGCCACTAACTGGAATTGTAAATCAAAGCAAAATGGTAACTATTTTCAGGGTTGTTTCTTATCAAACTTTATTTATACGGTATTGCATGTTTAATACAAATTTATGGTATTTTACTTGCAATTAGTAACTTCAGGCAATAACCCGTAAGACTTATTCATTTTTGATAGAAAAACAAGTTCAGCAATATTTAGCTAACTAAAAGATTATATAGAAACTAGTAATTTTTCTCTAAAATGTTTATTTGGTTTAGCACGAAGGCTTTTCAAATGTTTTTTTCATATATGTCATTTAAAAATTACTTGCAGTTACTGTCTTTTTGTGATAAACTATATAAATGTTTGTTAAAAGCTTATTGTACACTTCTTGTACCTACATTTTAATTTCTCAGTTCATGTACTAACTGATTAAAAGATAGGCATGATTTCGTTTTTCTTTATATTAGTTTGAAGGTAACTAGCAATTAAAATAATCATATGATAGGATTAGTACGTGATGGATTACTATCATATTACTTTTATTATAATAATAATAATATTCTTCATTCAATAAATATATGATAAATGTGTTGAATACGTCAAATATAAATGCTATGTATAATTAAGAACAATAAAAGGATTAAATTTATAACTAGACCACAATTTAAAAATACAAGAAGTTTCTTATATATTTCACATATCCAATAAAAGTATTAATAAATAAAAAATCACAAGAAAACAAAAAAACTCATCAACACGATCAAATGTTTTGTCTATCAGATACCCCTTCAATTTGGTTTTGAACTTTGTTATAATTTAGTTTTGAAGAAATATGGCAATTAAATTTATACTTGTAATATATCCTATGGTAACCTAGCTTTGTCCAAACTGTAACTAATAAGTTAAGAAACTCTAACCAAGTTGGTAATTGTAGAGCGGCCGGAGATGAGTTGGTTGGTTGGGCTGTTGTAAAATTAAAAAAAATTAAAACTAACTGAAATTGGTCTACACCTTGAGAGCAATATCCGCAGAAACATAAAATAATACTATAAAAAAGGTTTGTTAAAAGAAACATACAAATTAATAAATCTACTGTCTTTAGAGATGTGTGGATATAACTTGTATCAAAAGTGTGAAATGGTATCGTATGTTTTAAAACTACTAAAATACTCGCTCCTCTGACGCCATTAAGTGCAACAAAATCTCCATCCAAACGAATGACATTATATACACATAATTTATGAAGAAGTGTTTTTCTTATTTTGATACAAGAGGAAAATATTACTTTTGCAAACATTTTTAAATGTACTCAAAAGTAAATTTGGAAAAACTATATAAACATTTTTAAAGTAGTTTCATACTTATCGAGAAATAGATCTACGCGAATTTCTCCCAAATTATGCTTTCTAAACAAATATATTACGCGTGTAAAAGCATTTAATGCTTGATTTTGTATACTTTTTGAAGTGTAAACTTCTTTAGGCGCGTTGCGCTGATTGTAGGCAGTGAACAAGACTGACCCGTCACGCTCGAATATGAAATGCTTGAATATGTAACGCTCGTTCGGGTAATGTCGGCTCGAGTCGACTAAGGGAACAATTTTATTATTATTTAGTTTCAATTGAATTGAAATTTAAATGAATAAATAAATTCATGTCCCAGAACAGATTCGATCCCGAGACCGCACGGTTATGAAGCCGATACGTTACCATCAGACCAAGCGAGGGAACGTAAGCAAGTATTTATATCGTCTATTTATACATACACATACGTCCGAACCGACCAAACGAAACGGACGCTCGCGTAAATATAATAAATGTTTTATTTAATACGTTACTGAATATTATATGCGGGTATTTCGTATTATCTACGGTATTATTAACCTCGCCTTGATGAAGTTTACACTTCCGGCGTGTGGTTTTAAGCACACTCATTCTTCTTGTTCTATATAAAAAATTTCAAAATTCGGAGTAGAAGTTCATATTACTCATTTTGCTCAATACTATTCACTATTTAAAATCAAGAATATATCATACAGTGTGCATATTAATTCCTACGTTTTAAGTCACAGTTCTTCTAACAAAAATATTGAACTGTTACTCCGCTTGAACTTTTTTTTTCCAGTTCAAGATAATTATTCAAATCTGTGCTATAATTATTAAGATAATATTTAACTTGCCTTGAATATACACACTTTCTCAGTAAAATATAAAGGCATATTCATGTTATAATAATATGATTACCACTAGTTATGCAACATAAAAAATGGGCAAACTTATTTGAATGGAACAATAGATGCATATGGATGAGATAAATCAGGTTAATATATTTCACGAGCATAAAATAAGGTGATCACATTTTTCCGAATGCTTTTAATATCATCAGGCCATTTTTCTTCTTGCCATGTCACAGGTGTCCCATCTTAAACTTCCTTTTCAGTCCCACCGCACCTTAAATTTACAGACTTTGCCGAAGTATGAAAATTATTCGTGGAACAGAAAAGACAAGATATAAACCAGTAGAGGTAAGCATGATAAAATTATTTAGGGGATTATAAGAGGGTGCGTTATGTATAGTACAGCTTTCCTTTACTGCGTTCAAAGAAGTACATGTAATGACATTAAAGGAACATGGGAGCTTGTAAATCATTAAACGTAAGTACATATAATTGCTCTATATTCCTTCTGTAATATGCATAACACATTCTAGTCTATTCAAACTATACATCACCCTAAACGAGAAGCATTAGCGACAAAATATTTAGTGTTTCGTCGCATCAGTTAGATGGATTACCTGTGTATGTAGTTTATTTGTTTTTACGTAGCGAATTCTAAGAAACGATTAAATTTAAGGTATTTTCTAGGCTTTACTGAAGTTGTAAATGTTGCATTTAAAGTTCAATATATATTTGTATACGCAACTTTGTAGGGTTTTAGTTTTGTCCGATTTTAACGTGCAGCGTCATGTAAATTAGTTTGATATGAAAAACAGAAAAACTTTGCGTTGTCTGCATCTAGGATGAATGCTTACAATCAATATGTTAAGTCCAAGGGTCATTATTACGCCTACCTTCTTTAGGTGGTTATTTTCATGTCTTGCAGAAATTACGTAGAATTTACTTTATTTATTAATTTGCAACAATCTACAGACAAGTGTCTAATTACAGATTAGAAACTGATGAAAATGTATTGCTTAGACATAGACAATCTTTAGAGGATTGATATACTTTAACAATAACTATGTCTACAAGAATTATACAAAGTTAAAAATAGAATAACTGGCAAAGAAAACAAAGTGCATACACAATTAAAAATAATAATAATAAATATGAATACAAGAAAAGTGCTCAACAGTAATAACAGCCCTAATATAGCAGATACTGCAGTTGAATATGTCAAGAGAGGGAAAACTATTACATATGTAGTAAAGTGGTGAATATCTAAGGATATAGTACGTGGTGCAAGTAAAAACGGAATATCGAACGCGAAAGTGATCCAGAAATATATACAAGCAGTTGTTGCAGAATTTCAGAACAATCCATTCTTTCTTTAAATATGTTGGATAAAAATGTTAAAGACGACACAATTCGCCTATTTTTCAAACCGTTTAACGAAATGTCGCAATGACAAGGTACTGACCATCAAATACAAATACTTTAGGAAACGGTGCTGAATATTTTGAAGAGCATTATAATGTATATCGTAACAGGATTCCATACTAAAGAAGCATATTTCAACCTCAAACAAACAAACGCAGTATGATATGGTTATAGTGAAGCAATTATTCAACTCCTTATAATAACGAATGATGAAATCAACTTTTCAGAGCTGAACATATGATAGTGTTACATTTTCCTTTTTAATTTTGATGCCTCAGTTAACATTTTATATTTCTTTTGTATACTCCCTGCGGGTTGCCGTGTACATGTCCTCTGAATTCGTCCATGTGTTGGTGAGATGCTTGGAGTTACTCTTAAATCACCATCGGGATGTCCGTTCTTTCATTTTCGGTTTGTGTGGTATTTCCCTTGACTAATTTACGGTTCTCATCGGGAACCATTATATTTTATTTCGATTATAGTAATTATTAAGTGGATATTATTGTTCCGCTAGCGCCACCTGTCATCGGTGGTTAACGCTAGTCTGCTTTGAGTCATTTATTTGATTCCGAATTAATGTCTTTTATTTTTATTTTTAATTACTATAAATATTCTGTTCGAAATATGATTGTGTATTTGTGCATTGCTCCCGGTAATTTGTAAATAGTCTTTCATTTTGGTTCATTGGTATAACGACGGCAGATTTCGCTTAGCGTAGCACAGATGGCTCTGTATTGTGGGGAATTTCGTTTTAGTCTGCGAGTATCTGACACTTTTGGGGTCGGTTGCTTCAAGATTGGTGTGTTATCGTTGCAGCGTATGATTTTAATGTCTGCCGTACTTTTGCTATAAAGATCATAATGTTTTATTTGCCGTTTTGAGTTAGTGGTACGCTAGATAAATGCGGATGGTGCAAAATTACGAAGGTTTTCCCGTTATTCCTGTCTTCGTATGTGTTACGGATTTGTTTAGCCGATATTCATTTGTACGATCATCGCTGGTAAGATGTTTGCTTTCTAATGTTATTTAGCTTCGTAGTAATTACCCTTTTGTTCCCCTTAATTTTTAGCTGTTAGGATGACCTGGATTAGTCCAGATTAAAGATGCACGACATGTTTTAAATTCCATGTGCATTGACATCATACCGACGCCATCTTGTTGCTGTTATAAAATAGTACATTGGATTAATATAATTTCGAGGAAATTCGCTGTTGGAAAAATTACCACCGTGGCTTTCGACTCACATTTCCGTCAACCGGAAATTCATCTATGGGTGATGTGATTTATGAGTGGATTCAAGTGCTCGTAGAGATAAGTAGCACAAATTTTATTTCCTTGAATTTTTGGAAGTTAATTTAGGATAATTATGCCTTTTATATTGAGGGCTTAAGTATTAGAGATTAATTAGTAAATTGTAACATTTGTTTGGCCTTTGTGTGTCATGTTGTACCCCGATATAGGAATTTGATCGGAGGTTATAAGACAGTTTGTCTTTGTGATTTAGGATTTGTTTTAATATTTTCTTTTTTTTTTTGTTCTTTAAATGCTATTCAGAGTTAATGTCCGAATAGTCAATTTCAGTTAATATAATATTGGCAGTTTGGTTAGAAATTACATCGTTGTTCTAGTTAATGGCCTAGTAGTTATTCTTGTTAATATTTTGTAGATCAAATCTAATGAGATTATAATTTGTCTTGATATTTTAAACAATGTTTAAAACTTAACGATTTCATTTATTTATTGCTTGAATTTTAAACCAGCACTTGCTGTTGTATTTGTATTACTTTTGTGGAATATCCTCTTGCAGTAGCAAGGGCGAACTATTTATGTAAGGTTGTTTTGTGAGGGCCTATCCTCAGTTGATACCTGTTTTAAATTTTGTGATTAACTGCTAAATAATTTAATATCTGTATATACAGGGAGTAGTCATTAAATACCTTGGTGCAGAAGCTTTGTAAAAGACAAGTACTTGTTTTCCTTTAAATGCGCCCGATTTATCTCTGTTAAGATCGCTTCCATTAATATTGAACGAATATCGCACTAATTGTGATTATTGTTTTTCTTTGATTCTAATGTAGTTTTGCATAATAGCAACTTATAACGTCATTGTTCATATTTTCCTGTAAAATTTGTAACTATATTGAGGATTGTGTTCTCGATCTGATCTGCTGTAACTTGAATGAAATTATACATGTTGATTTACATTGAATAATTAATAATTTATGCCAATATACTGGGTGACCAGTTCACCAGGCCAACTCTGACCTTAACTGGGCAACGTAATTAATTTTCATTACTTGTTGTTTGTGACTATGCTTGTAAATCTATTGCTTAGACCATAATTAAAATTTGTTCTGTTGACTTGTGAATGTTTGTTTCTCATTTTGTCCTCAGTGGTTTTAATTGATCATTCTCTTGGGTCAATTCACTTTGGGATAGAGATTAATTTTCAAAGAGATGGCGCCGGGTACTCCATCCACCTCCGTCTCGACAGAACCTATGCCCACACACGAATGAGCTAGCGGCATAATCTCTGTTTTTGATTTTCATCGCAATTGGGAAGCAAAAAGGTAAGGTTCTGAAGGTGGTCACACAGTTTCCGAAACATAATTTAAAGTTTTATTTGTGGATTGAAACCAAAGTTGATTCAGTTTATTTTGACGTAACAAATTTACCGTCGGATGGAAATGTAGTATGCGTATGCGCCATATTTGACTGCGCTTCTGGCCTATTTGGTTTTAGGGCTAGATGTCCCGTTCATAGGCACGGGCGTAGCAATAGATGTAATTGTTAAAGTATAGCTTACAGTCACAGGAAACCCCAATATCAGAGAGAGTAAGGATTTTGAAGGACAGACAGTAGAATTATAAATAAGGGACTCAGCCTTCGTCGTGCATAACATGACGATGTGCATACTATTCACATACTTTATGAAGGCTAGCTTGTAATTTTTAACTGTTATCCAGATGTTTATGTAAGAAAAGGTTTTGAAATCATCAGTATACAAGAGGTAGCCTACAATAAAAGAGCCAGCAAAATAATCATTAAAAAATTTAAAAAACAATTAACCTACAATGGATCCCTGAGGCACTCCTAATGTTGCAGTGATGTAGTTACATCGAAAATCAGCAAATAAAACAAATTGTAGTCGCTATGCAAGTAAGTTCTAAAAATAAAAGAAGATGTTTGTAAGATCCCAGTTTTAGATATATTATGCAACAGGAGATCATAATTCAACCGGTCAAAAGCTTTAGAGAATTGATGTACAACACGTCAGTATGAAAGTCCTTATCGATGCCAGTTGCAATATCTGGTTAAGAGAAAGAAGATTGGTGAACACTGAACGGCCTTGTACGAAGCCATGTTGCGCACTAGACATGCAATTTTTGATGTAATTATAAAGTGGTCTGTAGACATATATTTCAAAAGGTTTTGCAAAATTATAAGGAATCGAGATTGGACAAGAGTTACTAATGCAAACCTGTCCACCTTTCTTGAACGCGACCCAATTTTTTTAATGTTTACACCTTACCGAACACAGATGTTTGCATTAAAAACGTCACAGCCATGATCACGATCCATCGGAAATTAGGAGTTTAAGTGCTTCATAAATGATTATTGAAGGTGTTGGAAAAAGCACTGACAACGACGATATGACATGCTTGTCATATAAAAATTTGCGAGGTAACGCCACAGTTTTACGCTTCTTATTCACATAAGTCTAGAAATGTTTAAGTTCAGAAGGAATGCTTAGCTTGAAGCGAGTGATATAATTCTTATAAGCTACATCAACCATATGCCTTACCAATCGCCTCAGTCCAGTTCACTGAATTACGCGTATAAATCCACATTATTATTGCGTTTTTATGAATGCCACGTCTTTTTCTTGATGTGAATGGTATTGTTAATATCTGCAGTGAAGTAGGTTGGATACGAGTTCATTGATGCCTTTGTAGCTTGGAGAATCCAAATTTAAATATGGAATAAAATTTCTCATAAAATGGTTTAATAGTGACACCAATGTTAGAGATATTAAAAAATGACCAATCAGTTTAGCCTATATATTTTACACAATAATATTTTAATAAATATTGTTAATTTATGGAGGTTATAAATAAATTATTATTATTATTATTAATTACTCTAGGACTTAAATTTTCTGTTTTCTTATTTTTGTTTGTTTTCGTTAATTTTAACTGTTAACATTGTGACGTATCCGATGCTCTCTTGTATTCAAAAGAATAACTAGGAATATTTATTTATTAAAATTCATATTGCAGACACACACTTTATACATCTTATGTAGTGAATAGATCTAAGATCGCTTAATGTATACGGTAATTATTTAAGCAGATAGTATAATGTTGTGTTATATTACACAGACTTAGTCGACTTGCACTAATTAAACGAAATTCACACAAGACATGCGAATACACAAGCATTAAGAGTATTATTAATAATAACGTTAAAATTAACTCCTTTCATTTAAGTATATATAGCACATAGTGTACGGCTTTTACGTCAGACCGTAGACATGCAATTACCTTAGGTAATCCTGTTTTGCAAGTAAATTTAAGTTCTATTCCATTAGCATATTTTACTGAAATTCTTGTCTCCATTTGCGGCACCTGTGAAACCGTGCCAAATATTATTTTAGACTGAATTAACATTGACAATGGTTAATTTGTTTAGAAATTGATTAACAATCATATTTTAGGATACCGTCGAGCCAAAACGTTAACGTTTCTGTGTTGTCTTGTGCTGCTCCAAAGTGTATATTTACATAATTTTCAGCTTAATCGAGAGTGCACTAAGAGAAAATTAACACGGAGCTAAAGTTGAAGTGAACTCTCAGAGCGACCTACGTACGTATTAACAATTTTGTGGCAGAGAATGGATGTTAATATTCATTTCATTCAAAAATATGCCTGTCTATGGCAATAGACTTTTGTAATCAGTTTATTGTTATGTTAGTTCATCTAGTATATATATACAGAGTGAGTTTTTTTCATTATTTGTATGGGGATCTCGAAAACCATAAGAGATACGCATTAGGTTAAATGGAGAAAGATTTGCATCTTTATAAGCCTCATCCAGATACCTTTTTTGTCAATTTAAGCATGGTTTACTAGATGTTTGCAAAAAATAGAAACTCTCCTAAACCTTTTAAGTGCTATAATTCTTCTATTTTTAAAGGTATAAAAAATTTTTTTGAATATTGTTTTTAAGAAATTTAATTTCAAACAACGCCATCTTATTAAATTTTTAATTTTGCTTAGCATTTTTGAGTTAGCATGAAAAATCTAATTTTTTAAATGGAAACCATAGTTGGCTATGACATACACTAATAGTGAATTTTTTTTGATTGCAATGATGTAAGGGTTGTAGAACTTATTTTAATAAATAACAGCACAATACACTATTATTATGTTTAACAAAAATCATGTCTTGCCATGGAAAACGCGATATTAATAATTGAAGCATTATGTTTACTTCATCATTGACAGTTCGTTCATTAGAGTGACTATTGTTGGTTTTGTTAGTGATTTAGTTGCTTTACAAAGTTAGTTATGGTGTACACAAATCTTGAGAAACTTGATATGATTGAATGTTACATTATTTGTAACAAAAATAGTAAAGAAGCCGCCGAACGCTATTTTTTATTGTATTTTGATCGCCCTCAACCATCGTTAAACACCTTCAAGAATTCATACAATAATTTAAAAGAGTATGGAAGTTTTGTTAAACCTAGAAATAAGGGTAATATTGGTGAAAACACGCAGATAAATGTTTTAGCCGCTGTTAATCAGAATCCATCAACATCAACGCGGCAAATTGCACAAGGCACTGCTACCTCACAACGCACAGTAGTGAGAATTTTATCAAAACATAAGTACCATCCTTATAAAAAATTAGTTGGTCAAACTCTACACCCTGTAAACGATGAAAGACGATTAAATTTTTGTGCTTGGTTCGTAAATATGTGCCATGAAAATAATAACTTTCCGATGCAGATCTTATGGACCGACGAAACACGTTTTACAAATTGCGGCATGTTCAATCGCCATAATGAACACCTGTGGGCGCAAATAAATCCTCACCGTTTAGAAGAAAGGCGACCCCAGATTTGGTTTGGCTTCAATTTATGGTGTGGTGTTATTGGTTCGCAACTTGTTGGGCCATTTATTTTTAATGAAACTTTAACGGGAAATCGATATTTGCAATTTCTTAGGGAAGATTTCGACAATATCCTAGATGAATTAAATTTACACACCCGTACAAATTTACGGTGGTTTCAACACGACTGTGCCCCGCCTCACTATCAGGCACAGGTCAAAAGATATTTAGATGAATTATTTCCAAATTCGTGGATCGGCAGAAATGGTCCTGTTTTATGGCTTGCACGTTCCCCAGATCTTTCACCGTTAGATTTCTTCGACTTTGGAGCAATAAAAGATCTCGTGTATGTGCGATCATATGCAACCCAAGAGCAGCTATTTGAAACTGTTATTAATATATTTGATAGCTTAGATGGGCGCAAAATTAGGAGAGCTATTAACTCAGTGTTGAAAAGGTGCCGTATGTGCGTCGATAATAATAGTGGGCATTTCGAACACTTAATGTAAATTTAGCGTGTTACGTGTTGTTAATAATTAATTCGTTTAGAGTTTTTATTGTTTCTTGTATTACATTGTATATTATAAGTTTCTTTTCTTTTCCATGGCAGGACATGATTTTTGTTAAACATAATAATAGGGTATTGTGCAGTTATTTATTAAAATAATTGCTACAACCCTTACATCATTGCAAGCAGAAAAAATGCACTACTAGAATATGTCATAGCGAACTATAGTTTCCATTTAAAAAATAGACTTTGCTTGCTAACTGAAAAATTCTAAGCAAAATTAAAAATGTAAGAAGTTGTCGTTGTTTGAAATTGAATTTCTTAAAAACAACATTGAAAAAGTTTTTTTCTAACTTTAAGAATAGAAGTGTTATAGCACTGAAAAGGCTTAGTAGAATTTCTATTTTTTGCAAATACCTAGTAAACCATGCATTTTCTTAAATTGACAAAAACGTATCAGGATGAGGCTTATAAAAATGCAAATCTTTCTCGATTTGACCTAATACGTATCTCTTATGTTTTCGAGATCCCCATACAAATAACGAAAAAAAAACTCAGCCTATATATATATAAATACATATTAGGGCTATGGCTTTTTACCTTTTTGTGAAATAATTAATTTTCTGTGTCATAAATCGATGAACTGTTACTCAGCAATAATGGAAAAGGGTTGTACACCCGCTGAATTTTTGAAAAAGGAGAATAGTGTTGAGTGGTGATGAATCATCGATAATATTCTCTTCGGATTTAATATTATTTTATTTAGAATTATTTGGAATGTATTAGAATAATTTTTAAGCAATTATGCTGTAGTCAGGAATCATTTGGGCTTTCCAGAATTTGCGACATTTTCCCTAGGAATCACTTAATAATTTTTTTGTACATCATTTAATATTACACAAAGTGGTAGTAGTACCACGATGGGAGTGAGAAATTTTACGAAACAGCAGTTAATTTGAGTCAATGTTGTGGTTCACATCAACAAGTAAAGAGTCTATTCGTATATCAATCTATTGTAATATATTAAATAAATTGTTGCAAAACGAAATCATAAACTTTCGCGATCATTTCAACAACGTTAATAAACCATAATTGATTTATAATATATCCAGTATCGAATATCCATTTGTTCTGGAACTTCTAAAGAACTACGAACATTTCCGGACGAATTTCAAGAATGGCAAATAAATGATAACTGAAGCAGCAGGATGGCGTGATGATATAAAATTTCTGTTTCACTTAAATCGAGTTTTTCGCTTTTTAGAAAAATTTGGAGTATTTCCTAAAGTAAAGTTTCGAAAAATACCTATCTTAAGTAATGCATGATGGAATACCCGAGCAATACTAGCTCTTTTGGCATGTATTCTTCTTCGACAGACTTAGTAGTCGATATTTGTAGATTAATCACTCTCACATGGAGAGCATTGGAAAAGAGTTAAACACAATGACAAAGTTTTGGAATCAGGAACTATCAAAACTGGAAATTCTTAGAGTATCTTGAAGTGGTTTTCAACATCTGCAAAATGAAGCAGAACCTCCAGCTTAGAATTATTTTGTCTAACAAAACATAAGAATTGTATATGTTGCTTTAATTAGACTAAATACTCCGGATAATATTTTCGTTTTATACAGTAGCTTGTGCTACTTGAACAATTGATATTGTGTAACAACATGCTTGTTTACAGAAAACAATTTTATTTTCTATGTTCATTTCCTATTATGCGTTGCGGGGTTCCCACTTGGCCGCGCCATTTTTTATAACGTGATAGAAATATATTTATCTCTATAATTCAATGTTTGTGGCTATTCCAATAGTACGCGCCGTGCGAGTGTAGAGACGTTTTTAAGAATAACTCTCTTTTAACTTTTTATGATCTGTACATTCTTGAGGTACTTTGTTTTGTATATAAGTGCAAGCCTAAGTTTTCCATAGGTAATAGTACTCATTCCTATGATACTCGTAGTAATGATTACTTGCTGCCTACTCGCCACAGAAAAACCGTTTTTCAGAAGGGTTTGTATTTCATTGGTTGTAGATTTTATAATATATATAATATTACAAATTTTTTCCGTTTTAAACGTGAAGTAATATAAGTAATAATACTTGCTGGCCATTTCCTGCTATGATGTAGATGATTTTTTAGATATTAGGTAATATTTTTCACATGACATGTTTCAAACTTGTACCTACTTTTTTGTTTTGTACTCGTTTCTTGAAATAAATATTATTATTATTATTATTATTATTATTAACTCTAATAACACTCATGACTGAGTTGTACCCCAACATCAACACCATGATCAACAGACATCTCTGTATTTTTTATATGACTGACCATTAATCAAGTATTAACAGAATTAACAACAAGCCTACTATATACAAATACTATAGCTTATCACTTATCACAACTTTAGGAATGCAAAAAAAAACAGAAAACTAAAAATAAATTTTTAATAAAAGGTAAATATTTTACATAAAAGTTGGAAAACCATCGGGAACAGATTAATTTACTTTTATAATTTTGTTTTACTCTGTAGATCTAGTAATGCCTTTGCTTTTAAAATTTCTTTTATCTCGTTATCAAGTTTCTTTCCTTTTAAATTTTCTATTTCAGATTGTTCAATCGTTTTTAATATATTTAGCTTCAATTGGAGAATTTCCATGTTTGTATTGTTTAGTTCATTTGTATGTATGTTCTTAATTTTCTTTCCTGTATTAATAAGTGTTTGGACATGAACTTTCCTTTGTTTCGCATAAGGTTCACATTTTTCTTCATTTTCCAATGCATTAGTAATTAAATGTTGATTTGAAATATTGTTGAGATCATTATCATTATTTAATGGGGCAATAAATTCTTGGTCATTGTGTTCAGACATCTCTTCATATACTATTATATTTTCCTCATCCTCACAATGACTGGTACTCGAGATTGACATCTTATTCACAATTGTTCCACTATAATTGCAATCAAATCGATTATTAATTCTCTTTTATTAGGCTTAAAATTTTTTCGTCAATACTTGTAAGCTTCGGGCAAAATATTCCTCCTCCGGTCTTCAGTATTTCTACCTGAAATTATTATAAAAAGATAGTTTTACAGTGACATTGTTTTCTTAAAAGCTTACCCTATCTTCTGCTGTATGTTGCTTGGCAATTTTTTTTCATTTGCTCATAAGCACTTTTTAGTTGTGCAGCTGTTCTTAAACCACTTGTTTGATTTGCATTATATTCACAAGCTGATTTATCTCAACATTCTCCTTTTTTTTTATTAAAAACTGCGTTGGTCTTCTTGTTTTCGATGATATGAAGGTATTTTTGAAGTAATGAAACTAGTAATTCTTTTTCCCGTAACGTGTAATTCGATGTTCTTTTCCTTGCTTTTTCGATTTTATACGAAGGGAACTTATTCTCTTCAATGTCATAATATTTTTTTAGAAAACAATTAACCGTCACTTGAAACTAAAAAAATGTGAGAGGTTCGCGATATATACATAAGTTTTCAACATGGATAATTAAACCATTATATTTGCTTTTTTGTCGAAAGGTACATGAAATGGCCCAAACAAAGCGAATAGATTCTAATAATTCGTGTATAACAAAGAAACACTTTGTGTTTGGAATTAAATTTAGTTATATTTCTTTACGCTGTTTATAGATCGTCAGTGTGTTTTTTGGGAACCAACCACCTAGGCCTTACGTCCATTTAATTTTCCTTTAGAGAACAGCTTTAGGATACGACTTGCAAAACTAAACAACAATATTCAAAGAGACGCATAACGAATATACGTTAAAACTGTCAGACACCAGTTTTACTTAAGATTAGCGTGTTGCCAAAATATCCAGCATGCTAATTTCGAGCATCTCATATATTAAATGTAACTATAATTTTTGCTTATAATTTTTAAATTGAGTATTCAAAAGAAATTAAAACACCGAACAAAGTGCTGAACTCATTGAAAGCCCCATGCAGAAATGTGCCACTACCCAGACATTACTATTGGATTAAAGAATCTGGATGCCGTCAGCGACAAGCCATACAAATTATTAAAGCATTCAAAAAACCAGATATATCCACTACAATTAAAAGTGATTAACGTCTCTCTGATTTTTTGTGCCTAGTGTAAAAATATGATGATTGTGTATTTATTCTATGTGGCTGATACATGCTGTGTATTATAACGGTAAAGTATGGTGATTTCACATAATATCCATGAGCTTGTTTACATTAATAGTAAATGCGTTCTATACATATACACTTTTATGCATTTTTTCAAAATTGAATTGGATTAACTGAACGAAATTGGAATGTTATTAATACGAAAGATAGGAGACATCGGTTGTACACTGTTTATAAAATTTGTACACTTGATATTGATAAGGAGCTTTTTCAAATTAAAAGCTTATCGCACGGTTCAGTTTATTTTGTCGGAATCAATACAGCGTCGTGCACTCTCACCAACACGTCGATAATCTTTGGCGGATTAGCTATCACAATTATAACAAACACACTTGTCAAGCGTATTCCCGACATAGAAAGATAGAAAGCTCATTATAAGAAGCCCCTCATCGGAGTTTTAGATGCCGAAAAGGCACGTTTAAGCGCATTGATATGGTGAGAAGACAAGACAATGCTTATTAGAGAATGACTATATTTTTAAATTATACTTTCTTGCCTTTTATACCATCAGTTTATGCGAAATGTTAGGCCCATGTTGTACCCTCGGGTGAAATTCTAACGTTTCACGAAGGAAGCAGCTGAAAATCTTGCAACACTTTGCGACTTTTTCCTCATAATAATAAAAGAATATTTAAGAATCTGGACTTCAAACAATAACATTTCAAGTAACCCTCGGCTTCACAGTTTTTAAAGAGAAAGATAGCAAGACTCGTTTGCTTAGGAATTTTGGATGTTAAGATATTCCCGGTCGACTCATCCGAACCTTTCAGTGCGTATGCATATCATTATTTTGGATGATGTTAGGATGTCGTTACCGGCAAGTTAAACTGTCTCCGTGCTCCTTCCTCTTTCTTATTCTCTCAAAACTAAAAAGGAGAACTGAACGTATATTGCACCCAGATGCGAGCTAATAAAAAGGAAATCATCGTCGCATAAAAAAAATCGTCTCTTTGTAATGGGAAGCGCAATCGTCACCGTTTCTCGCGTGATACGTTCTGTTTTCTTTTTTTTTATTATTATTTTTGGTGTGTGTGTTTTTCCACGGGCATAGTGGAAATGTTGTTTGAAATTTATGAAACGATTTGGCGTGACGCTCCCGCGAAATGCACGCATTTATACGGAGGCTTTATATCATCGCTTTTATGAGTATCATTCAACACTAGAAACGTGGAAAATGTATTATTGCTGTTGCTGGTTGCGATTATTTTTAGTTATATTTCGCATGATCCAGTATATTGTAGGAAGTTTATTATACCATACTATGGACAAGTAATACTTTCATGATGGTATAATTGATCTGTATTTTACTGGTATCTACATCTTACATTCTACGTTGATTATTATGGCCGCTCCTATGATTTTGCGATAACTTTTACGCTGTGCTACCCGGCAGGAATTATGGTTTAAACTACAAACTTTTCATTGACGTTATGTTCCGATATACTTTTTCGGTTACCGTTCATATATAATTGTTACTGTTTAGATAAATGCAATGTATGAACTGCTAACCTTTTAAGTGATGTATAGGTTGATAATTACCAATAAAGCAAATCACACTTGTTTTAGACGATGTGAGAATAATTATAGAAGGTTCTTTTTTAAATTCAGTGCATTTAAGGCGAAAGGTGATGGCCAAGTGTGCAAGAGAGATAAAAGTATCGGAAAAGTATTCCCGTTTTTATAAACAAATTACAAAACCTATTTCCTTTTTTAAAGTAGTATATGACTTAAAATGCTCTTCTACGGAGATGCAACGACTTACTTTTTTTTATTTTTTTTTATAATAGTTGAGATATTTTGTTTAATTTCCGTATTTAATGTTTTTTTTAAAATTCTGAGAAAGGGCGCATGTGAAGAAAATATTTTTAAATATAATCCAAAAAAGAAAGAAAAAATTTGATGAAAATTACCTCCAGAAACGCAAATAGTAATTTTCTCTCATGCATTTTTTTATGTAGTTTTTTTTTATAGCGAACGGTCTGCTGTGGTTCTGTTCCGTTATGCGTGATTATGAGACAGAGAGGTGTGGAAATGTCTACGTAAATGTTTGTGGATGGATAGTTTCGTAATTTTTAAAATATACAATAGTAAAAGAAGTAAATATGGTACAACTGTCTTGAGTTACTAGAATAGAACAATATGACTAATGGAATTAATTTAAATTAATTGATTAAATAAATAATGAAGGAAAATATGTTATATGATAGAATAAGTCCAATAAAGACTGTCAGAGTAATTACCGGCTTTGAAAATCCATCGTTCGTTTCGCAATCGGGTTTTCAAAACTAGTAACTAGTCATGGTATGTTATATAAGAGTTTATATTCAAAGCTTGTTGTATACTACATTTTTTAGATAAGTAGGTAATTTTAAAAATACGACTATATTGAATGACAAAAACACACTGATATAAGTCAGAAATCTGACTCGTCATGACGTCATCTTCGAAGCAGCAAGTGTGGTTTGTTTTCATGTTTGGGTATTTATTACATGTGCTACTTGTAGGTGTGTTTGTAGTGGTAATTTATTAGTTTTGCGATCGACTCTTATTTGTTATCATCTAAAAATGCGATGTTGTGCAGTTTTTGGGTGCTCAAATTACAACTGGAAAATTAGGGGAACTAGTATATACAATATTTTAGTGTTAGTTAGTAGTACCAGTAATTTTAATTCTTTTTTACTTTCTTATACGTAGTATATGGAAGTATTGTGATGACGAAAATGTTCGGCCTCGAGATTTTTGCAGTTGTCCACGTTTTGAGGTCCCCTGATACCAAAAAAGTGGTTTTTAAAAAAGTTCCACGTGTCTCTCTGTGTGGTCACGATTACGATCAAACGGCTATAACTATCAATTCCAAATTTTGTATTTACGAGTATAATCTGCCTCTTGCGACATGCTTAGATTTTCAGTAAAATCGGTAGACCCGAAGTAATTTTTGCCAATATTCGTCTATTACTAAGTTTAAACAAATTTATAAAGAATTCAAATGTACTCAAAATTAAATTTGAAAAAAATTGTATTAAAAAAGTTTTTCGAAATTCCTACCGGAAGTAGGTCTTTTATTCTTATCAAAAATCAGTTCTTTCCGAACATTTCGCAAGCCAGCTTTCTAGACAGGTACATTACGAGTATAGAAGTATTTAAAACATAATTTTCAATACCTTTTGTATAAAAAAAATTTCTAAATTCGGACCGGAAGTAACACTCTAACAAAAGTGCTACTTTTAGCGAGTAGCACGAATATCTTGCAAATAGAGAATACAATGCCGGGATTTTTTGCAAATATGTCGTAAATTATGCATTCTATAAATGTATATTTATTAAGAGTACAAAAGTATTTAGAGCTGACTTTGGAATATTTTTTGTATAAATGAATTTTCAAAATTCGGACCGGAAGCAACACTTTTACTCTTAGCAAGTAGCAATTTCTTTCGAATATCTCCGCGAAGTGTGCATTCTATAAAGATTTGTTAAGAGAATAGAAATACGTATAATAGGTTTTGAATAATTTTTATTTAAAAAAAATCTTAAAATTTGGCATATTTTTCTAAGATGATAAAACTATTTAAAGCAATTTAGAACAATTTTGTATAATATGGAACGCTCATACGTATAAGAAGAAGGTGGCCAGTCACACCTCATTATTATGTTTGGCACTAAGTCGAAGATGATGATAATTTGTACTGCATCAGATGTGTGACAGTTTTGAATCAAGACATGTGGTCATGACCGATCATCGTGATCTCGCGCTTAAAAAAAAAGTAAAACGTTGTATATTTTCTAAATACACATAACTATATATACAATCCATGAAATTCATAATATATTGTATAGCTTTTGAAAAAAACGGGAAATAAAATCAGCGCCATCTCTCGTTTCCGAAAAACATTAAAAGCATTGCACCTTTCGGCTTAAGGAAAACTCAAATATTCGTCTTAGAAATCATAAGCTTCTCGCGTCTTTGCGATATTTGAAGTAGGACTACATTGTGGTCGATATTATTAAATTATCCTGTTTTTGTTATTAATTTAGAATCGCATGAAGAATTTATGAAGTTTTGCCTAGATACAAAATACAGAATACAGGGTGGCTGACAAAAAACGCCCCAAGCCGTAGCTCCGTTATTTACTATCCGATTTTAAGAAACGAAATATAAAATAAAATGGTTAAGTAAATACTATCAATTGGCGTAATCAAAATATTATTAGGAACAAAAGGTTTGAACATGCGATAGTCAATTTTTTTTTTAAATGGCAACGAATATTTTTAATTAATGTTTCGGATAAATAATGTTTTCCTGATTTTGATGATGTATAACACGTCAATTTTTCAACATAAGTTTCAAGTGTGCCGTGAATAGCAATCAAATGCATCAAGTAATAAATACTGTCAATTAGAATGTAAATGTTAATAAAGACTGTCATTGTGACATTTGTGTATCGGTGTGACATTAGTTCAACGTTCTGATTCTTTCTGTGAGTTTAATTCATCATTAACATGGATAGCAATCAACTGACCGACATGTTGCAAGTATACTTTGAATGTAATCGAAATAGTGCTGAAGCTGTGAGACTCTACAGTTATCGTTATCCGACAAGAGAGGTTCCAGACCGTCGTAAATTCGGAAGAATCGAACAGAATTTAAGTAAATATGGAGCCTTCAAAATGCCAAAAAGTAAGAGTCGACAGTTTAAGGAAAATACAGAATTGGATGTTCTTTTATGCGTGGAAGAAAGTTCATGGACTTCTACTCGGAGAATTGCAAATGAGGTCGGCGTATCGCACCAAACAACACAAGCGATACTCAAAAAGCACAAGTTCATACCATACATCTCTCAAAAAGTACAAGCACTATTGGAAAATGATCATGGTCGAAGAATGCAATTTTGCAGCTTTTTCTTAAATGTTACACAACGAGATCGTAATTTTTATCGAAAATTTATTTGGTCGGACGAATGCAGTTTTAGTAATAATGGCATTTTTATCAGAAAGAACAATCGATGTTGTAGCCAAGAAAACCCAAGAATTATAATTGAGAATAATTTTCAGCAAAGATGTATGGTGCGGTCTTTGGGGTGATCGATTAATTGGCCCATTTTTCATAGATGGCATCTTAAATCAAGCAAAATACCATCAACTATTGCGTGAAAGCATTACAAACTTTTTAGATGATTTGCCAATTGCCGAGCTAAACAGAATGTACTTTCAGCAAGATGGCGCCCCTCCTCATAATGCCTTAATAAATGTTGAATGGTTAAATGCGACATTTGCTGAGAGGTGGATAGGGACCAATGGACCAATTCAATGGCCCGCTCGTTCGCCCGACCATACGCCGCTGGATTTTTGGTTATGGGGCTATCTTCAAGATCAGGTTTATTTTACTAGTCCGGAAAATATAGACATTTTACGGCAAAGAATTCTGAATTCTTACCGCGAAATACCTCCTAATTTTATACTCAACGCCACTAATGGAGTAATTAGAAGGTGTCAACTATGTCTTCAACAAGGCGGCAGACAATTTGAACAATATTTGTAGATAAGTTTCGTATTTATTTGTATTTTTTTAAAATCTCCATTCCAATAAAATGATATTAACCACGGCACACTTGAAACTTATGTTGAAAAATTGACGTGTTATAACATCATCAAAATCAGGAAAACATTCTTTATCCGAAACATTAATTAAAAATATACGTTGCCATTTAAAAAAAAAATTGACTATCGCATGTTCAAACTTTTTGTTCCTAATAATATTTCGATTACGCCAATTGATAGTATTTACTTAACCATTTTATTTGATATTTTGTTTTTTAAAATCGGATAGTAAATAACGGAGCTACGGCTTGGGGCGTTTTTTGTCAGCCACCCTGTATATTGCTTTTTTTCTCATGATTATCAATCATTGCATTCGTAAACTTTTAAAAATGCCTAACACTATCTCGCTCATTTAAAGATATTAAATTCATACGTGTGTTCTTTATTATCCTATAAATAATTCTAAAAAAGTTTGATAACTTCAGTTTACTTTGTAATGCAATTACTTGTTCATTATTTATAGCTGAAGAAATGCAGTAAATTGCCTAACAATATAAAAACCAAAGTATTAATAAAAATTCTAATATTGAAAAAAAAAATTTTGACTCTTAGAAGAGCAGAGGAATACTATATCATATGTATATGTGCGTTTCATATATGTTGTATTACTTTTGATATAATTCACAATACACACGCGGAAAAAGTTTTTTTTAGAGAATATTCCATTTATTTTGTACGACATTCAATATGTTTATTGGGTCTATTTGAAATATTTGCTTAATTTATACAATGTATTTACATATGCAGAATATTTAAAGATCTGCAGCTAAATATGAACTTTGTATGATGTATTAAATTTTCAAGATAAATCTTTAATCTTCTTGTTTTCGACTTTCTATTTAAATCTAAATGTAAAAAATGCTATTCTGTGCTTGTGTAACATTATTTTATTTCTAGATTTTACTAAAATCACCAGCTTTGCTACAAATTTGAGTTTCTCCAATTATATAAATTATATTTGAAGTTCATCAAGATCTTTAAACCCAAATGATCCTTAAAACTTTTTATCTCAGTAGTCATCAGTTATCAATATAATATAATATGCGACGCAGTACATATTGCTGTGACTCTTACAAATTTATAGATATATAAAATAAATTAAATTTACTTAATTAATACGTAACTGAGAGTCAAGCACGCATCCTAGTGCTAGGCCTTATGCTAGACTATGATACGGTGAACTTTCTGCTGAAAGGTAGGTTAAGCAAAACATTCTACATGTAACTAGCTCAGTTTGAAAATAAATAGTTCTCTCAGGGGCAGAAAATATGACTTGATTCTCCTTCTCTTTAATCATCTCCAGGTCAGGTAAAGAAATAAAATACAAAATAAATCTTAACATCTAATTTATTAAAATAAAATAATTTTAAATGAATTCAAAAGTTTTAATCTACAAATATTTACACATCAAAAATCAATATTCAGTCATAATCCCAAATTTATACATCCTAATCAATAAAATACTACAAGAAATAAAGAATAAATGAAATCATCATGTCGTGCAAGCTTATATCTAAAAATGTGAACGTGATTATTATTATTAATATTTGTCATAGATACATGTAAACAATCAAAATTAAAATAAATTAACCGTGATGAATTGTACTGGAATTTAAAAATAAAAATAAAAATTTGTGCGGTCTACAATTTACTAACAAAATATAGACATTAAGGAAGTGGCTTTGCCCTAATTAGTCCTGTCCGGCGCCTTTTCTCGCTCCCAACACAGTACCATCAGGTAACAAATTCACACCGAAAAGTATCCCAAAGTTCCACCCTACGAGCATGTCATTTTCAGCTCGTCGGACACAACCCGAACATACATCATCATGTGCACACTCCTTAAGGAATATATATATATTTAATTGAATAAATAAAGTGAAATAAAACAACGTCTCTGCGTATTCAATAAATTAACTCAGCCCTGATTAGTTCTGCCTGGTGCCTTTTCTCGCTCCCAAACGCAGTACCACCAAGACCAATTCGTGTATTTCAAATTCACCAGGACTCCATGCTATGAATTAAATAATGACATAATTCATTTCACACATCCCTGATGTATTATTCAACACGTTAATATTGAACACCCAAATACTACAAAACACATTTAATAAACTTTACCTTTTTCACGAAATTCCAATACAAAAAAAAACACCACTACAAATAAAGAACTTTGAGACGCCACTATACACACATTTATAACAAATATTGTTTAATCACCTTAACTCTTCATACATCGTATTAAACTCTTCCATAATTCTCAATGAATATTTTATTCACTTAATATATAACCTATATACACATAAACAAAATTATTAATTCCAAATATCCTTTGTAGGATGAAAAAATTTTAAAAGAAAAATAAATTATACGGAAAAGAAAAATGATTATGCTATTCAAAGTTATCATTACAAATGCTAGAAGGTTTTGTCATAACGTACGGCATAGTACCCTACATGCAAAACAAAACTCTCTAGAAAGAAGAAAATAAAATGAAATTAAATAAATTCAAAACCGAGTTCATAAAATAAAAGTATTTCATACATAGGTAGTTATTCGAATACATCTAGACATTTTAATGTAATACGCGCTGCATTTTTAAAATAAAATTATTATAAGTGTAGAATCTTGTAAAAATTTTATAAGTATTGAAAATCTAAAAATTTTTCTAAGTCCGGAATTTAAAATAATCCTATTAAAGAGGAGGGAGGAAGTGGTTTTCACCTACTTTTAGACTAGTTAATATTGCGGTTTTCACCAAGCAATCCCGGAAATTTTATCTGTCCGCCCTTTTATTCGTAAATCTCTTTATAAAAACATACGGCAACTTTCGTTAAACACGAATCCACCTCCAAAATTGTAAGTCGACGGTGCCGCTCCTATCGGTTGCATGGGGAAACAGCGTATTAATAATCCTTGAAAAAGGTAAACAAACATGTGACTATAAATCCGTCTATACTTTTATGATTCAGCCATGCACCTGATAAACAATACTTTTTGTGCCGGTCCACCCGGTCGATCCCTGCCAAAGCCAGACGTGTTTGTGCGAGAAACACCTGCTCGATCCTTTACCCGTAACATTTAATACGTCTTAAAATTATAACCTTATAAAAATTTACTAAGATCCTTTTATTGTTTTACTTAAATAAAAATAAAGTTTTTCGTAAATTATCGATATAGTGAATATTTATACACATCATAGTAAAAATGAATAAAGTAAAAATTAATTTAAATAAAATCTTAAAGTGATCTTGATTATACTTATTTATTTACATATTATTATTTATTCAAGATCACTGCATAAATATCCCTATGGGAATATCTGCGATTTATAAGCGAGAATCGCTAATGCCAATGGTATAAATTCAAGATTTCCCATAAATACCAGTTAATATACTTATACATTATTTACAATATTATTGATATAAAGCATAGAGACATGAAATTTCCCTATAATATGCTTATTCTATCTATATACAAGTCAGAAGTAAATATGCAAAACTCTTGGAGTTTATTTTAAACTTTACTCCTTTCATGACGAGAAAGTTTAAACAAATGACATTTAAAACACCTAAATTAATTAAACTACCTATATCTATATATACAAAAGTGTACTTAAATTCTTTAAATTTTACACCTTTCATAGGTATTACAAATATTGTAATTGCATCATCGAGTTCCCTTAAAATGAAGTGGCAATTGTAGTCCACTATTTTGGGAAAACTTCTTAACATTTTTAAGTATCTGGGCTGTGGGTACTTTTCAACTGCATCCAAAACCTCTATTCTCGCATGGGTCCATATAAATTTCACACCCTCTTGTAAAATCATTTTATCATTCACATGATGTGACACATTTTCATCATGTGAGTTCAATATATGCTGTACAGGCTTTACATACCCATAATGTAAAATATTTTGTTCCTTATGAACAATTTTATTTAAATTCACTAATAAATTTACCACTATTGGATATAGTTTAATGAAACATTTATATAGCTGTACCAACCAAAGAGAATTAACGTTTACAAACCACTTTGCATTAGTACTTATTAACAATAATGTTTCTATTAATTTGGGGAGTTGTAGCTGTTGTTTTATTGACTTAAATTTACACAAACTTGATTTATTATTCTTAATGTTTACTAAATAATCTAAATATTCCTTAATTACTATTGTGATGGGGTTTATTAGGTTATATACTAAATTTTCAATAATTTCATCTTTTAACAAACTTTTAATTTTAAACTTGACACTTACTTTGTACTGGGAAAATGGACGAGTCGTTTCTGTTTTAATACAACTATCATAGTCTACTGCTAAATCTACATTACCATTAAATAATTTAACATCTTTTGTCAAAGGATCACTCACATTATCATTATTAATCTGTTTGTTGCAAATCAAATTTTTGTCACCCATATTTATTTCCCGGTGTGAACATTTATAATTTATGTCACCCATATATTTCGTGGCGTCTTTCTTTTGAAGACCCTCCACATGGTGTGTACATTTATTATTTATGTCACCCGTGGCAAACATGGACTCTTCCCTTTGAAGATCATCCACATGGTGTGAACCTTTATCCTTGTCAATCAAACTATCATTATTTATTTTTAAAGTGAGGTCCCTATCAGAGTTATCAATGATTGAATTATTAACTAATATTTTATCATCTTGAGCACCTTTGTCCCAAGACATGTTTACTTTACTATTGTGAAGGGTTCTATTTTCCCTTTCCAATTTCGATGTATATAGACTCAAAAAATCCATCCCAAGTACACAGCAATATTTTAATCTTGGTGTAACAATAAATTGTGTTACAAGTTCTACATCACCCATCTCTATATTTATACAAAATACATTATCTTGCTTATAAAAACCTAATTTCTCAAACCTTTTATCAAATAATCCCCCATCTAAAAGTGACAATTCTAATTCACTATCTATTACAGCTACACCATATACATCCCCTACTTTAACATCTACCAGTGGAAATTCAGTGGTTATATTACTTAAATCTATAAAATTTTTCTTGTTACGTTGTTTCTTCTTTTTCTTCCCTTTGGTTGGACCTACCAAAAATCCAGGTCCTTCTTTATTGCTCCTCTTGACGCATCTTTCATTGCAGCTTCTGTTTTATTTTCTTTATTTTCTATAATTACGTTATTGAATCCTCGGGTATCTTCTGTTTCATTTTTCCCATATTTTCTTGTTACATGACCCTCCTGTCTCCAATTATTATTATTATTATTATTACTACTACTACTATTATTACCCATGTTCTTGTTGTTACCATTCTCCACCCTTCCTCCCTGGTAACTATTATTCTGATACCGATTACCATTGTTTCTTTGTTGGTTATTACCATTATATCTTTGCTGAGCATTATAATAGTTACCATTGTTACCTGCTTTATACCCATTTTTATTCTGAGATACACTCCTATCTTCCACGTCGTCCAGACGCTTTACCAATTCCAAGAGTTGCTCAACGGTGTCTATACCCTGTAAAGCAACTGCTTGTACTACCTCATGCTCAAAATGATTGGCTAATTGGGTAACAATGTCACACTCCTGGATCACAGGTTGTATATGTTTCAAGAAAGAATATTTCCGAATAACATAATTCTCTCTAGATGTAATGGAACGATATTTTCCAAAAGTAAGGTCATGTCTAATGCGTCTTTGTTGAGTTTGTCCCCAGTACTGCCTAATAAACATATTCTCTAATTCTTCGTACGTCTGTACCTCATCAATTACCATATCATACCATAATAACGCATAATCTCTAAGACACCCTCTCATGAAATGTAACTTTGACATATCATCATTGATACCACGAATATATGTGTTAATGGTTTTAAGAAATGCCATTGGGTTGTCTTTGTTATACCCAGAAAATTTTGGTATATTTTCCGTGCCGATTGATATCTGTTGTGGTACAACACAAGGTGTAATTGTACCTTGTTCAACTCTCGTTTTCAAATTCTTAATTGTATCTTGACAATTTAATGTCATATCCTGTAGCTTTAAAAGAGAGTCTGTGCATGCACCATATTTAACTTTACAGTCCTCAAAGTTGCTTGTTAAGTTTTGAACCTCTTTCTGAACTGACATGGCACTACTGTCCACCTTCAGTTCCAAGAATTGTATTTTCTCATCTTGTCCTCCAATCCTTTCTTCTATCTGTCTAAAATTTTCTCTTGCTACACAGGCCCTCTGATTCATTTCATCTATTAAAAAATTACTGCTATCCTTGCACTTCTTTTCATTTGCTTCAATTTTTTCATTGATCTGTGTAACACTCTGTTTCACATCTTCTTTTAATTTATAGTTCATTGTAGACATTTCCATTCTACAAGCTTTAATCCTTTCATCAATCTTCTCATTCATCGACTTTACTACAGCTTGTATCTCTATTTTATTCTCATCCATTTTCTTGTTCATTTCCTTTTTGTTTCTATTCATCTCTTCTTTGTTTTCTTTAAACTTCTCATTCATTTCAGCTTTCATTTCTATTTTGTCACATTCCAATTTACAGAAAAGTTTTTCAAATAAAATATCAAATCTGTCTCCGCCTGGCATTTCTTTCGTTTCAATTTTTACATTTTCAGTTACATTTTCATCCTCATCAAGAGGTAGCGTCTTTTCTGAATCTGTCACAGAAGAAATGCCTTGTGGTTCCCTGTACGTTTCAAATAAATATTTGGTATCCATACCACTTTCAGGATTTTCACCCTCACCTTTATACTCAGACATATTTACTTTATCTGTCCTGGCACTTAAAGAGACTTATTTGTGGAGAAAAATAAATCAAAACTTGACAAAATTTTACTTGTGAATTATATTTATTAATTATTCAAGTGCACTTAAAGGTGAAAATACCTCCCTTTAATTACACAGCTATTTGAATATTAAATAATCAATTAATTTTTATCTAAACAGTTTAAAATGTAAAAGCTTTGCCCCACTACGTTGGTCGCCATATATATGCTGTGACTCTTACAAATTTATAGATATATAAAATAAATTAAATTTACTTAATTAATACGTAACTGAGAGTCAAGCACGCATCCTAGTGCTAGGCCTTATGCTAGACTATGATACGGTGAACTTTCTGCTGAAAGGTAGGTTAAGCAAAACATTCTACATGTAACTAGCTCAGTTTGAAAATAAATAGTTCTCTCAGGGGCAGAAAATATGACTTGATTCTCCTTCTCTTTAATCATCTCCAGGTCAGGTAAAGAAATAAAATACAAAATAAATCTTAACATCTAATTTATTAAAATAAAATAATTTTAAATGAATTCAAAAGTTTTAATCTACAAATATTTACACATCAAAAATCAATATTCAGTCATAATCCCAAATTTATACATCCTAATCAATAAAATACTACAAGAAATAAAGAATAAATGAAATCATCATGTCGTGCAAGCTTATATCTAAAAATGTGAACGTGATTATTATTATTAATATTTGTCATAGATACATGTAAACAATCAAAATTAAAATAAATTAACCGTGATGAATTGTACTGGAATTTAAAAATAAAAATAAAAATTTGTGCGGTCTACAATTTACTAACAAAATATAGACATTAAGGAAGTGGCTTTGCCCTAATTAGTCCTGTCCGGCGCCTTTTCTCGCTCCCAACACAGTACCATCAGGTAACAAATTCACACCGAAAAGTATCCCAAAGTTCCACCCTACGAGCATGTCATTTTCAGCTCGTCGGACACAACCCGAACATACATCATCATGTGCACACTCCTTAAGGAATATATATATATTTAATTGAATAAATAAAGTGAAATAAAACAACGTCTCTGCGTATTCAATAAATTAACTCAGCCCTGATTAGTTCTGCCTGGTGCCTTTTCTCGCTCCCAAACGCAGTACCACCAAGACCAATTCGTGTATTTCAAATTCACCAGGACTCCATGCTATGAATTAAATAATGACATAATTCATTTCACACATCCCTGATGTATTATTCAACACGTTAATATTGAACACCCAAATACTACAAAACACATTTAATTCTCATATCAAAAGAAATAATATATATACATTAAAAGAAAATAAACTTTACCTTTTTCACGAAATTCCAATACAAAAAAAAACACCACTACAAATAAAGAACTTTGAGACGCCACTATACACACATTTATAACAAATATTGTTTAATCACCTTAACTCTTCATACATCGTATTAAACTCTTCCATAATTCTCAATGAATATTTTATTCACTTAATATATAACCTATATACACATAAACAAAATTATTAATTCCAAATATCCTTTGTAGGATGAAAAAATTTTAAAAGAAAAATAAATTATACGGAAAAGAAAAATGATTATGCTATTCAAAGTTATCATTACAAATGCTAGAAGGTTTTGTCATAACGTACGGCATAGTACCCTACATGCAAAACAAAACTCTCTAGAAAGAAGAAAATAAAATGAAATTAAATAAATTCAAAACCGAGTTCATAAAATAAAAGTATTTCATACATAGGTAGTTATTCGAATACATCTAGACATTTTAATGTAATACGCGCTGCATTTTTAAAATAAAATTATTATAAGTGTAGAATCTTGTAAAAATTTTATAAGTATTGAAAATCTAAAAATTTTTCTAAGTCCGGAATTTAAAATAATCCTATTAAAGAGGAGGGAGGAAGTGGTTTTCACCTACTTTTAGACTAGTTAATATTGCGGTTTTCACCAAGCAATCCCGGAAATTTTATCTGTCCGCCCTTTTATTCGTAAATCTCTTTATAAAAACATACGGCAACTTTCGTTAAACACGAATCCACCTCCAAAATTGTAAGTCGACGGTGCCGCTCCTATCGGTTGCATGGGGAAACAGCGTATTAATAATCCTTGAAAAAGGTAAACAAACATGTGACTATAAATCCGTCTATACTTTTATGATTCAGCCATGCACCTGATAAACAATACTTTTTGTGCCGGTCCACCCGGTCGATCCCTGCCAAAGCCAGACGTGTTTGTGCGAGAAACACCTGCTCGATCCTTTACCCGTAACATTTAATACGTCTTAAAATTATAACCTTATAAAAATTTACTAAGATCCTTTTATTGTTTTACTTAAATAAAAATAAAGTTTTTCGTAAATTATCGATATAGTGAATATTTATACACATCATAGTAAAAATGAATAAAGTAAAAATTAATTTAAATAAAATCTTAAAGTGATCTTGATTATACTTATTTATTTACATATTATTATTTATTCAAGATCACTGCAATATATAAAACATACATGTTGAATAGATCTTCCAAACACCTTTCAAAGGAGGGGTCACTCGACCCCCTTGCCATTTAAAAAATTTTAAATTGATATAACCTTCAGCGCCATATGTCAACATTTTAAAATGAGACCTGGTCATTAAGTTAGTATTTTTATAGTGGTTTTGTTTTATTTTTGTTTTAACGTTTTATACCACTTCATTTAAAGGTAACGAGGCGAGGGGAGACTTTAAACACTCACTGTATATTAAAATTGATTCATACACCTATACAAAATATAATTTAATATTTCTACATAGATATGTGTATAATACACGGATACTTGTTATAAACATTTTAGTATGCTCGCCAGGTGGAACAAGTTTGTTTTACAATCAAATGTTAATTTGGAAAGGGTCAATAATAGGTTACCTTGAGTACAGAATCAATTTTGTCCTCCTTGTTGCACGGAACAGCTTAATACTACTGCTAAATTTATACAATTACATATATACGCGGTAGAATGAAAGTTCTTCTGCAAGTTAATCGTATTAAATTTTGGTCCGACACGTAGTCTATTCACATAAATAATAGCAGAATTAGAACTTTAGTTGCACGGTATAATTCCAAACGCCAGAACAAGAGATTGTCTCGGTTCCTGTATGAATAATGTTGCGTTGAATGTAGGTTGGGTATTATATTGCAATAACTTTCATCAGGAATTCTAGAAGAAGCTAACGAAATTAGGAGAAGACAAATACAATGTAATAGCAAATTCCGTGAGGTAGAGAGGTAAAAAATCCTGTAATAGAAATTATATATAAAATAATCAGAATAGTGCTCGCTGATTTTTTCAATGTTCACTAAAGGCTAAAAGGAAACTTATCACGAATTATTACTAGGAAATGGCTTAGATATACTTCTTTAGTAACTACGCCAAAAAAACTCTTAGCTGATTTCACTGGCCAACAAATTTCAACTTTTGATTTTGCCATCAAATAATTTATACGAATTTCAATAGAAAACATATAAACATTTATTTTAATAAAAGGTAGAACGTAAAGTTAGCTCGATTTTTTATTGTATTACAATGAAAAGGTTTTTTAGATTAGATCATAATTTAATGTATATTTCAAATTATTATAATTAGAAATGTAAAGTAATATTGCTCTGTCTCTTATAAACAACATCTACAGCATCTCTTCTTAACGTCCAACAGTAATCTGCTAACATAATAGGATTCCATTTCCCATGATACCGTTTTTCCATTCCCATAATGTCTTGGTGGAAGCGCTCACCGTGTTCATCGCTAACGGCGCCCATATTTTCCGGAAAAAAATCCAAGTGAGAATGTAGAATGTGCACTTTAAGGGACATATCACAGCCAGCAGCGTGAAATGCTTGTATCATATCCATTACTAAAGTTTTATAGTTGTCAGCTTTTTTGTTTCCCAAGAAATTCGTGAAAACTTGTACCATGGAGCGCCAAGCTGTTTTTTCCTTCGCTGTTAATTTGGTTTCAAAGATTTCATCATTTACTATTTCTCGTATCTGAGGTCCAACAAAAATACCTTCTTTCAGTTTTCCTGCTGTTATTTTTGGAAACTTTTCACGAAGGTATCTAAAACCGTCACCTTCGCGGTCCACTGCCTTTACAAAATTTTTCATGAGCCCAAGTTTCACGTGGAGAGGTGGTATTATGATCTTTTCTTTTTCTACTAGAGGCTGATGTTGTACATTGTCTTTTCCTGGTATAAACTGTTGTCGTAGTGGCCACTCTTGTTTATGGTAATGTTTTTCCCTGTCACGACTGTCCCAAAGACATAAGAAGTAACAGTATTTGGTGTAACCAGATTGCATACCCAAAATAATTGCAATTACTTTAAAATCTGCACAAATATTCCAGGAATAGTCTTTGTACTTTATCTTTTCTAATAAAATTTTCAGATTTTCGTAAGTTTCTTTCATAGAAACAGCATAACCTATCGGAATAGCAGGATAATGGTTTCCATTATGCAACAAAACTGCTTTTAGGCTGGTCTTTGATGAGTCTATGAATAATCTCCAAGAACTGGGATCATGATTTATTCCAAAAGCTTCAGAAAGTTTATAAATATTATTGCAGTAGACCAGATTACCGGCCATACTATAAAAATCAACAATATTTTCATGTCTGCTGCGAAAAATACTTATTCTTGTGTCCTTTGCTAAGAGATTCCATTGCTGTAGTCGCGACCCAAGAAGTTCCGCTTGTGATTTTGATAAATTCAAATCCCGCACCAAGTCATTTAATACAAACTGAGTATTTAAATGTGGTTCGTTTGATGTAGATGGAATAAAATCAGGGTCACTTGATTTTTCATTACCTTCAAAGCTAGTGTCGCTATCGGTAGCTATTGTACTCTCCTCGCTTTCTTTGTGAATTGGCGGTCGTGGAACAGGATGCTGGTCATCATGGGGTCGAGGTTTCTGAGCTGACTCAGTTTCCACATAATTATATTTTCTTTTCTTACGGGTGTTAAGTCCTGCAGTTTTTTTAAGGCAAAAATAGCAATCTTCAAGATGATTCTTTTGTTCTTTCCATTGCATAGGAATGGCGTACGGTAAAGAATGTCGTTGTCCACATAACCAATCTCGCAAATATCTGCTGCATGTAGTACATATTACATGTGGAACCCACTGTTTGTCCTGATTTTTGACGGTCATATCGAAGTAAAGTTCATGGGCCCGGCAAATGTTCAGATTTAACTTTTCACTCTGGCCTAGTGGGGTAAATTTACCACATACGTAACAAAAGTTATTTGGATTACTTCTACACGAACGAGGCATGACTGTGTCTTTAAAGATGGAACTAAATTATCTCAATTTTTAATTTCGTTATTAAAAATTCTCATTCACGGCTTTATTCTGTGCTAGCGCTAGTGGTATTTCAGTCAAAGATGTATCTCTTATATAGTATGTATCTGCTTATCCCCTCCCTAAGTCCTATCAACCAACCAGATTAAAGCATAACACTGCAAACTTGAACATTCTTGAGGGAACGAGTCAAGTCACGTCTGCAACAAGTCTCGACCTGCATTTTCTCTGTAACCAGAGCTAAGCCAATACTACCGCTTTTCGAATCATTTTTACTTTATATATGCTGTTCAATTTCATTAGTTACTAACTTAGGGTAAAAACCTTGTTGGCCAGTGTTTTTAGATCGAAATTGGTTGAAAAGTATTTCGTGGTTTACGAAATTTGTAACGATTTGTTTTTTCTATCATCTATCTTTTAACATTTCCTCATATTGTGATTTTGAATTTCTGATGATCAGACAGGTAATATAACTGCATATAATATTTTTATAGTTATATGAGTTACTTTATTATTATATTACGTATTACTATTTTTTACTTTGCTACAATATTATTAAAAAATATAATAAATAGATAAATAACAATTTGTGGCAAAATCTCTTTCCTTCATCAACATTAACTTATATATAGAATAAATTGATGTTATGATATAATATCACTCAAAATTTTAAAGTCAAATCAGTCAGTATTAAATTCACCACACATAATTAAATACATAAACTTCCTTAATGTAAATGTAATTCCATCAATCCACAAAATATCGTGGGCATGCTTACCTCTACTCTAGGGCCTACAAACGTTTGATTCTTCAGAAAAAGGTCAAATAAATTGATATTGCTTGACAAGCATATTAATATTAAAGATACTAAGTTGGGATGGGTAGGGCCCCTTTGTTCAAAAAATTTTTTACAAAAAATTACCTACATTATTTTCTTTATTTTCGGAATTACGTGGGAATGTAAACCTTTTAAATAAGGTACCTCTCGGCCTAAAACTTGCGTCATACAGCCCATACTGCAATGATGGGTCCGCATCCAATCGCAACGAAGCATTCACGCCCCGACCAGTGATGTAAAATTACCGTAATTTATATTTTTGGTAAATTACCGCGGTAAATTACAGATCTTTAAATTACCACGGAAATTTACATAATAAATGGTAAATTACGCAAGAATAAATCTCGGTAAAAAAAGAACGGTAATTTACCACGGTAATTTACGGAAAAATATAAATTAGGATAATTTTACATCACTGGTCCGGACGTATCAGTCCGAAAATACGACGGACAAAAGAAATAGTGTATAACATCAAGATTTATTCTTGCGGAATTTACCATTTTTGAGTAAATTGCCATGGTAATTAAGCAAGAATAAATCTTGGTAAAAAAGGGAGTGGTAATTTACCGAAAATATTAATTACGGTAATTTTACATCACTTGCCGCGATAATACAACTTTTTTATATCGAAACTGTAGTCTAGTAATTACGTCAGCGAACCCGGAAGGAATGGTCGGGAATAGTGAGAACGTTTTCCGTATGGACGAAAACTTCCCTAGAAGTGCAGCCGCCCTTCTAGAGATGATGAATGCAATGACTAAGGATCAACTTCTGGAACTGCACTATAGGACAGCACAAAAACGTTTACACCCTCACAACAGTGATAAACAACACTCCACTGAGTTTAGCTCTAGCGAAGACGAAGAGTACCATAAACTGAAGAAGATTGGCCACGTCAAGATACAGAAGACGACGCCCGCTACGGTACACGTGGACAATCCCTATAGCGTACTCACAATGAACGACGTAACAACGAAAATGGACCAAGATATCGAGGAAGAACATGAAAAGCCCTCCACATCCAAGGGCAACGTACCCAGGGTGAGTAAAAAGACCGGCACTACTCAAAAAACACAAATAGACATACCAAGAACACAAAAAACTGACACACAAAAAACATACAAAATACCACCCGTCATAATCACAGACACAGACAAATGGATACATGTTCGACAGCTTATCCAAACAAACAAAATCACAGTCGCAAAAAGCAGAACAGTAAAATCAGGCATACAAATCGAACCAACAACTGAAACAGACTACAGAACACTCATCACTACACTTGAAATACACAACATTCAATTTTACACTTTTCAACTAGGAAGTGAAAAACCGCTGAAAGTGGTAATTCGCGGAGTAGCTACACATTTATCTGACACAGAAATATAAGACGATCTCACAGACAAAGGACACCCTACACTCAAACTCACACGAATGCACGGAAAACACAGACATTCTATACCACTAATACTAATCGAACTCACGAGACAGTACAAATCGATTTACGACTTACGACATATGTATACGAATGTTGCTGACTTGCAGTCACAGTCGAATCATTACGCAAACGAACGAATATAGTACCATGACACAAATGCCAACTGTACGGACACAATCAACGAAACTGCAACAGACTACTGCAACATTGACTACAAATTCATGAAATGCGGAGACGGACATTCGACACACCTCTGGCCTAAACCTAAAACGACACCTCCAAAATGTGTTAACTGTAATGGTGAACACTTATCCATCTGGAAAACATGTCCAAAAAATCCAAACTTCAAAGCTAATACTAAATACATAGACGCACCGATCCCTACACAAAATCCTTGAACAATCAAACGAAACAACACCGACAATACAAAGCACACAAACGCAAACACAACTGACGATCTAGCCCTAATTTTAGGATGAATGCTCTTGACATTACTCACAACGAACGCAACGACACAACAAATAACCGACTTTGTTAAACAAACTGACAATATCAAGAAACTTTTTTACAACAGACCATAAACACAATCACAACACACAGCAAACAAACACATTTCACGAATTAATTAATTGTAAAATTAATTAATTCCCACACTTTACAATAACTCTGGGTGCAAGGAGACGAAGAGGAAAATGAAATTAAATTTCGACCCTCGACAAAGCAATCAATGACACATATATCTAGTAATTTCGCATTCAAAATCGCTCCGTTGCCCAAAAACTTTTTCAATTTCTTCACTATCATAGTATCATCGCCGGCATTTTGATTTCGCATTTTTTGTGAGTAACTTTTTGTGCGAATTATTTGCAACAACGGTATCGTCCGACGAATCAAATGTTAAATCCGTATCAGGCTTGCGTTTGTTTGTATTTAAGATGAAGTTTACGCATTCAACATTTTTATCGTCTAACATATTTAGTAGATCATTGTTAATAATCGTAAATTTGGACAATTCGTTTTTTAGTACACTAAGTTCTAGAATGAGCTCAAAGATAGTATTCCTAATTAATTCTTCGATGTAGAATTGCATTTCTGCACTCATTGACGAGTCACTACAACAACCTTTACTCGGACCTTTAGCACTTGCATCTCGAGCTTTTTTTATCAATTTCTTTATTTAAAATAATGTGTTAATATTTAAAATCAATGTCCGAGCGATACTGGAATATGGTTTGTGTGATATGTTGGAGACGACCATGATTTATATTATTTTTATTGTTTGAATACTTATATGTACAATTTTATGTATGACAAAGTCTATATTTCGTGCGGATCTAATTGACTAATAAAGTATTAGTATTATTATATATTATTATAAAATAGTTGGAAAGTACATACCTAGTTATAAATAGAGTTACGAACATGTAAAAAATAGTCAGGTTCCACCGAGATTTGAACTCGGATCGCTGGATTCAGAGTCCAGAGTGCTAACCATTACACCATGGAACCTTGTTATAGAGTGTAACATCCCCTGAAATAATATAACCCTTAATTTTGCATTATCGCTCTCTAATCTCTTCTATTCTTTCTAGCATATATCGATTTCTTTATATCAATTATTATTTTAACGGAAAAGGAATAGTAGATGGAAAAAACAAAAAAAAATATTTTGACAATACAAGTGATCAGTGTTATTACTAAAAGTTCAAAGTACATATGTTTTATACAAAATTACAGTATATATATGAAAAACATCTAATAATAATTTTTTACTTTCTTATACGTAGTATAAGGAAGTATTGTGATGATGAAAATTTTCGACCTCGAGATTTTTGCAGATGTCCACGTTTTGAGGTCCCCTGATACCAAAAAAGTGGTTTTTAAAAAATGTCTCTCTCTGTGTGTGTGTGTGTCTGTCTGTCTGTCTGTCTGTCTGTCTGTCTGTGTGTGACCACGATAGCTGTCAAACCGCTGGAGATATCAATTCCAAATTTTGTATTTACGTGTATAATCTCCCTCTTGAGATCTGATTAGTTTTTCAGTAAAATCGGTAGACCGGAAGTAGCAGTTTACTTCAGTGAAAAAATCGAATTTTCCCAATATTTCGTCAAATACTAAGTTTATACAAATTTATAAAGAATTCATATGTACTTGAAATTAAAATTGAGAACAATTTTATTTAAAAAGTTTTTCGAAATTCCTACCGGAAGTAGGTCTTTTACTCTTATCGAAAATCGTTTTTTTGCGAATATTTCGCAAGCCAAGCTTTTTAGACAGGTACGTTACGTGTATAAAAGTATTTAAAACATAGTTTTCAATATCTTTTGTATAAAAAAAATTTCAAAATTCGGACCGGAAGTACCACTTTTACTCTTACCGAATATCGATTTTTTGAGATATGTCGTAAATTATGCATTCTATATATATTTATTAAGAGTACAAAAGTATTTAGAGTTGAATTTGCAATATTTTTTGTGTACATGAAATTTCAAAATTCGAACCGGAAGTGGCACTTTTACTCTTAGCGAGTAGCACTTTTTTTCGAATGTCTTGCAAAGTATGCATTCTATAGCGATTTATTAAGAGAATGAAAGTACTTAGAATAGGATTTTGAATAAGTTTTGTATAAAAAAATTCTTAAAATTGTATAGTTTGAAACGCTCATACGTATAAGAAAGTCGTGTGGTGGCCACACCTCATTTTTTAGATAAGATAGACTAAACTTTCTGCTCTACTGTTATACTAAGTTATTACTGTCTTTGGTGTTCACTAAATATTTTTATAACAGTAAACATAAAATGACAATATAAGAGAGCGCGTAAGATATCGTTCGATATAATATATGTATATGCATATAGACATACTGTTAAATTCAAATTCAATTATTCTTTAGAAACATACACTAGGGGTAGCTTAATTATTTCACATACACATATTTATTACTATACACTTATACAAATACAAAGTCAAGAAAAAAATATTGGTGTAACATGGTTTAAAATGATTTTAAATATAATATTGCATCATCTTGAAATAGTGAGGAAGTTATAATCGGTCATATTATAAAAATTAAATTTCATTACTTATTGCCTTTATTTCTAATGGTAAAGAGTTATAAATATCAGAACCTACAACAGTGATTTTTTATAGAAGGAACAATTTTGTTTATTTTGTGTTAAGAAGTTGTTATTGTTATTAAAGGTGTCTGTTTGAACTGTATATTTACGCATAATATATATTTAATAGTGATCCGGTTGAAAACATATTTTCTAAAAGATTAATCAAAGAATATGACCTTTGGAGTTTTACACATACACCATCAATATGATCAGATTGCAATCGTGGGTAGTACCTAAAGGTTATCGTTTAGAAATATCAACAGGATTACTATCAATTGACATATTAATATATTTATTAGGTAATTCAGCAATAATTTTTGTTTACATCAGACACCACAACAGAGGAAATATATAGAAAAGTAGTTCAATTAAAGATATGTGTCATAGGACACTTCCCTAAGGTATTCCAAAATTTGTGCAAAACTCCTTCAACCTAACAGCGTCGATACTATTTTACAGTTTTCGACAAATAAACTACCTATTCATTGTGAATTCCAAATTTGTATTTTTGTCCGATATTAACGATCTTCTGAGCGGTTCGCAAGCTTTTGTGGAATCAAACGAAAGCAGAACTACATAAACACCGCAACTCATATCTATCTATCTATCAGAAATATGTTGCACACAATCTATAGCTTCGGTTTCAGAAGCAAAACCAGGTCTAACATAATGTAGACATAGTGTTAATTTTTCAGTTTTGACATATGATATTAACGAGTTTAAAACCGTAATATGTATTAAATTTAAAAAATTACTTTCCGTCTCAAAAATCTCATAATATTAGCGATAACCAAAATGTGAGTGGACAATAATGGACTTAATTATTTTATACAAGTGTTAGATTTAAGCAGTACATATTACAATTAATGTCTCCAATTTCGTTTCCACCTAATTCGACATACAGTATGAGACATTTTTTGATTTATTTGAAGTTTTTAAGCAGTCACATGACTACAAAATTTTATTTATTGCTGTCTTCAATATTCTACTGTTTCTAATTTAATTAATAATTTCCTTAGTTTTAAACAAATGAACAATAATTTAAATTACATTAGAAACAACATTCTTTTGTTTGATGAGGATCTCTAAATAGTAAGTGTACATGCTCATTCAATACATTAGGATATCCATTGTCTAAACTTTACAATTTTAAAAAAGCAGATATTTATGTATTTCTTTGATAAACATATATTAGACTTATCTGTATGCCTTCACTGATATTAATGAGGCATGTGCAAAATTTTATGTCTTAAGTGTATGACATTTTTAAAAGCTGTGTACCTAGGTCGTATTTGGTACAGTAAAGACCATTAAACATAAAAATATACTCCATAATATAATATAAATGATAATAATGTAATATAAAAACTGGTCAAAGTTAATTTAAAAATCTGTTTTAGTAACTATATTTTTAATGTTAAACAGCAGGGTAAAGAAAACACAAAATCAGTTCTGGTCATAGTTCTGGTTGATTTTAAACAATGAGTCCCGGATATAAAAAGTTCAATGAGAGGTGTTGAAAGAAATTAACAAAAAACAACATGTGAACAGCTCCAATTATTTTTTTCAGTGTGTTTGTACTGATTTAATGTACACATTGAAAATTAGTTCCCTATAATTAATGATTTCCTATGGATTGTCTCCTTTATTGTTGGAGTCGGAAGTTGTTCAGAACTTAAGAAAGTTAAAAAATGCTATAAGCCATGATAGCATACCAAGTGCTCGTGATTGTGTAAGCAAAAACCTCTTACTTGCTCTTTTAATTTAATAGACCAAACATCTGTTTTCTGTGAGCGCTGGAAACTAACTAAATTATTTCCTATTCATAAAAAAGTTACACAATCGCAGTCGAGAATGACTGACCCAGAACTTAATAATTTGGCGAGTGTTCAAAAAGCGCGTTTATTCGAATGTCTACTTACAAATTCGGTACAAGCTTTTGGATGGTTCCACGAATAAGCAATCTACAATATCCCATCTTGCATTGTTAGCTCAATTTTTCGTAGAGTACCAACGAGCAATTATTTACATCGATTTTTCTAAGGATTTTGATCAGGTTGATCAAGCCATACAGCTTGGCAAAATAGATAATCTTAGTTTTTCACCACAATTGCAGTCATTATTCGACACTGGGTTATCACATCAGGACCGGTCAAGGGTTTAGATGTACCTTTTGATTATAAGTTAACCTTCTCTACATCAACAGCATTACTGCATCTACATTGAAAACCTTAAATTTTGTTGTAAGGAACACCAGGCAGTTTCTATCGCGATTATAATCCATGTAAAATTTATATAAAAGCGCTTGAGAAAGTTCAATGGCGTTTTCTAGAACATCCATAGGAGGACAGTTTTACACCCCCCTTAACGATATGCTGTGATATATTTTTTAAGGATTTTAGTATTGAGTCTGGAGTCGCAAAGGCATGGAACAGAAAGAAACTTCATTTATGATTTATTGTATGATAATATTGATGTACCTGTTTTACTAAAAAAGGCTATGTTGTTTCTCGATATTCCTTTCAATCTCAGAATCTGTTTTATTACTCAATGGCTAGAACAAATGCTTTTTTTATTAGTATCTCTACTTTTTCTTTTCCCAGCCCTGTTAGACTTATGTCCCCAGTTTGCACCGCAGCCAATGAGGCTTATTGTGCTAAACCTGTGTTGCTTATCCACTCCAGTACTTTTGTGTCCTGTACAAGGCTACACAGATCCTTTACTGAGTGTTTTTTGAGCATCTCTGTTTATATATATGCATATATGCATATACGTTTTACGTATAGATATATATGTAAGTCACAGTAATTATCTCTGTTTATATTCTGTTGTTCAAAAATGCGTTGACTCTTATGATCCAGTGCCTCGCAGCTTACTAGGATATGTTTATTGTTACTGGTTCCTTAATGAAAAGACTGCAGTTAAGGTCTGCTTCATACAGGCCTATCTTGTTCAGATGCAGTTTAACATGTGCGGGACCACTCAAAAGACCAGCTGTTATTCGCCGCAGTTCCCTACTCATATGTAGTATTTCTACCGCCTTTTTATTGCATGGTTGCCCATGATTTTGTATGGAAATTGGTGCCCAGTACTTCTTATGTTTTTCATATATTTAATCTTTGCCGTTTCTTCAAGTCAAACTTTTGGGACCACCAGAACTGGTTGCCCAGTAGTGCTTGTAGTTTTCATATATCTAATCTTTGGTGTTGCTTCGGGTCATACTTTTGGTACCCCCAGAACCGGTTCTGGGAATATGAGTTTTGTTCCTGATTCTCTCCTAGCGAGTTCACCATCTTCTACATTGCCCTCGATCCTTCTGTGCCCTGGCACCTAGTGTAGCTTTACCTTGTTTTGGTCCGCCAGTGATTTAAGTTCTTCGAAGCATTTCCAAGCCAGTCTCGACGATACCCTTTATATTGATATTGCCGTCAATGCCTCATGCTTGATTGTCAAATAATATTAGAATCTCCCGGTGGACAATGGCATTCCTATTATTGTCTATAGCATATTGGAGTAACATCTTCTTTTTATAGAAGTTGTAATTACTTTAATGATATTAGTGAAAATACATTAGATATGAATTTTTCTGTGCTATAGTTAATAATAAATAAATATTTTGTTTATAGCTAAAGTTTAACTGTATTATTCTAAATTTTTTAAAAATTATTCTATACATAGTTATTGGGTTGTCAATATTATTTTAGGTTGCAGTGCTAAATAGAAAAATATCTGTCTGTCATTAAGGACATATTATTATAATTATTATTATTATTATTATTAGTATAGCTGATGACGCGGCAGATAATTATTACTTAGCGATAAGTTATTGTTGTCATTTATATTTTTTATTAGTCCTTCTTTACATGTTACATTATGTATTACGAATAATTTGTGTTATTTGTTATTACTTATTAATTCCACATATTTTTAACAATTATCCTCTTTACGGTATAAGTAATCCATTACTTGTTCTCACTAAAAGCTCTCCACTGGAAACTGTGATAAATCGATTTTTTGTCTGAGATTGAATTTCAGAGTTACGTCAATTTTGTTCATTTAACATAACTAACAATAGGATTCCAGATCGAACTTAGATTTTATATAGCAAAAACTTCTCCTCTTCATGATAAGGTTTTCGTAATGAATTCAGGAGGAAAGCACAAGACTTGATTTGTGGAGTCCGGGACTCTTTCACGCTCTTTGTTACCATTAACGAGCTAATCGAGTTCTTGACGTACGTCCTGCAATGATTTATAACAATTTCATAAGAACTTCTGTAAACTTAATTAACTGCGTCTTTTACTTGAAATTCTAACAGATACGAATAAAAAAATATCAACAGACTTTTAAAATAAAACACATACGAAACAATGAATAGTTCTTATTTATTAAGTCCATAACACCTCTAGAAAAACTGATAGCTTCCTCGGTAAAAAATATCTTTATAGATATATAATGTTTTTTACAATAATTATATGATTGCTCATTCTTACTTCTCTTTCAAAAATTAAATAAATAGTATAAATAACCCTACATTACTTTGCAATGTAAATTGGTCATATTTGCTAGAGCTAGGAGATTGTATAATGTCTACATCAACATGTTAGTTAAGATGTATAATAAATTCGTTAAATAAAGAAATCTATCAAAATATTTATAATGTCAACATTTGATTAGTTTAAATACTCCTCCCTCCAAGAAAACCTTGGATATGCCTTAAGACATAAAACTTAGTTTAAATAGAAAGGCGCTAAAGATATGTTGTTAAGAGAAAGTTTATACAACAGGCAAGAATTATTACAAAAACGTCATTTATAATATCAATTGTGTACTCTCTATTGCCACATTATACTCACATAGGATAACATTCACTTTCGCGTGGTTTCAAATAACCTGTTTATGAATGATTAATTACTATTAATACTTTCGCACTTTTTGCATGTTTTCTTTCTAATAAGTCTCAATGAAGTACAATCGGAGGCAATATTTCTGGGCCATTTGTTTGGCAACTCGGTGTATTGCAGCGCTCTATCCTAAGTCCTCTTTTGTTCCCCATATACAATTCAACTTTTATTAATCATCTTAATGCATCTGTATGCAGATGATGGCCAGGTATATTACTCATTTAGAGCCTCGGAGTGTACGTTATTCAAAAAATAAATGAGGACCTGGAGGCTATTCGTTCCATGTCTCTAAAGCACTCCTTGAATATTAATCCTGCTAAGTCGCAGGCTTTGGTCTTTGGTAATAGAGAAATTGTTAGTACCCTACCCATTAGATATTCACATTGGTGGTGTGGAGATCACTGTTGTTTATAGGGCCAAAAGTTTGGGCTTGAATTTAGATAACTCTTATCGTTTACGTGACCATCCGATTAATTGCATAAAATCAGCACAGATGACTTTACAAAAGCTATATCCATACAGGTCAATATTAAGTTACAAAAAAACTACTTTACATACTGTTCGGAGATATATCATGCCTGTCTTGACAATGCCAAATAGACTCCAGCTGTACAATACTCCATTATTAAGAAAGAGCGTTAGAAGGGCGTCCATAAGCAACAGATTGAACGCATCCAGAAAAGAATTATGAAGTTCCTTTCATTCAAACTCGACAATGTATATCAATCGTGTGATATTCCATTTGGTGCGCTGTTGGAAGGCATGGCTTTAAATCCTTCGACAGCAGCAGAAACAAAATTAGTTTCTGGTTCCTGCTCAATATTGAACGTGGTAGAATTGACATTCCTGCTTTGCTGGCTATGATCAATTTATATGTGCCCACACTAGAACCAGCACTACCTCCTTTATTACCACTTTTGAGGGCATCACTAGAGCATGCATCAAGAAACGCAAACATGTTAAAATGCGTTGACTCCTATGATCCAGTGCCTCGCAGCTTACTAGGATATGTTTATTGTTTCTGGTTCCTTACTGAAAAGACTGTAGTTAAGGTCTGCTTCATATAGGCCTATCTTGTTGAGATGCAGTTTAACATGTGCGTGACCATTCAAAAGACCAGCTGTTGTTCACCGCAGTTCCTTACTCATATGTAGTATTTCTACCGCCTTTTTATAGCATGGTTGCCCATGATTTTGTTGATTTTGTTCAGTGTACGTTATTCAAACAATAAATGAGTTCCTGGAGGCTATTCGTTCCATGTCTCTAAAGCACTCATTGAATATTAATCCTGCTAAGTCGCAGGCTTTGGTCTTTGGTAATAGAGAAATTGTTAGTACCCTACCCATTAGATATTCACATTGGTGGTGTGGAGATCACTGGTGTTTATAGGGCCAAAAGTTTGGGCTTGAATTTAGATAACTCTTATCGTTTACGTCACCATGGGATTAATTGCATAAAATCAGCACAGATGACTTTACAAAAGCTATATCCGTACAGGTCAATATTAAGTTACAAAAAAACTACTTTACATACTGTTCGAAGATATATCATGCCTGTCTTGACAATGCCAAAAGGACTAACAAAATAGACTCCAGCTATACAATAAATGATACTCCATTATTAAGAAAGAGCGTTAGAAGGGCGTCCATAAGCAACAGATTGAACGCATCCAGAAAAGAATTATGAAGTTCATTTCATTCAAACTGGACCATCCATCGTGTGATATTCCGTTTGGTGCGCTTTTGGAAAGGCATGGCTTTAAATCCTTGGACAGCAGCAGAAACAAAATTAGTTCCTGGTTCCTGCTGAATATTGAACGTGGTAGAATTGACTTTCCTGCTTTGCTGGCTATGGTCAATTTTTATGTGCCCACACTAGAACCAGCACTACCTTCTTTACTGCCACTTTTGAGGGCATCACTAGAGCATGCATCAAGAAACGCAAAAATGTTAAATTTTGATATTTCCTGATAATGATTTTGTCTATATGTTTTAAATATATGCTTATGTATCATCACTTTTTGTATTCTTTTTTGTTCATGTTGCTTTGTTATATCTGTTAGACAAAATAAACTCATATTATTACTATTATGCCATGAGCTTGCGAATACAGAGCGCTCAGAATGCTTGTCTGTCGTATATCCACGGTATCAGAATATTTGAACATGTGTCGCACGAACTTATTGTTACTCATTGGCTTAACATACATAACAGATGAGAATTACTAATCTTCAATCTTTATCATAGAGTAGATGCACGCCGTAATTGTATTATAAAATTATCACCACGCGTTTTTGCGAGTTGATATCTCCGCCGCCTATGGATTAACCACATTAGATGTGGCTATTAATAATTTCAAAAGTATTCCAAGAGACTTCGGATGTGGCCCTCGCCAAAACTTAAGAAGCAGTTTTTAATAGAAATCCAGATTTAATAAAATTGCGGCAATTGTGTATGGGGACAACGGCATAAAATCTAATTGCTAAATACGCTGAAATAAAAGAATATTTCCAGTACGCACCTATAACCAGTTGTGATGTAGAGAGGACGTTTTCTATCTACAAGGATGTACTTCATTCAAAGAGAACAAACCTTACAGAAGAGAAAATGAACAAATAATAAGGTATTTTGTATTTTATAGATCACCAGCCACTGGTTATCCAATTATGTAAATAAAATTAACACCTATTTAAAAATACACCATTTGAATAGTGCACCCATGGGCGATGAGTCATCAACCTTTCGTGTCCGCTCTCTAATTATTATTATTAAATGAGTACCTTAACATAAAAAACTCACATGCTGCACGAGCCAAGAATTCATTGATAATCAAACTGCATAGCATACCAAACAGTATGCACTACACTATTCCCTAGTCAGTGTCTCTCTCCCCACTACGTTGCTCACAAATACGTCAGTACTTTTGGCCGGATTGTGTGTATTTCATTGTTCAAAGTTCTATGATAAATAAAAATTCCTATATGCATGCATAAAATTGATGCACACTCTGTTCTAGAGTCCGGCATTCGAGCTACCAACGCACGGACACGTGTTTCGATCTTCACAATCTTTTCAGCTTGCAAACGTGGTTTGCTGGAATGCCCAAATCTCCCGCAATTATCTGCTATTATCTGTTGGAGATTTTTCCACGTAATCTTTTATAATTTCAAAATTCTATGACTAAATTATTTCTAGGTTTTTTTTTAATGAAACTGTTTTGGAAAGTATAAGCGTTTCTGTACCGCAAATATATAGAAATACAAAGGTAGTGCGAACATTATGAAAAACTAATTTAAGAGAATGACACTAGGAATATGCGATACAAAAGAGTGTGTGTATGGAGGATTAAAGGATGCAAAAGCACGTGCTTTTTTAATCGTGGGGCAAACAAAACGAAAAAATAAAATTAGTAAAAACGTTTCAACAGAGGCTTATCTCTATAATTAAAAGAGATTTTGAAACTTCCAGTTACTTTTTTTTTTTTATTATGTCATTCATGTAATACGTGAAACGTTAAATTTCAAGACACGTTTCCAGAAACATGTAGAAATATACGTAAAGTATAATTGCACTGTTCAGCGTATCATGTTAATTTGTAAATAAAAAAAAGTTTACTAATTTACTGAAAATTGCTGTGAAAATACACCAAGCAGTCGTTAAAAACTTGAAGAAGTAGAATGAGTAAACAGAGCTCTCCCAGCAAGTAAATTTTAACTAAGGAAACTAGTTTCATTCCGAAGCTGGTGAATAAAGAGCTCGGTAAATAGAATTGCAGCTTTTACGAGGAAAACGTAAGTTATAGATAAGACTATTTCTTCTGAAAATTAACAACTTTTAAACTAGTAATGGGCGAATTTTAGAGTAGCGATTATTCAATGCTATCAAAAAGTTGTTATAATTGCAAGTATGTATGAATACAATTTTATTATTTAGATATGTTATAGGTATATAACATATCTAAATAAATATATATATATATTTTATTTCCTTCATAATATTTTTTGACATAGCATATCATGAATCTACTACATTGATGCTTGTCGGAGGGTTGGAAATATATGTGAAATCATAAGAGATTTTACAAGATGTTCACGTTACCCTGACACCGAAAAAGTGGTTCTTGAAAAAGTCTCTCTCTCTCTCTCTCTCTCTCTCTCTCTCTCTCTCTCTCTCTCTCTCTCTCTCTCTCTCATTTTTTCTCTCTCTCGCCGTCTAGTCACGAGAGCGGCCAAATGCCTAATGCTATTAATACCAAACTTTATATTTACTAGTATAATCTTCTTCTTAAATCTGATTACATGTAGAGTAAAATTGGTAGAACTGAAGAAGTGTTTACTTCTGTGAAAAAAATCAAATTCCACCAATATTTCGTGAACTACTAATTTTCAACGAATTTTTGAAGAATACAAATGTGCTCACAAGTAAATTTAAGAATGATTTTATAAAAAAGTTATGCTTTCTAAAGATGTGATTAATATTTATCGACTGCCCGCTGGTGACTTTCGGTTTTTTTTTTTAATACGCTGACTAGTCTACTGGACAATATTTTTAAAAATAATTGTAACATTGTTGTGTGTGGTGATTTTAATATTGATTTCAGCAGAGAAAGCTGTAGTAGGGTGAATGACTTAAACAACTTGTTTAGGAGTTACAATATGAAATCTCATGTATATGAAATGACGAGAGTTACCCCTGTTTCGGGTACTCTGATAGATAACATATTTTCGACATTTGGTGTAGGTGTTTGTGAGGTCTTAAAGACTGATATATCCGATCATTATGCATTACAATTTGTCATACCTAGGGGTGTGGAACAGTGTCGGAGGATTTCTTGTAACAGACGAAATTTTTCGCATCAGAATCTGGATGGGTTTTTCACTGCTGTGCCTCATGAGACTTGGTTGGATGTTTTTCGCCAGGTGGATGCTAATCTGAAGTATGACTGTTTTCAGCGTATATTTGCCTATTATTTTGAATGTTATTTTCCTAAAATTAGGTCTAATATAAAATCGAATAAAACAAAAAAATGGGTTACGAGTGAGAGAGTGGTCACAAAGACTGAGGGAGTTACAAATTCTCAATTAATTCTTGATGAATATAAGCGGGATAAAAAGCAATACAAAAAGTATATTAATGAGTGTAAAATACGTTATCATGACGGTGTCGTGGCGAATTCAGATAACAGGGGTAAATGTGTTTGGAATATTTTTAATAGCTTAAAGAATGAGTGCAAACGCGAAAAGAAATTGAAATTGACCATTGGTGATATCGTTGTTACGGATATACATGACATAGCTAAAGAGTTCAGCATATAAATTCTAGTTTCAACTGCGACCGGGAGGTGTGTGCCGCGGGTCCCGGGAACTCATTCTTGGCATCACACTCGCGGTACAGGGGAAGTTCCTTTTTCGAACCAACATATCCGCGTGAGGTGTATGATTATATTATGAGGCTCCCCTCTAAGTTATCAACCGGTCTTGATGAGATACCTGCAGTAGTCTTGAAGAGGGTGTCGTCGGTCATATGCTGTCCGTTGTCTGATATTATAAATGACTGTTTATCTAGCGGTGTTTTCCCTGACGGCTTAAAAACATCTAAAGTAGTGCCATCCATAAAAGGGGCAGTAGGGAAGATGTAACTAATTACCGGCCTGTCGCTTTGCTATCTGTTTTTTCAAACGTGTTTGAGCGTATCATATATATAAGACTTGCTAATTATTTAGCAAAAAATAGTATAATTGCTTGAAACCAACATGGTTTTTTGAAAAACAAATCTACAATTGCGGTAATTGTTTGATTCTTTGAATTGTATTGTTGATGCCTTGGATCGAGGTAACAAAATGGCAGGTATATACTTTGGTTTGAGCAAGGCATTTGATGTGATTGACTATACTATCCTACTGAACAAGTTGGAATATTATGGCATTCGTGGAGTGGCCAATGATTTGGTTCGGTGATATTTGACGAGTCGCACGCAGGTGGTAAATATATCATCGACCGTGGGTTCGGCTAGGGTAACCTCGATGTATGAGGTTACATGCATTAATAGAGGGGTCCCGCAAGGGTCTATTCTTGGATCACTTTTATTTGTATTATATGCGAATGACTTACCGGGCAGCGTGGATGTGGCTCCTGTTGTTCAGTATGCAAATGACGTGTCGCCCTTGCCGCTGGGTCGGATTTCGGCGATGTCTCCAGTAGTTTGGCGCGGATCGCGGGTGGGATATCGGAATGGTGTAAACAGAATCGACTGAGGTTGAATGTCGAGAAAACAAGTATAATTTGCTTTAGACATGGTCGGGACGAATCTTTATACGTGAGATTGAACGGGACATCGGTTCCCAAGGTCGCCTCTCTCGGATTCCTGGGTTTGACATTGGATAGTGGTATGCGCTGGTCTCAGCAAATAAATAATATGATGAAGAAAATTAATTCGGCATGCTACGCGTTGCGATTTCTTAGGGGTCAGCTTAGCGTTGCCAGCCTTAGAATGTTTTATTTTGCCTACATTCAATCCGTGATTCAATACAGCATTATTTTTTGGTATCATGCAGCTGACACTGACAGGATATTTACTGGCCAGAAAAGGGTGGTGCACACAATGCGGGGGGTGCCGTATGGCGACTCGTGTAGGCCGCATTTTAAGAGCCTGGGTGTTATGACGCTCCCGTCGTTGTATATATTTGGTGTCGCGGTTCACGCTAGAAAGAATCTACATTTATTTAATAAAATAATGACTTCTACGGTAGTATGCAGACTAGAAATAGATCTGAGTTAAGTATTCCTGGGCACAGAACAACTTTATTCGAGAAGGGACCCTATTACAATTGCGTGAAGATTTATAATGGTCTGCCCTACGATGTTAACATGCCGTTTCATTTAACCAATTTAAAAACAGGTTGAGGGCTTATATCATTGATGGCGTATTTTACACTATGGATGAGTTTTATAGTGGAGGTGGCATGACATTTTGGGGGATATGTTTTAATTTATTTTGTTTTGACGTAATTTGTACTGTTTTATTTATTTTATTTGTTTGTTGCATTGTTTCATTACTGACATACAGTACCTGTTATTTATTTTGTATTTATATTATATTACTATTGTAATATTGTAATTTTGACTCTGTTTATGTTCTGATTTGAATTTACAAACAATAAACTATATTATTATCATTATTATTATATTATATTATTACATATATAGAGAATTACAATGTGGAAATGCTATATGATTGTTCAGTTGCATAAACAATATTTTGCCACAGCTTTTGACTAACCTTGTCTGAACAGACACAGAGAAAAGAAAAGAAAAAAAGGTGTTTTTTCTCAATATAAGAATGCCTACCTACTAAGTACTTAAACTAAATTCTGTGTGAGCACTTTTTTATATTAATTGTTGTGACAAACAAAACTTAGAGCGATGTGGATGGTAATGATACATAAAATTATAGTAAAGCCATAACGGTCTACAAAGGATTAACACTAGTGTTTCATGGTTTTTGGTTCATAGAAATTGGTCCAGAGGGAACGCAGCGCACATCAACGCAATCTCTGGGACACGGAAATGTAACACTTTAATTTTTTTTTAAACTGAATAGCCGTGCACATCTTTTTATATATTCCGAATGTGAATGATCTTTCAAACAGAGCGAGTCTGTGAGTTATATTTATAACATGAATGAAGACTTGAACGCCCTTTGCGAAGTGTCGTCGCCTCATTCCCTATCTTGAACATGGCTAAATCTTCTGTGCTCGTTTCCGGTTGCTGGTCGCACGTATTACTAGATTCAATTATTCTTTAAGCTGATAGCACAACGTTGCCGATAGTTAATGAGGCTAAAAACTTGGGAGTAATATTGGAGAATTCTTTACGATTGAAATCGCATATCTCTCAGTTAATCAAACCTTACTATTATACTCTTAGTCCACTCTCTCTACTTAAGTTGGTATAGAATTTGCGTTTTCGCTTTATATATACAATCTGTAAATTGGATCATGTTTCACACAAGCTAAATGATAGGGGCCTTAATATTCGCACTATAATTTGTATGTGTGATAGTTTCGTAGTCGTGATCTATACTGCCATTTTGACTTCCATAGAAAATCTTATCTCGGATATTACTGCTGACGACGACTTATTATCACGAATTGTTTAAGACATTTTCTAAGCAGTTTCATTTTCTAATATTGCTATTGTCAACAGTCAGCCAAATGCAGTATGATATTGGTACTTCACTATTTCCAGTATTTTAGGGATCAACTAATTATTCATAGCGATTATTCGATCCTTCAACAGTAGGCGCCATAAATTCTCGGCCTGGCTGGCATATACAGGTTCAAACGTGTTCAAACTCCGTCACGTCATGCATGCACATACGCGAGGTGTACACTATGACCGGGCGCAAGTTGAGATGCAGCTTGGTGAGGTGACACAGGGTGAAGCAGGGAAGCAGGATTTAATGAAATACGCGCAGGGAGAGCGAAAGTTGGGAGGCAGTAGTTTTTAGTAAGCAGCCAACCAACGTGACTAGCGCACGAAAGTGTCTGAAGTAATGAAAATTGAGTAACGCACGGTCATTAAATTTTTAACAAGAGAAGGGCATACACCTTATCACATTAAACAATGTTTAGACGGCGTTTACGGTGATTCATCTTCTTCATATTCAATTGTAAAAAAGTGTGGAAAATGTTTTCGTTTGGGACAAGAATTCCTGGAAGATGCTGATCGGTAGCGTCGACCAATTGAAGTGTTAACGCCTCAACAAATTTCAATTATTGAACATTTAGTGCTAGAAGATTGCCGTTTGAAAGTGAAGGAAATAACAATGATAACAAATATATCCGAAACGAGTGTTCGCCGAATTCTCCATCACTATTTGGGTATAAATAAAATTAGTGCTAGATGGGTACCGCGACTTTTTTCTGATCTCCAACGTGAACGACGAGTCGAATGTGCGTAGTCGATTTTAAACATGTGTGAAGACGACCCAAAACTGATTTTGCAGTCTATTGTCACAGGGGATGAAACAATGGTTCTATTTTACGATACTCTATCAAAAAGAGTCCATGGAATAGCGGCGACCTGATGAACCTCGTTCCAGAAAGGCGAAAGTCGTTCAATCAACGAAAAAGGTGATGGCCACAATATTCTGGGATAGTAAGGGCATTTTGCTAATTGACTTTAAAGAGCGCAATACAAGTGTGAACGGCACATATTATGCGTATTTCTTGCATAGATTAAAAGATAGTATTCGTGCAAAATGTCGTGGAAAATTGACAAAAGGTGGCCGATTATTGCACGACAATGTTCCCGTCCATACTCCTGCCATTTCACAAGCTGCCATCCGCGAATTCGGCTTTCAAGAATTGGAACATCCACCGTATAGTCCGGATATGGCTCCTTGTGATTTTTGTTTTGTTTTCCAATTTAAAAAAAGACCTTAGGGAAAGTAATTTCAAGGACGACAGTGAGTTGCAAGCAGATGTTATAGAACATTTTGACGGAAAAACTTCAGATTATTTTTACAAGGATAGAGAATTATTAATTAATCGTTTTAATAAATGTGTAGAAGTTAGGGGAGATTACATTGAAAAATAAAAATTCTTATATTTCTTTTTCGTATATCAGGCCGACAATTTATGGCGCCTACCTCATACCTTACACACACGCGAAAATATACATACCCTGCCAGTACGCAACAAATAAATATTTACCTGCAGAGCAATTGATTTTATCTTAATTGTCCTTTACATCTACTTCATAATAATTGTACAAAATCAAAGCGCAATCTTTGAAGTTTCAATATTTGCAAAAGATATGCAATATAATCTACCATTACTTTATTTTATCGCCAGCAGCAATAAGATGAGCTTATTAATGACAGAAATAGTCTGCCAGAAGAGGTGACAACTAGCAATCTATTTTTTAAATAAATTTACATAATTAAATTATCAATGCAAAGCAGAAAATTAGAATTTGAATTTTCAAACTCTGCGAAAAACTAATTTTAAAATTATATAAAATTTAGTAAATACGTGGGACAGCCGGGGTGGCAAGCATAGACGACGCTAACGAGAGGTCGTGAGTTCGAATCTCACCCGTGGATAAACTATTGTAATTAAATTTATCTAATTAAATTATCAATGCAAAAAGAAATATCAAAATAGAAGATTCGAGCAATGAGAAAAATCATTTTAAAATTATTTAAAAATTAGTAATTTAGTTTAATTTAAAATAAGAAGATGATAACATTAGTTATTAATAATAGAAAAAATAAAACGATTATGAAAGTGTCTTAATCTAAGATACTGTTCCATTCACTCAATCCCCAATATTCGCCTTATTCTTATAAATTTTAAGAAATATTTTCTCCAAAGTATTAAAGTTCTAAAAGCGTTCCTATTTTGATAGCTAATATAAGAGCGGGTACAATAAAACTGAAAATCTTGGCTCACTTGCAAACAAGATATCTTAAAGTGATTATCTGCTTTGTTTGTGCATATCTTGTTTAAAATGCACATGCAGTAAAGAATCCAGTTTGAAACTTGTCGGAGTGTATATGGGCGTCTTGGAAGAAAACTAAACGATATATAAAACTGCGGAAGCATGAAAGAAAAACGACTACTAACAACAATGACTATGTCTGGAAGAAAATGCGCGTAACAGTACGGAATCCGAAAATAAATAAAACAAAAGTTACTCTCGCTATAAATACATTTAAAAGTCTTCGCACGTGCGGTTCCGCAGACTTTGTAAAAGTTTAAAAAAAAAGTTAAGTGGCGAAATCTTATTTTGAATTTACTGGTCCTTCATAATATATAGGTATATATTGAATAAATAGCACGTTCCTCTTTACGATAAAAGTAGATAAAATCGAAAAATAACTACGTCAAAAGAAAACATACAAAGAACTATAACAGTTACTGACAATCCTTTTTAAAACAATAAAGGAAGTGCGGTGGTACAGAGTGAATCAAAATTAAGAACCATTTATACTAGAAGCTTTATGTTACTTCATTAAAATTTTTATTGTACAATACCTACATAAAAATCATTTTTATAATGTTGTACAGGCGATGGTATTAAGAAAATATGAACTACTTATTTCATATTACATAAAAAAAATTATTGACGATAAAAATTCCCAGCACCTCCACCAAAATTTTATAACAAATTCAATATAATAGGTATATTAAGAACATTTAACATTAATATATACAATTTACATTGGAATAATGTAAATGTTATTTCTCAATATATAATGCAGGTATTATCAAAACAAAAAGTTAGATTTTTTTTAATTAAATGAAAATTTGTACCTATTTCTACTTGTCATGTCAAAAATTCGTATAGAAAAACCCGTGCTCTCATAGTGTGTTTACCTGTAGGTACGACTATCCTTGAATGGCTAAGGCTATTGACATCGTTTTATAAACATAAGTGTCTAATCTGTAGCCAATAGGTTAATTAATTTTGAATCAAATCGATAACCGGATATAGAACTTTACCTTTGTGCCAAAATTACTTTTGACAAATATCTGCTTAGATGTTAGATTTACATGTTACTTACTTACCTATCCCATCCTCTTTTAACTTGTAGCATCGACCAGTTGGTTTCTCTCCTTCTTTTGCTATCGTTCGCACCTACTTTAGGTTTGCTCTAGTTGAGTCCCTTCCTCTTTAGAGCATCACATACTATTGACAGTCATTTTTGGTCGTTCTTGTTTTTGATATCTGTTGCCATTTATCAAATCATCTTTACCGTCATTTCTTCACTCATTCTCATAACGTATCTGTTGTTACATCTCTATATTATTGAATTTGTTTTTCACGTTTTATCTGCTTTTAATGATTTCGCTTTTGATTTTATCCATCCACGACACGTCCATGATTGACGATAAGCATTGGCACTAATGGAAATTTATATAGTCTTGTTCTTCACTTGAAGAGCAGGTTGTATAGTAACCTGAATAAAGTTGTTACTTAATTGACCCTGTGCGCTATTTCCTTGTTAGTATTCCCAGTTTGGTCCTATTATCATATTCCAAGCGTCGTTCTTCTTGATCTTTTAATTCTTTATTAAATGTATATTTAATTTGCCATTTTCTGATGCTTCTTTCCAGCTATGAATTTGTTTATGGAAGGAAATTGTTTACGAATAATAGCAAATCATTGTTCTACTAGCATCATTCATTCCAATTTGCAACAATTTCCTATAAATTTTTTTTAAAAATCTGGGCTAGAAGCTCCTTATTGACATGTGGTCTCCAAATATCTATCAACTTAAGCATTCGTCGTAGATTTATTAAAATAGCTATTGTGTAATGCAATTTTCAAAATTAAGAATGGTAGTAATACTTTAATTCTAATCCGAATCATTTCCTTGCAAAAATTTCTCATTGTGTTAGTTGAGTAAGTAATCCAAAGTTCCAGATACTTTTTCCTATTACATATACAGGGTGTAGATAAAGTCTGGAACAAAATTAATATTTCTGTTATCTTTGGTTTGATGGAAAAACCCTGAAACAGGTCGATTTTGTTTTTATCCCGTGCACTTTATAACATCGTGAATTTAATTCTGTCGTCATCTGTTGCGCGCGGGCGTGACGTCATTAGTTTTTTCAAATGGTAACCCGCCACATTTATTACCCCTTGTCGTTAGGTATTCCATTGTGCATGCAACGGTATAAAAAGTTTGGTACCTTACATAACAATTTTTGGGAGAAAAATGCTTTCGAATTTCAAAAAATTAAAATTTTATTTCTAATGAAAAACTAATCAAAAATTATTTTAAAAAATCAGATAAATTATAATCCGAGGTTTATCTTGGATTGTCGTCAAACAAGACACCAAAAAAATGTCAACGGAAGTGTTCAAATTGTCCGCCATTGGTCATTTGACACTGGCCGAGACGGACGTACACGCTTTCTACGACACGTCGTATTGTCTCTGCACCAATATTTCGCATTTCCTCGCGGATACGATGTTTCAGATCATCCAAGTTATTTGGCTTATTGGTGTACACCTTTGATTTCACATGACCCCATAGAAAAAAATCAAGTGGTGTGAGATCTGGCGAACGGGCAGGCCATTCAATTGTTCCCCTTCGTCCGATCCATCTCCCGGGGAAAATTTCGTCTAGGTAACTCCGAACACGCCAGCCAAAATGTGGAGGTGCTCCATCTTGTTGAAACCAGATTCTGGGGTGAGGCTTGTCGGGGGTGCTTTCATCCGGAAATAATTCTACCAATGTTGGCACTAGCGTAAATCTTAGGAAATGTAAGTATGTTTCAGCGTTTAAATTTCTGTCCAGAAAGAAAGGCTCCACAATGCGATCTCCCACTATTCCCGTCCATACATTAACTTTTTGCCGGTGTTGGGTGTGCTCCTCTCGAACCCATCGAGGATTTTCGCCCGACCAGTACCTACAATTGTGGCGATTCACTTCACCGTTCAAGGTAAAAGTTGCATCGTCACTAAAAACCACATTGTCGACAAATCCGGGATTCTCATCGCACCGTAGCATGATTTGTTCACAGAACCCGAGTCGGCGGTCGAAGTCATCTTCATTCAGTTCCTGAACCCGATTGATTTTGTACGGATGAAGTTTTTCCTTCTTCAGCAATTTGGCTACTGTGGTAAGATCGACTGCATGATCCCTGGCAATGTTCCCTGTTGAAGTGTGGGGGTTGTCCTGAAGTTCCAAGAGAATATTGACCCTTCTATCTTCCTCAATTCTTGGTCGACCTTGACGAGCCCTGTCTTTTACACTACCAGTTTCAGCAAATTTTGCGACAATTTTGCTCACCGTTGACCGCGAAATCGGTGCGCGGTTTGGATTTTCTGCATTGAAAACTGACAGGCTTCTTCATGGCTACGTATTTTATCACCACAACCAACAATAATGAGAATTTGAATCCGCTCTTTTTCGCTCAAATTCGCCATTTTCGCAATGCACGTTCAACACTACCAATGGAGCAAGTATTGTGAATGGATAAGTTCAAACACCAAGTAATGAACTGTCAATATGACGTGTCTTAGAAAGCGTGTACGTCCGTCTCGGCCAGTGTCAAATGGCCAATGGCGGACAATTTGAACACTTCCGTTCACATTTTTTTGGTGTCTTGTTTGACGACAATCCAAGATAAACCTCGGATTATAATTTATCTGATTTTTTAAAATAATTTTTGATTAGTTGTTCATTAGAAATAAAATTTTAATTTTTTGAAATTCGAAAGCATTTTTCTCCCAAAAATTGTTATGTAAGGTACCAAACTTTTTATACCGTTGCATGCACAATGGAATACCTAACGTCAGGTGGTAATAAATGTGGCGGGTTACTATTTGAAAAAACTAATGACGTCACGCCCGCGCGCAACCAGATGACGACAGGATTAAATTCACGATGTTATAAAGTGCACGGGATAAAAACAAAATCGACCTGTTTCAGGGTTTTTCCATCAAACCGAAGATAACAGAAATATTAATTTTGTTCCAGACTTTATCTACACCCTGTAGATTGGGAAAGATTTAGTTAATTTTTTTTTTTTTTGATATCATTGAGGTGTTGAAACGCGAATGCATTACAATTTTTGAAAATAAGTATTATATACCGTGTGGTTGGTCATATGTCTGAACATATCTCTTTTAGATGGGAAATCATGTACCTATATGCATATTCCTCCTCCCCATTTTCACCGATACAAATTGTAGTGACATAAGGTGAAAGAGAATAATAAACCGCGTCTTTTGGTACTAAAATCTTCTCTTAATACCATCTAATTACTTCTTTATAAAGCAATTAATATTATATGTCCAGCTACTACAAGATATGGACGGCCGTGCTTTCTTCGACACATTTTACAATCAATAAGATTTTGACAAGTGGTTAATAGATACATACAATACGTCGGTTGACATGGACTCCTTGTATACTATCGAAGAGAGGGTTTTTATTATAAAAAGTTTTTATGCCGGCAATAGTTTACGCAGAGTTAGGGACTTATTCTCCATACAATTTGAAGATAGACCCATTCCAATAATTGCTACGATACAAAATTATGTGCATAAATTCACAACCACAGCAAGTATTGCAGCTGAAAATAGCAAAGGTAAAAATGTTGTTTTTTCTGTTTATTTAATCGAAGTTGTTTATATTATCTTTTAGGTAATTGAACAAACCGAAAACACAATCTAATAGAAGAAAGAATTTTGGCATTAATATCTGCAAATGCGAATACGAGTGCAAGATTCATTGCTCGCGAGTGCAATACTAATCACAGATCAGTTTTGAAGATACTCAGAAAGCATGGCTACCATCCGTACAAAGCACAATTCCATCAAGAAATTTTGCTTATGGATGAAGAAAGTAGACGAGCAATCTGCGAATATTTGCAAGAAAGAGCAAATCAAGATCGTAACTTTCTCTCATCTATTTGTTTTACGGACGAATCAGCGTTCACATTGAACAACGAACCTAATGCACAGAACACTAGGTACTGGTGCCAAGAAAATCCTAGGTTATAACTGTGCACTAGAACACAGTACCATCAGAAAATTAATATTTGGGCTGGGATTTTTAATAATAAAATAATTGGACCTTTCAAAATTGACGGAAATTTAAATTCATTACCTTATTTTGAGTTGCTAATAAATAATGTTGGTCCTGCATCGAATGAAGCAGTCAGGGATAATCAGGAAGTATGGTTTCAGCACGACGGATGTCCAGCCCACTTCGGAGTGGATGTGAGAACTTATTTAGACCAAACCTTTCCAAATCATTGGATCAGCTGCAGTGGGACAATAAACTGGCCAACAAGATCACCTGATTTGACACCTTGCTACTTCTTTCTGTGGGGTCACCTTAAAATAAAATTTATAAAAGACGCCACCCAAACATTAATTCTTTGTGGAATGCAATCAATTAAGAATGTGCTCTCATCACAAACAGACAACTAGCGAATGTTAGAAGTTCTTTCTACAACAGACTTGGTTATTGTTTAATTGAAAACGGGGGGTTATTTGAATACTTATTATGAATTTAATTTATTATTTTTCTAATTTATTTATTTATTATTTATATACGCAACAATAGTGTATTAAAAACGTACCAATTATTATGTATTTCAATTTAAAATTTGTAAGTTCTTACATACCGAGAAGATGGAATTCACCTTAAGTAACTTATTTTATAGTAGCTGGATTTTTAATATTAATTGCTTTATACGAAGGCAAAGACAAGATTTAAGAGATTTTAGTATAAAATGACGCGGTTTATTATTCTCTTTCATATGATGTCATTATAATATTTATCGGTGGAAATGAGGAACAGAAACATGGTTTACCATGTAAAAGGGATGTCCTCAGACGTAGGTATAACCAACCACTCGATATAAACGAAATCCATTTCAACTGAAGTATTATAGTACCAATTATCCAGTTGTCAAAATCTGATAGATTTTAACAACTGGACTTATACTGGACTTATAATATTAATTGCTTTATAAAGAAGTAACTAGAAGGTATTAAGAGAAGATTTTAGTACCAAAAAAGGCTCTTTCACCATATGTCATTACAATTTGTATATGTATTTGTAAAATGGGAAAAAGAAATATGCATATACATGATTTCCCATGTAAAAGGGATACGTTCAGACGTATGACCAACCACACGGTATGTAGAATTAACAGTAATACTGGCAACAGTAGAATGTTGTTGAAATAATTTTGAACGTGACGTTGTGCAAAAAAAAGAAAATTAAAAACTCTTTCTCCGGAATACAGTTTGATACAACACCTCGTATACTTCATTCTAAATGTGCTTGGAAAATTATTATTATACCATTACCATACTATTTAATTATTTTAAATAGTTTGCACGCTATAGTCCAATTTAATTACATACACGTGCCAATATACGAGGAATAAATATATTCAAAATATTAACTTCATCATCGCGTTACATTAACAAAGCCTGAAATTCGTTGCATGCAAACGCACGAAATAATGAATCATAAAGTCATATTGTGTGCATAGAAGGTCGTTCCTAATTCATTATTAGCTTAATTATACCTTTCAGCGTGCTTTTTTTTTAAATTTACATACCTAATTGTAGTTTAGTTTTCATTCTTATAGGATAAGAAAACAAATACAATATACAAGTCTATGGCTAAAAGCTGAAAGTTTCTTGTCTATGATTGACAGGTTTTTACAATAAGATAATGCTATAGTAACCGGTTTGCTATTAAATAATAATACAAAAATTATACAATACAAAGCAAAATGAATATATGTGGGCAACACATACATGTCTCAGTCCTTGTTCACAATGGACATAAGAAACATAAGACATACGAAACCCATACGACGTAAGATTTACATAAGAGATACATAACGCGTAAATTTAATTACTGTTCACAATGAACATAAAGTAAACATAAACGTAAGGAATTGCGCATGCGCTATAATGATATTTTGTTTATTTACTTTGACGTTTTAAGGTTAGTAGTTTTTAAAAATTCTGACAATATCGAAATTTCTGTTAGAATGGATAATAATCTGCATATTACCCTTATTGTTATTAACGAAAAGTAACAAAAATAAATGTCAAGGAAAAACAAGTGGGTTTAGCCGGTAAAAACAAGAAGAGTAAATCCAGTCTGTAAAACCTATTTAATTTATAATATGTATTCTCAAATATATGAAATGAACTTTATTTAACCACACAAATTAAAAGCTTATCTATTTAAATTACATTATAAAGTCTTTAAGAATCATTGTATCTGTATTTTACAAATACAGGTATCTTAATTTGAAATAAAACCTTTTGTTTTTTATTTTACCATTGTTTTATTTATACATAAATTTTTTTTCACACATATACAAGTATTAAATGCTATCTATATCTTAGGATTGTAACTTGTTTTTAATTTTTCTTTTTACATCATAATGTCCTCAGATAATGAAATTATTAACATCGTAATTCTTAACCATTTCCATGGTATATGCTGATTAGCTTTTTATTCGCATTCATACATTAGACACTGTGCTTTAATTGAAAGTTATAATCACACTTCAAGAATATTTGGTTCACTGCTACATTTAGGAAAGTTTATAAAGACAGCAAAAGCATTATATACTACACCATGGTGTTCGGTTTGGTGGTGGTTTCACTACTAAAGTAAAAATATTTAGTTAAGGTAATTTTTTTGTATTGCTGTATGCCTTGAGATGCTTCACAAGTAGTATGTGGAGGTATTCGAGCTAATTTCTAGGCAATTTCACATACATATTTCAAACAGCACTTTGGAATTAACAATTTCTTCTTGGTTTCTCATGTTTACCGCTCCTTCAATCGCTCCATGCTCTTTCGCATATATCACTTATGGATAATATTTAATACCCCTTCGTAAACTAGTGCTATACCTAATGTTTTTGCAATTAGTACCGTAATCATACCATTTATTTCACTAGTGCTGTAATAGGGTCTATTACAGCACTAGTTGCGTAATAGAAATGGAACATTTAAACAGATTTATTTTAAGTTGGTCACATTGCAACAGAAATGGAGATGTCAATATGACATTTTGTAAGCAAGTTTGAGGTTTTTATATTGAAATTCATTGTAAGATTTGATATTTTTAATTAATCTTTGAAATAGTACAACTATTATAAACATTTATATTAAAGTTTGAATTATCTTTCGAAGTGATAGTGATACCGTGTGCAGTAGAAACATTCTGTTGAAAATTATCAAAAATGTGTCAATTTTAAATTAACTTGTCAATTTAAATCTTGTGCCAAACCAAGGTGATAACCGCCACAAAATTTCCCTTGATTATCAAATTTTTCTCGTTTTGCTTTTACAAAAAGAGAAATTTTAAAACTAATTGCAAAAAATAGCATAAAAGACACGTTTCATTTGACATTAAAGCACTCATTCAACTCTGAATTCGTACTTTGAAACGTCAAAATGAAACTTGTCCTTTAATATACTATTAAAATACTTGTGATGTCTGGTGTTTCTGTTACTCATTTCCAGACATCTTGGTAAATCACATCTTTGTAGCTCCGATGTGTCTTGTTAGATAAGATATATAAATACCCTATAGCTCTCACCAACTGAAATAAAAGCTCTATATCTACTTGTCCCTTTTCCATAACCTTAATTCAATTTCCTTTTTTTACTCGATATGTAAATAGCACCAACAAATATTTACTCATATGTTGTAATTAAAACTTATTGCAGTAATTTGTAGTAGATACATATATTAAATTATAATATTTAAAATCGATTAAGCCTTTGTATTTTGAACGTTATCAGAACAAAATCGTGAAAATTCACTTTGACTCAATTCGAAAGCATGTGATTCTATAGGCTTCCCGCGTTTTTTATAATATCGCTACCAATAGGTTTAAGTTGTGAAACTGCGAAAAGCTTATTTTACTAAAATTATACGTAAGAAATACATAAGAAATAGGTAAACATAACATAAGCTGACATAAGCACTACGGCCACTGTTGATAGGTGTATTGGTTTCTCATACGTTTAACTTTACGCGTTACGTTTATGTTACGTTCAGCTTATGTCTTATGTCCAAGGACATATGATATGATGTGATATGAAACATGAAAAACTCATGTATTAACTTTTCTACTTATTGTGGCTTCCATAGATGTATTTATACTGTGTTGTTATATTCTAGCAAAGGCGCCATGTTGAGCACTACCTTCATATTTTTTTACAGAAGATGGTAATATATCTAGTATAGTGCTTAGGAAAATTATTTGCTCATTGTTTCACACTACAAGTATATTTTAAATATTACTTTTTCGATAATGGTAATGTTCGGAATGTATTTGGTAATTCAGTGTTAAGGGTGGCTCCGTGCAAGTTTTCTCAAAATGATTTTGTGCTCGAAGGACCAAAGATTTCTGTTGGTTTAACAAAACTCCAGCACTGTTGCACTAAATATTTTACTTGAAAACCACACCTTAAACGTTTACTATTAGTTTAATATTAATCGAAAGTTGTGTTGTAGTGATTTTATTTTAGAACACTGAAGAGCACTATCACTGTGAATTGTATATAAACTGTTTGATCTTACATGTTAGGTAGAATTGTTTGATTTGACATCATAGATAGAACTGATTCTTCTCTTGATTCTTATACTAGAAGGAGCCCTTAAACATAGCAAATTACTCACACCAAAAACAGATATTATTGGCAGACCAAACTGTGGTTGACGTAAACTTACAAGTAAATTATTTTACGGCAACATCCAGATGCACACAGTTGGATGAAAATTGCAAAAGATTTACCTTATATTTCATGCACCAGATAAACAATTATATACAAATAAAAATCTGGATATTAAAGAAAACCAATTGCGTGCAATATTATTCCATTGGAGATAAAAAAAAAAGTTGAAACAGACCAATACGTTCGGAGCTAGTAATATGTAAATTTTGTGCTTTTCAAAAAGTGTAGTATATCCTAAAACTAATATTATGTTAAAACTTCTTTGTTATAAAATATATCCCCGTGCAGCTAGGAATAAAAGAGGGTAAATATGACTGGACACTCCGCGTATGGTCGATATTCGATACAACAAATCGACCGAATTTTGCGTGCATTGAGATGGTTATAAACGTAACGATGCATAGATAAATGTGAAAGTAACTAAGTATTGCTTAAACTAAACCAAAGATACTTACGCAATGAAAAAAAAGAGTTTATAGTAATTGAAATTAATTTGCTAACATTAATTGTTATTGAAAAATAAATATTGTCATACAGCAAAACAGGTAATAGGGGTGGTAATTAAGTTGAAAACACTACTTACTATATAAGCATAAGTAGCTCTTAATGTATTTTTGAAATCTCCCTTGATTTTAACATTACTGGTGGAAATCTAGCCTTTAATATATTTTACAGGAAATTCCTGACCTTTTTTAATCTCTCTTTTCCGGTATAATCGTACAAATGTAAAAATTATAAATTATTGTGGTACGTATAATGAGGAATTCCTGAAATGTAAAAAAACAAAAAGAGTGGAATATGATCAACTGCCTTCTACTTTCAAAATCTTGTATTGTGGCAATATCTTAATATAACATGGTAAAGTAATCAAAAAAGTGAATGTAATAAAAAATCTACAAACAAATTATAGAATGGTTGTTGTACTGGAAATTTACAAGTGTTAAATAAGTGTTAATATTGGCGATTCTTCCGTTATTATACTATGATGGTTTTACCAGTTTTAACTCAGATAACATTTCAAGGTCTCTAACAACCTCATAATAGTTATAGTATGTATTTAATGCCAATATATATAGTTGAAGTTGAGGGTAATTTTTCGGATATCATCGAAAACTATTCAGTCTATTCAATTAATTTAACAATTTATACAGGTGGTTCACCGGGAATTGAATCGATCGATTGCAGAAAAGCTTTACTAAAGTCATTCAAAAACACAAACTTATTATTAAATAATCAATTAGACATATCAAACTCCACACTTTTAAATTTATTCAAGAAACCACCCCCACCAATGTCAACAAATATATAAATTCAAATGGCTCCTAAGTTAAGTTAGTATTATATTCTTGATAAGGCCACAGTGTGTGCGAAACTAGTCGTATTTTTGTTAATACAATTTTTGGAAATTGAATCACCTTGTTTTATTTCAAGTGTTTTTGTGCATTTTATTAAAATGAAATTCCAACAAGTAACAACCAACTCTATCACAATGTAAAATAGTGGCATTATTAAAAAAAATAGTTTGAATATATGCCACCCATGTCAATAAATTGTAAAGTTAATTCTGAGGTTTAAATAATATAGTATTATAATGACAAATTTCCAGCACTTAAAAAGCTCATTTTAAAATGATTTATTATTTAGTAAATAAGCCTAACTGTGGGCACTCCTCTCAGTAACTGTTGCTTGATGTGTCTCATTAACTATTCAAAATCACAACCAAAATCCAGAATATTAAATATAACATTGTCAGTATATTTCTTTTCTTGATAATACACTGATAATTTAAATAGGTAAATAATTATACAAATTTACCCAGGGATGAGATTCGACTTACAAACTCTCAATGACTAGCAATTGGGACGTTGTAAGTCGAACCTCATCAGTAGATAAACTTGTGTAATTATTTACCTAATTAAATTATCAGTGTCTTATCAAGCAAAGGCATATAATGATAATGTTATATTTAATATTATGAATTTTATGTAGACTCATATATAAATAAATTACAGCTAAGCCTTTTGACATTATGATCGATAAAATATTCTTGCATAAAATGGGGAAGTATGGCGTCATGAAAAATATATTTAGATCAGACTTGTGCAATAAATCGCAAGTTCAATGAACTGCATGGGTTTAATCAACTCTGTAGGTCTCCATGTCTAAAACTCGAGAGTTCAGCTGTGGTGTACCACAAGGCTCCATTTTGGGACTCGGACTATTTTTAATGTATGTTAATAATCTGCTTAATTTTCTTTTGGTGGGTATTTGACAAAATAATATGCAGATAATACGAACTATATAGCTGCTTACTGCGAGGAATTGCCTGGGTTTTTTGTGATATGACGACATGACCTAGGGTAGATCCAATGTATCAAGCAATGTTGTTTATATGGAGACATGCCTGTAGTTTCACTTCCTAACACAGATTTGACTCATTTCGTAGACCTCTCAGTCGGCAGATTTTACGATGGGAATCATATTGTAATTGAGTGTGCGTCTGCCGTAATATAAATACCGCAACATATAGTTAAACACTGTTAAAAGTTACATATTACGGAGTTCTTTTAATTTTTTTAATATGCATATGTTGAGCCCAGATTGCGTAATTGAATTGTGTTATACATCGTTTCTTTGGAGTGGTTTTTATAGGACAAAAGCGAACTATCGAGCGCGTACTGGCAGCGTGCATTCTGTAACCCACTGTTACAATAACTTCACATTTTACCCCTTCTTGTATATATTGGAGTCTGCTTTATTAAGTGTCTAATAAAGATTTATTTGAGCGGAATTATGGCATCTTTAAAAACATGGTTACAAGGTACTCTAATGACAATTATATTCCTGTAGATACATCAGTTTTTTTTTAAACTGACACTTACTTTAGAGCAGCAAATGTCTTCAGTGCATTGGTGATTATAACCGCAAATTCGTTACTATCGAAATTAAAAAAGTATTGAATGGAAACAGTATTCTATTCCATTGGTCGTTGCTTTTGTTCTTATTTTTAGTATGTTTTTTTATCTTTGTTGTTGTTTTATATCACTGATGCATTTACTATACAGATTATACCGCATAAGAATATGCTGATTGTATTGCATGTGTATATATGTACTTTTAAAAAGTGTTTATACAGTAATTGTTTCAAAATGTTTTTTCGTTTTCAAGAAGTTTAATAGAACTAAGAGTTTTGACTAGATATTTGCAAGATATGATAATAGCGCAGAAAAAAAGGTGCTACTTTCGGTTCCATGATTTGACAGGTGAAAATTAATCATTCTTTCCGACAAAGATTTCTACTTCAAGTTTAAAATATGAACATAATAGGCAAACATCGTTCAGAACGCAACTTCTTTGTAATCAGAGGTTAAAATCAAAATTATATTATTTACAACAATAGTAAAAGTACTATAACTAATCATTTATAAAGTAAAGCTAATAATAAAAAATACGTCTTTATTCCAAAGAATGAAGATGTATTTGAATAAATATGTATTATTTATCACATAGTATATAGTTTTGTAAAATAATACCGAAAAACGCGTCGAATTGTTATTTATCACTTCACAACATTCATGTTGGTATTTAATACTTAAAAGGAATAAAATCCTAACAGAACGCGCAAAATGCAGATACATAACTTCATTTGTTATCTGTGAAAGTCAGAGTTGGTACAATGTACTCGTTTAAGTGTGAAATCCGCAATGCTTAAACAAGTTAAGTTACAATAGTGTATATGTAAATACACTACAATGCGTAATTGTTTACTATAACTCATGTTTGCCTTATTGTTAGTAAATTATAACATCACGTGCTTAGAATCTGTAATGAATTGATTTAAGACGTTTTACATTAAGAACTAAGATAATTCGCTTGATTAAATGTAAACCCTTTGATGTGAGGCATGGCGTACTTATATCTACCTTGAAATACATGAACCGAAATAGAAACTTAATATACAGTCTCACATTAATTGTGTACAATCTGTCTGCATTAATAAATTAAATAACGGTTACTAGTAGTTTCCAGAATGAAAAGCGCTGAAAGCCAAAGACACGTCGTTGAGAAAATATATAGGAATACAATATACCAAATTACTAATGCTTCACGATGAAATTCCATATTAATCTACTTAATTCAAAATATTAGTAAATAGTTCTTAACTGATAATAAGTAATAGTCAATATTAAATTTACTACTATTTACAAATATTATATATTGACTAGAACAACACTCTATTCAGAATATTTATGTATTAATAATTTCTTATTTTATCAAAATTAATATAAAATTGACAAGTATAATACGGATAATTTAAAAATCGTCTTCCTATGAATTATCTTACCGACGTAAACTTGTGATTTACTGCTCTACACCTAGTTTTTATCTGGGTATAGTTATTTTTAGAATAATCTTCTGCAACATATAGAGAGTTCCTTTTGCAATCTAGAAGGCAACTTAAATGAAATAGCTAAATGGTTGAACAACACTAATTCTGACATTGTGCGGTTTACTTTACTAAACATAGCCGAGTAGATAATTAAACTCAGTGATTCCAATATTACCCAAACAGATGAGACTAAATATGTCAAGACCCTCTTGAGCCGTAGACTTAAAAAGCTTCTATTTATAAAAGGGAAACAATTTGAACAGACGTTTATTCAAATATATTTGCTAATGTGCCAAAAATGAAAATTTGCAACTGTAAGTAAATGTTGACAAACAAAGCCACACTATTAGCTATTGTAACATATCGCATTTAACTCTGTAATACGGTAGTAATCCACGGATTGAAGTACTCCGAAGCTTAAAAGTCTTATTGTAAATGAACTATGGTGATAAACATTATTGTTGCACGCGATGTGTAAGTGACTTTAATCAGAGAGGAAAGAAATATGAAACTTTCAAGGTATTATAGTGTATCCCATCAGTCCTAACAAACTTATGGTTACAAGAAGGCCAAAGCTGGGGAATTTTGAGTCGATGTACCTAAAGAGATAAGACAGTTACTGGGAATCTATAGAATATCACCAAGAAAGCTGTAACTTATTAATTATAACTACACGCTTAATATTTGCCTCTTTGGTGTAGAGGCCGAGAAGACAACAAAGAAAGACGATTTCAAAAATAGACACACCTTAAATATATATCTGTATATATATCTGTTTATAAATGTGGGCTACTTCAAATGCAGCCATGCAGACTCTTTTAAACCTTCCATCTTCTCACTTTGTCATGGAGAAGATGCCAGGATGAGCGAATACAGGCTCTAGCTAACTACTGGCGATACCAAAAGAAGAACGAGGCATATGTGTCTACGGATCGGCTGTCATGGTACATTGCAGATCCAGTCATGCAATGTACCCTGAATAATGTAATTAGAAATTGGACACAGTAATAGTGATGATATCGCTATTACTGTGCCCAATTTCTAATGATAATATCACTCATTACGACTGATGATAGGAATCAGTATTGATGGCTACATTGCAGGACTGGACTTGGATTACGAATACTGGAATTTGAATTTGGGTTTGCGGAACTGGACTTAGCACAGTAATAGTGATATCATCACTATTACTGTGCTAGGTCCAGTTCCGCAATGTACCTCCGACAGCCGATCCGTACGTATGACAATTGTCGGCTTTGCACGTGGACTGTTTTAACAATGAAATCAGGCCCCATGATTAAGAAATATTACGTTTTACAAACTAATGAAGATGACCATTTGCAACACAATCAAGTCAAAACCGCTGGTACTTGAGCAAGAATCTGCTTTGTTAACCATGGAAAATACTTTGCACTGAAAAGTTATGCCACTGTATTTTAGGCAGATATGTATGACATATTTCAATAAGCTATAGAAAAAAATAGGGCAGCTATCGTCAATCGGCCGATCAAAATAATATCTGATAGTCAAGCTGCACTAGAGGCAACAAGCAAGTGTCATTAAGACTAGTATAGCGTACCGCGAAGTACTAAAACACTTTCGGCTAGCATAAGGTAAATCTAATCTGTAGGCCCAAAACACACAGAAATGGAGATCAATGCAAAAGCTGAAGACTTGCTACGAGAAAATCACAAATATAACCAATCTTCTCAGAACCGACTCTTGGGTACCAATTTAAGAACGACATCGTCATTATTGGGAAACAATTCCCAGACAAAATCATGGTAAGAAAATTATTGGCCAAATTGTAATGACTACAATACTTCAACTGGCCTTTATTTGCGTGTGTCTGTATCTACAGATTCTGTAATAAGGAATCAGACAAAGTTATTTATCTTAAATAAACAGCTAAGACGAAGCTCTCTTGAGCAAGCGAATATAGATCAAGAAATACTCAATAAACAATCAGTAGATGACCCCTACAGGTTGTAAGCCTTATTGTCTGCAATGCAAAGTGGGGACTTAAATCAGTCAGGACTAGGGAAAAGTAGAGTATGCCCAAACAAAATAAGTAGAAAGGAGAAAATTATATTTACTTATATTTTCAACATATTTGAATTAATGTAATAGTAGTTAATGTAATAGTTTAACGCTTTATTTTTATATACTTTTATATGCCTTTACGTATATTTTAGTGATCACATTGTTAAATATAGAAGCTACAAGAGGACCCCAAAATACCCTCCTCTTTGTGCAATAAGTATGTCACACAAATATAATAGCGAATTTAGCAAACATCGATAAACTGCTGGAATATTTATAAATTCTAACAAGTATTAGTTAAATATCTAACTCATAAGCTTCCTCGCTGGTTGTTGAGTATCACAGGCAGCGCAAAAGGAAAAAAATGAGGTGTGGCCACCACACGACTTTCTTATACGTATGAGCGTTTCAAATCATACAATTTTAAAAATTATTTTATACAAAAATTATTCAAAATCTTATTCTAAGTACTTCCACTCTCTTAATAAATCTCTACAGGATACGTACTTTGTGAGATATTTGCAAAAGAAAGGCTACTCGCTAAGAGTAAAAGTATTACTTCCGGTCCGAATTTTGAATTTTATTTATACAAAAAATATTCCAAATCCAACTCTAAATACTTCTGTACTCTAGACAAATATATATAGAATGCATATTTTACGAAATATTTGCAAAAATCGCTATTCCATAAGAGGAAAAGTGTTACTTCCGGTCCGAATTTTGAAATTTTATTTATACAAAAAATATGTCAAATTCAACTTTAAATGACTTTGTACTCTTGACAAATATATACAGAATGCATAATTTACGAAATATTTGCAAAAATCGCTATTCCATAAGAGGAAAAGTGTTACTTCCGGTCCGAATTTTGAAATTTTATTTATACAAAAAATATGTCAAATTCAACTTTAAATGACTTTGTACTCTTGACAAATATATACAGAATGCATAATTTACGAAATATTTGCAAAAATCGCTATTCGATAAGAGTAAAAGTGTTACTTCTGATCCGAATTTTGACATTTTTTTATACAACAGGTATTGAAAATTAAGTTCTAAATTCTTTTATACTCCTAACGTACCTGTCTAAAAAGCATGACTTGCGAAATATTCGCAAGTCATCCAGTTTGACAGCTATCGTGGTCACACACACACAGAGAGAGAGAGAGAGAGACAGTGACAGAGAGAGTCACACACGCACACACAAAGAGAGAGCTTTAAAAACCACTTTTTCGGTATCAGGGGACATCAAAACGTGGACATCTACAAAAATTTCGAGGTCGAACATTTTAATCATCACAGTACTTCCTTATACTACGTATAAGAAAGTAAAAAGGTAACACCGTTTGAACACTGAAACTGTGAAGAGCTATTTAACTCATTTGTTACTTGTTCGACTACTTCTGCTTATACTATAACTAGTTTCAAGTTATGCTTTATAGATCCAGTACTCGAGCTAAATTAGGCCTCTGTTTCTTCTTGTCCACCTATAAAGCAAAGCAAAATGTTTGTTTCTGATGACTAACTTGTTATCCGTAAATCATATTTTCTATCCATAGTGGAAATTAATTTCATGTAATAATTGATATCTAATAATTGATCAGTATTTGTCAAAAATACTATAATTGTGCTTAATAAAGAAATATATATTTATTTATTAAGCACAATTTTATTATCTCGAGTATAATCACGTCTACAGTATTTTCCTCTTCCATGTCATCCTTTTTTGATCTGTATATTGTACTTTCCTGCAGTAATTGTTCATACATGGAGTTCGAATAATTAAAACGGTACAGTTAACATAATACTTTTCGTAAACCTAATATAACGTACCTACGTCGCAAAAGTTTTCGGAAAAAATTCCAATAAAATTAATTTATAGTAAACATGATCCCATCCAATTGCCGTTGAATGAAAATTTAGTAAATTGATTGATGCTTAATATAACATATTATTTGTGTAAATAAATTCAACAACAATGTCATGCAAGCTTGATGTTCGTAGAAGTATTTATCAGTTTGTTGGACGAGTACCTAAATGCGATATTGTTGGGATCTACAGAGAGATATTTCTGTTTCAACAATCTGTTAGACATTAAAAGATTACCAGGAAGGTATACCTTGTATCAATTTATCTGAAAGTGGATAACACAAAGTTTTAAGCCGACTTAATCAACGAAGGTTGATTAAAAGTGCAAGAAAAACATTGGGATGTCAGCGCATAAGTTATCTCGAAGATATCATAGTTCACTCTCGACTGTTAGTCGAACATTAGCCAGAAATAATCTAAACTGTCATAAAAGAAATAAAAAAAATGGATGTGCTTAAGACCACAGGGCAGGAGTGAAAACTTCATCAAGGCGAGGTTAATAATACGAAATACAACTTTTTTTTCGTTCTATATTCATTTACATTTACATTTTCCATTTTCCATTTTCGTTCTATATTACATTTCAAAAAATATATATTTATTATTATTGTGTATACATTATTCTAGTACATTTCGCTCGGTCTGATCGAATTTTCACTTCAAAAATTCATACGTACGCATGTATATATACAAATAGACGATATGATAATTGTCATACGAGTACCCGCGCTGGTCTAATGGTAACGTGCCGGCCTCATACCCGGGCGGCTCGGGATCGCATCGGCACGCGGACAAGAATTTTTCAGAAAATAAAAATGCAATATTTCCCGTATTTATTCTAGATTTCAATTTAATTAAAATTAAATACCGCTAGTTAGTGTTATAATACAAAGCCGAACGTGAAATGGTTGCCGAGCGAGTATAGCAGAGACCGGCAGAGACGCGTTAATGATATCTCTCTCGCTCCGTTAGTCGACTCGACTCGAGCCGACTTTACCCGAACGAGCGTTGCATTCCGAGCGTGACGGCTCAGTTTCGTTCAGTGCCCAACAATCAATGCATCAACGCGCCCATAGAAGTTTTCACTTCAAAAAGGCTCTAAGATACACCGCCGCATCAGTTGGAAAGAATTCCCAGATGTTGCCACCCTTTGAGATGCTTTCATTTTCGTGAAAAAGTTATCGTTATGGACGATGAAAAATATATCACGTTTTCCAACTTGGAGATCAAAGGTAATGACGGTTTCTATATGGACAGGGTACAAGACGCTTCTGAGAATGCTAAATTCAAAGGCAAAGTCATGTTTGAAGATAAAATTTTGGTGTGGTTTGCCATATTAGAGGTAGGTGTTTCACGACCACATGTTGGTCGTGTTCGAGGTAAAACCATCAATGCAGACATTTACGTACTTCAATATTTTGTAAATACACATTATTCCAACGACCAAATAATGTTCTGGCCTGACTTAGCTTCGTGCCATTACGCGAGAAGAACAAGAGACTGGTTAGCCACAAACGGCATCAATTTTGTTTCGGAGACAGATGACATTCCAAATGTTCCTCCGACGAGGCCTATTGAGGAATTTTGGTCTCACTTGTGCAGAAAGTATACGATGGAAGTTGGGAGGCCGAAAATCAGGAGCTGTTAAGACGCAGAAAATTTCAGAAAATTCGGGAAGTCAACATTGCTACTGTCCACGACGAAATAAGAATAATTTTGTGTTAAAATGTAAAATAATAAAAAAAAAAATAAAAAAATAGATTTATACTTTTTCCCGAAAATTCTTGAGACATACGTTAATATTATAATGATTTAAATTGTCAATATAAATAGTATATAAAAAAAATTAACGTCTCAAGAAAATTAATTTATGTTATACATATAAGGTATCATTCGTATATAAAATAGAAAAAATTTATTAGTATAGTAGTGAAATGTATAAAATGTTAGATAGGATCTAAATCTATTGTAATCTCACTTCTTAATGAAAGATTTAAAAAAATATCACAATGTTAGAAATATTGTCAAGATAAGATAGGCAACTTAAATTACTATACAGAAAAAAATGTCATTATTATAAAAAATCAAATACGTATAGAAAAATATCCTGGTTACTTATAAACAAAAATAAATGATTTGTAAATTTTGTCATAAAAGGTAGAAAAATATTGAATGAGACGAGAATTTTGGAATAAAGAAGAATTAATATATAAATTGTGGTATAACAATAATACACACTTAATTTTACAAGTTGATATTATCACCTGCGTGTTCTGGGAAGTCGTAAGGCTTGTGAAACTCATATATTATCGTATAAAATAAATGGAAGTGGATTTATAGACTGAGAAAAATACATATAGGAGACGCTTTACTGTAATAGAAGAATTCCATAACGAGTGTACCAATATGAGGATATTGGATGCAGTTAACTTTGACCTTATGTGACGTATTATCAGGACCTTAAAGGCTGTACCTGCAATCCAGGATAGATGCATTTTGTGAAGAGGATCAGACATATGATTAAAACAGAAAAACAATAAAGTAAAATTTTAAACATTATTAAAAGCCAATGATTTAATAATCATTAGAATCAAGCAATGAAGTGAAATTTTGAAGAGATATAGAGAATAATAGAATTAATCTATACTTTGTTGTAAAAATGATTCTATTTTATACTATCTGAATAATCATATTTATATTCTTGCATTGGTGATTTTCATTAAGGAGAAGTTAATTTTTGAAATTGAATTGTTGTTTAAATGTAAAAAGAGTTTTAAATTATTACGTAAATTATTTACCTAACAGATTATATTGTGTTTTGAATAAAATATTATTTTGAAATAAATATGTAGTAAAATAACTTTTACCAAAGAATTCAATCCTGAGAGTATTATATTTATTTTCATGCTTAATTATAATTTCTACCGTCTGAGCTTAGCGAGAAAGACAATAGTATAATATATACATACGTTTCGTTTGAACTCCCGTGATGTAGGTAGATCATTTTTTGTAAATTGCGAGTATTCAGATAATGTACAGGGAAAAGAATGCATGCAGATACATCATAAATCTCATGTAATTTCTTTTTTTGTTCGAACACTTGCCCGTATTATAAAGACATTAATTCAAGGTAATATATCATTTTCGTTCAAAATTTTCCGAAAAGAAAAGTAGCATAATTCACTTGGTTAGTTTCTGTAGAAGTGTTAACGGTTTCTCCTTTTTTTTTGCTGCGTTATAATAAATTTTCGCACAATTTATTTACAGCCCCCGTCACTTCAAATAAAACATGTGCATGAAAAATTGGATTTAGTAAGTCGTAAATATGTCAGAATGTAAATTATGCGGATAGGCCTGATCGAATAAGTGCGAATTCTAACACCGGTAAAGAGAATTCGTCCCGACAAGAGGTAAGACAGTGTTATAGATTGATGTCGTTAAATGCGCGTATTGAGATGGATGTGAAAATGTAAGTGATATAGAATGCGTTATTCTATATCTCTTCATACTAGATTAATTTTTTGAATGTACTGAAATTTGTCTTTGGATATATATATATATATATATATATATATATATATATATATATATATATATATATATATATATATATATATACATCTTTCTATCAAAGTCAGGCCAACTAGGATTTCATACAATTCTGAACCATCTATTTCTAGTAACCGTAGACAAAAAATTCTTACATAGGCGGACCTAAATGACATATGGTACACATGGAAATCATTATATACAACACTTTTTCTTTATAATAAAGTTTTTGTATATCGTCTCAAAAATACGGCAATCTCAAGCCATTGGCTTTTGGTAGCAACTCAGTCCAGTATATACACAAACATGTAATAGCACCGCTTTTCCTGAACCAGAGCAGGGTTGCCGTAACTTAACACATGAGAAGGGTGATTTTAACTTGCGAGTGCAATGTGGTTTACATTTTGTTGCCTCGTACAAAGCAAGACAGAGTAAGAAGCGGTATGGAAAATGATTATAGGTTGGGAATTATAACGGAACTTTAAATGAGTTATTTTTTTTGTATTCTACTACAGTTCATGTTTAGTTCTATTTTATTAATTAATGAAACCTATGTGAATGCTAAAGTTATTAATTTCGATCATAAGGCATCTCACAAAAATTGATAGAAACAGTTTCTGACTGATTAATTTATTAATATCGAAATGATTAACCCCGAAAGCTCAGATAAGAGTTACGCATTTGTAATGCTTGCGTTTAATAGTTTTCTTTTTCAAGCAAAGAAGTTTCTTAATTCAAACAAATTAATTAACAAATTAAAATATAATAATATAATAATTCCAAAAAACTTGATCAAAATATAAAATCTTTATCAATTTGTTTTAAATTTGATGACTAAGCATTTTTGATTCTCTTATTACGAATGTAAGAACTCAAAGCTGATACAATATTGCGGAAAAGAAATGTTAAAAATTTATTTTACAATAGGTAGTGATAATAATTGATAAACTGCAGTTAATATATACCGTAAAGATAAACAGAATAATTACAAGTAGTATATTTTCAATTATCGCAAACTTTAGTAATACTATTAGGGCTGAAATGAAACGTATAAAACGTGTATAAAAAATATATTTATAGGAGAAATACTTATACCGGGTGTCCCGTAAAAAAGCCAACAATAATAACTCCGTTATTTATTGTCCGATTTTATTGAAACAAAAAGTCAGCTAATTAGCATCAAAAATACTACAAGAAAGTAGTGTTTTAGTTGTTTTCAGTTGTTTTCATTAATGTCAAACGATAGTCAACTTTTTTATTTTAAATGGAAACAGATATATTTTTGGCAATATTCGGATTGGATTTTCTTTTCTGAATTCATCGATGTATAAACATGTCTATTTTTTATAAACGATTATTGAAAGAAAACCATTTATTAAAATTGACCATGTTTTTAATAAATTATGTATAACATTTCGAATGTGCTATGAAACATTGAAAACGTAAGTATTATAAGTATTATTCTAAAAAACAAAACAAAACACTTCACAATAATTGTTCAAATTGCCCGCCACCTTGTTCAATACATAACGCACATCTCCTAATTACTCCACGAGTCGCATTTAAAAGACAAACGGCAGGTATTTCTTGACAAGTGTTAATAATTCTTTGTCTTAAAATGTCAACATTTTCTGGAGGTGTCAAATAAACTCGATCTTGTAGATAAGCCCACAACCAAAAATCTAGGGGCGAAAGATCGGGTGAACGCGCAGGCCACTCGATAGGATGGGATGTTCCTATCCACCTATTTCCAAATTGGGTGTCCAACCAATCAGTATTTAGTCTGGCGTTGTGAGCGGGGGCCCCATCTTGTTGATAAAATATTGTATTTAAATTTGCCAAAGGTAATTCATCTAAAAAGTTTTGGTGATTTTCGTTTAATAAAGTGTGATACTTTTCTTGATTTAAGCAACCATCTATGAAAAATGGTAAAATTAATTGATCGCCTAAAATACCACACCAAACATTTACGCTGAAACGTCTTTGAAAATTATTTTCAACGACAAATCTCGGATTGTCTTGGCTCCATTGTCGATGTATGTTTCTATTAAAAATACCATTGTTGCTAAAAGTGCATTCATCAGACCAAATTATCATTCTGTAAAAACTCCGGTCTTGTTCTAATGCATTTAAAAAAAGTCGACAAAACTGTATTCTTCGGCGTTGATCATTTTGTTCTAATGCATTAACTTTTCGAGCTATGTACGGTTTAAATTTGTGTTTTCTTAAAACACTATGGACTGTAGTTTTTGATACCCCAATATTATGTGCAATTTCGCGAGTCGAAGTTCCTGAATTTTCTTGTAGTGCAAGAAGAACATCATATTCCGTATCTTCGGCGAATCTACGTCGCTGTGTTTTAGGTTTTTTAAATGATCCATAATTCCTCAAATTCGTTTCAATTCTCTGAAATATTTTCGAATCTGGAACTTCTCTGTCCGGAAAACGAACGCTGTAACGCCGAACTGCTTGAAGACGATTTTTATTCAGTCAAAAAACACTTGCAACATGTCTGTTAACTCATTGTTATTCATTTTTACGAATATGTATACTTTTTTTTGTGGCAAAACGTTCAAGCAGAACAATAAATAAGACTTAATAGACACTCACACTGACGTTTATTGACGTTTATCGCATTTTTGTTTTTTCATGGCACATTCCAAAATTTATAAATAATGGAATACAAAGATGAAATTTATTAGGTGTTTTATATTTTTTTTCAATAATTGTTTATCAAAAATAGATATTTTATACATTGTTGAATTCAGAATAAAAAATCCAATCCGAATATAGCCAAAAATATATCTGTTTCCATTTAAAATAAAAAAGTTGACTATCGTTTGTCATTAATAAAAACAACTGAAAACAAACAAAACACTGCTTTTTTGTAGCATTTTTGATGCAAATTAACTTTATTTTTGTTTGAATAAAATCGGACAATAAATAACAGAGTTATTATTGTTGGCGTTTTTTACGGGACACCCGGTATAAATAAAGTACATTGTTAGAAATATTTATTTGTAATAAAAGTTAAGTAAATTAAAGCTTTGCATATACGGAAGAAAATATTTTCTTGTTTTCGTTTTTTTAAATTAAGAAAATTGGTATTAAAGTAAGTAAAATGCTTTTCTTGCGTGAGAAATAGATTTATTCAACTTAAGAAAATGGTAAAATTGGTTTAAGTAAATAAGTTACTTCAGTAGTATAAGTTGGTTATCACTTTAAAAAAATGGGATTTATTTCCTAAAAGCAAATATTTATTTGCGCCAATTCAATTACACATTTGAACTAAGTAACTTGGCGATTTGTTATAGGAAAGTACTTTCTTGATAGAAGCATAATATTTATTTAATATAAAAAATATATCTATTCATCACACATTCACTGAACTAATATTTATTTTTTTTTTGTAAATGACTACCATGTAAACATCCACTATAGACTAAATGAGCTTAATCTTAGTCTAACCGAAGTTACAAACTGTTTTGAAGTTTATAGAAAAATATTCTTTTATCACAAAACTAGAGAAGGGAATACCTATACTTTTTATTGGCTTTATAACCCCCACGCTTTAGATAAAAAGATGTGTGACTATTTTCGCCTTAAATAACTTAAAAACAACCATTCTGAAAAATAATAGAAAGAAATCCTCACTATAAGTTAAAATTGGTTACAATATCGAAACAATAACAAATACACTTGTATACCATTGTGCAAAACAACACCCCTTTTTCTGAAGTCGAGCTTGTCGAACTTAATTATTTATGAATGGCGAATATAAAAAACATTCCTGTTTTAATAGATATAAAGGAACTGTCATGTCGTACTTAGATAAGTAGTTTTATGATCTTTTTCTTGCAACTGAAGTTACAAAAAAAAAACGGTCGCCAATGTTTTTTTCTGACCTTTTTAAATGTATGACTCCCTGGGAAGAGAGCCATAAATCTTAAAGGCTTATTTTCAAGCTATAATTATTCCTAAACTCTGCGTTAAATTAATGTAGAGGTATTTTCCTGACATCGTAAAAATTATAATAATACTGTGTAGGCTATTGTTTCATATATTACATAATAATGCATTATTTTTTGAAATGAAAGAACAAATAGATAATTACAAAAATTATTTCAAAAACGTTTCTGTAGAAGGTATAGAAAATCTCATTCATCTAAACCTTATATTTAATCTTGCCAGTAATTTTTATTCATAGGTACTGAAATAATTTTAAAAAGTTATTGGAATTCTTTTCTTAACTCCGTAAATGATAGACGGGGTATTTCCGTGTTAATCGCAAGTTAGTAAATGCAAGAAGTAGACGCCTTTCTTCTAGTATATACTTTTTGAGTACGATATAGGAAAAAAATGAGGTGTGGCCACCACACAACTTTCTTATACGTATGAGCGTTTTAAACTATACAATTTAAAAAAACTTTTATACAAAAGTTATTCAGAATCCTATTCTGAGTACTTCCATTGTCTTAATAAATCTCTATAGAATGAATATTTTGCAAGATATTCGAAAAAAAGTGCTACTCCCTAAGACAATGTGTTACTTCCGGGCCAAATTTTTAAATTTCATATATACAAAGAATATTGCAAATCCAGCTCTAAATACTTTTGTACTCTTGATAAATATATATAGAATGCATAATTTACCATATTTGCAAAAAATCGCTATTTGGTAAGAGTAAAAGTGGTACTTCCGGTCCTAATTTTGAAATTTTTTTTATACAAAAGGTATTGAAAATTAAGTTCTAAATACTTTTATACTTGTAACGTACCTGTCTAAAAAGCATACCTTGCGAAGGATTCGCAAAAAACTGATTTTCGATGCGAGTAAAAGACCTATTTCCGGTAGGAATTAAAAAAAACTGTTTGATAAAATTTTTCTCAAATGTAATTTTGAGTACATTTAAATTCTTTATAAATTTGTTTAAACTTAGTAATTGACCAACTATTGGCAAAATTTAATTTTTTCGCTGAAGTAAACTACTACTTCCGGTCTACCGATTTTGCTGCAAAACTAGTCAGATCTCAAGACGGAGATTATACACGTAAATACAAATTTTGGAATTGATATCTATAACGGTTTGACCACTATCGTGGTCACACACAAACACACACACACAGAGAGAAATTGTGTCTGGACATTATTGAAGCGACCTTTATCTACAGTTCTTTATAAAATATATTATTAAAATTGTTGGTTGTTTTTATTTACCTAATAAGGATTTTATAAATTGGTTTCAATAAATAATAATTAATAAATAAGTCTACTGGCTTTCATATTAAAAAAAATGACAATTTCACTGACAGTTTCTAACCTATTTGCAAATATAATCTCAAGATTCACATTTACAAAGTACAAAATACCTAAAAAGATGATTGCTTGATTTTGAAGTGTACGAGATTTTTCTGCACACAATTGCACATCGGGTCTAAAATTTGCTGAAGAGTAAATGTTTCTAAAGAACAGACGATTACATATGTATTAACGAATTTATTAAGAAGAACTGGAAGTTAGAACGTAAATGTACCTAGTTACGTTCCACGTGAGCGATCTAAATTAGATCTTGCTATTTGTCCTATGTCTCCTATGGTTTTAGTTTATGGGGCAATTCTAAATTTAAAGTAGACATAAATAGGCCCAAAATCTCAAGATAATCATGTAGAGACATGTAAAGTTTTTCTAAATTGTCCAGGCAACATTAAGAAAGACATTATTGTATTATCAAATCATTAAATATCAAATAATGTCATTTTGCGCAATTTTGATTCATTTTTTTATCTCCTTTTGTAGTTAAAAATATTGTTTAATTAAAATAAAAAGCTTTCCTTTAAAAATTTTTTTAAAAGATTTTATATTAAAAATTTCAGTGATTTGTAGGTATTTAATAATAGACATTTTCGATAAAAACATTCTTTACATTTACTAATACCGCGCAATAAATACCGCGTGCATGTGAATAAATTAAAAAAGAGAGCCCAATGTTTCAAAACGTAAATGCGCGGTGTTTTAAGCGCCCGATAATCACCTCTATTTCTAAAGCAATGCGAAGGGTCACAAAGTCCACCGTTCCGCGGCGCTTCATTGTGGAAATACTCGTACAAATATACAATATACCACGCAATGGCAATCCGCACGGAAGCAATCATGTGGTGTAAAAGTGAGGATAGCAGGTAGTAAGAATCACGATGCATCTAGACCTTTATGTTAGAAAACAAGCATTGTTGCCAGGCTTAATTGGCTCAGAATTGTGCATATGTAACTATATACAGTATATTACAACAACGACTTCAAGCGGCATAACCTAGAACTAAACAAACGGTTATTCCTACAAAGCTGAACCATCATAAATGTCCATTTTTTTCGTAACCGGCAAGTTCTAAACAAAGTCAACCCTGCTGGGTGAGAGCGAAATTGAGGGTCACTTCAAATTGTAGTGGGGCGATTACTGTACGGTTTGAGTTAAAGAAGTTATATAGGGAAAACGATCCTGAGCCATATATATGGTTCAGGTTTGTTTGCCTGGCTCAAGATTGTGCATTCATCGTGCTATATTTGGCCTGACTTTGTATGAAAGATCTATATATATATATATATATATAAAACAAGAAAAAGAGAATATTGGGTAATTCCGCTGTAGTGCAACCGTAGACACGTGTTTCTGACTAATTGGTCGTCATCAGTATGGTGTAGCCAAGGAATAAGGTGGGATATCCTTGTATCCTTGGAGATAGAAGCATACACGGAAGACCATCAGGCGTTGAGTATATATATATACCGTGTGGCCGCCGTTAATAGCGCGATGCATGTATTAGTAACTACTGGTCGACTATAAATGGGCGTGCCAACTTGAATTGCCACACCGACAGGGGGCGTATAAGTTATACGTATAAATGTATTCGTAGGCAAATCAAGTGAAAAGCAATGTAATATGTATTGCGTTCCCGTTGTAAGTAATTATTTGTAGTTGTTTGAAGCATCAGATAATCACTGATAATATGTCAGTGAAGTAACTCATCACAGCTTCATAAACAACATAAAAGAGCAAAAATAAATAATAAATAACTCCTAGACTTTAAAATAAAAAAAACTTCTTAACTAAAATAATATTTTTCAACAAATATTATAATCTAAAAACTCAACTATAATAAAATACTGATACATAAAATATTTACTTCTTAAAACAGAATTGTAATTCAACATTACAATTAACCTGTAATTAGCTAAAAAAATGTTATGCTTAAGCAATAATAAAACTCGAACTGACGCCCATATGTGGAAGCGACTGCCCGACTACACCGTATAAATGTCGATTTTTTGGACAAATACGAGTGCATCATAGGCATATGCGAAATACTAGCTCTGTTGTAATCCAGTATAACACTGCGTCTACTTGTTTACCGTTCTAATTCACAGACATCTCTATCTGTTTGGCTTACTCTACAGGTATCGCGATAATGCAGACGCACGCGGTCTTATGGTATATATATAACATCGACTGAACATTGATCGAAAATAAATAGCAATCTCGAGTTTAATAGTTTATTATGTAAGCATTCTACCTTGAGATTTCACGAAGCCATATGCTTCGATGAATTTATAATTCTAGTTCAACAAAAACAAGGAAAAACAACTATTTTCGTCACAAGCGAATAAACAATAGTTAAATTGAAGTTTTTGTTTTGTTGCAATAAACTGCACTTATTTTAGAATAAATTCAAATTTGACAAATATAAATAAATGCCCAAAAATACTGGTAGTTCTTTAAACCAAATCGTTACTTAATAGGTAGTTTCCTTTACGGAATTTATTAAAATACTATGACTTTATAAATTAAATGATTTGTCCTATATGATGCAGATGTGAGGAATTTTTTGGATTGCCAGACAATATTGTCATTAATTCTAAGGGTTATGAGCGTCACGACTGTCGTATTGTGGACGCGGCCTGGTCAGATCATAAGCATCAAAATGGAATTTTGAAGACCAAAGCTAGTAAAGACCAGGATGAGATATTATATCAAATGTAAATTAAATTTAATTGTGGGAAAAGTTAGTGGTATAAATCGGATTATTCACTTAACAATAGAGAATTTAGAAGATTGCTACGAAGGTGTATACAGTGAAACTTCCCTTAACGGGTATTTCTATTAGCCGGGCACTTCCCTTAAACAGGCATTTTATCCGGTCCCGAATTTATAAGTAGGAAATTCCTAATAAATTGGTTTCTCTTATGCGGGCATTCTCTTGAACGGGTGCGGACAGTTATTTAGCTGCTTTTTGACCGCAAAGTTTCCATTAAACGGACGGATATGTATTTGAATACATTCATTACCGCATGATGAAGCTGTTAGCGCAAATCAAGAAAATATCGAGGCTAAACAGGTGGCCCTTAATAATTAAACCCTGCGATATTTATAATTTGGACGAAACAGGGTTCTTTTTCGGGCATTACCAACAAAGACGATGGCATTAAGTGGCGAAAAATGTGTAAGCGACAAGTTATGGAAAGAAAGATTAACTATAATGCACTGTGTGAATATGGCAGGGGAGAAAGAAAATCTGTTGGTTATCGGAAAATCAGTACGTCCTCGCACATTTAAAAATCTTAGCTTTGATCTTCTTCCAGTCCAATGGTATTCAAATAACAAGGCTTGGATGACTAATTCTATTATGACTGTGTGGTTGATGATTTTTGGACAGTGGAGCTGCCCATCCTGAGGACGTACAGTTGCAAAATGTTAAACGCGTTTTGTTACGGCCAAATACGACAGCTTAATGCCAACCGCTACATCAAGGCATTATAAAACTGTTCAAAACTTAGTACCGACTGAGAATTCTGATTCGGGACATAATTTTACCAAATCTGTTAGCGTATTAGATGCGATTTATTTTATTAAAAAAGCATGGAATGATGTCTCAACTGATACAATTAAAAATTGTTTCAAGAAACAAAGGATCAATTTGATCCTGAAGATGAAATTCCTTTATCTAAAATGGCTCAAATGTGTACGCTAATGGGAAAATTAGGAAGTAATGATGTACAGGAATTTATAAATAGTGACGCCAATTTGTACACAGAAGACGATAATCCAGATCATATTTTGCCCGATAATTTAGAAAACGATGGTCAAAACAGTGACGATGAAGAACTTGAAATATAATTTCCTAGAACTGATGATTATGAGAAAAGAATAGTATCGTATAAAGATGGTCTACTGGAAATAAAAAACTAAAACAATTTTGTTTTCAAAACGATAATGTACAAGCGTTTGGTATGCTTAGTGAGCTATCGTTATATTTTAAGGCAAAATTGGTATGTAATACACACAAGCAAACTTCCATTTTAGACTATTTTGTAAGATAGTACATAAATTGTATATGTAATACATATATGTACATATCTATGTTCCTATTATATGCATATGTGCACATAGTCGTTTCGTTTTTATTTAGCAAATAAAGTTATACGTATATAATGTTACACTGTGTGTTCAAATAAAAGTTTAGCTTTGCGTTTCTACTTAATTTTGTGTGTCTTCTGATAAACGGGCACTTCTCTTAACCGGACAGTATTATTGGAATAAACGATGTCCGCCTATGGGAAGTTTTACTGTATAGTGCGCTTTTAAATATTGTCAATGAAATCTGCCAATTTATGTTCAAGCAAACAAGGAAAAAGTGAATCTAGGGCTAAATGAAAAACTCAGAAAAAAAGTATGGAATTAAAAGGCAATTATACGAGGGTTATATCAAAAACAGATTCCTAAAGAACTTTATACGAATTATGCAGATTATGTAAAGGGTGAAATTAAGAAGGCTAAAACGGAATACAATTCAAATTACATTCTGTTTTCGGATAATTAAAGCAAGGAAACATGGGAATTGGTGAATAACATAGCAGGGCAAAATAGAAGACAAATGAATTTTCTTTCCTCTGTTGAAGTTGATGGAATAACGGACCAAAAAGAAGTTACAGACACTCAGAATTCACAGACAAGAAAGAACAAACAGATATTTCCAAACTAAAGGTGCCAATATTTGTAAAGGGCAGTAAGCTCAACGTAAAGAAATGTCCTGTAAGAAGGCCTGTTTTAGGGAACCAATGACACCGTCGGAAATCTTCAACGTCATAATGTAACTGAGGAATACCAGGTCCAGAGAATATGATGAAACATCAGTTCCCGTGCTGAAGTCAATCGCAGCGCATCTAGCCTACTCACTGTGTCATAACATAAATAGATGTTTTGAGACCTCGCCTTTTCTGTATGGTTTGAAAACAACTGTTGTATGTCCGGTGTACAAAAAGGGAGATAGTTTATGATAATACAAATTACAGGCCGACAGCACTCATTTAAAATGTGGCCAAGGTATTTGAAAACTTGATATATAGAAGACTGTATGGGTTTATAAACAAACATAAACTCATCACGGATAAAGAAAATGGTTATCAAATGGGTAAATCGACATGTTCAGCTGTATTTTAGGTGATTAGCGAAATACTTGATGCCTGGTCGAAATAGATGCAGTTTTTATGGATTTGTCGAAAGCTTTTGATAGTGTTAATCACATGCGCGAGTTATTTTGCTTCGGTGTATCTTCCGCCGGGTTGCAATAACGATGATCGGGATGGTATTGTGAATGACCTGCCAAATATAAATATTAACGTGTTCCTACCTGGGACTGTTCGAGAGTCTATCCTTCGACTTCCTAATAAATTAACTGCAGGTCATGATCAAATTCCCAGTTTCTTGATAAGAGATTGTGTGCAGATATTTACGAGACCTCTAACAGTTTTATTCAACTTGGTCTTAAAAACAGCGACTTTTCCTGATACTTGGAAGTTGCCACGAGTTTGTCCCGTTTTGAAGAGTGGTGACCCAACCATGATTAGTAACTACAGACCAATATCTATTTTGCAACATTTTTTCTGTTTCAAACTTTATTTTGGAACACCAGCATGGTTTCATGGAGAAGCGATCTACTATTACTAATTTGGCGTACTTCATGCAGTACACCTCCTACGCTATTGATGGCCAGGGGCAGGTGGACGTTATCTACACGGACTTTTCTAAGGCGTTCGATAGGATCAGTCATTCGGTGTTGTTGGGGAAGTTGAGGCGTTTTGGTTTCAGTGACTCCCTGGTCTATTTATTTTCTTCTTATTTGCACTGCCGGTATCAGTATGTTCAGTACAACGGATTCGCCTCCTACTGCTTCCTTGCAACATCGGGCGTACCACAGGGTTCCAACCTGGGTCCATTACTGTTCCTGATTTTTATTAATGATCTGGTGCTCTGCGTCAATTCGATGAAGGTACTATTTGCTGATGATTTAAAACTATTTCACATGGCGATGATTGCGTCTTCCTGCAGGAACAGTTGGACAACATTGCCTGTTGGTGCCGACTTAATAAATTGGACCTAAATATCTCGAAATGCGAGATTGTCACATTTACGAGAAGGCTGCGGCCTGTGAGTTTTACCTATGCTTTGGAATCCTGTCTATGAAACCCATAGGCTCTCTCTTGAGGGTGTTCAAAGGAAGTTTCTGAAATTTTTATCACTTCGCGTTGATAGTTTCTATCCTCCTCGGGGGTGTGAGCACACCGGGCTTCTGGCACGTTTTGGGGTGGCGTCTTTGGAATGTAGAAGAGCCATTCATGCTATCTCGTTCTTATACAAGTTGTTACACAATGGGATTGATAGCCCATCCTTACTCTCCCAGGTTCAATTTCTTGTGCCGCGATTGGTGTCTCGGCGGGGCATTCTACTGCCCTCAGGCTAGGACGAATGCGTTACTTGGATCACCCATTTTCTCCATGTGCACGAATTATAACCAAATCCGGTATGTGTGATATTAATTTCACGTGTCTTAGATCTGTGGTTTCCGTGGCTGGGGAGCACTTCCGTTAGCGTCGGCTGGTGGGGGTCTGTTGATGGCAATCGGTTTCGGTCTGGCTACGATAATTAATTGTGGTTGTAACAACAAATGCCAGAGTGTGAGGTTATTATTGTCTATAGTTATTTTTATATCACTTTACTGTGTTTTACTGTCCGTATGGATTTTGCATACTGTTCGGTGCAGTGGGGTTGGGACTTGCTCTGCGATTGGGTGCACTGTTACTTTTACCTTTACTTTTACTGTTACTTTCATTATTATCTCTTTTTTATTGTTATCTTATTATCTTTTTTGCTGTATATGCTTTTGTATAGTGCATAAATTGTAAGTTGTCCTGTAATTGGATTCTAATCTGTTGGGCAATAAAATACTATTATTATTATTATAATGTGTTTGGAGAGATTGGAGAACTTGGGATTTAAAGAAAATTGTTTGTATCTTATTAAATCTTAAGTGAAGGACAGAAGACAAAGTGTTGTGGCAGTGAACGAAGAAGGAACCAGAATTGAGTGTGAGTAGCTCATTGTTACCAGGGTGTACCATAGGGATCCATACTAGGACCCTATTGTTATTAATTTACATAAATGGGTTACCGCTTGTATCCGAACATCATATGGCCTTATTTGCGGATGACGTTTCGTTAGCGTTGATGCTACGTCGCTCGTGCAAAAATTCGATAAATAATTTGCCCTTGTTATGCCAGAGGACAGGGGCAAAAGTTTTCCAGGAAAAAGCCTGCGTTTTGCTTTTAGAGGTGCGCGTTTCTCTGTTTTTTCCAATCCTTGCTCGACTTCTTATAATTACGAGAATAATAATGTACCCATGCTCATTCACAGGTAACAAGTTTCCTTAAAAGTCCTTCTCGCTCGGTGCGATATTATGCTAAATGTCTTTCACACTTTCCGAGACGAGTTTCTCGTTGCGCATCAGTCAGTAAGCGAGAAACCCAACTTGTCTATACTTTCCGCCTAAGTCGTCCGTAATAATTTTTTGTATGCTTTCAAACGATGTTCCAACATCCTTAGCGATTTCTACTTTTCAAGCGCCTATCACCACCAAAAAGCTAGTGAATCGCTAAAATAATTGTTTCCGTCCTGCTAGAAGAGAATTACTTAAATTTTCTAATCTTTTCCGCCCGCAGCAAGTTTTTGTGAGGCAAAGTGTATTTCGATGAATCTATTATGAAAATTTCAGACGGTCTTATGTTTACCATCACTGAAGACGATAATAATTCTTTGCACAATTGACACTGGTACCTCCTCCTCTGTCATCTTGATGCTGATGACAAAATTTGTCGTAAATATCGTACGAATTGTCACTGCCATTCTTCTACTCATCTAATAATATGAAGGCAAGGCGATCAGATTATTTCGGGAAAATTGGGAGAGAAATTCCGGTTTAAATTCGATTCAGTCTTGTATTATACATATTCTTCCTTTTTCAAACCGGTAACAATATAACACTTTATACCCTCGAATTTTAGATAAAATAAATTACTATAGAGATAAATAGATACCTTCAGGAACACTTTTAGTCTCAAAGAATTATTTTTAAATTATAGTTTTCCCAATTGATACAGAAAACTTGATGTGAAAATGATGTAGGGGAAATGTGGGTAAAACGGGATACTTGATAATACGGGATACCGTTGTTTTTGTGTAAAATACGTATCGCTATCCAGCGCCTGTGTGTCTGAAACAATTAGAAAGTCACGTATACCAACGGCGCAGAAGGTGTGACTCGTGCGAGTGAGAGTTAAAAAAGTGGGTAAGTTTTTCAGTTTTTCACACGTCTGTTATAAAAACACCCTTTTAAAGACGTAAGGATTGTACTCACAAATCTTAGCAGACTGGGGTTTATAATTTTTTACGATTAATAGGTATCTAAACAAACATTTTCATTATGACCATTTTGCGATTGCATGTGAGGTTAGAATTTTTTCGTCGGTCAAATTGGCTGGCATGCATGAGGTTAAAAAGAGATAGTAGTATCCCGTTTTACCCTAATGAAGATATCAAATCGTTTTACTTCGTAACTTCCAAATGCAACTGTTCATTTCAGAAAAATGCCCGGAAAATATTCTCGAAGGACCAACCGCCAGTCATGGACAGAAGAAGCTATGTCTAAAGCAATTGAGGCAGTTTCTACTGGTCAATGTGGTTACTTAAAAGCAGCGAAAATGTATTCGGTGGCCAAAAGCACTCTAGAGCGGCGAGTTAAAGGACAAAATAAATGGAAAAACCGGAACAGAAAAAGGCTTGGGAAGCAGGAATTTAACATTTCCTCTAGAATTAGAACTGCAACTGGTGGATTATATTAAAAATATGGAGTACATGCTCTTCGGGTTGACAACTAGGGCATTTCGTCGCCTTGCTTATCAAGTAGCCGAAAGGAATAACCTGAAGCATTACTTTAGCACGAATAAATAAATGGCTGGTTCGACATGGCTGCACTCATTTTTAAGCCGAGACAAGTTGTCCATCAGGGTTCCAGAAGCTACTTCGGCATCTCGTGCAAGAAGCTTCAATCAAGAAAATGTGAAGAACTTCTTTAATATATTGGAACCTATTCAAGAGCAACAGAAATTTTCAGCATCACGAGTGTTTAACGTTGATGAGACAGGGACGTCTTTCAAAAGTAATTGCATTGCAGGGAAGGAAACAAGTTGGCGCCCTAACATCAGCCGAACGTGGAACTTTAGTCACTGCGGTAATATGCATGAACGCTGCAGGGACATACGTTCCACACATGCTTATATTCCCACGAGTGCGCATGAAGGCGGTATTTCTTAATGGGGCTCCACCTGAAACAATAGCAGCTTGTCATCCAACAGGATGGATGCAAATGAACATTTTCGAAAAGTGGTTCGATCACTATTTTAACATTTACTAGAGCTACAAAAGAAAATCCAGTTTTATTGGTAATGGATGGCCACAAAACCCATACACAAAACATCGCCGTGATAGATAAAGCCAGGAGCCATGGAGTAACTCTGATTTTGCCTCCTCATTGCAGCCATCGTCGGATGCAAGCCCTCGATGTCTCATTTATGGCTCCTTTAACAACGTTTTATAGTCAAGAAGTGTAAACATTTCTGACGAATAATCCTGGACAAGCAGTGACAATTTACCACGTTGCTAATTTATTCGGTAAAGCATACTTAAGAGCGGCAACTCCATTAAATGCAATACACGGTTTTGAAAAAACTGGCCTTTATCCCTTGAATCGTCATGTATTTATTCACAGAGGAGATATATGCTGCCGCTACTCCTACTGATATGCCAGAAACTGAAGGTGAAGGCAGACATACCCCTTTAAACGCACCAATTCACCAAACTTCACCACCTCATTTGCCTATGGAAAATGAAGAGTAGTCAATTCAGCAATTTCTTTCACCCTCTTGCATTCCAGTAGAAGATATGTAGGCCCCCTCATGAAAAGCTTCATCGTCCAAAGGTATTTCTTCTAATCCTGGACCGTCTCGACTAATTTCACCGCAGACTCTATGCCCGTATCCAAAAGCTTCCTCAAGAAGTAGGAAAACAGCAAGCAAAAATAGAGGCAAAGCAGCTGTATTATCAAGTACACCTTAGGATGAGTTAAATGCTTCTTTAAATGCGAAAAAAGAAAAAGAAAATAAGGAATGTAAAAAGAAAAAGGAAAGCAAGGGGTGTCATCAGAAGAATAAAAGAAAAGCACCCGTTAGCAAGAACCTATAAACCAAGCGTAAAATATTATGTCCGATTGAAAACAAGGATAGTAGCAGCTCTAACGAAGACGGCCCTGCATGTTTTTACTGTGAAAGTCTTTATTCAAAAAGTAAAAGCGGAGAGGTATGGAGTCGCTGTTCATTATGGCAGAAGTGGATCCACGATGCCTGTGCTGGGGTCGAGAACGATGAAGAAGACTTCACATGCGACAAATGTAGATATATTTGAGTTTGCAATTAAAAAACGTTTTAAAATTTGTTATTCCTGTATTACACAGACATACAGGGTGCCCCACCGAAAACGAAACAGATTGAATATCTCGAAGGAGAAAACTTTTTTGAAAAAACGCAAAAACAGGTCGATTTTTGATCCAAGGGGGACACCCTTCCATCATATCTTCAACTGTGATACGTCATTCCATTCCCCTCCATCACTAACCATTACAATTTAAATAGGGAAAGTAGTAAATACGATACATCATTGGAAAGGTAATTGTACGGAGAATTCAGCAATGTGATTGTTGATTGCGCTATTTTTGATTTTAGCGCCCTCTAGCGGGAAAAAGACGGTTACGTATTCCACAATGTGACACATCATTTCAAAGCTAATTTTATTAGCAACTAAATATGTAATATTTTTGACATTTATTTGTCATCATTCTCAAGTACAGACAGTCAGCGTCTCTGCAAGGTTTTTCGATTATTTAAATTTTTTTCAATTGTGCATTAAATTGCTAATAAAATTAGCTTTGAAATGATATGTCACATTGTGAAATACGTAACCGTTTTTTTTCCGCTAGAGGGCGCTAAAATCAAAATAGTGCAACCAACAATCACATTTCTGAATTTTCCGTACAATTACCTTTTCAATGATGTATCGTATTTGGTACTTTCCCTATTTAAATTGTAATGGTTAGAGTGATGAAAGGGAGGGGAATGACGTATCACAGTTGAAGATATGATGGAAGGGTGCCCCCCTTGGACCCAAATCGACCTGTTTTTGCGTTTTTCCAAAAAAAGTTTTCGCCTTCGAGATATTCAATCTGTTTCGTTTTCGGTGGGGCACCCTGTATATGCCCTATCCCATTTTAGAATAATACACTATCCCATTTTACCAACATATATGGGTAAAATGGGAAATTAACGGATACCTTAAAAAATATTTATATAATGCAAAATGTATATTAAACTTTAATTTTTTATGTTCCTCTTAACAAAGAAATGTACGGCCAACTCATAAGAAAAATGTTTATGCTGTCGTGGATGTGGATACTTCTATAAAAATTTTCAAACGTTAAGTATCCCATTTTACCCACATTTCCCCTAATAATGTATATTATTAGGTATTATTAACTTACTTTAATTTACTATATTATAATTAAGCTTTTAGTCATCTTGCTTAAGTGCTATAATTAAAATTCATTATAACACGATTACCGAGTCAATACTTATAAATTACTTATAAATAATTTATAAAATGATAAGAATATATTTCTTTAAGATATTTATTTAATATCATGGACTCTTTCTACCTGTATATACAAAACATAAAACATAAAATAAAAGCTTCAACCGTAATATAGAATATTCAGTCTGGTTTACGCTGCAAATGCAAACCATATTCTCTTCTCTTTTCGTTGAAGGTATTTACCTATTCGCTCAAGTATGAATGTGCTCGAGGTGACATTTCAATTCCCAAGCACAGCATGCAAGTGCCATATTTTTCAGGATTACGACTTACTTTCAAGACCACATTGTAATAATATGAGATTATTATACAGTTGTTCAAAATGACTACTTAATTTTGAAAGAATAATTTTCATAAAAATAATACACTTGCACATATATGTACATAACTTTTATTTATACACAGACACGTACATTTCATTACGCAGGCCTGCAAAATTCGAGTCATGAAAAGTTGTCTGGGAACTATTAACTGTTTCTGATTCATTTTTGGCTGCTAATTTCAAACATGGGCTCCATTTTACTCCATCACGTAAGGATATTTCACAAAATGCATCTCAATATAACAGGAAAAAAGCATTAAAACTCATTATATTAGGTAATTTAAGTAATATTTAATTTTTGTGTAAACATTTTTGGAATGAGAGACTTAAAAAAAGTGTTTTAATTAGAAATTAATACACATAATGTGATAGATAGCACACAATTGTACTAGAAAAGCAAGTTTAAGAAGGTACCTAGTTATATTTCTTCGTGTGTCTTTTTCCCTCAGAGCATCGTTTTGAACTTTTCCTGCGATTCTATGTAACATCCAGCAATAATCTGCAAGCGCGTTGACATTCCACCTGCCCTGACCTATTTCCCTCTCCTTAACGTCAATGGTAGAATCGCTCTCCTTACTCCTCGTTGACAGCTTTCAGATTGTCAGGAAAGTGGCCTAATGAGAGTTGAGAAAGTGCACTTTTAAGCTCATACATCATTCCAAATCCTTGAATTTCTGTAGCATGTTTTCTCCAATAATTTTATAGGTGGAGTCCTTGTAATTTCCTCAAAATTGGTCACCACCTGTTTGAAAGCTTTCCATGCTTCTTTTTCAACGGATTCCATTTTGTTTTCAAAGAGTTTATCATTCATACGCTTCCGGATATCCGGACCAATAAAAACACCTTCTTTCAATTCTAACTCTCCTTCTTTCGATAAAGACTTGACATATTGCTTCATCAATCCCAGCTTTATGTGAAGCGGAGGCAAAAGGATTTTTTACCGAGCCACCAAAGTTTCATGTAACATATTTTTACTTCCCGGTTCTCTTGCTGGCCATTTCTTCTTGATCCAGTATTGCTGTCGGTCTTGGCTGTCCTACTCGCACAAAAAACCATAGGGTAGTTAGTGTATCCAACTTGTTGTCCCAAAATCATAGATATGATGTTAGTCGCATGGACTGCTGCTGCAGAAATTGGCTTACTATGGGGTGCGAGGTATCGTACTCAAACTGTTTAGGTCTTATCTTGAAGATAGACAGCAGGCAGTAGAATGGAACCATGAGATATCGAGGAGAGAATCAGTCAACAGTGGAGTTCCCCAGGGGTCTATTCTTGGCCCAATACTGTTTATAATATATATAAATGATATTCCGGAAAATGTTGATGCCAAAGTATGCTTGTATGCAGATGATACCTCCTTCGTATTGAGGAAAGGGGGTAGTGATATGGTGTATGAGCGGGATCGCATAATACTTCAAATAAAAACCTGGTGTGATGCAAACAAGCTAAAACTAAACGGGAAAAAAACACAAACACATACTTTGTCATCAGCCACGCAGGGTGAAACGCTAAATCTTCTGAGGTTCATAATGGATAGCAGATTTACGTGGTCTGAACATGTAACAACTCTTCTCTTGAGGTTGAGTACTGCTGTATATGCAATAAGGAGGATCAAACAACTGGTAACTCATGAAGCTGCGAAATTGGCGTACTACTCGAACTTCCACAACATAGCATCGTATGTGATAGTGATATGGGGTACACCGTCGGGGCTGGGGCGTGTCCTTTTGCTGCAGAAGCGTGCTATGCGGGCTCTGCGCGGGTTGCGACCGTGTGACAGCTGCAGGGGTGTTTTTGCTGAGGAGGGGGTTATGACTATTATTAACGTATATATAATGGCTTGTGTAAAGTATATACATACAAATAAAACTCATTTTATGAGAAATTCCGATAATCATAGCTACCATACTAGAAGTAAGGATGAATTAGTGACAGCGCGCCACCGATTGAAGCAGACGCAGCAATCGTTCAATTATTGGGGTGTGAAGCTTTACAACAAAATACCAGACTTTGTTAAGGAGTGTGAACAAGTTTAGTAAAACAATTAGGCGTTTTTTATTGACTAATGTTTTCTACGATGTTGAGGAATATCTGTCACACGACTTCAGGTGATGCCTCTGTGCATTCATGTTACTTGTGTTGACTCATTATTGTGTACAGTTTTTTTTATTCTATTAGTATGATATGTGTATTCATGTTACAGTAATTAGTTATTCGGAAGTTTTCTTTTTTGTGAATTTTATCTTTACACTATTTTGTACCTGACATGCCATGTAAGTCTTTTTGATAGCGAAATAAACTACTACTACTACTACTACTAGATCACCGCAAACTGTCCATCCATGACCGCTGTACTTAAGTTTTGCTGGAGATGAAGACTACATTTTCGTAATTTCTTTATTTACCATAAAAATGCATTTCAATAAAGCATTCATGTAACTGTATATAAATGCACTTAATTTTAATCAAAATGTTACGGAAAACTGCAAATTGGTAAAATTGGTGGGGTGCTGGGGTTTCTTTATTATTTTTTTCTGAACTCGGCGTCGAAATCTATAAGAATCAATGTTTACTTCTGGGACAACGTTTTCATGGCATGCCTGTGAATTATTATTACATGAAAAGCGTTTTTCATTAGAAGAAAGTATATTTATACATTTAAATTACATTATATTACTTATAAGAAATGATAGTATAAGCAACCGTCTTCTTAACTAACATGCCATTACCTATTTCTTTTATAATATACTCTATACAATGTCATGCGTATTAGTGTTTTTAGATTCACACACAAGAAATGCTATTAAGGGAATGCATATGTTTAAAATTAAATTTTCTTTATTCCACTTTCGAATATACATAGATGGAAAAAATATCAGTGGTTTAATTTTGATACAACAAATGTCTTCGTTTTGTTATTAAAGTTTCTTATATCGTTACGACTTTATCTTGAGTACGTTCCACTTGAACAATTTCGAACGACTTCCAACAACTATAGGGCGAGATGCAGTTTCGCAATTTTCTCAAGTCTTTTTGAGCAAAGTGTCTATTTGACACTTATTGCAATGGAATCCTTCGAAAATCGATACATATACTATTAAGACTATAACAACAAAAGCAAAGCCGATAATCGAGTTTCAAAAAGTCCTTAATTTTTAATTAATTTACTCGGTTATTTTTGAATTATTCATGGCGCATGTAATTTCTCAACTGCTGTGTGGCTAAAATATATTTACACTATCAAATTAATGATAAAATGAGATGTTTTTAATTCACGATCTTTATATTTTATATCTGGTTTAACAAATAACAAAACCATGTAATAACATGGATTACAATATAAAGGGATGCATATTAGGAATGCCCTTGCAATTAATATAATAAGTCAGCTTTTGCATACTTAGAAGAATATATAAACAGTATGATTGATTACGAAAGTAATATAATATTAGGGAGTGACACATTTACAGTAAAAAAAAAATACAAATATATTTTATAGAAACACCTTCAGACGAATCGTTCAATGACACTGGAATAACGCAAAATAGTGCAGTATTTTGATAATATTGTAGCAAGTTATTGTATCATGACAGCAAAAATTTGGAACAGGAATTATATAAATTATGATACTGATGCTTTTCAACATTTTTTGATCAGTATTGAATAGAACAATAAGTTAAATGATGTAATCATATTGACACAAGGTTTCATTGACACAATTACGATATTTTATATGCAATCCTTTGTGATTGGCGAGTATACCAGTAAGATCTGTTAGAAAACAATGGATTAAATACATATTATAGAGGAAATAAAAATGAAAGAAAAGCATTACCAATGCAACTTTGGAAGATGTTGCAGTTAATATTTTTAGGTATAATAAATACTTCCTTGACAACAGGTGTAATCCTAGAAGAATGAAAGACTTCTTATGTGGTCCCTTGATTAAAGTGAGCAGTACAAAATTATGTAATGAATTCCGTTCAATTTATATACCGTTCCAGTAATAAGACGGCTTTTATGGCAGACTAGATCGCAACGTGTTCGCAGCTAAAAATTTAATGTAAAATCTGATGGGGAGATCGGAGAAAGTCGTTGTAATGTCGATTGTTGCCGGGATTGGTGACGGAGAGTAGGGTGACACACGTTGCCACATATTATTTGTATACGTATAAATCGCACGTAAAATTGAATCCCTATACCTAATGAAAATTGACACATACGGTAGTTCCAGTATATGAAAAGGTATTAGAAATTTGTGTGAAAAATGAAGTTAGGACTACTCCGATAAAAACAAGATTGTTCGCAACGAATCGGGCTTTAGAAGAAAACACTCGTGTGAGACTATTATTATGGACAATGCAATATTTGTGTATTCTCTGATTATATGTGTGAGGACATCATTTAAATCAAATAGTTACTGAATTTAATGAAACTCCAACGTCATTATACATGTGGTATTGTAATAATGGATTAATGCTAGTAAATCAAAGTGTATGATTGAAGGTGCAATTATAAATTAAGTAGATTAGATGTAAGTAATATTAAAATTTAGATAAATGACAATAAATTAGAAAAGGTAGGAGAAATGAAATAGCTGAGAACTATAATTCATGAAAACTTGAATTTTATGTCACATGCGCAATAGGGTATGAAAAAAATGTCTGAAAAGTTCTATTTTCTAGGTAGAAGTACCACCAGTTAATTTACACAAACAAAAGCGTAATTCTAATAAAATTAAAAATAAGGTAAATAAAAAAGGATTCTGAAAATAATAATACACTACCAGATCAGGAGATCGCGGCGGCCATTTGATGTTTCCCGTTCCAGTAATAAGACGGCTTTTATTGCAGACTAGATCGCATCGTGTTCGCAGCTATACATTAAATGTAAAATCTGGTGGGGGAAGTGGGAAGATCGGAGAAAATCGTTGTGATGTCGATTGTTGCCGGGATTGGTGACGGACAGTAGGGGTGCCACGTTGCCACGTATTACTTGTATACGTATAAATTGCACGTAAACATTGAATCCCTATACCTAATGAAAATTGACACATACGGTATATTCACATAATTAGAAATATATTCAAGAGTAGGTTATGTAGTTACGTAGTTGAGGTGATAAGTCGCTTCAAATATGTAGACAATATAGTCTACAGTTAAATTAGTTACTGATAATTAAATACTATAAAGGCCTAGACTAAACAAAATATTTAACACATATGCAAGTGGGGCTAAATAGTAGACCATAATCAAGAATACAAAAATTACGGTAAGATTTAGAGAGACTGATACATAAAACTGTATCTATATTCTTAAGAATTAAAAGCTTTAGGGAAAAAATGAATGTAAATGACATGGTCAAAATAGCGAATCATGGCTACAAAGAATTAAATAGATATGAACAAATGACAGAAATAGGAAAATTAACAAAATCGATAAAAGGGACTATGCATGTGAAGTCGCTTTTGCAAATTCGAAAAGAAACTAACTAAAACCGTTTTGAATGAAAGTGAAGTAAGCTATAGAAACAGTATTTAATGATACAACAAATTGTATGATACTACTACAAAATTTACAATTTGAATAACAATAATGATTATAATCATAATAATAATCTGTTGTTTAACATCTCCAAAAAATTAGAGTTGTTTCAACATCAATTTTTCTACATTTGTTTTGGGGTACTGAGTGACTGTCGCTAAATGGTGTTTTTATCTAGTAGACTTACTGGTGAGATGAAATGTTTTTTTTTTTTAGTAAATAACTGCCAAGATTTGAAAACATTATTGTACACTATCCCAGTCATAGGCGAAAAATATTTGAGAAATAACATATTGCTGGTGTTGACAATATGAAATACGCATGGTGTTTATGAAAGAGATCGGCAGTCAATGAGGAGAAGATTGGAGATACGCGTCCCAGCTGGTAATAATCGTATATTAAAAATGTGTACATGTTATAGTGAATAATGAAGCATTATTTTCTTTGAAACCCTTTTATGGCTCTGTATTTTCAAAAGAAAACGTCTTTCCGAAAGTCATTCAGAACTAATTGAAACGTATATGTATCTCTATATGCCAGGTTGTAAATAACGCTGATAGCAAATTTTTGCACCAAGACGAAGTCGATATACAAAAATATAAAAGAACAAGTTTCATAACAAAATTAGAATTGTTAAGATATACATATTTATTATTCTTAAAGTTGCTTTTGTTTTATATATATTATATCAAGATCTATTCGTTTTTGAAATTACCGTTTCTGCACGCTATTCTAATTTCTTGTCAATTCTTAATCAAGGTAATTTTCAGTTGAAAATCGTGCAGATTTTATATTAGTTTTAGTTTAAATTTAAACAATACACATTGTATATAAATATTTATTGTAAAATTATAGGTTAGGATGTAGTAAATTTATATTAGTTTAAGTAAATCAATGTAACAATGTCATTATAATTTTTATTTATAAAATTATAATTGGAATAATCCCTATGTATAACAGGTGAATCGGTTTTATTAATCCTGTTGAATCAAGATATTGCAAAAATTCACGTTTTCTCACATTTATGTACTGATTTTCCTTTAAATTTCGTATTTTAAATTGACACAATGACATCGATTTAAAATGCAATTGTTTACTTACATTTTTTAAGCTGTAATGTATTTACACGCCGCTAGAAGCGATGCAGGAGTATATGTATCCTTAAGGGTGGGAAGAATCTCTTGAATAGGCATGACTGAATTTTTTGTTAAAGATATTCTTTATAAATTAGGGCGCACCATAATGTTCGATGAATTTTTGATCGCAGATGAAAACCACTCTAAAATACAAATAAGCATTCGGTGTCTGTATAAATAATTTTAAATTTGAACTTGCAAAATTTTTCAAGAAATAATTTAATGGACTTGTAATAATTTCTAATTATTAATTTTTATTTGAATAATTTTTCAAATTAAATAAATATATTTAAATTATAGTTAGGAGATATTAGGATGTTTGTTAAGAACCGCAATATTTTATTTTAAAGCATGATGGCCATACGCTACATGTCACGATGAAAGATTCTGGAAATTATAATATATTTTTTTTTAATAAGGGTGTTTTGTAGCGTTTATTTTTCTTTGAACTTTATGTTTTTCTTCTCGATACAATATTTATTATATCTCATTCGTTATTTATTGTAGAATGGATGTAAAATAAACCAACTAAAAATGAATGTAGAAGAATTTAATGTTTTATATGAAGAGGTAAGGTAGTGTGTACAGAGTTTTCTTTTTGTATATAAAGTGTTTTATTGTTTCTGTGTAGTGACTTATATTGAAAGTCAATAAGGTTGGTAAATTTATATTTTATTGTCTAGAGTTAGTGGTTGTTTCTTTTCCTTGAATTTCTGTGTTTGTGCATTGAAATTTGACATGTTGGGGCTCTATTAATTAGGGATATGTTAAACAAGTTATGCAATGAATGAACTGGTAGAATGGAGCCCTAATAAATTCTCTCACATGAATTTGTGACGAGAATATCATTCAGAAGCGAGAAAAGGCATTTGAGTAAAATTAATATCAGCATAAAGTCAGCATTTTAATGCTTATATAAACACTTGTAATTGAAAGTTAATAAGGTTGGTAATTTTATATTTTATTGTCTAGAATTAGTAGTTGTTTTTTTTTTGAATTTCTGTATTTGTGTATTGAAATTTGACATGTTGGGTCTCTATGAATTAGGGATATGTTAAACAAGTTATGCATATGAATGAACTAGTAAAATGGAGGCCTAATTAATTCTCTGACATGAATGTGTGATGAGAATATCATTCAGAAGCGATAAAAGGCATTTGAGTAAAATTAATATCAGCACAAAGTCATCATTTTAATGCATATCTAAACACTTGTAATTAAGGGTTTTTAATTAAATTGTCAATGCTTTTCATTCATTCTTGTAAACATTAGAGATTGTCCACGTTATTACGTGATTTAAGGGTGCATTTAATGAGTGTAAGGATAAACTCATAGGGTGGGACCTTGACTGACTCTTTAACGTGAAGTTGCTTTAGGAATGTTGTCTAGAAGCGAGAAAAGGTATTAGGATAGGATTGGAATCAAAGCAAGGTCTACTTTCTAGTGCGTGCACATTAATAATAATAATAATATTTTGTTTCATAATCATAACTACTATAAGTCGTTACACATTATAAATTAATTATAAGAAATTTTCTTTTGTTGTGTTGATTGCACTAAAATTTTAAACTGAGCACGTACCAGTACGTTACACATGATTTTAATTTACACTTTAGTTTATATGCATCATTAGATCCTAATGTCCTTTATTGTGGCATGTAAATAAATTATTTAGAATAGTTCGTTTTATTGGTGAATATTTTTTGTTATTATTATTTCTCTTAATATGTTTAATAAATTATATTGTAAGATATTTCTGTATTTTTATTTAATGTATCTGACTTGTTAAAAACTTAAAAGTACAATCCTTTGGAGAAAGAATATTTCTGCCCCAGAGATAAAAGATAATTAGAGACACCATTAACTGACATAGTGAAGTGCGACATTGCCTAACCCACATTTTTGCAGAAGTAGTAAGATCTCAGATTAGCATAATGCCATAATTCTTCGTATTTTTAGGAATATAGAGTTTTAATAATTTCATTCTTCTATTAATTTGAAGGGTCGCAGCAATATGTTTATATGTTCATGTGCGACGAAGAACGATTCAGGAATAAAATGAATACTTAGAATATTAAGGTAAATTACCTAGGTACTATTCCGAAACAGAATGCACAAATACTGTTATAATGATTATATTAATCGGTTAAATTAGGAACAAATAGATTAATCTAAATCTAACATTCTTAACTTAATAGAATATCATTTTCTAATTACATTCTAAAATAAAAAATAAACAAAATTACTTCATTAGGAAATCTGAAACTAGTTCATATTAATCACTTTCATATTTGAATTAATTATTTGACATATTACAAATAATAACCCAGTTATGGATTTAATGGTAAATTTAGAAGCACTGGCATTAAATATTTTAATATTTCAATATTTAATGATTTCCAAAACACAAATAGTGGTTTTTATTACAAACAACAACAAAAATACTATTTTATAATTAGATTCAATATTCTCCTTTGCTATTTCCTTATAAAAAAGGAATAACATATTATTTTATAGCATTAGATTAGAGCCCTACCGTTAAAATGTATCCTTTTTACTTTCTTATACGTAGTATAAGGAAGTATTGTGATGATGAAAATTTTCGACCTCGAGATTTTTGCAGATGTCCACGTTTTGAGGTCCCCTGATACCAAAAAAGTGGTTTTTAAAAAATGTCTGTGTGTCTGTGTGTGTGTGTGTGTCTGTGTGTGTGTGTGTGTGTGTGTGTGACCACGATAGCGGTCAAACCGCTGTAGATATCAATTCGAAATTTTGTATTTACGTGTGTAATCTGCCTCTTGAGAACTGATTAGATTTTGAGCAAAATCGGCAGACCGGAAGTAGTAGTTTACTTCAGTGAAGAAATCGAAATTTGCAAATATTTCGTCAATTACTAAGTTTAAACAAATTAATAAAGAATTCATATGTACTTAGAATTAAGTTTGGAACAAATTATCTTAAAGAAGTTTTTCGAAATTCCTACCGGAAGTAGGTCTTTTACTCTTATCGAAAATCAGTTTTTTGCGAATATCTCGCAAGTCATGCTTTTAAGACAAGTACGTTACGAGTATAAAAGTATTTAAAACATAATTTTCAATATCTTTTATATAAAAAAAATTTCAAAATTCAGACCGGAAGTACCACTTTTACTCCTATCGAATATCGATTTTTTGCGAATATGTCGTAAGTTATGCATTCTATATATATTTATCAAGAGTACAAAAGTATTTAGAGTTGGATATGGAATATTTTTTGTATAAATGAAATTTCAAAATTCGGACCGGAAGTAACACTTTCATACGTATAAGAAAGTCGTGTGGTGGCCACACCTCATTTTTTCAGTACGAATTTAATCACAAGATATTGTTTAGGTATTGGTATATCTTGTATATTTGTTCTGCTCCATTTAAATTTAATGTTGTTCAAAGTTGGAATGCTTAGGTTAGGAAGATCTGTTTAGTCGAAGAGCCGTGTCGTATTTTATCTTGAGAAAAATTATGAACACTAACTTTTCGATTACATTTCGGCCCGTTCTCCGTTCAAATTCAGCAGCGAGGACAACTTTATTGGTGGTCAATTTACGATGACAGTTTCTTAGCTATTGTATACCTTTGTCCTGTATCTCATGATCGACAAACAACTTCAAAAAGCAATTAAAGAATGATTAATGATAAACGTATGCCGAAAGTTTTCTTTGAATTCTACATGCAAAGGTGTTTTTTTCCATTCCGTCTAGTAACTAAACTATAAATTTGCATCATAACGATTTGTCATTTCCTGTCCCCATTATTTTTTCTTTATTTTGAATTGCGGTTAGATATACGGAGCCGATAAAACTTTTATATAAAGTTTTCAATGACTAGTTCCTTCTTTTTTGTGCTTATAAAATATTATTTTTAGAGGTTTTCATTTTCGTGTCACGGAAAATTTATTATCTTCAGTATTATTTATAAGACATCCAGTGTTAAAATGTCTTTCCAATAAAATTCGTTAGCCAGCCTTTTGTAAATATAAACTGATGTAAGGATAGTATCATAATAAATGCATTGTTATACAATTGATTTCTTTCATGTTTAGGACCTTCAATTTTACAAAGGACCTTGACCTAACTTACCTCGAATTTATTTAATAAAAGCAGACTCTACTATTAGATCTAATGAGATGAATATATATATAATTATAAGCATTCTCGAGGCCAGTGTTTAGGCACCTCAACTTTTTCTGTTGAAATTGAAATTGAATTTTAAATGAATCTTTAAGGCTGCGTTTAATAAGGTTTTGGCGGCACAGAAATGTATCCAAAAAATACCATTTTTATTTCCATTTTTACGGGCGTTAAAAATCAAAGCATGTAAATTTAATTTAATTAAATTATAAGCCGTAAATAAAATGGGAAGTTAGTGGTTTTGCAAGTCCAAAAAAAAATGGCTAATTTAAAAATTACACATAAATGTATATGTAATATAGCTAGTACACTCGGTATTTATATTTGGAAGATAAAAATAGTAAAAGTAGCTAAATATATATGTAATTTTTTGAGTGGTCCATGAAATAAAATTCATTTACATTTTTTTTTGGTAATTACTAATTACATACTGCTGTGTGCTGTACCAGCAACATAATTATAAAAATAATGATAATTTTTATTATATTTGATATATTCACTTATTTCTTTACAGCACGTACTTTGTAAGTACGCGTGAGTTCTGGCAGTGTATTCAGCCTTCTTTCCTCCTGGTAAATCTCTTGCTTATTTTTGTTTAGGGATAAGGTTATTATTTGTATTAAAGAAAAAAAATCTGTATAAAATCATACTTGTATATTTAATACAAATATTAATAATAGATAGCATCGCTATACTATGTTCACCACAACTGAATTATAAAAAAAAACACATAATTGAAACAAAACCGCATTCTCGGTTGTAATGTTTTATAGAATAAATATATTCATAATGCTAATCAAAAAACAAATATAATATTTTCCTGTTTTAATACAAAGAAAATTCAATTAAATGTCGATAATTTGTTAATATTGTGCTAATTCTATTTTGTCAGAAACATTATATTTGCACGTAATGCCCTGATAATTTTAGAACGTAGCAATGGTCAATGTTCATAAATAAGCATGAATTGATCACTGGCAACATCCATTCGGACGTATTGCAACCAGCGTCTCAAAACCCGCCACATAGAAACATCTCCCTTTCTAAATGTATATTTTATTTTAATTTGAAATCAAAAATGAATTGCGAGACTTAATGATGCCTGATAAAGTATTAGAAAATATACATTTGCACGTTGTATCTTCTTAACACACAACACCATTAATAATCCTATTTGTGTTGTATATAAAAAACTAACGAATTAATATTTTTACGGGACAATATCTATTTTATCCCTACTGCTCAACGTTATACTGAATAAACATTTGCACGTTGTATTCCCATATACGCGTAGCAGCATTGATAATTTTTTATAATTGAAAAACTTACTTTGTTTCATTAAACATTTCTTCAAATTGTGCCTTAGGCATCTCCATTTTTGAAATACAAAAATGTTATCAAAAGAAAAATTTATTATTATGAATGAAATTGAAATAAAATGAACTTAATATGCTAATACAAAAATGAATGAATATACATCTAATCGTGGTGTATTTGACCCTACGATTAATTCTTTATTGGCTTTTAAAAGTCTTTATCTTTCGAAGTTGAAATTATAATCTCATCTTGTTCATTCCTGTTCTTGAATTTATACCCGGGAAAATAATGTGTAACGCTTGTTACGCCATCCACCGAACTAAAATTTAGGTTGGCTCCCTGCATCTGCTGTGAGATCTCTGCCCTCAAGTTGCCGTCGTGACACTAACCACGCGCACTTATTGTCTTTGACAGTTCCCTTCACTGAATGTAAACACATTAAAAGTTGTTTGTTTATTTAAAAGTTTTTTCACTAAACCACTTGGTATCTTCAACGGTAGGTATATTCTTCTTAATACAATTCCTCCTTATATTTGTTTATAAACTCGTTGCCTTTCTCATCATTTGTTAGATACTTCCTTCTTCCATTCGCTAATACAATCCCTACTTTTCTTTTTTTTAGGTATATTAGGATTCGGTAAAATTGGAAATGTATTATAAATAACAGGTATTCTTCTTCCAACGTTATTCGTACTACAACGATTCGTTTGGCCTGCTATTTTATCTCTGGTTTCCACCCAAGACTTTTCCAATGGTGATATATTTATCTGTAAATAACTACAAACAAATTTTATATCATATTTTCTTTTTGTAGGTCTTCAAACCATACAAGTCTTTACAGTCTATGAAGCTTTGTGCTACACACACAAATCCATGAATGTGTATTTTATTTGCTCAGCTGTCGTTTATAAAAACATTACTGCTGATTGTATCATGTCAGAATATTTTAATTTATATCCTTTTTTATTTATTTATAGTCATTAGTTAAGGTAAATTTTATCCTTTAAGTATGATTTATTTAAAATCTCTTTTATTGAATTTTATTATATGATGCACGTTTTTAAGTTCATATAATTTATTCAACTATATTTATCTCTCGTGCATAGCGAATTTGATCTTTTTCATATAGTTTTATTGCGTTTAAATGACTAATTCTCCTTACTGTTCCATCCTTTAGCATAACCCTTTCTCGGATGTTTGTTTTCAGTACCCTTTTATTGTTAAACAATGGTCCATTATTCAAAATGTTTAGTGCAATTTTCACGCATTTTGAAAAGTTAGGTTGTTTTTCATTGCATACAAACCATACAACCTGTTTATCTTTTCTACAAAAGAAATATATAACTTACACTTATTTTGTCTTTATTTTGTACCTATATATAATACTTAATTTTTCTTAAATACTTATATATATATATCCTATAATTATAACAATAAATAAACTTGATGTTGAAGTTTTTCAAATATAATAAAGTCTGATTTTTACTGTTTCCTTTATTTTTAATACATAAGCTAATTCTTAATGCTAATCTTATTTTTAAATACGCAAGGTTCACGGCAATACATTATAGATATCTGTTACATTTACGTCGCACTACAGTGTAGCACGTATAGTATAGACGGCGCTATTATCTTGCAATTATTTAGAGGTTAATTTTGTTTTATGTGATACTTTAATTATCCATTATAATTTAAAATTATAATTAACAGCAATTTTTGCGGTTACTAATTATAAAATTTAGTATGTAACGAATTATTTGAAAGTACGTAATAGACAATGACCAGTTGGCATCACAGGTTGACACCTCAAAACCATAAAAAGTAACTACATAGTTTAATTTGCGAGTTTAATCAAATTGTAATATTTTAAAATATGGAGTTTTCTGTTATCTTTAATTGAAAGATGCCCATCGTTTTACTAATGAGATTAATTATGCAAATCAATTAAACTGGGTTATTTTACGCCGATAAAAGCCTATAGCAATTTTCAACACTTTGAAATCATTTTTTTAACAGAAACTGCACACCATGTTACCGTATAGTATTTCTGACATAGGTATTCATCAATTTCTATAGTTCAAATTACATGTGCCTGCCCACTCTTTCTGCCTGAGATCAGTTTGCTGGTTTTTTAGTTTTTAATAATAACAATATAATAGCCTAATTATTTATAATATAGTAACATTAAAGTAATGTTTTGATGATTTTTACTATAATTGCTTTTCCCCTAGCAGCATTTTTCGAATTTCTCGGGTATTTTAAGTTGGCTAGGAAGACAATCGAGTAGAATACAGGTAGGTTAATTCACTTTTTATTGCGAAATTACTAGACACACCGTGTACTCAAACAAAGGATTGGTTAAAAAATGGATGTAGAAACACTTAATGACAAAATTATATTTATATTAACTAATTTTGCAGTGGAATATAGCGAGTACACCTCTATACGTTATTCAGTTGCGCCCAGTGCAAACTTAAAACACCCGCGAAATTCGAAAAATGCTGCTAGGCTTTTCAATTTTGACTTTTGTAGAGTTAAAATTTTGTACATATTTAAAACTGCTTTTATCGTCTTTATTGTACCAATACTTGACACTGTTTGGGTGGTGAATTTCACGGTTTGGTTGGAAGCGCCTTATCTAATGTTCGTGACGTACTTACACGTACAGATAGTGTTTAATAACACAGAAAAATATAATAAATCAAAACAAAAATGCAAGAGAATGTTCACAGGTTATGGCTTGGTTATGTTAAAAAATATAAGATATCGCATATACTTATATTTCCTTGTTAAATTTGCTAACCCAGGAACCAATACAATCTGTTAAAAATAGTACCGTTTTGGCCCGATATTTGATTTGAAAAGTTATAATATGAAGTAACAGTATGATTAAAAGACAAAATAATGACGGACTTAACCTTTACTAATTGCTTGTCATTGGTAACCTCATTTGGGCTTACAACGTATATATGGCCAAATTTGCCTTAAAATATGTAGAATTTTTCTTATTCAAACTTACAAAGAAAATCCATTCTAAAAACTGTCCTGAAGCCAAAATATAAAATAGAAATAAAACAAAAACATGAAAGAACTGAAAATTCAGACTATGTAAATTAAATGAAAAGGCAAATTGACATTTGGGACTTGCAAATACCAACTTTACCCGTATTTTTAGCGGGTAAAACAGATTTAATATAATGTTGAACTAATGGGTACGTTATGAAGACAATTTGACTATATTTCTGTTTTGCTTTATTATTCTATATGATCAACAAATATATGATACCGCACAGATGCAGTAGCCTGTAAGATAATCACAAATGTATTAAGAAAAAGAAAATGTTTTATTTTGCATCACGCAAACACATTGCTGTTTATTTATTGTATAGTTTTGTATGAAATAAGAAAGTCGAATGAATGAGTATCACTTACCTTCAGCGTTGAAGAATATGTTAAAAGATAAGTAAATTTATAAATAAAATAAATGTAATTGATTGTAAATGTATAAAAAGTAATTTAATTTAAATTATGTATTTTATAATGCAATCAACATTTTATTGAGGATATGTCAAACTATATTATATATATGTATTAAGTTTTTCAATTTACAAATTAATTCAAATGAATGCTTAAAGTTCGCGCGTCTTTCTCCCTAATACTGCATGAAAGTTGACAAGGAAGTATCGATTAGATACATACAGATAAAATCAAATAGCAGACAAAACTTACAAATCCCATGTAGAGATAGAAATTTAAGGATCAGGTAAAATGACCTTGAAATATTTTGAGGTAATTGTTATTTTATTTTAGAATGCATATCGTGTCGCCATCCAATTATTACTAGTAGTATTTAAGAAACGCGAAAACCTTAGATACGAACCGAAATGGATTTGCCAAGATTGAAACGCGCCCTTAAGTATGTATAAGTCGGTCGTTTATTCCCTGTATTGAAGTGTATGCTGGGTAACGTGACTCGTTGTTTTCAAGGCGTAAACTCGATTCTTCTACCTATACCGGTTGTGTAATGTAACACTTGATATAGCAAATCCAAAATGCATTAAAATTTCATCTATGATCTGAACAACTAGCCTCATCAGATACATGCCAGTTAGTGTTGTACTTCCTAGGCTGCGATGTTAATATAATAACCGCCACGGATAAAATTAAGAGATTTATAAAAAATCCCTACAGAAAATTTTAATCAAGAAGAAGGTTTTAATTAATTTCAGTGTTTTAAAAACATCATGAAAAATGTAGCTTACAATATGATAAATTCCTTTTAGGCCTGCAAGTTAGTTAGTGAAATTTAGGATAACAACTTTGCCATTATATTCCAAACAAAATGGAAACAACTTGTCATCATGGATGGATACTAAACCACTTTTTGAAGAAGTCCTTTCAAAATGCTCAAATTCCAAAAAACATGAAAGAAACACTTATTGAAATATCAAGCGATGGAATGTTTACATTAAAAATTCTTTCAAAGAAGTTGATTTATTTTTAGTTCAAATGAATGCAAGAGAACCCCAAACTGGCAGAAGATGCTCTTAAATATTTGGTTGCTTTGGCGACATCATATTTATGCAAGTTAAGTTTCTCATCGATGACTCCTAAAAATAAATGTGAAAAATTGCCTGCAACATGAATATGATATCCATTGTCTGTGTATCAAACACTCGTACAGAACCAAGATTCGAGAAGCTAGCGTCATAGAAATAAGCACATATTGCTGTGGCAACATAACTATTTGAATATGATAATTGTAGTATTGCCATACATTAGGCCTTGCCAAATAAATTATGTTGTGTGCTGTTTCAGCAACATAAATAATTAAGATGATGATAATTTTTATTATCCTTATGTGTATTTTATTTATCTTAACAGCACGTACTTTATAAGTATTCGTGAATTCTTCAGTGTATCTGAATTTCTTCCCTTTTGTCTAATCTCTTGTTTTTATTTAAGATAGGGATAAGGTAATAGCTTATTTAAAATGAAAAACCAGAAATCATATAAAACATAATTGTCGAATTTATTTAATATTTATTACATAAAAATAAATATAGCATCGCTATACTGTATTCACTATATTTATTTTAAAAGAAACATAATTATAAGAAAACGTTTGTACCTTGTTCTAAGTTGTAACGTTTCTTTATGATACGAATATATTTTCTTATACTTAATTAAATAGAACTCTAAAAATATTTTCCTGTTTATCAACAAATAAATTCAATTAACTTTTGTATATTGTTTATTTTTATGGTCAATGTTTGGAGAAAAGCTTGAATCTGATTACTATCTATAACCATTCGCACGCGTTATAGCTAGCATTTCAGAGTCCGCTACCCAGAAACACTTTCCTTATTTCTAATCTAATCTTAAATCATTAATTCATAATCAAAATTTTATTGTAACTATTAATGATGCCAGAAAATATACATTTGCACGCTATATCCTCTTAACACTCAACACCATTAATTATTTTATCCCTTTAAAACTTGAAACTAAAGAATGCTTATTACTATCTCAGGAAAATATTTATTATCCCTCTTGCATAACGTTATACTGAATATACGTTAGCACGATATATTTCAATACTCGTATAGCCACATTGATAAGTCTTTGCCTCTAACTTACTTTGAATCATTGAAAAACTTTTCAAATTCGGTCAGTTGCATCTCCATTATTTTTACAAAATTACACAAAAACAATTAAACAAACAAAATAAAATAAGTGAAACTTGAATGAAAATAAAATTAACACGCTAATACAAAAGAAATCAATATGAATGGTGGTATATCTAACCCTACGATTTATATAACCAGCTAAACTGTGTATCAATTAATTAATATCATGAATTAATGTCAATGAATGAAAGTCAATGAATGAATCGTGTCGATTCTTGTCTTCAATTTATATTTCCGGGAAAGACACGTGACCGTTTTCAACGCCATCTTCAGAAACTACCATTTAAGTTGTCGCCCTGCATCTTCAGTGCTCCTGGCTTTCAAGTTGCCGTAATGATTTGAACATACACACAGACGCACTTGTTGTCTTTTTGACAGTTCCTCACCGCAAAAGGTCAACACCCCAAGAATTGTCTGTTTACAACTTAAAAACTTCCTATAAATTGCACAGCGTTTCTCCAACGTAGGTATACTTGTATTAATATAACTCTTCTTTATATTTGTCTATAAATTTATTACCTTCTTTACTATTTTTCACATATTTCCTCTTTCCATTGGCTAGTACAATTCTTATTTTTGTTCTTTTTCCAGCTCTCGGCAATATTGGAAAAACATTGCAAACAACAGGTATCCTTTTAATAAGATTACTTGCACCACCATGGTCCACTTGGTTTGCCCCTTCGTCACCTCCTTCTTTCCAAGACTTCTCCAACGGTGATATGTCTATCTGTAATAAACTACAAACCAAGTTTACATTATATTTTCTTTTTATTTTGTAGGTTATCGAAAACCGTACAAGAACCTCTCTACTGTTTATGAAACATGATATTACATATACAAATTCCTGAATGTATTCTATTATTACCAGCTGTCGCTTATAAAAAAAACACTACTGCTGATGTCTCAGAATATTTTTATTTATATCCTTTTTTTTTTATTTACTTATCTAGTCATAAGTTAAGGTAAATATTTATTCTTTTTGTATGATTTATTTAATAAATTTTATTACCTTATGCACGTTCTCAAGTTTACATAATTATTCAATTATCTTTCTCTCGTGCATATCGAATTCTGTTTATACACAAACCATACATCTTGTTTCTCTTTTCTATAAAAGAAATATATATTCATCTTAAATTCTATCTCGTCTTTTATTTTAGTACTTATTTAAATTGTAAATATAAATTCAATTTTTATGTCTGCATAAAAGTGTATGCAACCCAATATACTCATGTTAAAATTCTTTTAAACACAATAAACTTATTATTATTGTTTCTTTTATATTTTTTCTACTCCCATACTTTAATTGTATTATTAGATATGCCGAACCTGTACTTTAACGATGTCCATTACGATACAGATTTTCATTATGTTACAAGTTTATATCCAATAGGAATACAGATTTTTCATTACGATACAAGTTTATATCCAATAAATATGCGACATTCGAATATTCAAACAATATTCAATATGGCGACTGCATATCTGACAGATATACAAATTAAATAAATGTGACAGTTCTCTGCAATTTACAAGTAAGTACTTAAAATTTGTGCTTTTTTGAAAATATAAACGGTAAAAATGAGAGATAATGATAGTGAAATGTAAAATTTGAGTCCACCAGAAATTATGGAACAAGCCTTAGTAACCACCAACAATTTATAACCAGCTAAACTCGCAAAGGTGCATGTAAAATTTTAACCTCAATTTATGATATAGAATGTTCAAAAAATAATGTTTTATTATGGGGTCGTAGAAAAAATAGTGTATGCAACTCGCATTTAATGGCTATTAAGACACTCGTATTCATTACAATACTCGGCTTCGCCTCGTATTGTAATTTTCTTACTCGTGTCTTAATAGCTATCATTAAATGCTCATTGCATAATATACTATTATACACTTAAATTAAGTCTTAATACTATTACTATTATCTTATTAATATGCAAGATACCACGGCAATATGTCGCTTTATTTTTTTCTTTAATAACTAAGTGACTTAGTATATTAAGAATTTATGTTTTACTTACGACGTAAAACATAAAACACACCTCTAAATAAACATTCTAAAAATTTAATAGGTACATTAGCATTATAAAACCAACGCAGGATTATCAAAAAATTGCCCGATAGTTTTCCTCTTGTCTTTGTTGTAATAGCATTTGACATAGATGAGAGATATAAAGGACATTACGAAGAGACGAATATAGAGGAAATAAAATGTAACTAGAATTAATTGAATTAACTTACGCACATATGCATGTTATGATTTAGAATACCATCCTCCCATATTTCAAGCTAAATTTACAATTAGTTTCCATAGATTTAATGAAATGATAATTTGATTATTGCTTCTTAACTCAATTAAGTAAATTAATTTGCATTTCAAATTCGTAGATTTAACTAACAATAAAATAATTAACTCCGCCTAAACTTCTAATTTCAGTAGTTCTAGCTGTTTACAGCTGCTCTCTTGTGTTTGCTATATGCCCTGAAATAAACCAATAACTTTATGTAATTTTGTTCAGTAATAACTTGAGTGTAACATGGGCCAATCCACCTAAATATATTTAGAGTGAGTATACTTTACAGTCGCTGTAAATATGCATGACTTTTATGTATTTTGCTCATGCAGTGGCGTTTATGATATACTACTCGTTCAACTCCGTATTTACATTAAATGTTGTCAATTCCGCTGTCAATAAAAATTTTATTTACTGCTTTATTTGTTTTCTGTATGGAAGTATCTACGTTTAAAATGAACATAAAGAAAATTGTTTGCAGAATTCTATTCAAGAATTACTGGAAGTACTAACAACACAAATAAGGAAATTATGTGTGGGCACCACACGACTTTTCTATACGTATGTAACATACGTTCCGATGTGTGTACCCAAAAGTTGTTCCAAATTAAGTTTTAAATTTCGTATTTTCTTAATAATATAATGTGAGTAAAAGTCTTACTTACGATCCAAATTTTGAAAATTTTCTGATTTTTTATTAACCCAAGTCCAGCTCAAAGTAGTTTTATTCTCTAAATAAATATCTATTGAATGCATAATTTGAGAGATATTTGAATAAAACTGCTATTACTTCCTGCTGTTTCTGCCAGCCCGAATTTTGAAATTTTTTATATACAAAAATTTTTTCAACTCGAGCTCTAAATACATTTATATTCTTAATAAATCTGTATAGAATGCACAATTTGCGAGGTACTACGCGATCATTTAAATTCTAAATTATAGCAGGCTGGATTTTTTTTATTAGGTTGTCCAGAATGTCAATTATTGATTAATTGAAATTTGCGGTTATGTTATACTTTGTGACATTTGTGAATCTTATGTGTAATCGATTTAAATTTAATGGAAATGAAAGCATTACAAGATAAATCAGTTTTATTGTGAATTACAAAAGGTGTTCAAAGTGTTCTCCCCCTGTTGCAATGCAACTGTTAACCCTCCGTTTCATATTTTCAAAAGCATTTGCCAACATCTGAACGGAAATTCAATGACTCGATTATCATAAAACTCGCGAATTCGAGCCATACTTTCCCATGTTTTGTGAGCTGTTGCATTGTCCTGTTGGAAATACCCATGTAAAAGTTCGTCATCATGAAGATTTTGTAAAAACGGTTCAAGTAAATTATTTCGATATCTCTCAGCATTTATCGTTCCTTCAAAAAACACAGGTCCAAATATACGCCTTCTAGAAACCGCTAGCCAAACACCAATTTTCTGCGGATGGAGAGGCGATTGAATAAACTCATGAGGATTCTCCGAAGACCAAATACGCATATTTTGTTTGTTTATATAGCCGGATAGGTGAAACCATGCTTCGTCAGAAAAAAATGTTAAATCCAAAGTGTTGTTGTTATTTAAATTATTCAAAAACCACTGACAGTATTCTATTCGTACAGGAAAATCTCGAGGGAATAGCTCTTGAACGACGTTAATCTTATAGGGATAAAGATTTAAATTTTCTTTTAAAATTTTTTGACAAGTTCCATATGAAAGGTTTATTTCTTGGGCTAATCTGCGAAGAGATTTTTTGGGAGACTGTTCCATTCTTTCTGCAACATCTGCCACAATCTCAGGAGTCCTTTTTTTGGGCGCGCCACTACCAGCTTTCCTACCTACAGTTCCAACATTACGAAATTTCGCCACGCATGTGTAAATTTCTTGGACTAATTTTTGATAACCCGCAGGAAAATTAGGGAAGGCATTTTGAAAATCATTGATGCAGTACGGTACTGAATATGTCCATTCACCATTCTCTTGTCGTTCGGCGTTTTTAAAATAACTTTCAGTTAGAAAAATCTTATGTTCTAAATCAAACATTTTGAAACGTCACTTCGACAATTAAAATTGTAAATTAGTACTTATATACCAACTTAATTTAAATTTCACAAACTGCTCTAATTTAGAATTTAAATGATCGCGCGGTATTTGCAAACAACTGCTATTTGATAAGAGTAGAAGTATTACTTCTGGTCCGAATTTTGAAATTTGATTTATACAAAATGTACCCCAAATCCACCTCTAAATACTTGTGTACTCTTGATAAATCTGTATAGAATGCATAACTTATGTGTTATCTGCAAAACATTGCTATTCGATAAGAGTAAAAAAGTGTTACTTCCGTTCGAGTTTTAGAATTTTTTAAAAAAAAAGAATTTAAACCAACGTTTAAATCCTTTTATACTGTTAATATTTGCCTAGAAAGCATAACTTGTGAGATACTGACTAAAAATTCATAGTCTATAAAAGTAACAGACCTACTTGCCGTATAAATTTCGAAAAACTTAACAAGAGATTGGTAAAATTTGATTTTTACTTTCTGATACGTTAAATTTTTGCACACGTTTTAAAGTATCCTGGTACCGAAAAAGTATTTTTTAAAAAATCTCTCTCTCTCTCTCTCTCTCTCTCTCTCTCTCTCTCTCTCTCTCTCTCTCTCTCTCTGTGTGTGTGTGTGTATGTGTGTGTGTGTGTGACTGCCATCGTTATCAATTCCAAAATTTATATTTACGTGTACAACTTCCCTCTTGAGATCTGATTAGATTTTCAGTAAAATCAGTAGACCGGAAGTAGTAATTCAGTGAAAAATCGAATTTTACCAATATTTTGTCGCATACTGAGTTTAAACAAATTTATATAGAATTCAAATATACTCAGAAGTAACTTTGAGAAGAATTTCATTAAAAAAGTTTTTATAAATTTCTACCGCAAAATCATTTTTTTGCGAATATCTTGCAAGTCGTGTTTCCTAAGCAGGTACATTACGGATATAAAATTATTTAGAACAGATTTTCAACATGTTTTGGATAAAAAAAAATCAAAATTCGGACCGGAAGTAACACTTTTACTCTTAGCGAGTAGCATTTTTTGTCGAATATCTCGCATAGTATGTCTTCTATAGAGATTTAATAAGAAGTAACACACTTAGACACAGGAACAATTTTTCGGAATTTCTTCTGAAGGCAATAAAACTGTTGTTTGCAAATATCGCAAATTATTCTGTACAGATTTACATAGAATAGAAAGAAGATCGAATCGGAACAATTTCTACTTATAAAAAATTTCAAAATTCGGACCAGAAATAACACTTTTAATCTTATTAAAAAGCAGTTTTTGCGAATATCTCCCAAATTATACATTCCATATAAATTTCATATAAGAAAAGTATTTAGAAGTAGATTTGGAACAACTTTTCTATAAAAGAAAAACAGAAAGAAATACATCTACCCTTATCAAATAGCAGTTTCTTGCGAATATCTCGCAAATCTTACATTCTACACAGGTTTATTAAGAACACAAAAAGCTGCATTTAGAACAATTTTTGTATATACATTTCGGAACGCCCACACGTATAAGAAAGTAGTGTGATGCCCACACCGTCTTTTTTTAACAGTTTTCTTGCAAAGTAACTAGAGTTTTATAAATTAATTTCTGTCGCTCAACAGAGGAGTTCACTACTTTATGTTCAACATTCTGACAATAATTGAAGTGTATATAAACAACACCGGTTCGATTTATAAAATGTCAACCTGTTAGTGCAAAGTATACTGGGTAAAGATTCATCTTCTCTTAAACATTTTCCCTATTTTAAAGAAAAATAATTGAAAAGCAGGAAGATTTGCTGGAGATATGTCCGAAGAAGAAATAGTAATGCCAAAGTATTTGCTATTTGTTTTGAGATTGCAATATCAAAAAAAGTGTAATGACAAAATATTTAGTATTGGTCCTGAGCTTGCAATATCGAGGAGTGATATAGTTCATAACCAGGAAGTAGATGAGCAGAAAACAACCGAGAAAGTGCTTTCAAATTTGTGCAAGACAAAACCAGAAGAAGATTTAATGAAAAAATCTTCAAAGATTATTCGTGTACTTAGTGCCAATATGCCAGAGTGTAATTACAATTATGCGTCAGCTATGTACGTAGTAATATGTATAACTGCCGCCGGAAAATATTTCCTAGTCGACTAATCTACAAATATAAAACGAAGTTGGAACATTCGCCTGACTGGTTTGTTTGTAAATAGTGCATAGTATTACGGTATTTACGTGTGAGATCAAATCGTACGTTGTCTAAAATCTATACTTTGTGCATATTGTACAAAATATTTTCTACAGTTTTTCGCCATCCATGGATTTCATGGACATTAAGTTCCACTACCTGTTGCCAAATAAGACTTGGAACACATATTTTATTTTTATGATAGAAATCAAGCACTTTTGAATTATTCGGTTAAATGTTTGTGTAATTCTATATTTCTGAAAAAGCACTCACTAATAAATTTATTCATTATAAGATTTAAATATAAACGAAGTATTAAATCGAGTGCCAATGATACCTATAGTATTATTAACCGAATCCTTCTATTTACTCTGATAATTCTTAAATTAATGCTACTTTTTATTCAAATTGCAATACGTTTTAATTTTTGTACACACTCTGATAATTTTAATATTTAGTATTTTCTGTAGTCCTTTATGCAACTGTAATTATTTCGTTAAAATGTGTTATGTATATGTTTATATGTAAAAGCATAATAATTGACGTCAGAAAAATAATTAACATAACTAATGCTATTACAATTGGACAGCAATGTCAAAAGTGGTGAATAGTGTACATCGATGACTCCTTGGCATAAGATGTACTGGAACACATCTGATCAATGGGCGAATCTCGGACAATATTGGTCCTGACGCGAGGACAGTAGAACAGAATACCTGACCTAGATGTCACCATCGGTGTGATATACGTAATCATTTCCAGCATTTTGAGCGCGTCGATTACATTGTTAAATACGTTATACGTGAATCTTGTGGGAACCTAATAACTGCCAGAAAACGAATTAAAACTGAACGTATCTATCAATTCTCCTTGAAACCCTAAGACGAATATATGCCAGTGTCCTTTCATTAAAATAAATGTACTTATTTGGAAATTTTGTCTGACGCAGCATTAGGGTTTGAATAAAGCAAATATATAATGGCGGAAGGCTAGATTCGTTTTATACAAGACTTTGTTTTCTAGAGGCAATTCTTTCGCATTCACAATCAATGCAGAATAAATGCAAAATATTTTAATTCGCTGCTCAGCCATAATAAATACTAGAAAATACAAAGCCTATATGTCAACCGCTATAACAACTATTCAATGTTATGTGTATATAAATAAATGAAATACCAATATCATCCAAGTACCCGATAACGACGAATTATACTATCCATGCTGACCTCCAAGAACGAAAGCGATCGACTTTCCGTAGGTTATTTCGTATATAGACAATACAGGACAAGCCCAATAAATGTCTGAAAGTACATAATAAGAAAATATACATATATACACACACATGCGTTAATAGACTAATGATAAGTAATATCAATAAATATAGATGCAATAGTATTGTAGACTAACTAAATTATAAAGAAAAACAATGGATTCAAGAAAGACCAAAATCGACATCGTACATTGAGAATTGCAATATAATTACACTTTACAAAACTTCTAATACAGGTGAAGTCACCAAATTTTAATTTATATTAGTATCATATAATTAGTAGTTCTATTTGTTTACTGAACTCAGCGTAAGTTATGTTAAAAATATCCACGTGGCGGGGAAGCAAGTTCAGTTCTCTCGCTACTATGGTGAGTGGACAATAGTACCCGTATGAGGTTTTATGATATTTTAAATAGACAGATTATCACTCCTTGTAGCAATCGACGGTACACGAAAGGTAAACAATGACAACAGTTCCGAACAATCAAGCAAGCTATGCAGACATTTGTAGCCAAACCTAAGCAAAGCCTGTCTTCGTCGTGATGAGATGGACTGAAGATCCACCAATTCCAGCCTTTCAGCGTATGTATACAATTCCTTGTCTAATTTAAGTTTATAGAGAATGTAGTTTACAAATTTCCGTTGCACACGCTCAATCCTATCTGACTGTACAGCTGTGTGCGGGTTCCAAATAATGAAGCAATACTCAAGAATGGAGCGCACCAGAGACTGATACAAAGAAATTATTCCGATGACATTGGAAAAATCCTGAGTTTGCCTCCGAATAAAGCCACATAACTTGTTCGCTCTGCATGTGATATCATCAACATGCAGACGGAATGTAAGGGAGAAATCAAATGTAACCCCCAAATCTTTGATGTATCCTACACGCTCCAGAGCAATGCCATTGATAATATAGTTATTACAAATGTTCAGGTTTTTCCTACTGAAGGTAATGAATTTACATTTTTGGACGTTTAATGACATATTGTTCTCCCTACACCAGGTGGTGACACCGTCAATGTCAGCCTGAAGCTTGAAGCAGTCGGATGGTGATGAAATAACAGTGAACAACTTCAAGTCATCGGCAAAAAGGAGAAATCTACAAAAAGTAATGCGAAGATTGATATCATTAATAAAGAGAAGGAATAGGATTGGGCCTAAGTGACTAACCTGGGGCACCACAGAGGTTACAGGAACAAGACTTGATGTACTAGAACCAATGCACACGACCTGAATATAGTCTAGCAAGTACGATCGGAACCAAGATAGAAGCGATCCGGAAATGCCATACGCCTCGAGCTTCCAAAGAAGGTCGTGGTCAACGCGATCAAACGCTTTACTGAAATCCGTGAAAACGGAGTCGACCTGAGACCCATCCTCCAGGGCTTCACATATGAGGTGGTGGTATACAAGTAGATTACTCTCCGTACCCCGACCCTGAATAAAGCCATGCTGTTCAGGAATAATAATTCTCGAGAAGGTTGACATAATTTTGTCAGGGACAATCGATTCAAGCGCCTTTTCCAGAGCCGCCAAGGCACAGACCGGGCGATAATTACGATCATCTGAGCGATCGCCGGATTTAAATAGTGGCATTTATTTGAACCGTTTACAAATAATTCCGACTCATCGTTAATTGTTTTCAGTGGATTCAGTTTTTTTACAATCTCGATAGAGCCGCAGCTTTCAGACGTATTTTTAGTAATATTATTTACACTGTTTTTATTGTACAGGTCATTGGCCTCCACTATATGTTTACAGGAATCATCTGCTACGTTTTTATTTGACTCTTTTTGTTTGCATGATGTTTTCGTGTTCACAATATTTAGTATATTTTTATCTAAAGTGACATCTGTTGACCTACCAATGGAATGCGGTCCGTTTCGCTCTTGTAATAAATCTTTTACAGTGTTCTGTAGTATTGCCATACTTTGACGTAGAGCTTTATTTTCATCAATTAGTTTATTTATTTCATCTTTAAATACACCACTTAACTTATTACAAATAAGACTGACTGTGGCGTTCATTTTAGAAGTAATATTAGAATCAATATTATCACTTACTTGATGTTCGCTATGTTTATTTGGCTCCCCACCCAATATTACCTTTGGATCGGAAACTAAGGTTATGTCACTTATACAATTCTTACAGATCCAGTTGTTTATTTTTTCATCGTTTTTCATGTTAGTGAATATATCAATAGGTATATTCGCACAAGCTATATGGTAATTTTGCCCACAATTACCTCTACACGATATGTAGTCTTCATAACGATCGATTTTTCTTGAACACTCGCGACACTTTATCGCCATGACAGTTATAGCAAAATTATTATCGAGGAACACTCTGAAGTTTTGGACAAACAAACAAAGTAACTGTTTTTTAAGACATCAGCAACCGACCACCTAAGCGGTCATGCACACTTAACCAAACTTTTGATAAAAACACAACATTAAACTCTTCGAAGGCAACATCGATTTTGACAGAAAATGCACAGGTACTTCACAAAATAACCCCCATACTACTACATTGCCTTTAAGAGGGAGAAGACCCAAAACAAAGAAAGCCCATCATGAGAAGAAACCTAAGACTACAACGAATTAGGGTGACTTGTGACCTGTACTCAAAATGGCATACAACTAATATCTGCCTTAAGCATTTAACAATCGGCGTAAAAATATAATCCTTCTCCAGCAACTACTCTCATATCTTTATACGAGCTATGGAAAAAGAAAACTACAGTACCACACTTACTAAGCGAGGTAGACAAGCCTGTTAAGGTAGCTGTGCGGTCTGCGAAGGTATACCCGGGAATTAATTTGTCTTAGCACTAGCCGATTCAAATTGCGCTGCCCTATCATACAATTCACTGTCAAGGTGGCAATAGAATCTGTGCACACCTGGGAAGAAACCGAGAATAACTACAGAATATTCAGCAGAAACATCATCAGCTCCGATAACACTCTAAACACGGACAATAGAGACTAAACCGACACAACCCCGAGACAGGCACACTGAACACCGAAAATGGTTGCCCTGCAATACAAAACCGAAGAACAACAACCGACACCGATACACGATACCCTCAATTTCGATTTACTTACCATCGCCGAAAATGCTTTCCTCCAAAACGAAACCGAAGAAGAATAGAAGATTACAGAAAAAAAGCGAAATTCCCACCGTTGAAACACCACCACTTACACCTATTACAAGATGTCAAATCATCCCGTCGAAATATCACCTGCCAATAACAACACGACAACAATGACGTCAAACGAAATAAATATATCAAATCATAATCACCAAATTAATTTACAATATTGATTGGTGACCAATTTACCAAACTACTATCAATTGTACAATACAGCATCGGTGAATAGATGCACGTATTCGCTATTAATGACTTTACATTCCTAAATTTTTGTCTATCTTTGTAATAGAAGCCTCACTGAAGAAATCACTGATCAAACATTTCATTAAGAAAAAAACAAGTCTCGTCTACTTCCGATATAAGTAAGTGCTATAAAGTACTATAAATAAAGTTGATAATATATTGGCGAAATATTATAAACAATGCAATGATTTGTGAATAAAATTTCTACACCACAAGCAGAATTTCAAATATTAGAAGAAATAATATACTGTCTTGTTAAAAAAGAAATAACATGTGGGCTTATGAACTTATCCAATACCCTTGATAGGGTACATCATGGGATTTTACTGGAAAACGGAAAGGTTTGAGTTTTATTTAATTGGAACATGGTTAGATATATAGAATCACATTTAATTAATAGCAAGCAGTGTGACATGGTGAATGAAGTATCAGGTTACAGTATGTCATTATTATGGAAAATTTCTGTATTCGGTATTCCATAGGGATTCATATTAGAACCTCTGTTGTTTATTGTTTTTATAAATGATTAACCAGACGTGATTCAAGATTTAACAAGATTTATATGAAGTTCATAAATAAATTAGAACATAATTTGAAATATCTGGACAGATGGTTTACGAACAACAACTTAAATAAAGTAAATACCCAGAAAACAAAAACCCTGCTTTTTAATAACGCTGTGCAATATAGTGAAATATTTACTGCGGTTAGTAAGTATTCTTTTCTTGGACTGAATATCGATTTACATTATAAGTTCAGGAACTACTTTGACCATATTGTTTCTGTGCTTTCTAATTAATGCTATTCACTGAAGATCGTCTCGCGCACTTGCTAGTGAAAAGACTGCTCGTACAGTTTACCACTCATGTGTTCAGTTTCGACACTTGTATGAGATTATGTGTTGGGTTAATTTTGTTTATAAATATCAGATAGCCCGAGTCTGGAGTATACTCCAACCGAGACTCCTGCAGGAATATAATAATAATAATCTTTATTAGCAATTGCTATTAAAATATACAAATATATTACCTATAAACTAAAACTTTTTCTATAATATAATTACGGACTAATTGTTCAACTATTCTAATGTTCTTAACACTTAAAAAACTACAATTAAATCATTACTGAGCAAATTAATCCTACTTATAATCTAATTGTTACATATATTTAATTTTCGTTTTTTACTTATCTGCTATTCGTTTGTAATGTATACAGTCTCTATCAAACGCTGTGTGATTACACTGATTAGTGTCAATATCCATTTTAAATTTATCGTTTGTTCTTACACAATTTATACACGTATATATAATTACGCTATCACATTTGTTTGTCAAATGACTACCAGCACAATTACCACATGTTTCCGCATTTTTACATTCTTTAGCAAAATGATTGTACCCTGCACATTTATAACATCGAACTATTTGTAGGTGTTCATATACCTTACATTTTTTCCATCCTATATTTATTTGTACCCTGTCTATGATGCTGGAATACATCGCCGGTTGAACAGACAATATAATATTTCCATAGTTCTTCTTTTTCTTATCTAAGTATTTTTTTTTCTATTTTAATTTTATCTGAGACGTCCTTATCTACGTATGTTAAGTCATTTTGCCTAATAATCGCGTATAACACTTTTTTATTGTTTTCATCAATAACATCTGCTTCAACATCAGTAATTATTATTTTAGGGTTTCTTAATTTCGGTTCAGAAACTACATATTTATTTCCAATTTCATTTATCACTTTTTCTCTTAATTTTTCTTTAGAATTGCTATCACTACAATTAACAGCTATACCACTTTTTCTAACAGTTTTTATTGTTTCAATTCCAAGTGATAGTTTACTTGGATTCACTTTATTTTTAATATCATTTTTTGTTTCGTGTGATTTTTGATCATCCTTTTTAGGTTTAACGATTAACACATCATTTTTCTTTTTCAAAAGATAAATGTCTTCTTTTCTGCCTTATTTTCGGTGTTCGAAATAAACTTTAAAAGTGTGTGAATCAGTACATTTTGTTCTGATATCGTTTTAATCATTAAGTTTCTGGTCCATTTCTTTCATTGTTTGACACACTTTCATTTTATGATAAATATCGCATACATATTATGTAATAATATCCGTGTCACTCAACTTCTTAGCTGTTTCGTCACTAATTGCAGCACATTTACTATGCATCTCTTCCTCACATACGAAACACTTTACAGTTCTTTCTGTTCTTCGGAATTCTACGCGGCAAACATAGCACTCATTGTTAGACATATTTTGGTTGTTTTATATATGTTGACCCACTTGACAAATGATTAATCATCCATTGGCTTCATCGATGTATTTCACTAATTGTTTACATCATCACAATTTCATTTGTGTCTCAATAATAAATAACAATATTTTTCTTTTCGACACTGCACTATATGCAGAGCCGATAAAAATACGTCCTAACTCTTTGAATATTAAACTACTACTAGGAACATATTTAAAAGTAAAAAAATATTTATAATTCCGTCAATATCTTCCAATTTGCTGTATTTGCTAAAATCAATTATAAATGAATTTGTTAAATAACACATAAAGACCACATAAGAGGAAAACGCTCACCTGGTACCGTCACATACAGGTCTAACATGGGTACATAGACAAGTTTTTCATCAATGTTCAGAAATATATGATCTTTCTAATGATTTTAAACAATGGGCTATTCACAAGTTTAAACAAATTCTCGACTATCTTGTTAAGAAAGCATTATATTAGAGGAGTATTATGCATAAAAGTTTTAATATGTAATTTATCTTGCATATATTTTGTGTTTTTTAATGTATTTTATGAAAATATGTGTTGTATGTTAAGTTCCTACTAGTTATATTATTATTTGCGACGTATTTTACACGTATATGTTATGGAATAAATGTATTATTACTATTACATCCGCATAAGAAATTCACAAAAGTAACTTCTTCAAAGTTGGAGTTATGTCCTACATAAGTGACCATAAATAACTCTATATTTAAAGAAATGTTTATTTTATATATAAATTTAAAATCTGTACGCATTACCCTCGGATTATTTACATTTTCATAAACTAAATTTCAGCAAATTATTACACAGTTCCGTAACAAATAATCGAATTCAATTCTTGTTATTACACTTTGCTCCTGGTACACTCAATTATAATACGGTTTACTTAGAAGTACCATAGCACGGTCCTCGTACTATCTTTCACCCTTGTTTTATGGAAATTACAAAACTTTTTGCGCGAGCTGGTTTCCGTTAAGCGGGGCAAATAAGGGTTCTCTTGCAGAGTTCTGTCCGCCACGTAGACCCATAAGCTTACGTACACATATATGCATACTACGGGAAGAAGACAATCAACCAGCTATCAATTTTCGTGATAAATTACCTCTTGCTATTTAACAAGAATTGATAAATGTAACAAAATCTTCTCTTATTAATAGAGTGACACACAACATGTGCTAGTTTTTGCTATACTATTACTATGCATATATATTCGTTAAGTATATTCAGTGAGTAAGTTGTAATTAATGTAAGCTCCTTTGTTATGTAGTTATAATGACAAGAGAATTATTTTATGTATAACATGATACATTATTTGGAATATTTTATTAAAATAATATAGAAACTCATGGTACAAATATATAAGGTATATTCTCGCGCAGCTTCTTTATGATGTAATGGCACACACCTACGTCACCACCATTGATATTAAGAAAGAAAGATTACTTTTGAATAACCACAGATGTAATAGTATATAGATTGCTACATATAGCATAATAAAATAAACGCAATACATATCACAGTCGTTTACTAATGTGTAACTAAAATTTCTTTACAAATTATCTGTTTAAGAACGCACAAAGCAAAATAATAAAACTGTGTTATTAAAAAAAGTCCCACTTGATATTATGTGACACTTTAATTAAGAAAGCTGTTTTATGTTTTTTGATAACACAATTTATAATTAGTTTACTGACAACTGACTTGAATATGTCCATTTTTTCTTGTATATTGCTTTACTAGCACCAATTAATATTGCAAAAGCTAGAAGTATTTATTCTATCACAGGCTTGTATGCACTGCTGAGATAGGTTTTATTCACAAGGAAAACGAAAATATCTAATACTCCTTCCTCGAGTGTTTTCTGGCCTGCTTTTGCAGTTCAAGACACAGCAGCTTACCATATTAGACGATCTAAAGGTAGAGGCAAATATATTGCATTATAATACAATATTGAATAAACTCATTAATTTCTATTTTGTACTCACCGCCTGTAAAGTGACATTTGGCGCATGTGTAGCTTGACTGGGAAATACGTTTTCCCGGTCGAGGCGACTGTAAAAATTGAAAAAAATACTGGCACTTTGGGACATTTCAAAAAAAAATCTAACTTGATAGTATTAAAATTTAGTCTATAAAATACTATTTCCCTCCACTATTCTTCACTAAAATTTGGGGAAATAGGAGTAACAATTAAAAATTCTTCCAAAAAAATTGTGGCTCCATCTACTTGACGACATTTTAAGCGACATCTTAAATGTACTATAAATTTATAAATATAAGAACCTCATGTTTGCCATGTGTAAGAATACAATAACTTAATTTTAGGGAAAGGTGAGTAATAGTTACGTACATGAAATGCTTAACTTAATTGGTAATCTATTTTAGGTTAGGTATGATACTAATGACATTAATCAATAATATTTCTTTAATTTAATTGTCGTACAAAAAATATTGTACAAACCACTTGCGTGAATACATCTTCCACGCATTCGCGCAATTGAAAGCACTCGCTTCCTGCGGTCGCTCGTGCTTACAATGTGCGCTCATGCGGGAAAACAGCCTTCCCGCACTTGGTTCGTAAATAACTATTTTATAACCTCTTCCTAAGTTCTTTTGCATATACATGAAATTAAAAGTATTTGGCTTAACAAAAATATTTACAAAACTTAATAACTGCACTAAGTACATGAAATAGTAACTATAACTACAAAAAATACTATAAAACTTCAAAATCTAAATATAAATAAAACACAAACTACAAACATATGATGGATGACGCAACATTGATGACGTAAGTTGTGCGGCGCGGAAATGGACGAATTTGAGTCAAACTTGTAGCATACCTTATGTATTTGTACTATGCAAACACCTATAATGTGGTGTTATGACTGTTACATCACCATAAAGGAATAATTTTATTAAAAACTATATAAATAGCTCAGAAATATATACAATCGGAGATTGAGCTTGTAATCTTTTAAAGATACATTTAAGTGTACGTAGTGATTTTATTTCGTAATATAGATACTAAAGCAGCGTATACTGCTTGTGTAATGGAACACTTGATATAGCAAGTCCAAAGTACATCAGAATTGCAACGTCGCGTACTGTATCCCCACTCTCGCTACGTTTAGCGGTGAAGCATCGACTGGTAATATCACAGTTTCCTCTACCATCTCCTGTATTTCGTCGCGCGTCCAGTACGGCCACAGAATACGACGTTGCAGTATTTACTTGGTAATATCTGGTGCTTCATTACACAAGCTGTATATATAGAATCATACGTTCTCCTAAGAATTGTGATCGCTCATTTCTCGTTTGAGCTCTAGCAACTCGTTTCTTCTTCCTCCGTTCTTCTTTTCTTACTCTAAGCTGTTGTTCAGCTTTGATTCCGCAGTTATCCTCCTCCACGCATCTCGGTGCTAGACTCTGCTTCTCTCATCCCGTATCTTCAGTTTCTTAATATCCTCTATCACCTGATCCTCCCACCTGCGTCTCGGTATCCCACTTCCTCGACTTGTGTTTGGTTTCCATGTAGTGATTTTCAATACTTCCCTGTTGTTTTTGATTCTTCTTATGTGGCCGTACCATTCGGAATCTTTGTACTTTTATGAACTTCACGATATCTTCTCCTTCCTTTTTCTATTTTGAAGTTCATTAGGGTTCTGTATTCTCCATCTGCCACTTTCTTCGGATCATATATTTTTCTTACAATTTTCTTCTCAAACCTTCTCAGTTCCTCCTGTTCTACATTTGTCAGATTCATTGTCGCTGCCCCATAAGTCAGTACTGGTCGGATTGCTGCACTAAATACCCTCGTTTTTGTATTTTTGCTTATCCTCTTCCTTTTAAGTATGTTTTTGTATTTATAATAAGCTCTATGTCCGGCGTGTACTCTATGATCTCTCTACATGTTCCTCTCTTTCTCTCTGTTTGTCGTTACACCTAAGTAGTTAAAGTGTTCAACTATTTTAAATTCGTAATTTCTTTTTTTACTTTCTTGATTGTTGTATTTACTGTTTCCGTAGTTTATCGTTAGGCCTCTTTCTTTGTTGCTTGATCAATTTTTTGAATTGCTTCTTCCAAACTTCTCCCCAATGCAACTTACTGAAGTGTAACTTCATTTAGCATAAGCTATTTACATGCACATAAATATTGTCATTCATATTGCTGTAAAATAAGCTTAGTTCCTTAAATACCTTATCACTTCATAGTTAAGATTGAACCCTTGAATGGTACCACTTAACCAGGAAGAGTAACAACAACTATTGTCAGTTATATGCTGGATTTCACAACAAAAGCAAAGTATTAATTAGACCATTTCTGAAACTGGACATACATTGGAAAAATATTTTTGCAAAATCAGAAATTACAGTAATTATCGTAGATGCTCAATTTTACACTTTACATATACGTCGCTAAGACAAAAGGGAATCATAAACTCCCAAATAAAATGAAGTAAAGTTAAGTGAAGTTATGCCATGCGAATTACCTATTCACGAAAAATACTATAAAATTAATTGGAAAGCTTTGACTTAATTAAACTAAAATCGACTTAAGAAGAAACTGATCAATAAACAAAAAAATAGCTCAAATTGTTTCACAGTCCACAAAAGTTAAACAATAGTTATCTAAAATTAGTATGTTTCGGAACAAATTTGCAAAGCTAATCTGAACAAATAATTAATTAAATCATGAGCTCATTAACACAATTAAATGAAGCTGATAAATAGAAGCTTCTAGTATCACCACAAAAATTAATACATTGTCAAAATTCGGTGATTAAAAACTAAAAGGATAGTAATAGGAATGTATGACACGTATTCATAAATTGAAATACAAAATGCTAAGAATCGAAAGTTCTTTTGATAAATGTGCTATATTTAATATGTATGTCTGAAAGGCGATTAAGTTATCAAACACGTAGCTTTAATACCCCTATCAATAAATAAAATTAAATATAGTTTCGATTCAAACTTCAAATACACGTGACAATTAAAAGTGAGGGTGTCTTCACACAAACTTCTGACAGAATATCACGGTTCCTATAAATGGCTTTCACATCCGATTGCATCATACGATGACACGCATCACCAAGGGTTGTTCAGCTTCCAAGTACTAAAATTACATAATAGAATAAGAAATCCGAAAATAATGAGCCAGTTAGTGATATTAAGAGCCCTGAAAAGTATATTATATATATAGCTGTATATTTAGAAGATAAATTCAGCAATAGTAACATTTATCCCAGACTATCCCTCCTGTGCGTGTTATATAATATATATAATAACTTATAGAAGAAAAATTAAGGAAAAGAGTATAAACTTCATCGAGTGATATACAGATGGGATTTAAAGCAGGCAGGTCTACACAAGATTGGTTACTTGTAATTCACCATATAGCCAAAAGTATAATTAGAATCAAACAACACTTTCTTGTATACTGCAGATACCTGGAAATTCCACCAGCAAGAGAGCGATAGACGCAAAGATGATAGCTATATACACGATAAAACATAAAATGTAGACAGAGCCAGAAAAACCTGCTAAAAATATTTATAAAAGCATGGGGAGTCAGGCGGGAACCATACTCAACTTTTTGCGGTTTATAATAATAATAATAGAAAATATATCAAGAAAATTGAACTAATTTACAACAGGTACACACTACCATAAACTAGAGACAATTATAATCAGTGTTGTGCACTATCTGGATGATTTTATCTAGATAAAGATTTGTTATCTATCATCTTATCTAGATGACACTACAAATATTTATCTATCATCTTATCTTAGATAAAAAGAAAACAGATTATCTGAATGTTTTAGATAACAGATAATATTTTTCGTGAAACCAATAAAACCATCGCCGTCCCTGTAACTCTACTTATATCTATATGGTTTTCGACTTTCGTACAATGTAGTACATTTTTCGCAGTAACGTTGGTACTGGTACGTTCGAAAAATGTGTTGTTGCAGCGCTGCTTGTCATTGTCACTAAATGTCATTTCACTTTTCACTTGTCATATTTTGTGAGCTTATCACAAGTGTCCAAGTTTATAGATGTGTTTATAAATAAATATTGCTAGTGTAGTGTGTAGTTTACTCATGCTTCATGTTAGTGAGTGCATGTGTAGGTATGTATGTATGTGATATTGATAAGTTAATAACTACGTGAACATGTCGTTAGCTAATTCCAACATGGAAAAGTTTCTAATAAAAGTGGCCATAATCAAAGAGATTGAACAGAGATTTCAACACTTGTTTGACATGAAAACCTACCCAGCCAAAAGTAAAGCTATTGTGTCAGCAATGAGTCACCCCGAATTTAAAACCAAATGGATTCCTGAGAGACTTGTTAATTACTGTAAAGAAATATTCATTAATGAATTTACTTTTTTGACTTCACAGTCCATTACAGATAGTGAATCCGAAACGCACGACAGCGGTGATTTTTTTTTTAAATCGCTTTCTGCCAAGAGACAAGGGTCCGAAAAGAGGAGACTAAATGTGAACACTTCACAAGATGATAGTTATCTAAATTATAAAGGAAAAGAACCGAAAATATTACATGCATACCCAACCATTAAAAACATATTCTTTAAATATAACACGACGCAACCATCTTCAGCGCCGATTGAAAGACTTTTGAGCATCCTGTTTTCAGAACCGAAAAATTGGGGACTGTAGGAATAGCATAAATTTTGTAAATTAGTCACTAGCAATACGAATATGAAAATCAGTGACAGAAAGTTGGTACCACGCAAATCCGACTTGTCTCTGAATCATTAATAATAGTAAATAACATAAGAATGTATATTAAATTTGTTCATATTTAACGTTGTGCATTACCTATATCAAAAAATATCATCCTCATACTTCCTATATCAATTGATACCTAAACCACGCTGAATTCTAAAATAAAAACCTGAGTTCTGAGGTTTTTACTTGATTATCTATTGAATTATCTAGATAAATTATACTTTATCTGTCATCTTTATCTAGATAATCATTTGCAAATTATCTTTTATCTGTACCTATATAATATTTTTCGGAATTATCTGTTATCTTATCTAGATAAAAAAATGGTTATCTATGTACAACACTAATTATGGTGTATATGGGCAGCCTCAGAAAATTGACACTAAGTATAAAGACAGCTGGAATATCCAGAAGCAGTAAGTGTATAAAAACACAAAATAAAAGATCTCTGAATTTGTATTAGTGTCAATGTTCATGTACTAACGTCAATTGTGGTTATTAACGGGCCAGCTGAAGATAGTAACCTGAGAGATAAGGGGAAAGATCAAGGGTGTGACACAAATATCAGGAATAATACCATTAGAAACCAAATAGACGTGAAAGTAAGAAGTTTATTGGGACAAATGAAAACACCTTAGATGGTTTGGAAGTGTGGTGAAAATGAGAGGAACTATGAGGGTGATGTGGGAAATGCCCACCGGAAAACATATAAGACAAGGTTGACCTAAACAGCGTGATCAAGGATGCACTAAAGAAAATAAAACTCAAGCGGACCAAACCAGAGCAGGTTTGAAAGACAGAAAGAAATGAAGAACGACCATCGCCTCGACACTACCGATTATAGAAATTCGGGATAAGTAAATGTCGAAACAAACATAATAAAATAAAACAATTAGCTTATTTTCAAAATATTGTTTATCGTAATAGGAGTCATCCGATTCAGATATCAATCCTGAAACTTGGAATACATAACTTTAAAGACTCGACTATATAGTATCACATTGGCTTTAAATTTTTTGGCAAGTATACTCTGAATAATAGTAAAAGTAATAATAGTAACTTCGCAGCAAATACAATATTTTTGTACAGAAACAACTATTTGGTACACATTTAATTCTCTTCCACACCTCGTTTATTCGCCTAATCTATGCAGTCAACTTCACAGTAAATGATACTGTTCTACATTATCCTACTAATAAGTCCGTCAATCAAATTTCGTTAATACAAAATAAAAATACAGCACATTAATTTAAGGTAACATTAAAATATACAATTTTATTACAATATCCTTGAAAACTTTAAAAAGTAAAACGTTGGACACAAGATAATTTCAAAAACATAATGCTATAATTTTACTATTCTTTACAAGAATTCATCCCTACCTCTGATGAGTTAAAATATATTTTAACATATATATGAAGCAGTATGAGCAGAAGCAGTGCTTGCTTTAAAATATTTTAGAGACTATTAAATGGCGAAATAATAATTATTAGAATTACATTATAATGCGATTTTGATTACAGTCGAGTTGATAAAACAATGTATACCTCAAAATCTGTTAGGTCTTATCCAAATATTGGTATTGCTGAAGTTTTCTTTCTCACTTCCTTCCGCGTTGGCGAGTATCCACTGAAATCTCACCCCAGGCGCATAATCACGGCCGATAACGCTTCAAATAATTGTTGGTAGATATTGTGATATGCATTAATAATATCCTTAATTATTCCGATAAAATTATGTTATTTATTTCTATTAAATATCTATGACAAATCCAATTTTTCAGAGGGTAGATATATTTATATAAGTATACGAAAATCCAAAATTTGAAATATCTTATTTCAATTGCTATTATATACTATCCTACTTATAAATAAGTTATTAACAATTATTAACAACTGGTGTCAGGAAAATAAAATTAAACTGCGTATTAATAAATGTGCAGTTGTGACATTCACAAAAATTAACACACCGGTCTTATTTAACTATTCTGTGGACTCAGTAATCAAAGCTAGGCAGACCAACATTAAAGATCTGGGTGTGTTATTTGACTCCCGTTTGGACTTCACTAGCCACATACAATCTATTTGTTCTTCTGCCTCACGCACGCTTGGCTTCGTAATAAGGTCTTGTAGAGGCTTTTCGAATCTGTCAACATTTACCACCCTATACTATACACTGGTTCGTCCAAAATTGGAGTACGCATCAATAATATGGTACCCTTGCTACGTGTACCAGTAACTTGCTTTGGAGAGAGTGCAGAAGAGATTGACAACCGGGTTTGCTGTCCTCAAGGGACGTGATTAAACTAGTGTCACGCGTCGCGACGCGTCTTACTAGGGGTGTGTGTGTGTGTGTCTGAATTCAGAGTCTTCTGAGGACTCCCTGTCAAAAATTGGTCGAAATCGACCGTGTGGTTACCGAGATATGGGCGTTTGAAGTTCGTGCATTTTCCCGGCTTTCGCGTGGATTTTCGTCCTCTGAAATCGGTCAAACATAACTCCGGGCTCTCGCACCGGATTATTATTTGTTACATGCACATATATTAGATATTCATAGGATGGACAGTGATATTAATATTATTAATTAAAAGGTGTTTCTTACCCGATTTCCTTCCGGTTTTTGGTGTTTTCTACAGGAGGCTGAGTGCCTCCGTGACAGTCTTGTGTTTTCCTCGGGGTTTCGCCGTCGTAGTGTCCTCCAGAGAGGAACTTTCTACGAGGTTTGCCCTGAGGAAAAACTTCCTGTTTAAATCTTGAATAAACTCTGCAAGAGAGTTTATTTCGGCGATCTTCCTGATGTGTGTCATCGGCGTGGCCCTTGGTTGCCTCGTGGCGATCCTCAGGCAGCGGTTCTGCACCCTCTCGAGGCGCTCCAGGGTGGTCTTCGGCATGGTTGCCCATGCAGGGCTGGCGTACGTCAGGATTGGCCGGATATGTACTTTGTACAGTATCACGGCCGCCCTCGTGGTCAGCGCCTTGGATCCCAGCAGCGGCATCAGCTGGCCCATCCTTGCTGTGGCCTTGCCGCATGTCCTGGTGGCGTGCTTCCTGAAGGTGAGGTGGTTATCGAGAGTCACTCCCAAGTAGTCGATTCCACTGGTCCAGTCGACCTCTGTACCTGAAATCATAACTTTAGGGGGGTTTCTTACGTGCCTCTGCGATATTATCGCCGCTTGCGTCTTCTTCGGGTTGATGTTCAGGCCCCATAAGTCGTAGAATTCCTTCACCCTGTCCAGCTGGTTTTGAGCCAACCTGACAGCGATGTCGGGCTTCATGGACTTTGCCACGATTGCGGTGTCGTCTGCGTACAGTGCGTTGTACACTCTGTGATCCTCTGGCTTCGGGATGTCGCTCACGTAGATGGTGAAGAGGGTCGGCCCCAGGGCCGATCCTTGTGGTACTCCGGATTCCATCCTCCCCGGCTCGGAGTTCACACCGTTTACTACGGTGTTGAATTTCCTGTCGTGGAGGTAGGATCGGAGGGTCTTCAGGATCCTTGGTGGGAAGTTGGCGTTGCGCATCTTCCACAGGAGTCCCTCGTGGCGGATCTTGTCGAATGCCTTCTCCAGGTCGAGTGCCACTATCACAGTGTACTCGTTCCTGTTGAATGATGAGGTCATCTGCTCAGTGAGCCTGTACACCTGCAGGGTGGTCGAGTGTTGCCTCCTGAAGCCAAATTGGTCCGGGTCCGCTAGCTCGTTGTTGCAGAAGAGATTTCTAAAATATGTCTCTTTTATACTGAGCGGCGTTTACCCCCCCCCCCCCCACGTGGTACTAATTATGATGCACTCTTAAATACCCATAATTTTATAAGCTTAACTTCAAGGAGGCAGATAGCCAGTGCTGGTACTAAGAAAATTAATCAAAAATGAAATTGACTCGCCCTGCCTTCTATCGGCCGTTGACTTTTTGGTGCCAACGTATGCAACGCGTTCGACTGATACGTTTTTAGTTGCCAGAGCTCGAAGGAATGTGACGGTTACAGCACTGCTAACTCACATGACAAGAAACGCGAATATTTTATATTTTGATCCCTTCCATATTTGATCCTTGCCTGATGCCATGAAAATTGCCAGTTATTGCATTCAGTTATTGTCAAAGAGCCCGATAAGATAAATACAATACTGTGTAATGTATTTTGATATATATGCTAATATAACACTTTGTTTTTTTTTTTTTTGTTAATGGAAATATGCTGATATTTTTGTTTGCATTGTACTAAACTTTAATTTTTGTCCTGTAAATGGATTTTGTCTGTTGGACAATAAAGTTTATTATTATTATTATTATTATTATTATTATTATAAAGTTCGATTTACTTTGTGTATATGTAATGTACAGAAAAATTCCATGAATGCTCGAAAACACAAACTGATGATCCAACAACGGTGAATTATACATTATAATATAATATGCATGTCAGATAGGTATAGCTTTAACACGACTCCTCCTTGTAAATAAGGTATCACTACAGTAGTTTATTTTACGATGTGTATTATCTTTAGTCATTTAAGCTATTATTAAACAAATAATTCAATAAAATGAATAATGATACAAATCTACAAAAATAAAATCGTGACATAGTAGAAATAACGTACATTTGACTATAATAGACTTTTTTTTTAAATAGCTAACTTATACACTTTCCAACAGATACAGAAAAGGCCTATTGAAATTGACAAAAAGAATCGGCAGCAGGAGAAGAAGAAGAGGAAGATGAATATAGAAAAAATGGTGCAGAAGAAGATGAAGAATCACAAACTGAATTTAAAGCGTTCCTTCTAGAGCGCAGCTGTAGGTAAATCGTGGCGAGAAAAAAGACAAAAAGGTCGCTACCAGATGATTTTGGAAGAGAAAAATCCAAGAGAAGAATAGGAGCAGAAGGTAAAAGCAGATAGGACAAGAAAATGTGAGATATATTATCTAAGTGGATTATATTTAATATGGACCAAGCTAAAGAAAAAAGGACTGGAAAAAGAAGTATCTACAAGTCGAGTAGCTTGATTGCAGATCTATTGGGCCATGCCTATTTAAACTTAAATAATATTGTATATTATCCATTTCTATACAAGTTAGCTTCGTCGTATTAATATATTTTAAGAAGATTTATAACTATGGTCGGCTACAACGCAATAGCGAATCCTTGATGTTAAAAAAAAAGAGAAATGAGAATAGGATAAGGGAGTTCAGGCAAATCAGTTGAAAAACTACAAATGATAAAATTGAAATTGACGTTGTAAGTAAACAAAAATCCAGATTAGTTTAGTAGAAACAAAAACCTAAGCTATAATTGATTTATTTGTTCCCAAGAACAATTAAAACAAGTTAGAGTTATAAAAATACGTTCTATTTTAAATATTTATAAAAACGTAATATTAAATATATAATATCGTTAAAGCACAAGGATCGATGCTTGTTTCCTTTATATATAAATCGCTTATACAAGTTATCCAGGCCTCATGTGTAAATTTTACTTTGTACTCAGATGTATTTCTGCACTAATTTCAGATAAAGACTGGGATACATTGATATGCAAGTGAAATGGTATTTTGTGGTGTTTAGGCGTGGTTTGGTTGACAGAACCTTTTTTTTAAATCCAGATAAAACAAATTAAAGGATTATACATATCTACCAGAGGAGTGCGTCCTTATTAAACTTACAAGTTGATGGTAGAGCAGTTGATAAGAACAAGAACACTTTTCATTTTAATCAACATTTGAATTGTAAATCCCATTCTAAGAAACTAATAGGTACCAGCTGCCTTTGGTTCATTATCTTATTTGTTAATTAAAATGTATTCTCTCTTGGGATTGGTTGATCAGCTCATGCCATGCTATTGTTGAGTCCCGGTTTTGATTTTAATAAATATTTGAACTGGAAGTCCCATTGTAAGGAACTAGCAGCGACGGATGCATTAGCTTATTTGTTCCAAAATTTAGAATGCTTCTGTGCAGGGATTGGTTGATCGTATCATGTCCGGCTATTGTTGAGTCTCGGGTTAGATATGGAATAACATTTTGGGGAAGTTCTGTCTTTTTGCGGGACGTATTCAAATGCTTAAAGCAAATTTTAAGGATAATTGCCGGTTGCAAAATATGTTATTATGTATATTTTAATTATGTACTTATATTTTTAAGAACTTACATACATTTCAAAGAATAAATTCTCCAAATTGTATTGGTCCAAAGGTATACAATGCACTTCGTATGAATATAAAAGAAATTACCAATTTAAACCATTTTAAAACCTCACTCGATCAAATTATTATATGGTCTAAACTTAAACTGTGAAAGATTACTTTTCTTCATTGAAATGATTTTAATGTGTTCTGTTTATATTACGTAAAGTGTATTTTTATTATTCATATATTTAATGTTTTAATGGCGTAAACTATGCAAATTACTTTATAAACCAGGTTTTAATAATAAACTAAACAAAACATGGTTTACAAAAAAAAAAACATAGTTATATAAATATAATACTCGTAATCAAGCATAGTATTTGTACCTTATCATACGTTATGTATTTACACAGCGTGGTGTAGATTATTGGGCGAGAAGCTCTATAATTAACTTCATAGTCATGTAAAAAGTTTATCGGTAGCAGTGAAAACTGTCTGGCTTAGTAACAATATTTACAATGTAAAAGCATTTTTAGCAAAGGGGTACTAGTGTGTATCTTGTTTTATTTAGCTTTTATACGTAGTTATTCTATATATTTCTCAGTTCCTAATTTATTATTTTATATCTGATACTTTATTGTCTGTATTTTATTTATGTGATCTATAAATTTATACATATATTTAATTACTTAGTGAAATACTATTATTACATCTGCCCGTTCCGCCTTCCATTTTCTGTATTGAAAATTCCATAAATAATTATCCTCTGTCCTAAAAATCATTTAGAATAATTGCACCAATTTATTTCCCCACACGTACTTTCATTCTACTCCATAATTCCTCTTAATACAAGTATTGTATTGCGTTTACGTGAGGATATACTAAATTAAAAGCCCGGCATAAATTGTTTCGGTTTTGCCATCACGAACTCTTCATAAGCGTGCGTATTTATGTATGTACATTTGTACATACGAACACACGTAGGAAATGGAAAATAAACATTTTTGCATGTACCTCAAAAACAGATAAAACTTTCAGTTACGTGTATAATAGTCACGTGCAGAGTATCTCATCTATATTTTGTTGTATAGATCACTTTTGCGCCCGAACATAAATATACATATTGATGCCAAGATAAGGTTTAGCGAACGCTATTTCAGTTAGAGTTACCAGGTACACGTTATCTATAAAGCCTAAAATAATGTTCATGTACAACATCCATACCTATATCGACTTTGAATATTTATGTTGACCGCGTATGTACGTTGTTGTGGTTTCAGTGTTTATGAGATGAGCTAAATATGACTAACTAAGCTCCTACGTAAATAACAGTAAATACGTGTTCCATAAATTATTTGTTTGGAACTACTAACAGGCATTTAAAATTGGTCAATATTTATGGCAATTATTGTTAAATTTATCTATACGATGGCTTTTTTAGTAATATTCAGATTAAAATAAATTAATAAAGTTGACAACTTAATTGAAAGATTACGAGATGATTTTTTTTATCCAAAGCATTATATAAATTCGTAATTGTTGACTTTGGAATGGAATATATGGATTACAAATAATACTAGAAATAAGTTTTATAAATCATTATGATCCTCTTGATTACTATGAGTATTTTTTCTATTCTTATTTAATGTGTTTGGCAGGGGAAGTCGTCACAATCTCGTCCAAAAAAAATGAGTCGCTGTAACGCAACATATTATTAACCTTAAGAGTATAGAAACGTATTTTATATAAATCTGTCTGTTACAAATACCAGATAGTTCTAAAATCTTACCATCTTCAAAAATATTTATTTATATTAATTGGCCGATACTTGCTGGACATCCAAATTATTTAATAATAGTAGACTTATTCCGTCTACTATTATATGACATGTTTCGCTATCACTGTAGCTTCTTCGGATATTCAATTACTACTAAACTATATATTTTCTACAAAATGAGGTGTTCAGATCTTACAATGTCTAGAATACTGTGGGGAATTTACTTTATGACTTTTTATTATCTATTTTATGTTAAAAGTATTTTATAACAATAGCTTTTAAATAGTTTATGATCTTAAGGTCTGTTATAGGTTTTTATTTAATGTGGGTTTGGATTTTCACAATACATATTAAAAAGAGGTGAATTATTAAGATCTAATTGTTCATTGAGTAATATGTCTGAATTTTGAAGTTTGCTTATTTCAAGAGACTCTAGTAAGTTTAATCGGAAGCCTTTTGTTTCTGAATGTAAAATTTCAAAATTACTATTAAATTTGTGGTTATAATTTCATGCATAATTGTGGTTATAATTTGTTGCATAATTTGATTCCATATTTTTGTTGTTAAAACATCTGTAGTGTTCCTTAATTCTATTATCGAAATTTCTACACGTTTGGCCAATGTATGCTTTTATTACGAATTTCGATAAAAGAATTAAGGAACACTACAGATGTTATAGCAATAAAAATATGGAATCAAATTATGCATGTCACCTGTTGGAAAATAACCACAAATTTAATAGTAATTTTGAAATTTTACATTCAGAAACAAAAGGCTTCCGATTAAACTTACTAGAGTCTCTTGAAATAAACAAACTTAAAAATTCAGATATATTACTCAATGAACAATTAGATCTTAATAATTCACCTCTTTTGAATATGTATTGTGAAAATCCAAACCCACATAAAATAAATACCTATAACAGACCTTAAAATCATAAACCATTTAAAAGCTATTGTTATAAAATACTTTAACATAAAATAGATAATAAAAAGTCATTAAAGTAAATTACAGAAATTCCCCACAGTATTCTAGACATTGTAAGATCTGATTTTGTAGAAAATATATAGTTTAGTGGTAATTGAATATCCGAAGAAGCTACAGTGATAGCGAAACATGTCATATACTTTGAAATAAGTTGTGTTAATATACTGGATTTATTGTAAATTGTGTTTTACTCCGTCTACTATTATTAAATATTTATTTATAATTAAATAATTAATAAAAACTAGCCACACTGATCGGTTTCGTCTAAGTCTAAGAAGAAACCTTTCTTTTAGAATTATATTTGTTTTTATACAATACCGACACTTACCGATCCAAAAGGTACACATTACCAAAAATTGTAGTCATCTAGTGCCTCATTTTCGAGAAATATATTTTCTTAGAAACATTGAATTTTTCAGAGAAATGGCAATAATTAAATACTTTGAATTTCAAGCCTATATTATTCTATTACTTTTTGACAGCGAATGCGAAAATGTAATAATATACAGAGTTTCATTTAAAAAATTGTAACCTGGTCAGCCTCCAAGTTATGGAACAGTCTAGGTATATAATACAAAATAAATGTAAAAGGTGATCCTAATAAACCGCTGTCATAGCGGTAAAATGCTTCGATATGTATTTACTCATAAAGTCACTCACCCTGTATAGATTTTGTTTGTGTTTTTTATATAGGTAGTCTGATCATTTAATAGTGATACGAGTCAACAATGACAATTATTATTCCCGGGAGCCGAATTTATGAAACGAGCCGCAAAGCGGCGAGGGAGTAACTCGGCTCGAGAGAATAATAGTTATTATTGAGATTTACACTACTTTATCTACGACTGACTGAAGATTACTAAAAAAATCCAAATAATTAAACGAAAATGTCAGATTACTATATCAATATGACGTTTGACGGTTAGACAGTTTGTAACATGGCCGTACTTGTCTATCGTTACTACGACAACGTTGGGAACGTTATGTTCTTATTGGCGGAATGCAGGGAATAATGGTAACGTTATGTCTCATTATTCCCAGGTCGCATTTCATTATTCCCTCTGGGTATTATGAGTGTTATTATTAACCAATAGTGATTAATATAGTACCTGCTTTATTGTTTAGTCGTCGATAAAACATATTAATGGTATTAGCTAATACTTTAAAATTTCCACCTAAATTTAATCTCAGATTATTTCCGAACAACAACTTACTCAAAACAACGTAATTATTAACACCGAATAATGTCACTGTGACGTTGTTTGTAACATAACTCGTATGTTTTCTTAAAAGTCATATATTATTAAATTTTAGTTATGGTTTATTTCAGAAACGCCACTCCATTGTTTTTGGTCTTGTATTTCCGTATACTAACATGTTTGGTTCAGATAGGATTCTTTTATTGACAATTCAATCTACAGCAACACTTAGCATTTCTCTCCTCTTTTGTACAAACCTAATTCGAGGTTTTAATCAGATTACGTCGCGCAAGGTAGTATGTCAAAGTTCTCTTCACATAATTGATTTGGTACCACTTGAATTGGACGCGGCAAACTCAACGTGCGAAATCTTGTCCCTGTTAATTAAACACGTGACAATTCGACGCAAACGATAATTCAATGCATACTGCAATTCGACGCATACGACAAGTGGACGCTTGGGATTATGCAATTTTGTAACCTATCTTGCACTAGTTTGCTTAATATTTCATTAATATTCAAGTTGCATATATTGTTATAAGTCGGTAACTTTTTTTTATAGAAGTCATCAGTGTTACCTCCTCGAGATATCAGAAGAGTGTAGTTCTTTAAGTGATACGTATACAAATGGGTTATACAAGGTCTGGCAATTAAATCACGAGAATTTTTTCTGTAGTTCTTGTTAAATAAAATCACATAATTTTAACTTAATAGCCTCCCTTGAGTATGATACATTTCTTCCAGCGGATCTCCCAGTGCATGAAGCATCGTCAAAATCACTTGAATTAATATACCATAAGACCGCGTGCGTCTGCATTATCGCGATACCTGTAGAGTAAGCGAAACAGATAGAGATGTCTGTGTATTAGAACGGTAAACAAGTAGACGCAGTGTTATACTGGATTACAACAGAGCTAGTATTTCGCATATGCCTATGATGCACTCGTATTTGTCCAAAAAATTCACATTTATACGGTGTAGTCGGGCAGTCGCATTCGCCGTCGCTTCCACATATGGGCATCAGTTCGAGTTTTATTGTTGCTTAAGCATAACATTTTTTTAGCTAATTACAGGTTAATTGCAATGTTGAATTACAATTCTGTTTTAAGAAGTAAATATTTTATGTTTCAGTAATTTATTATAGTTGAGTTTTTAGATTATAATATTTGTTGAAAAATATTATTTTAGTTAAGAAGTTTTTTTTATTTTAAAGTCAAGGAGTTATTTATTATTTATTTTTGCTCTTTTATGTTGTTTATGAAGCTGTGATGAGTTACTTCACTGACATATTATCAGTGATTATCTGATGCTTCAAACAACTACAAATAATTACTTACAACGGGAACGCAATACCTATTACACTGCTCTTCACTTGATTTGCCTACGAATACATTGATACGTATAACTTATACGCCCGCTGTCGGTGTGGCAATTCAAGTTGGCACGCCCATTTATAGTCGACCAGTAGTTACTAATACATGCATCGCGCTATGAACGGCGGCCACACGGTATAGCATACCTTCAATCTATCTTCAATCGTATCAGGACGGTGTCCTTGCAGCGGAGTTTTCATATTGGGAAACATGAAAAAGCCTGCAGGGGCCAGATTCAGGCTATAGAGGCGGGTGGGAGAGCGCTGATATATTTTTTTTTGCTAATAACCACCCGAGTAGGTCTGGCACATAAACGCTGTAGAACAACAAGGTAGAAGGGACTGTTATCCTTTGTCAAGAACTTTTTATAGATCACGCCCATAATGTCAAAAATACAAATTACCATTTTCTTGATTTGAAGCCGTGATATTTTGGCTTTAGTCGGATGCTTTCTTCCCTTCTCAACCTCAATTTAGATACATTTTCATCTAGTTATGCTAATTAGATCAGTTTGTTGGTAAATAGGATAAAACTTGTTGCAGAATTAATTCCGCACATTTAATTGTTAGATGCGATTCATAATACATTAAGCAAGCGAATGCTGATGGTTTCAGTGTTAGTCGAGTTATTTAAAAATTGTGTTCGACATTTCAAGAATATGTTTATTAGGAAGTCAATACAATATTCCAACTTCTTCTTCATCTGCTTTTGTACATTGTCGAATTTATTTATTCCCATATCTTCTTCTTAGTTGTGATGTGGTTTGCGCGCAATTTGAAAATCAGTGTAACTTATGCTGACGCCTTTTTACTTCTCCTTACTGCGGATAGCAGAATAGGTCTGGAACGACACAGAGCTAAAGTGATAAGGATACTCCCCGATTGGTGTAGGTCCAGAAAGTTTGAGGTATCTGTAGAAAAAATATCATACGCATTCCTGAAAGGCAACTTTAAGGGTAACCCAACTAACAAACTTGGCAAAACCATTAAGAAATGATGTCGATAATCACGTACGGCGCAAGTGTGTGGGCGAACAGGGCCAAGCAAGATATACCAAACAAATGATTAATGGCGCACAAAGAGGTATTCTAGTCAGACTCAGAGGTACGTACAGTTAACATCCGCTGACGCCCTGCAGGTAGTCACAGGAGTGCTGCCCATGGTTCTGGAGGTGATGCGAAAAACTGCATTATACTGATTGAGGAAGAGAAAAGCTCAACAGGTTATGGGTCATAGACCACGTCACAAAACTAATAGAAATAAACTTATTGTTGACATGTAGCAACTGCGGTGGTCTCAATTAACTAAGGAAAAACAAACACTTGCTCTCCTCCCAAACATAGAAGAACGTCTAAAGTTGTGCACTTTGTCCCATTCAAGAGACTTCTACAGTGCCTAGCTGGAAATGGACAGTATGCGCTATATCGTATGGAAAGAGGACTAGCACAACCCGACCAGTGTGGATGTGGAGACACCTGCTGCGCTGCCCGCTCTTGGATGGAGTCGCTGACGATGATAGACGGATGACTGAGAATCTGAACTTGTATCAAGTACTGGGTGCTCCAGTCACTTTCGACATTTTTAACAGACTGGCGAATAAGCTAACAAACACTCTCGCAGAACGATATGTACAGCAACTAATCGTTGATCGTCAACTATCTTTTTAGTAGTAATATTCTTAATTTGTCTTTGCTAATAATTGACTATACTTCATGTTTCTAGTCGACAAAATAACTATTACAAAATGTTGCAAAAGGTAACTCAGAAATTGTTCAAATTTTGAATTAGCTGTTGGTGATACTTAATCCGAGAAAAGGTAACTCAGAAATTGTTCAAATTTTGAATTAGCTGTTGGTGATACTTAATCCGAGTTAGGATGCCATCAATGAAAAAGTATCCACTAAATCTCTAACCCAAAATATCACACCACACATGTACGGTAAATGTATGTCGTCGATTGATTTCCACAATTGCTCTTGGATTTTGTTGACTCCAATAACAGTGAATACTTCTGCTATAGACGTCAGTATTGCTAAAAGTGCACTCATCGGACCAAATCACATTTCTGTAGAATAGCTCATTTTAATGTAACAACACACACAATTGGTGTCGTCGATTTGAGTCGTTTTCATAACACGCTTGTACTTTTGTGGGATGTATGGTTTAAATGTGCATCTTTTTAAGAATTTATGAACAGTGTCCTTTGACGTGCCAATGATATGTGCGACCTACCGAGTTGAAGCTCTTGAATTTTCTTGAGCACTGCAAATGGGCATCTAACTAAACGTTTTTTTCGAAATTGGCGTCCATCTTTCTTTGGTTTTATAAAATCTCCGTGATTTCTTAACTTTCGTTCAATATTTATAAAGAACTACGTACGCCTCTTAAATGTTTGCAAAGATCAACTCAAATGTGAACTATTGATATCAATCGGCACTCTTGAAATGAGGATGATTTGATATATCATTGCGCCAAAAGGCTACTCAACAAATAAAGCGGTAATTTGTAATTGAAAATTAAAGTGTTCCAATTACTTATATTAGTGAAAAAGAGCGCGGTAGATGCCCAACTTGGTCAACTAATGGCATCTACCGCGCTTTATGTGTTAAGTTAGCGTTTTGTCGCAATTATATCAAATAATCCTCATTTCAAGAAGCGTCGATTATTATCCGTAAAGAAATAACAATATGATAACAAAATAATAACAAAACTGCAAGAAATAATACAAACAACAATAAACGAATTTTTTTTTTATATATAACAAAATATTTTAACAAAAACATGTTACAAGATCTCTAACTCTACAAAAAAAGTATTGCTGTTTACAAAAAATGACTATTGCTTGACAAAAATTACATATTAAAAAAAAAAGTTATACTCTTTTGTAGTATTTATACACTTGTCTTATGTGGCTTCTGAATTTCTGAAATCATATTATTAATAACTGAGTTACAGCGTGGTGCATTTTCCGGAAGACTACTGGTATGAAAACGGTGTTATTCTCATATTCTTTTAGTATAACATTCTTTACACATTAATTTGCTTTTATACTGTTCATTCATCAACGAATGCAAAGCACTATAAAAGAATTTTCTTCTTCCTTTCAAATGGATAAATAGATAAACAAACCTTCTACATGCCATATGTGCACATAAAAATATTTTTCTTTTATAACATTATTTATGGAGATTACAGTATCATAATAACATAATGCTGTTCTCGTTCCCTACAACACATTTGAATATCTCTCTTACGTTTCTGGGGAGTTTCTAAGAAAGAAAATAGAATAAGAAAAAATCAGACCAAATGCGGTCAATATTTCGCACAGCTCCAAGACTTTTGCAAACGTGACCTTCATATAATATGAAGTTGATATTGAATGCATATCCTACTTTAAGATTTTATTATTTAAGTAGCGTTGGAATGTTTGGCATTTTAAGTGAAGCATAATATCAGTAATACGTATAATATTGAAATATAGTGCAACAGCACCAATAAATTCATATGTACCTATTTGAATTTGTAGTATGTGAATAATCAAGTGGGTAGACTCTGAAAATTACCGTTTGAAAGTTTTCAGGTACAAAGCTTCTGACCAACAGATTAAATTAAATCCGATTTTTATACTTCTTCGGACAATTACGGGTTTATGTTCGTTAATGTCCATAAAATAGCTTATTATGGTATGATGGCAATGCTCTTTTTTTATTTACTTTAACCCACTTTGACCGCTGTACTTGCTTGACTACATCAATAAAAATGGCTTGGTGGCGCCATCTCTTGCAGAGTAGTTGAACGTCATTGCCAGTTTTAGTTCAAGCAATGTGTATCCCATTGAGAAAGAATAGGTAGGGAGACTACGTCACGTGATCAAACCGGGTACAGGTCCGCCATATTGTTACTACACTTAAGTCAAGCAAGGAGCAGACTGATTTATACGCTCTCAAAACAACAATCATTTGTTTTGTGTAAGAGAAGAAGAAATCCAAATATTTGTCGCCATTCTACTATTGAGTGGATATCACAGACTGACACGCGAGCGTCACTATTGGTCTATTGACGAAGACATTTTCGTTCTCCTAGTGGCTAAAGCGATGTCTAGAAATAAAAAAATACCTACATCTGGCTGATAATTCGCAAATAGACAAAAACGATAAAATGTATAAAATAAGACCGTTGATGAAAATACTCAAAAAGAAATTTCATCAGTTTGTCATATTCCACAAGGATTTATCAATTGACGAAGCAATAGTAAAGTATTTTGGGCATCACTCTTCAAAACAGTTTATAAGAGGGAAACCAGTGAGGTTCGGGTACAAAGATTGGTTGCTATGTAGCTCGACTGGTTATTGCTATAATTTTGATACCTATTGTGGGCAGCGTCTGGTGAACAAAAATACTCCACTTTTCCTTTGGGATCAAGAGTTGTTTTGAAAATGTTAGACATCGTTGAGGTACCCTCTGACCACGAAATATTTTTTGACAATTATTTTACAAGCTACAATTTATTGGAAACTTTAAAAGAAAATAGTTTTAGAACTACAGGAACTATAAGAGAAAAGCGTATAAAAAATGTTCGCTGCTACCGTCCAAGGAAATGAAAAAGAAGGATAGGGGTTATTTTGATTATCGATATGATAAAACTAACCAAACAAACTATGATTCTGTTGAACCAACTTCAAAGGTAAAACGATGGAGTGCTAGTGACAAACAAAAAATTGACGTACCGCAACCAAAGCCTTTTTCCACCTATAATTCTTCAATGGGAGGTATCAACTTTTTTGATCAAGCGGTGAACAACTATAGAGTATGCATACAAGGAAAGAAATGGTGGTGGCCTCTTTTCACCCATATGTTAAATGCTGCTCTCGTCAACTCTTGGAGATTGCAAATGTCAGCTGGTAACATGGAAATGGATCAATTAGCCTTCCAGAGGGTGGTGGCACGCTTTTAATTGAAGAACTTCCAAAAATCTATTTTCTCTAGAAAACGTCCTAGTGAATCGGTTCCAGTTAGTCTTCTTAGGAATAAAGGCGGACATTTTCCGAAGAAGCTAGTAAATCAGCTATGATGCCGCAAATGTCATAATAGAGTGCGTTGGGCCTGCATAAAATGTTATGTTACATTGTGTCTGGAACGTTACTGTTTTATTCAATTTCATAACTACGTATTCTTTGCCAGTAGAAATAAATCATTTTTATGTTCACCTAAATTTTTGATTTTTGATACCTATTCTACCCATTGTACTCATACGAGTACAGACGTTTTTCGAAAAAAATTGCATATTTTTTTATCAAATAACAGTATCTATACGCATTTAAACCTATTTCCAACTGAAAAGTATGGACACAAATTCCTTAAAAAAAAAATGTTTGGGATCAAATGGGTTAAGAAATGTATTTCGTTTTAAACCACATACTTTTAATAATTTCGAAGAAATAAAAATTTTAATTCGATTTATTTATTAGTTATTTAGTTATTGTACATTTAAAATACATATTATACGAACATTTTAAGCGTATTATGATACATTATTCTGCTTCAATTCTTGATTATCCTTCTCTCAGTTTATTACAAATTAAAATTTATTTTAAGGATACATTAAAAAAATGCAAATATGTTAAAATAGTATAAATAGTCCTCTATAAGTCTTTCTACTACTGATGCCTAATATTGTTCTAAGAGCCTCTTCTGTAGACAGAAGATACTCTATGCTTCTACTGATTTGCTCCATACAAGAATCCCCTATGTACCTCTACTAAGAGACCTGCCGAAGTATGCTGGTCTTGCAGCATCGAAACCTGCAATCTTCATTATTTGTCGATTGGCATAAATATATGTCCTCATGCCACTGAAGTACATTATTTATATGGATGCATTGCAGTTTTACTGATTTCATATTGCCTGAACAGAAAGGAAATGAGAACTAAAGCGTTTTTCCTCTCTTGCTATAAGGAAGTATTTTGATGATTAAAATTTTCGACCTCGAGATTTTTGCAGATGTCGACGTTTTGACGTCCCCTGATACCCCCCTCCTTTCTCTCTCTCTCTCTCTCTCTCTCTCTCCCCCCCCCTCTCTCTCTCTCTCTCTCTGCGTGTATGTGTGTGTGTCTCACTGAGTGTATGTGATCACGATAGCTGCCAAACGGCTACAAATACCTATACCAGATCTGATTAGATTGTCAATTAAATCGATAGACAGTAAGTAGTAGTTTACTTCTGTAAAAGGAATCAAAACTTACCTACTACTAAGTTAAGACCAATTTTTAAAGAATACAAATGTATTAAAAAGTGAATTCCTACGGGAAGTAGATCATTTAGTTTTAACGAAAAACGGTTTTTTGCAAATATCTCGCAAATTATGCATTCTATACAGATCTATCTTAATTGGAAAAAGTATTTAGAGATCTAGTTGGTACATTTTTGATATATAAAGAAATTTAAAATTCAGACCACTGGAATCCTTTATGTCTTCATTAGATCAGAGTACAATTATGTAGAAATCCCTCTTCTTTCCTTAATTGATTTCTTTTATATTTCTTTTTATATTATATCAGTAACTTGATATAATATAAATTTCGTTTATAATACATATAACACATTTAAATTTATATTTTTCTAGATTTAAATTACAAATGATTAATATAATTTTGTAACACGTTGTAGATTGAGCTTCACTTGCATCTTTTGTTGGTAATAACAACATATTTTCTTAAAGTTGTCACGAATTTAAATTCGGAATTACAATTATATCTTTCAACGTTTTACTATTCATGCTTTGTTGCTTATCTGCAATATAAATTAAATTAATACTATAATATCGCTGCATTTTTAAATTGCTTGCTAAATTTTGCACCAAAAATATGTAAGACGTTATTACTTTACAAGTGCCCACTGGTGAGCTATTGTAATTTTTTTATAAAGTTTTGCCAATATTATGTCTTATTTGAATATGGTACTTTGTTAATGGAGAATTGTCAAAGAAATTATTTATTAGTCCAGAGAGTTTACCAGCAACGTTCCCCTGGAAGAAGATTCCCAGGCCAGAGGCCTTTTGACAAATTATGGACACTTTCATTACTATCGTTAGCATTGCTTATTCAAAACCACCGAAACCTAAATATGTAATAAATGATGTAAATGAATTACGAATTCTTATGGCAACCACAGAAAATCCTCACGTCAGTACCCGTAAAGTAAGTTGTTTGCAGGATATTGGCTAAGCCAGCATTGCAGAGACCTTATAATAAAATAAATGTCATGCGTAGTAAATACATTTAAATATTAAGTTACGCACACATCATTTTAAAGCTAGAAGAGTGTTCTGCCATTGGGTAATAACTAAAGTTAATGTCTAGGCACTACCTCTTGATAATGTGTTATTTACGGGTGAAACTACTTTCCATAATAGACATTTTTTTAATTATTATTGAAATGAGAACCCTTACTTCACTAGTAAATAGATCATCAGTATAGGTGGAGCATAAATGCATGGGAAGGAATTATTGTTGATTGAATAATAGGCCTGCACGAAATATTTTAATTTAAGTATTTCCAGGGAGGCGGCTAGCTCGTGGAGGCCCTATTCACTAGCCTGTTAGGTATTCGGACATCACAAAATTAAATTTTTTTAGGACAATGTAAAACAGCAAATATACAGTATACCTGTAAACACAAAAGAAGCTATGCGGGAATATATTCGACAAATATCGAGAAATATATACTGGAGACGCGTTAAGTTCCGTTGCACGTCATCGATGACGTTTACATGTTGTCATAACTGTATTAGAGAAACTAAAAAAGTTACTTTGTTAAATTATACTTGAGGGCATTTATTTCATTAGCTTAAATAGAAGATTTATAAATTGATCGTAATATACGCATTCATGACAAATAAACACATAATTTCCGTTTCAATATTAAATTTCTTTATTACATATTTTTAATAGACTAATAGTTCAATTCGGTGTTGACAGATAAATCATATCTGTCAAAAAGACGTGCGTTAAGTATATTCTTCCTGTCAAATTTTTCATGTTTATTTTTGCTTTGATATAAATTGTTTAAAAACAATTCTTCTTGGAAGTGTACATCCTGTTTATTATCTACTTGCGTCCATTGAATATAATGCCGAAAGGTTTCTGTAAATAGTCGAGGCTTTTCACAAACTTTTCTATAATCATGTGTTAAATTTAATGTGAATAGCGTAAATATTGCTTCTTTTAAATTATATTATGGATACGTAATGAATCATTTAAGGTTTTTCGACAATCTAAATCAATATAATAAATAAGTTGAGAAAGACGGAAGTCTTAGAGCATTTCAGTTTTTCAATTACTAAATATATGTATTACGTTATAGTTATTGTATTGTGAATACTTTTTTTCTTTGGTTATATCAAATGTCACTGACAGAAATAAAAATAGATCCGGCAACATATACAAGGTGAGTCATCATGGATCTAGTATGACGTGCAACGGAATGTAACGCGTTTCCACCATAGGTGCTTAACTTCCTATTAATTTCGATTAATGATTTCGGAAGCACGTTCAAAAATATTTAGAGGTGAATAAATATTCATTTGAACACGTGCTGAAATCATTTTTACTTATTTTAATATTCATATTTATTGTTATTTTATAGTTTTTGTTCCATTAATTCCTCATGCATTCAAGTAACAGTTCCTGTCTCTGTGCCTACTACAATCATGTAATTAATTTGATTTGTTTATTGTACCAAATTTTACATATTTAATGAAATATATTCCTGGCATAGACGGTATTGTAAACAAAATATGTCAATCTATTTTCGTAGTTAGTTAAACATGAGCCACTTACCAAGACTGTATAAGTAAAAGAAAAGAAGAAGAGTAATGAATTATTATATATTCTTGTAATGCACTTTTATAAACAATTCAAGCTCTAGCTGGCAGATATTTTATTTGACATTCTTCCAATACATACAGAAATCATATCTTTAAGCTCATTTTTAAAAAAATTAATATAAAATCATGCTTGTCAACTGAAAAGCAAGTTTATGTCCAATATGTTATTTTATTTCGAACACGGGTCCATCAAACCTCTGACGTCTGTTGTAGATACCTAGTTAATCAATTTTCAAATAAATAAACTTATTTTTGTCATAACTTAGTTTGTCAGATATAGTCTTTTTCTAAAAGGCTATTGAATTTTCTTAGTTATAGAACAATCGAGGAAACTTCTGCGGAATACTTCTTTAATAAATTTATTTATTAACTAGTGAAAGGCACGAAAAACAAGTAGATAATATATTATGCCCCAATATTCTAGTACAAAACAAATAAAATTTATTTGCTACCTGGAATTTATTATAAGAAAAACCTTTCAGAATTTTTCCCTTTATTTTTATTAATAAATTTCTTTGCATTTTCATAAAGAATTAATTTAAACTATTGTTATAATTTTGAAAATCACCTCCCATTAATTTCATTCTAGATGTTCATAAAATAAAAGACGAGAAAATCGAGTTCGTATGAAAACACAATAGCTGGGAATACAACAATAGACGTGGGCATGATATTTATTAATAAAAAAAAGATGCGCACGTTTACGATGGTGTGAAAATAGTGATTTATGCCTGGATGTTCGTGTTCGAAATACTATAAGATCAGTACGAGTAACAGTGTCTTCTGAACTGACTGACTTTCGCTCTGATAGTAAATCACAGGTCTTGTTCCTGGAGTCATCTGCTTACCATAATAGAATATATATTATGTTATCAAACCTGCAGTGTCACGAGATGGTATCTAAATCTTTACTATGACATTACATCCGAGATCTGGAAAATTGAAATCTAAAATAATATTTGTGAATCGTAATGATTCTGGTTTAAAGGAATTTTATGCAATATGTTTTAATGAATAATATTTTTTAATAAAAGAAGAAAAACAATAATAAATTACTGCACCAATAAAAACAAGTTCATTAAAATATGATGAATTTCGATGAAGATATGAATTACACAAGTCTAAAAAAATTTATTTTTCGAAGATTTTTTTTAGTCAAGTATATGTTTACAAAGCGATTGCCATAGTGGGGGATAGAACTCAAATACTATATTCTCACATCTAAAATACATACTTAATACGCATAATAGCTTTTTGCTGATACTTCTTTTATCATGCTGAGATTCTATCTTCCATGATATCACCTTTCCATTTCCTTTATATGTTTTGCTTCTCGCTGAGTATACCTAAACTTTCAGACAAACAGTCTTGGTGTGAATGGAGAAAATATATCAGAGATGTTTAGTTTGGGTCGCTTTTTTTTCAAAAATGCTTGTTACCACTAGTACGAAATATGCCTAGACTTTTTTCCAATTTGCTTTCATTTCTCTCTCAAAATGTCTTACTTCTAGCAGTTTCTGCTGCCAGGCCTTCCTTCGGCTGTTCGTGGATAAAGGCTGGAGACTGTTGACAAAGCTATTTAAAATGTTCTCCATCTTTGGTCAAGTTTACGTTTTTATTCATTATTTTTTCAATCAATGTTTTTTTCGAACCAGCCTGTTCGCATAAATTTTCTGCATCTTCTCTGTTAACAAAGCAGCATTGATCATTCAAACCTGCCCATTTGTGTTCTGAATACGAAAGTATCTTAAGTACCATTCCAGTATATTCACAGCATATGAATAGCCAAGAGGTGACTAAATCATATAACACAGATTAGTTAAAAAGTGAGATCATTACTGCTAGTATCATATACATCATCATCATCATTTCCACATGGACTTGCTGATTCTAAATGATCACACATATTTTTCAAAGCACCTGGAGGGGAAGAAACTCGTATACAAGGTCCGTGACCGACGTGATCTACGACAGCCGGTTGATTATGGTGAGATTATAACACGCCGTCTCTCTTTAAATCGTTAATTACTTATTAATGAATCTAATTGCCTCATAAAACGGTCTGGTGCTTTCATTTATAAATTTACACATTTGTTAGTTAAGCAACTTTATATCCTCTGTATACACCTACTTATTCCTAGGAATATTTCTTTAAGAGCGGGCATTATTGTCGGTTATTATTGGTAACTATTCTCACTTACATTTGCCTGTTTATTCTTAGGCGCGAAATGAATGTTGAAATCAATTATAATTATAATTAGTGTTCGTGCCTGGTGGAAGTGAGGTATCAGTAATTGTTCTATTACAGGTTTACTCAGTATGAAGGAAAACAGGTAATGTACTTTTCAGCATTTATTTTATCACATTTCTGTTTAGCATAAATAGAAACGGGGCATTTCAATGTCAAACCTTGTTTATATACTTACTTCTTAAACATTTAGTTATAAATTTATAAATTAGACATATGTATTTACTTATATTTACAAAGGTTTAATTCAAGAAAAGAAAGTTAGGTGTAATCATCTACTTTCGGAGGCGAATTGAAATAATTAATGTTAGATTCTTGTTTAGTGTTATTTTCATCTTTAAAATTCAAATATTGTTTACCTTTAATAGGTAAATTATTGTTATTCATACTTAGTTAATAATAGTATATAACTGGGATGATATATATCATTAAATTAAAATTACTGCGCACAATTATTACATCAAGCAAATGCGTTCTCCATGATATTTTATAATACTAATGGTTTGAATTAGCTGCCTTATTAGTATAGTATTAAGGACGCTCCATATTTAATTATACGATTAGAGAACGGGAACTTTAACATCCTTCATTTTAGAGAGATTAAGAAAACCATCTTCTTAAAAGAGGAAAGTATTTAGAATGAATTCACATGACAAAGGCAATTTAAAGAACCTAAAAATAATGGAAAAAACATGTGGATTAAAAAGTAGATACGTATTATAGGTGAAGTCCATCAAAATCTATTCGTGCGCAATGTGAAATAACTAAAACTAAGCTTATTTTTCTACACGGCTAACCGATAACTCAGTCAGAAGGTAAACGTTATATCGTATAGGATACCCAGTACCGATATAATCATGTGAGAGCATTACTTTACGACACGAAAATCTTCAATACAATTAATCAAGTAATTGGAGTTCTGTTGAATCGCTCAGAGTGCACTAACGCGATCACAGATATATAAGTTGTGTTAGTTTATGCACAAGACCACAAGCCGATGATGAATTAATTGTACTGGATGTAGTTCTCACTCTGGTATTAGGTTGATCATCCTGTTTAATACTCTTATTCGGCTAATTTCCAATAATAGTAAATGATTCAGGAACAGGCATATATTTCTTAATCAGTAATATGTAGTTTCAATAAGTAGAATGAGAAATTACTTCCATGTTATAAAACATATAGCATGTTGCTGTGATATGCGAAATAATTGCAGATTCATAAATAAAATACATTATGAAAGTATCTTATTTATATCAATTGATATTTACATTATAATGTTTTTGTTTTTTATACAACAGGGTAATGTTATAATTTATAGGATGTAGGATATATTATTGTCAATACATTTAATTGAATAAACTTCTGAAAATCATTAATTATTAAACAGTTAATATGTATTTTCATATTTTTTAATGTTAATTACTCTCAAAGCACCTCTATAAAAACTAAATACAAAACGCTCGGTAAAATAAATTGTAACCATGTTTACAGCATTCCCTGTTGTGACTGTCGAGGTTTGATAAATTAGTCAAACCTCATAACCCTTAACATAAGTGTGTGATACAAATATATATTTCCTTCCTTCTTTACTATCATCCTCATGACTTGCCCTGACCTAATATTTAATATCTTTAATGAATGGACCAATATATTATTAATTTATTAATAAATAGTTAGATTTTAGACTCTAGAAACTAAATTTAACAATAAATCGCAAAAATTGAAACAGTTAAATATAAATCTTTTGATTTCTGATATCAGCAAATCGTTCTTTTTTTCTTTTTCAACTCAAACTTTTGTTACAACATTTAATAATACATTTGAGCATTTGAATTTTGTTAATTTTTCAATCTAAATGTTTATATGTAATGTTTAGTTAGTAGGGTAGATTGGACAATTCTGGCGCCACCACCTCCCACCACTGCCACACAACCAAATTTTTAGTTCCAAACGCGGCCACCGTGTATTTGTAGATGGCGCTGTGGTCGGCGCGCAGAATTAATATACAGGGTATCTCAAATTTTAAAAAATAAATACAGTATGGTACTTTGTGACGTATATACAGGGCGTTTCAAAAGTTAGATAAGTAAGATGGCCGACAAAATGTAAAATTTAAATACATATACAGCATGGTACTTGGTGACGTATACACAGGGTGTTTCGGTGGTTATTCGGAATAACCGCCCCACCATGGGTTTTTTTGAACAGCTTTTGAGGAGCTTTTGAACGGCTTCTGAAGTGCTAAAAACAGCTTTTGAAGAGCTTTTGAACGGCTTCTGAAGTGCTACAAACAGATTCTGAGGTGCTACAAACAGCTTCTGAAGTGCTTTGAACGGCTTCTGAAGTGCTGTAAACAGCTATTCAAGGCTGTTGGTAGCACTTCAGAAGCCGTTCATAGCACTTCAGAAGCTATTCAAAGCTGTTTGTAGCGCTTCAGAAGCCGTTCAAAGCACTTGAAAAGCTCTTCAAAGCTCTTCAAAAGCCGTTCAAAGCTCTTCAGAAGCTGTTCAAAAAAACCCATTGTGGGGCGGTTATTCCGAATAACCACCGAAACACCCTGTGTATACGTCACCAAGTACCATGCTGTATATGTATTTAAATTTTACATTTTGTCGGTCACCTTACTTTTCTAACTTTTGAAACGCCCTGTATATACGTCACAAAGTACCATACTGTATTTATTTTTTAAAATTTGAGACATCCTGTATATTAATTTTGCGCGCCGACCACAGCGCCATCTACAAATCCACGGTGGCCGCGTTTGGAACTAAAAATTTTGTTGTGTGGCAGTGGTGGGGGGTGGTGGCGCCAGAACTGTCCAATCTACCCTACTTTAGTTTAAATGAGTTTTCATATGACATAAGCCAATACTACTACTATTATATGTATTTACTACATTGAAAACGAACAAATTAAGAGGAGCGTTTACCTATCGAAAATTAAGGCATCGCCGTTTCGCGTGTTTAAACTTATTTTGTAATATTAGAATCTCAAATTTGGGTTCGTGATGCAAAAGGCATAAATTTATATAGTCAAGGTCAGTTTTTGTACTAAACTATTTTCTTAAGAAAGTAATGTGTTTTAGAAGTAACCAAAAAAATTAATGAATTTGATTAATGTCTACAAACTAAGGTTGGTACACAAAAGAAAAAAAACCACCTCTACGCGCCAGCTGCACATTTGATGTACGATATAAAGAAAAAATCAAATTTATGTAATTATTTTTAAAGATAAAAAACATTAAACAGTAAACATTGTCACACACATTTTACACGAGTTTTTCCAAGCTAATCGCGTCATCTATCCCCACTTTATGGTATCTCTACCGGTCCTAGCGAAGACGAAAATCTATCGGAATCCGTCGGCTATTGCAGACTTAAATGCGAGTGACAGTTTAATTACAAACTGACACTCGCATTTAAATATCATATATACCTATAATATTCGAGTGTACTATGGGCAACTGAAAATTGGCTTATTATAAAACATCAACAACATCAACAGTTCCGTAAGTACTCATTCTTTATACATTATGTTTCCTACCTATAGTATTTCTTTATCTATGACAGAATCTATCAATATAACCGAAGGGCTGTGATCGAAACCGAATATCGTGTAGCTCCACCTTCTCACACCCCCTGCGTCTACCCGTCCCGCGATTAATATAAGTTGCATAAGTTTCTATTTGTTAGTAAACGCCCCTCTTAAATGAAAACACTTTGGGATTGAATAAGAAACGATAGCATTAGGCAGACATGCGAAATTTAAGACATTGTAAGCTGAGGAAGACAGCGGAGAAGGCACTGGTACTGCGCCCCCTCCCTCCCATCGGAATACCAACAAAAACATGGCAAGAGAGTTGGAACTCGCTGTCGTAGAAAAATAAGAACAATCAGTTGCAGAATAGATCCACGGACCATCTAGAAGAATAAGCAGAAGATTAAATGAGTGGATAATTTCGGTGTATTTTAGGTTTTCAGCTTCAATAAAATAAAAGTTTACAAGAATTTATCTTAAATGTTGTATTGACTATAATCTATCACTTCGATGGCATGACCTTCAGTTTCTGTCAGATCACCAAGTGGTTTCCTATTTATATCATGCTGAATTTTCTTCATTTTTCAGGATCTCCGCTCGTTCCTCCTAAACGTTTCTGACCCATTTTTTGAGGAATTACCTATCTTTTTACATGTATATGATCGTAGAAACTCTTTATAATGTAACTAAGTAAATATAAACTATATCTTAATTTTATGGTAAAAAAGCTAATTAATAATTATTTATTACTTGCTGGCCCTGTAGACGTTGTTCTGCCTTTCCCGGTAAGTAGCATGATGAGTATAAATTGTACCAAAACAATAGCGCCATCTACCTGACGGTAGCATATACCAAAACAATTTTGTTGACCACGCGAATATATTGTGTACATATAAATCATATCGGTTTATAAATATAAAGTTATTAATAACTTGACTACAGCGCCACCTATTGGATCCTAGCACGGCTATGAACCCCCCTTTCTGCAAAACAAATATATTGCGTGGATATGACCTCAATAGGTTAAATCATTCAGAAGTAACACCATCGCAAACAGACGCACCAACAATTATATATATTATTTTTGCAAAGTTTCCTCCAGATCCTCCAGATTTTTTTCAATTGAAAACTTTTAATTCTTTTTTCTTGAAAACTTTTCCAGGACACATTCATTTATTCCCGAATTTTCCAATTTTCCGGGAAACTTTTCCAATTTTTCTTTCTCTAAAAACCTTACTCGGACTATCACGAACATTTAAAAAAAAAAAAACTAGCCAAATCGGTTCAGCCGTTCTAAAGTAATGCAATTAATTTATTAAGAAATATAATAAGAAACAAGACACGACAGCATATATAAGATTTTCCAAAATAATTAAATCATCAACATAAGCTTCACTGGGTATATAAAAACATAAAATCTCCAATGAAAAATCATGGTAAGGAATTTATTGTCCAACCATGCAACAAAAGGGCTCTAGAACTACTACATGTGAGTAGGAAACGGTTACGAATATCAACTGGTCTTTTGACTGGTCATACACCCGTTAAATGCATCTAAACAAGATAGGCCTGTATGATAGATACCTTAGCTGCAGACTTTGCAGTAAGAGAAACTGTCAGGCATATCCAGACAACGTACTTTTGGGCAACGGAATATAGACCTAGAGACGCCCAGCAAAGAACCTGCACAGCCTTGTATAGGACACAACATTACTGGAGTGGATAACATAAACAACATAGGTTCAGCACAGTAGGCCTTATTGGTAGTAATAGCAAACAGAAAATTGCAGTAGCGTTTGAAGAGACAAGTCGTTCAGATTTGTGCTTTAGCAATTTTGAATATCACCAACCGAAAACATGCAATTGGAAATATAATTACACTATGAGAATTGTTATATTAAATTATGTTTTGTAAACAAACATCAAATGAATATGACATATTTTGCAAAGCATAATCTCACATTTTGAAGAGATAATTTAAACATTTGTTGAAAGTAGAAAGTGAAATAAATTAAATCAGAATAAATCAACCAAAAATTAGTAAAAACCACTGGAAGTATTAAAAGAAAGACGATTCATATTTGATAATAAAGCTTCCCATTCGAATTATATCTTAAAACGGAAGCAGTCAAATTGCTCCTGGTTCCTGTTATCCTAATCAAAGGTTTACGTTTTCACTTTTTATTAAAAATAAGGCTGTATATGTGCTGTTCTAAGTGTTAGCTGTTGAAATGGCAAAGCTTCAATCTGGTATTTATTCGAGACTTTGCCATAGTCTGAATCCTTCCCAATGCCTGCTTAGAACCCTTATCACAGAGGAGTAGACATATATTAATATAATTTGATCCATTAATTTTGTTCTTAAATATTATTGCTATAGCGTTCATTATATGTTACCAATTTGAACTATAAATCGTATTTTTAGTTCCGTCGATGATAGGATTATGCTGAAAATGTAGCCATCGCCTTCTAATTTAAAGACGTATAAATTAAATTTTACAGTATTAATTAGTCATAATAAAATAAAACATTTTTTCAGTTTTCATAGTAAAATCACCTTAAATAGGGCACGCAGAAATTTCCTCTCGTATGAATTTCATTATTAAAATTTGAAGTATAAATAAATTGTCACTATAATATTATGTAAATGATGTTTAGTAAAATTTAATATAAAGTTCTCACTGCTATAAATAGATATGTTTCATTCAACTAAATAGTTATGTTGATATTTATCGCTATAACAAATTAAAATAAAAAACAATTCATTGTAATAATAAAGAAACAAACTTAATGGAAAAATATAGCTAATAAAGTGATATTTGAGATAAGAGAAGTTAATAAAGTATAATATTTATACTGTTGAACAGAATACTTAACGGAGCTAGTCATAAATAGAAACCAATCATAAAAAGTGTCTATACACTGACATTTTATAGGTTTAGAACAGTATTGTTTATTAAAGAAAATATTCATTTCTTAGATTACACCCTTAATATTCCAACAACTGTATGGATATATTATACTATTGTCTTTCTAGCTAAGCTCAGTCGGTAGAATTATAATCTACTATGAAAAATAAATAATAATCTCAGGATTGAATTCTTTTGTAAAAGTTATTTTAATATTTATTTCAAAATAATATTTTTTAAACACAATATAGTGTATGTTGTTGACTAAATAAGTTAAGGAATGATGGACAAAACTCTTTTTAACACATAAACAATAACTTCAATTTCAAAATTAAATTCTCCTTCTTAATGAAATTATTAACTCCACAATATAAATATGACTATTCATATGATGTTAATATAAAATAGAATCGTTTTTTACAATAAAGGAAAGATCAATTCTATTATTCTCTTTATAAAGATTTAATTCAATGTTTGATATTAACGATTATGAAATGATTTTCTTTTAAATGTTTATAATTTTATTTTATGATTTTCTGTTTCCGTCTAAGACTGGTCCTCTTCATAAAATACATCTATCCTGGATTGCAGTACAGTTTCTTAAGGTTCGGATAATATGTCATATAAGGTCCAAATTAAATTCATCCAATAGGTTTTACTCGTATTTGTATACACGTTATGGCTTCCTCTATTTCGGTAAAACGTTTCTTATATGTATTTTTCAGTTTGTAACTCCAATTCCATTTATTTTTACAAGCAAAATCAAGGGAATTCCGGTTCAGTAATCGCTTCGGTCCAAGATATGAGTTCCACAAGTTTACGACTTATCAAACATGTAGATGATGATTATTAACTTATTAAAATCAGGTATTTATTACTTTTATACCAAATTTTCTATATAAATTCTTCTTTACTCCAACAATCTCGTTTCATTCTATAATTTTTTACCTCTCATGTCAAAATTCACAAAACATCTATTTGTTTATCAGTAACCAGGATATTTTTACTTAGTTTCCATATAGGTACGTATTTATGATAATGACATTTTCTTGTATAGTAATTTAAGTTGCCTACCTTATGTCTTGACAATATTAGTTATATTGTGAATTTTTAAAATCTTTCAATAAGAATGAGATTACAATAAATTTAGTTCCTATCTAACATTTTATGCATTTCATTACTATTCTAATGAAATTCTTCTATTCTATATACAAATGATCTTTTATTTGTATAACATATATTAATTTTCTTGAGAAGTTAATTTTGATTTTATACTTATAATTGTTGACAATTTAAATCATTATAATATATGTATTTTTATTAGGCAAATACATAATTTGTAACCATTAGATTAATAGGTATTACTACTATAGCCTGCCACGTTTATCTCGTAAATTGAATTTGATATGCCGTATCCATAGACATGTATACTACAGACCGTCAAAAGATTTGAGATATTATATTTTCTGTAACATAATTATGCATATCTATCTTCCTTTTTAATATCGACCATGCCCTTTTACACTATGTATGTATGTATGGACTGAGGCAGAATAAACTCCATATTAACAGTCTTCATTCATGTTGCGATATTTTCATCCCTAAAATTCACTAAAAAAATATATAATATTTACGCCTTAACATATGACTTGCTTATAAGACATGAAGTATAAAGAAAAAGTTATCAAGTTCAGGCTTTTATATATGTCTTTATATATAAAAACATATCGTCCTGAAATATTAAAAGATGAGAAAAAGTAACAAAAAGTACTAAAAGTCAAAGTCAATGGAAAATGAAAAATTGAGAAGAGTATTTTTTAAATTACCCCCAGTTTATAAGTTAAACCCTGCATTATAATAAAATATGCCAAAAAGTTGGCAATAAAAATTTAATTCTCTGGTGGAAATATGAGGTGAAAAGATATATATTTTTACTTGGAACGGCGTCATTTTTCGTAGTAATTACTTTTACACATTCGTAATCTAGTGCCCACTATTTGATATAGTAAATTGTGAGAGATTAGTTAATCATGAGTAGGCAAGGATTTAGATCATATTTAACACTTGTAACAAAGTGAAGTAAACGTTAATGTCTACTTTCTTTTATTTATTATCTTAAATTACTATATTAAATACTAAAATTAATTAATTTCTGTCACAGCTTTAATCCAAAAGTTTAAAAATAACAAAAACAATTGTAGAAATTTATTAAAAATAGAATAATATAGGGGTGGATAGCAACAGAAAAAAAGAAAAGTTATTTTAGCCTGTTTCTCGACATTCAAATATTCAAGTGTATCGCATACGTAATAATAGGGATTTCTCACTTCGAAACTTTACAGTTTGCAGAATTTTTCTTATATCTCATCCTATACGATCCCATTGGAGAGAAAAAAACTCTCTTAGAAGCTATTTTAAAAAATGTTATCCCTCAATCGATGCCAGATTAAACTTCTATCGTCGAATGCAATCATTTGTCATTTGTATAAATCGAATTCTGAAACGCATTCAAGCAATAGCGGATTGAGTTATTATCTTTTTGTACAAAGAACAGATGTTGCGGAAATGATAAATTTTTATGTCTTGGAGTTATTCAAGTTAAACTTCGTGTTTATTTTGACAAATGGCGTTCAAATACATTCTACATTTGTAATAATATAGATTGTGCATTCTTTAAGCCAAGCTAACACCAATAATTGCAATAAAGTATCTAGTACCCAGTCATCACACAGGAGATTTATTACTACAGAGCGGACACGAAAGGTTGATGACTCATCGCCCATGGGCGTACTATTGAAATGTTGTATTTTCAAAGAGGTTTTAATTTTATTTATATAATTGACATTTATTTATCCTGAAACAATGGATTAAGGGTCATACTGATTGCATGTCCTCCATTGTCAGTGATCCTGAAATTTATTGCAAAGTCTGTAAAAAATATCATTACAGAATGCCCAAAAAAGCACACGTACAACGTCAATAAGCATCGCTAAAACATACACAGAAACTGGACCCGTTAGAAGCTGACAATTTAAACGAAGCATGGGCGTACTATTGAAATGTTGTATTTTCAAAGAGGCTTTAATTTTATTTATATAATTGACAAGTGGGTGGTAATCCATAAAATACAAAATACCTTATTATTTATTCATTTCGTAGTTCAAGTCGAGTAAAGGAGTGTTAATATTTACTAGCAATACTTTCTCAAGGTTCTCTTCTGTAAGATTTGTTCTCTTTGAATGAAGTACATCCTTGTAGATAGAAAACGTCCTTTCTATATCGCAACTTGTTATAGGTGCGTACTGGAAATATTCTTTTATTTCAGCGTATTTAGCAGTTAGATTTTGTGTCGTTGTCGCCGTACACAATTGCCGCAATGTTATTAAATCTGGATTTCTATTAAAAACTGCGTTTAACTTTTGCTGAAGGCCACATCCGAAGTCATCTAATGTGGTTAATCCATCTTTTAATTTGAGATTTCGATTTTCAAAATATGTGATTAGTTTAGGCAAATTTCCAAAGTGTTCTTGAAGGAATAACAGCTGATTTTTTAAATTTGGGATTTGTGTTAGTTCCCTGCACTCAGAAATACTTCGAACATCGTCATTTAAACATGTAACGAAATTATGTAAACTACCGAAATTATCTGCATAAAAACTAGTAGCTTCCAACTATGTTCCCCATCTAGTTATCACTGGCGAGGGAGGCAGTGAGAAAGATGGAAGTTTTTCCCTGTAAAGAGCAACTCTCGATGGTGCTTTTCTGAAAACTTTTTTAAAAGCGGATACAAGTCTATCAACTTCCGGATACCTGTCTCTGATGATATTCACAAGTTCTGTGGAGAGCATGTGCTACAGAAGTAATATGCAGCATATAAGAATATATTTCCTTTAATAGTCTGCCTGTTCTTAACATGTATGCGGCCCTGTTACTAAGAAATAAAAGTATTTTTCCCTGTACATGTCGTCCGTATGAAGCATTTTGTACAAATTCTCGCCAATGGTTCTAGCAATTGTTTCCGCAACAACTGTATTTACAAATTTAGATGCTATTACATATGGGTTATATGGAATAGTTGGATGTAGTACACCAGCTATAACATTTACCACACAGGGCCTAATATATGGACAGTTTCGTCGACACTTATCCATAGGTACTGATTTGAAAGATGTCTTCTAGTGCATTCTACTGTTTTCGTGAAGCACTTAGAAACACAATATTTGTGTAAGGCGGAATCATCAGGAACATTTCGACCAGTATATTTTTGAAGAAATGTTTTGTAAGTAGGATTGTCAGGTTTATTTAATGAGATATTAGCAGCCATTAAAGCTTCACAGAATTCTTAGTTTAAATTGTCAGCTTCTAACGGGTCCAGTTTCTGTGTATGTTTTAGCGATGCTAAGTGATGTTGTACGTGCGCTTTTTGGGCATTCTGTAATGATATTTTTTTTCAGACTTTGCAACAAATTTCAGGATCACTGACAATGGAGGACATGCAATCAGTATGACCCTTAATCCATTGTTTCACGATAAATAAATGATAACTTACAATGTATGTGTATGTTATTGAAACATACTAAAATCCAGTACATACTGACTTCAAGATAATTGGGAGAAGTACATTCAATGAAACGGTATTAAACAGGAACTATTACAAAAATTACGAAGTTTGTAATTAACAGTCAAAACAATAAAAACGAAACTAATGTAAGTATGAATAGCTATATACATATATAACTTTATTTATCTTACGAAATATAAGGTAGATATAATAAATTTTAAAAAACCCTCACGCTTCTACTTACGCCGATGAAGAAAGGATTTTACTCATAAATTCCTTTCTTGATCGGCTTTTTTTGTTGTCCTTTTCGAGTAAACAACAGATGTTGCAGTTCACTATATGAATAGTGCTAATCAGTAACTGCGTATTGTTTACATTATTTGTTTGCGTAGTTTAAATCTGGGACGTCCGCGGCCTATTTATAACAAAGTAAAGTCGCTTTAATAGTAACACTCGCATCTCCGTCATTAACGAATAAACAAATAGATATAAAAGATAGAAAAATTAATTAAATTCAGGTGACTATTAGTATCCAGAATTAAAAAAAATATTAAATGTATCTAATATGTATGCTATCCAAATCTTAATAAATTGTCGTTATTCGAAAAAAGGGATGGCTTGTAAATTGCCAACAAAACCGTCGAAAATACAGACAATCAAATTGATAAATCTGTGGTGCATAGATGATAAATTATAAATTTTTTTGACGGCAGCTATGGTGCGGTTCTTGTAAAGATTGTTCATCGTTTCTGATCAAGGTCATTAAATAAGAAATACGATGCACATTGTGCTCAATTATGAGCATTTGTTTCTACAAATGCTTGCTCATAAATTCAGTGGCATTTGGCGCAGCTTTGTTCATTAAATAACCGGAAGGTGTCTCGCTTTGACGTAAACTACAAAGCAACTGTTCATGTCTTAGCTTCCCAGAGTTATCACTCAATAATTAGTTAAAGTTTTGCTATTTTAGATGCTTTATGTTAATAAAAACAAAAAACGAAAACTGCCATCCTAATGATAGAACGTCCAAGCGTCCTTCCAGCAGGACTATTTGTCCTGCTGGAAGTACGCAAATCATGAAGTGCATTTTTCCATATGTTGTGGTACTTCCAGAAGTACTAAACTCCCACCACTAGAAAGAGTGAAAAAAATTGCCTATTTGTTGTGCAAGTCTCAACTTGCTATCTTCAGTCGTACTCGAGATACGAAAGAATATGTGTAAATTGCATCAACTTACGAAAAATAAGGGTCGTACGATTAAAAATAAATGTTAGGAGTATTAATGAAGGGGACAGGGTAGCCACAAAGGCTACGAATTTTGATGAAAATGGCCAAGAAAGATGGAGTGTTTCCGTCTATGGTAAAGACAAATACAAAACTGCCATGTGTTACGGGAAAGTCGTCAAAATACACAAAAGTGTAGCTGATGTGCTATGGGATCTCTATAATGAAGTTGTTCCGATCCCCATAAATTTATTGAAAAGAATAGGTAAGCAGCGTGACTACCTTTTATTTCTGTATTGTTAATAAATAATATCTCTTTCATGAACAGCGAATAATAAAAGAAAACGGGAATGTGAAAAAACGAGAGATGCTCACGCAACACCACAACCATCTACTTCATCTGGGTGTAATAATAAATATTCCCTCAGTAGTGGTAGTAGTAGTTCATCTTCCAGTGACTCTGATAATGTTAGTGGCGACAGTGATCATGAAAATGATAATATTGGGAATATTTTGGATGAGGGAAACAACCGTAGCCGAATAAATGAAGAAATTTTGGTTCATGAAACAATATGGAAACTTGACGAAGAAACTAGAATCGACAGCTATTCAGGAGCAAGATACAAGCCAAAATTAAATGCAGCTAATATTCATACCATGACGGAGTTAGATATGTGGCTACTTTTTTTTCCAACAGAAAACATAGAACAGATTCTTGAAGCGTGCAATTCTAATGTGGAGCCAGGCACCAAACATATAACCAAAAAAGAATTTATCAAAGTTTTAGGGCTTTTCTATGCAATGAGTACAAATATTCTGCATAGTCGTCGTGAATATTGGTCGAATAGAGAAGATAATGCTGTTTTTCCACCTCCCTCATTTGGCAAGAGATTTGGGTTAGGTTACCATCGGTTTGAGTATATATTACAAAATTTATCATTTGGTATTAATAATAATGACAGAGATGACCCAAATGAAACTAATCAGAAATGGAAACATGTTCAAAGTTTTATAGATATGCTACACACTAAATGGAACGATGTCCTTTTACCAGGTTATAAATTATGTGTCGACGAATCGATGTTCGCCTGGTATGGCCGAGGAGATAAAGCAGTAGATGGAATGCCTGCAGTAATTAAAATTAAACGAAAGCCGAAAGGGATTGGTTGCGAATGCAAAACTCTTTCAGATGCACTGTCCAATATCATGCTCCGAATAGAAATAAATGAAGGCAAAGGTGGAATGGCCACAAAAAAGTGGCAACAAGAGCTTGGAGCTGGATCTGCGACCATACTTCGTCCCACAGAACCTTGGCATGGTTCGGGAAGAATTGTTGTAGCCGATTCATGGTTTTCTTCAGTGAAAACTTCGGTGGAACTTCATAAAAGGGGGTTGTATCATATTGGTATTGTTAAAACTGCCACAAAGCAATTTCCTATCAAACAATTAAAAGAGAAGTGTCCGGAAAAGCGTGGAGGAATAATTTGTGCCAAAGCTTCCGTTCAAGGTATTGAGGTAATGAGTTGTGCTTGGCGAGATAAGAAAGTGCATACTTTTGTGGGAACCTGTGGAACTACCTTGGAAGGGAAACCAGCGAAAAAAACTCGTTATGATGCTGACGGAAAGAGGTATTCCTACGAAGTTCCTAGAAATAAGATGATTGAAGAATATTTTCAAGGAGCGCCTAGCATTGACGTTCACAACCATATTAGACAATCCGGATTAGCCCTTGAGCAGGTATGGAATACGCAAAACTGGAAGCATAGAGTCTACTCTTCTTTGCTCGGAATCATAGAAACAAACGCTTTTCTGGCATTCAAGTATTTTAAAGATGACAACAAAATCAGCCATGTTGATTTTACAAAAAATCTAGCTTTTCAAATGATAACAAAAGATTGGGAAAGAGATAATCCAGCCGCAAAAGCCCCAGTACCACAAAATCATATTTTGCCAGCGGCTCATAGCGAAAATCAACGTACTGATCATAAATTGGTACCACTGAGCAGCCTTTCCGACAAGAAAAGACATCAACGTAAGTGTGTAGTTTGTTCCAGGGTCCATAAAATACAAACCAAAGCAAGTTACTTCTGCGAATCATGTGGGCAAAAAGTAGTATTGTGTTCACCTCAAACAGGGCAAGAATGTTTTGCTTATCATATTGTGAAAGGAGTTCCACTTTAGTATTATACTGTATTTGTTATTTTATTTTTCAGTTTAACGGATCAAAATTTATTTTTAAGAAATATTTTTTATTTTCATTTGTATTTTTTTAATAAACGATATATTTTAAATATTATTGTACCCCTTATTAAAAATCGTTACCTCCGCCGATGAAAAACTAATGAGTACTGCCAGAAGGAATTTGTGTCCTGCCAGCAGGACAAACTAATGTTATTTTAAGGTACTTTTGGCAGGACAAGTCTCGCATGTCCAGCGGTCCTGCCGGAAGGTACTTCCAGCAGGACACTTTGCTGGACGTTCTATCACTAAAATCAAAAAATGTCAAGACTGCGACTACATGTAAGAACATAGTTAATTGCTGTTAAATAACATTTTGGATATGACTGTTAAATTGTGTGGCTGTCTATTTCACTAAATTATCATGATGCAATATTACTTACTCTTTACAGTGTCCTTTTCTCATTCATCATTCAAATATTTGTTGAATTGTCTTCAAAAACGAAATGGAGTCTACTCTTCCTACTAATAATAATTTACCATTTCATCATATTGAATGGGACTTTTATAGCCTGTACAATATTTTTTTGTCTAGCAATTTATGTAACTATTATAAACAAATTTCGCGCAATCAATCTCATATACATTCAAGAAAAAGAGCATATACAAATTAAAAACATTCGCCTATTTAGCCTATCAATTAAGTTTTGCAATGAAATTTACATATCATATAGTAGGTAAAAGGATTGAGATAACAATCATGGCCTGCTAGTGTTGGCTAATATGCAGAGACACTAAAATATTCCAATACGATTAGTATATTTTAACGCAGTTATGATGTATTACTTCTTTTGAAACCTTTGCTATAATTATCGTTTATTATCATCTCTGATTTGATTTCGCCTTACAAAATCCGTTCTTTTTAAAACAAATTATAATGTGTCTGTTGATTACGCAGCCGCCATTTGCATTTTAAAAAAATGCAAATGGCAAAATCTATTACCTATCGTCACACTTTTACGGAAATAATACATTTTTTAATATTACTAATTGTTATTTTCTTACGTCTATTTAAGATTCACTCAATATACTTAACCGAGTCTATTAATAATTCCACTCCATTCTCTTCGATTACTTCGCGTTGATTGGCCAAAACCAAATTGAAATTAACTTTGGTTTCTATTCGCCATGTAGTAGATGTCGAAACGACATAAATGGGCAGAAAATCCATAATAAATAACCGAAGCACCCAATGAACGTAAATCTAGTTTTCCTGTGATCGTAAAACACAGTGCTAAACCTAGTTTCGATGTAGCAGAAACAGCTCGCAGAGATGATAAAAGTGAAAATATATGTGAGCCCGTAAGTCAATGTTTGTTCTAAATTAACTTCTTCCCTGGCGTAGATGGAATGAAATAAACAGGAGTACACTAGCGATTGTCTGTCCTAATGAAAGTTAGATAGAGATCAAATGGAGGATCCCTTTTGTTTTAAAACGTCACGTTTTGTTTTTCATTCTATGTATCTACTTTCGCAGAGAGAGGGAAATGCAAAGAGTAATACAAAAAGCAAGAATGAGAGAACGAACAATAGCATTTTGTTTTTGAGTCAGAGGATGACAAAAATTGATTATATCACAATAACAATATCCTTTGTTTGGCTTGAAAACTTTGTTTCCATAACTTGTTGAAATTTTAATAAGATATTAAAGGAAGTTCTGTCGTTTAACAATCACATATCTATGGCTCCATATTTAATTACAAATATTTATGGATAACAGGAATTTTACGGATATAGTTAAACCGTAACATGAAGCTATATAATTTATGGTACAGAAAAATAATTTTGCCGATAACACATTAAAATATAGTGCAGTTTAATATTATTCGATCGTTAGTATTTGCTAATAGGCCAGTCAATAAGTAGGTACATTAATAACGGGAACAATTTCGGTCAAGCTGGAATAAATTTTAATCTGTTTTGTTGCGACTGAGAATATGTATTTTATTTGGCACCCTCTGACAGATCCGGATTCAACCACCATGTTTAAAAAATGGCTCACAATTTTATATGTTTTCTAATATTATTGAATATCTCGATTAGTATCTACTTTTGGGCAAAATACAAAAAAAGTAAATTCTCTATTGTCAATTTTCCTCACATAATAATTACTTTCTTATTAGTATAAGGAAGTATTGTGATGATGAAAATTTTCGACCTCGAGATTTTTGCATGTGTCCACGTTTTGAAGTCCCGTGATACCGAAAAATTGGTTTTTGAAAAATGCCTCTCTTTCTCCCCCCCCTATCTCTCTCTCTCTCTGTGTGTGTGTGTGTGTATGTGTCAGTGCGTGCGTGCATGTGTGTGTCAGTATGTGTGTGTGTGCGACCACGATAGCGGTGAAAAAATCGAATTATGCCACTTATTCGTCAACTACTAAGTTTAAACAAATTTATAAGGAATTCATATATACCCAAAATTAAATTCGAGAGGAATTTTATTAAAAAAGAAAATATTTCGCAAGTCATACTTTTTAGACGGGTAGCACTTTTTTTTCTAATATCTCGCAAAGTATGCATTCCATAGAGATTTATTATGAGAATAGAAGTACTTAAAATAGGATTTGGAATCATTTTTGTATAAAAAAATTCTTAAAATTGTATAATTTGAAACATACGTATAAGAAAGTCGTATTATTGACGATTTATACGAAAATAACTCCCCTTTTTGGTACTATATACGATTTCTATTACTCAGGTTAAGAAATTATGTTGCTTGTGTTGTATCCGCTTTCATACCTAGATGTATCATCCCCAACAGGCGTAATTAACTATGCCAACTTTTCGAACTTCAAGTTTCTTTTGAAGTTGACAGCTCTTCAAGTTTTTTTCGTCCTTTTGATGTTGATGGTTGTTCAACATAATTCTCAAGATCAACCTGACTTTCAACAACATCCGTTTTATATTAAGGTTTTGGTTTATAACCCTCAGAAAGTTCTCTCGATTGTTCTATATCAATTGCAAGTCATCATCGTTGTCTTTGTCGTAATTCGATCACGTTCACAGAATTTAACGAAAATTTGTTCTGGGCGAAATCATACATCACTAAGCAATGTAAACCCGCTTTGCGACAGACATAAGGTATAATATAACCTTGGCGCACTAAACAAGAAATGAGTTTCAATAATTCTTGGGAAACCGCGTCTGTGGTTTGTGGTAATCTGGTGTACACACATTGACATCTGCGTTGTCAAAAAAAATGCAAAAATGAATCACTTATCAGTAACACAAACGAAAGTAACAATGCCGATGTACTTGAAAACGCTTTGTCGTAGCTGGAACAAAAAAAACTGTTTTGACTTAGAGCCCAACTTGAAGCCCCGACAAAAAAGATTTTAGTCGAGTTGCTGTTATAATAGCATGAACAATGCACACGTACTTTACATCTTAAGTAAGAAGTCAAAAGCTGGTGGTACATATTATTCTAAAATAGAAGTCTACTGTTTTCGCATACAATTTCCGCCACTGTATGTCCACTCCTCAGATGTTTTCCTTGCGTATTACTTTTCTAATCTTTATAGCATTGCTTCGATAGAACTTATTTGTTTTAAAAGCAAAGAATAGTCTTTTTGTAAGAGTTGTAATTATAGTTTTTTTCGTATTTTCCTAATAATTTTACAGACGTTTTTCTGCCTTTTCAGATCTAATATGTCCGTCCGTATATTTATATAACACTTCTATTTATATAACACGGCACTTAAGGAACTATTTATTTCTACTGTACGACTTTCTTATATTTATTTCTCCGCGCGTCGGCTACTTCTTACGGACTTTCTTATTCCGGAATTAATTCATCCATCGGTGACCCAGTCGCCTTATATACACATACGAAATATCTCGAAGCATTCGCGTAAAACTCCATCCTTCTCTCGATGTTTGAAGAACATTCCATAGACATTCTGATTCCGACACCGTACCATGCGTAAATGGATGATTCACGGCTATTTACATTTCGTTTTTATACGTCGCGCCGAGATGATTTACAACCTTTTTTTTTCTAATGTACACTCATTTCGTGACATTGCCCCCTTCTTAAAAACTGCGTTTCGTCCCGAAACACACTATTCCATGTTCTTGTCGCTGGCGGATGACGAAATCCATACCGGGACCCACGGGTGCACCCAGCCGTCTTGTGGAAATGGCAATCCACCGTCCCAGGCTGATTGGGCCGACAGCCGCACACGACCATTTCCATACCAGCACGCCGAAACACCGCCTCCAGCATGTTTCCTGCGATTCTCTACTCCAAACGGTCTAATCCGCAGCCCAGCCTCGGAATTGCCAGCCTCCCCACATCTTGCTCGAGTGCTCGTCCTTGTAAATCGACAAGGGATTCCCATAAGTTGGCTCTCTAGGTTTTCCGTAATTTGTCACACATCCGCCACTTCACCGCTGTCACGTCCATGGTATGGGCCAATTGGTTGAAACGCACCACCCCTGGCTCACTATGGGGTGTTAGTCTTCTGCGATAAACCACGTCATCTATTCGCTCTAGTATTTCGCATGGTCCCTCCCCGTATTGTTGGAGCTTTGGGGACAGGCCTCGGCGACGTTGAGGACTATATAACCAAACAAGGTCCTCTTCTCGGTAACCACCTCTCTTGATTGCACGTCCTAACGATTCTTCGTCCTGTCGTTGGCATCCTGAGTGTGATGGCGTACTTGCTCGTGGGCATCCTCCAACCTTCGCATGGATCCGCTGACGTAGTCTTCTCCATTTGGGTTCTCCACAACACACTTGAGTAGGTCATCCTCCACCTTCACAGAGTCCCATTGAGCCCAGTAGGATTCCAGTCCCTGTGAGCGAGGAGCCACTTCTTGACAAGCCGGTCCGCGACCAGTACCCTTCCAAACCATCAATGAACCAAGGTCCTCATCAGCTTGTTGACCGATCCGCAAATTGTCAGGATGCCACTGATCGTCAACCACGGCAGTCGCCTTATATACACATACGAAACATCTCGAAGCATTCGCGTAAAACTCCATCCTTCTCTCGATGTTTGAAGAACATTCCATAGACATTCTGATTCCGACACCGTACCATGCGTAAATGGATGATTCACGGCTATTTACATTTCGTTTTTATACGTCGCGCCGAGATGATTTACAACCTTTTTTTTTCTAATGTACACTCATTTCGTTACAATACCTAAATTGTCTTAGCTCGTGTCACTGTACAAAGTTGTGCACATGTGTTTTATTTTGGTTGTTTCTTTTTAAGTTTTTTTTATTATAACCTTTATGTGTTTATTTCTTTAGAACAAATAAAATGAGGTGTTATGGTTTTCATTAAATTGCTAAATTATTGAAACGTAAATACTGGAAATGTTACTAATGCCGGTCCTATCATTAATTGAGTTTGCGTTTTTTTTAAATATAAATGCTTTCCAAAAAATTTCTAGCCTTATTATGCGTTTCGGTCGCTATAATTGTATTTTTGAAATTGAATTGAAAGAGTGATTAGTCTGATTAATGCGCTTTTTTTAGAGCTGTGCTATTATATGAAAATTTGTGCCCGTTTAGAATTTCCTTCACGTGTTGTTTGGCCAATGTATACACCATTACAGTCTCCACAAGGTATTTTGTAAATTTCATACGTCTTTTTGTCATCCGGTATTTTATCCTTGAGTTTAGTGTAGTGTATTTAGCGTATTATACTTCGTATATGCCGTTTTTATGTTCTACGGTTTTAGAATTTTATCTAATGTATTTGTAAGGTCTTTAATAAATGGCAGTGGTACGTACTTGCAAGTAGTTGATTCTTTTTGATTATTGTTTATTGTTTTTTTTTTATTATTTGAATTATAGTGTATATGAAGTTGTTTTTTAATGAGTTTAATTTTATCAAATAACGGTAAGGGTTAGTTGTTTTTTGTAGTGAGGTTTTTATGTTTTCGATAATTTCAAGTCTGAAAATTGGGCTTGTTAAAGTTATCGCTCTTTTTATTAGATTAGTTATTATGTTTTTTTTTACATACTGGGATTTGGCACGAATTATAATTTAGGTATCTGTCTGAGGCTGTTGGTTTGTGGTATAATTTTGTTAGTATTTTGTTAGTAGCTCGTACCAAGGTTAAATCTAAGAAATTAATAGTATGATTGTTCTCTATTTCAATTTCAAATTTTAATTTGGGGTGATATGAGTTGAATTTGTTTAAAATATTGTCTGTTTGTTTAATTGGTATGCATGTGATACAATCATCGACATACCTTTTAAATAAGAACGGTTTGAATTCAAGCTTGATTATTATATTTCTTTCTACGTGTTCTAATACTAATTGTGCGATGGCACGAGATATTGGGGATCCCATCGCATATCCGTGTACTTGTTTGTAAAAGTGTTATTGGATTGGAAGTATGTGGCGATTAAGGTTAATTCTATTGCCTTAATTTAACGGTAACGTTGTGAAATTTTGTAGGTGATCCCACTGTTCTTTTATTACATCTATGGCTAAACTGATAGGAATATTGGTGTACATTGATACAACATCCAATGAGATTAAGATGTGGTTACCTCATTAACCTCATTAAAACTCACAGATATGATTTCTCTATAGAGATGACATTGCATAATATAATTGTAGGTTAATATTGATAAAGGAAACAGCATCACAATTTAAATACAGAAAAACGAAAGAACAAATCTAATGTAAAATAATTTAACTAGTTGCACCATATCAACGAGAAAACGTTATTTAAAGCAACTGCGTACAGCGCAAGTCATAAAGTAAATAAATTAATACCAATACAAGAAAAATCAAAACAATAGGACGGTTGATTTTTCTTGGTATAATACAGTTATAAGGAACTTAAAGTAAATTTGCCTATAAATACCCTAACCTAATTCTGTGCTATAAATAATATAACAATTAAAGCGACGCTGCGATTCCATTCGAAACCCCTGACGATTAAGTAGTTCCCGACATCCACATGATTCATTCGTTCGCCCCGTCCTAAGGATACACCCTCATCTTTTCGAAAAGAGAGATCAGATCTTAGAAATGATCCGAACCAATCAGAACCGGACATTTCTTTGTTTTTGTTAAACATAAGGTTGCTACGAAGACTTTCAGCAAAATTGTAAGCAAGCTTTCGAACATCAGAAATTGTCAGAGGAAATACACATTTTTGAGCTTTTTTAATATGTAACACCAGTTTTCTCTCATTAGCTTTCTCCAATAGGCTACCTGGTCCTAATTTACTAACCGTAATGTCATTATTCCGTATTTTCCTCTCAAGGGTTTTCCTAAGAATGCCATAGGTTTTCGTCGCACCGTTAACTGATGAACCTGTGCTCACAGCCTCAATCACACGTTTTAGGCTTTCTTCAGTGTAACTTTCACGATTCGCTCCTTTGCTTTTATACGTTATTGGCATTTTTCTGCAAAGATATTGTAACGAAATGTGTTTACATTAAATAAAAGAATCAGATCTCTCGGCGCGATAAAAACGAAATTGTCACACACACAAAAAAAGGCCATAAATCATCTCTCTCGCTGCTGGTAAATATCGTAAATGCAGTTATGAGTCATCCACGCCGTACGACGTGCATAGAGAACTAGAACTTTCTCATGCATGTGGAGAAAAAGCCGGACTGTTCTCGAAATCGTCACATACGTATATAAGGCGGCTGAATTCATTACGGGATTCATTGCGGAGAAGTAATCGCGGAGTAATTCGGTAGTCTCGAGTGGTGGAAACGAATAGTGGTAGCCGAATAAATAAATATAGTAGTGCCGTCTTATATAAATAGAACTGTTATATAAATAAATACGGACAGGGATATAAATAATAGTAGTAGTAAATAAATACCTGTGATAATTATTAAATTGTAGTAGTTTAAGTGTGTTAAGTTAGTTTTATGTTTTTATATTGTTAAATAATTTTGAGTATATAAATATACAGACTGTTTTAAATAAATAATTGCACGAGTTGTTTATTGGAACCCGAAAACGCTACAATTGGTGTCAGGTGTGGGGTAAACAGTATAGAAGTGCAAATAAATAAATAAATAAATAAATGGCTACCAAACGTTTGAAAGAACTAAAGGTCACCGAGTTAAGGGCAGAATTGGAAGAAAGGGACGCAGATGCGTCTGGAAAAAAAACAATTCTCCAAGACCGGCTTCGTGACATTTTAATTAATGAAGGTGAGGATCCCGAAAAAGATTTGTTTCAAATGCAGACTGATCCAAGCTTAATAATCTTAAAAAATGAGATATTAACTGAAATGGCAAAACAATTCAAGACTCTAAAAGAAATTAAAAATTAAATTGCAAAACAATTCAAGACCATAGGAGATGCAGTTGAAAAACAATTCAAGACTATAGGAGATGCAGTTGAAAAACAATTCGAGACTGATATGAAGACTATAAAAGAACATTTCAAGACTCTAAATGATGAAATTGCAAATAGTTTTAAAGTTCAAGAAATGAAATTGCAAGTAATTCAAAACTCGAGACTACTTTTAAGGAAGACATTCAAGAGAATTCATCGAATGGGAGGCAGGAATTTTCTGAGGCCATCGAAGCCATGGAACAGAAAGTTGAGGAGCGCGTGTTCGGAATGGGGGACGAGTTTGGGGTTCAGCTTCAGTTGCCAGCGATGAACGACTGCGGTCCCCATGATACCTCAAGCGGAAGCCTGGAGATTGCCCGAACAGCGAAGGTAAAGGTAAAACCTCCCACCTTCGATGGAAAGACGTCATGGATGTCGTACCGGAATCAATTCGAAGCCGCTGCAGGAGCAAATGGGTGGACGTCCCCGAAGAAAGATACTGGTCTGATTGTGTCATTAAGAAGACAGGCCAGTGATGCTCTGCAGACCTTACTTCCGGAAGAGTGTCAAGACTATCTTAAATCAATCAAGCGTCTTGAGATGAAGTATGGACATGCGCACCTGGGACAGGTAGTCCGACGATTGGTGAATAAGGTGCAACCTAAGAGAAGAACGCTCCGATGCTGGAATTGGAAATGGAGATGGAAATGGAAATGGAGATGGAAATGGGCCATGCGCATGGTAAATGCGCGAAGAAGCCCAAGAAAACCATAGCGGAGCAGCGAAAAATGAAACGGGTCGATGAGAAGAGGCAATCGTCGACTCAGTATCGTAGAGCCTCAAAATAAATAGCGCGAAGTGCATCTGTTCAACACCAAATCGCTGATGCTGTTGCAAGAAGACTACGTCTAGAAGACTGCAGTCATAGTAACAGACTAGAAGAAAAATCGGCCAACACATTCAGAACTGCCGTGGTTGACGATCAGTGACATCCTGACAATTTGCGGATTGGTCAAGAAGCTGATGGTTTGGAAGGGAATTGGTCGCGGACCGGCTTGGCAAGAAGTGGCTCCTCGTTCACAGGGACTGGAATCCTACTGGGCTCAATGGGACTCTCTGAAAGTAGAGGATGGATCTACTCAAGTGTGTTGTGGAGAACCCAAATGGAGAAGACTGCGTCAGTGGATCCTGGCGAAGGTTGAAGGATGTCCACGAGCGAGTACGCCATCACACTCAGGATGTCAGCGACAGGACGAAGAATCGTAACCACGTGCAAGCCGAGAGAGATGGTTACGGAGAAGGAGACCTTGTTTGGTTGTATGATCCTCAACGTCGCCGATGCCATTCCCCAAAGCTCCAACAATACTGGGAGGGACCATACGAAATACTGGAGCAAATAGATGACGTCGTTTATCGCATGAGACTAACACCCCATAGTGAGCCAGAGATGGTGTGTTTCAACCAATTGCCCCATACCATGGACGTGACGGCGGTGAAGTGGCGGATGTGCGACAATTTGCTGGAAAACCTAGAGAGCCAGCTTATGGGAATCCCTTGTCGATCTACGAGGACGTGCACACGAGCAGGATGTGGGGAGGCTGGCAATTCCGAGGATGGGCTGCGGATTAGACCGTTTGGTATGGAAAATCGCAGGAAACATGCTGGAGGCAGTGTTTCGGCGTGCTGGTACGGAAATGGTCGTGTGCGGCTGTCGGCCCGATCAGCCCGTTGTGCAGCCTAGGACGCTGGATTGCCATTGCCACAAGACGGCTGGGTGCACCCGTGGGTCCCGGTGTGGATTTCGTCATCCGCCAGCGTCAAGAACATGGAATAGTGTGTTTCGGGACGAAACGCAGTTTTTAAGAAGGGGGCAATGTAACTAAATGTGTTTACATTAAATAAAAGAATCAGATCTCTCGGCGCGATAAAAACTAAATTGTCACACGCACAAAAAAAAGGCCATAAATCATCTCTCTCGCTGCTGGTAAATATCGTAAATGCAGTTATGAGTCATCCACGCCGTACGATGTGCATAGGGAACTTTCTCATACATGTGGAGAAAAAGCCGGACTGTTCTCGAAATCGTCACATACGTATATAAGGCGGCTGAATTCTTTACGGGATTCATTGCGGAGAAGTAATCGCGGAGTAATTCGGTAGTCTCGAGTGGTGGAAACGAATAGTGGTAGCCGAATAAATAAATATAGTAGTGCCGTCTTATATAAATAGAACTGTTATATAAATAAATACGGACAGAGATATAAATAATAGTAGTAGTAAATAAATACCTGTGATAATTATTAAATTGTAGTAGTTTAAGTGTGTTAAGTTAGTTTTATGTTTTTATATTGTTAAATAATTTTAAGTATATAAATATACAGACTGTTTTAAATAAATAATTGCACGAGTTGTTTATTGGAACCCGAAAACGTTACAATATAGTCGCAAAAAGCGTTAGCCATCTGTCCCTATCACCCGATGGTCAACTTTCCAAAATGCTAGGAGAAGATGACCAAGCCATTAAAAACAACTCGGTGTTGCGTATGGTGGATGTTGGAGGTTAGAATAGTTTAACGAAGACTATACTCACCTAATTTATCGAAACCGTGCGTTTACAGTGTGACACATAACACACCGCTCACAAAATTTCGATCAAGCACAAAATATCTTTTAAAATTCTGGACGGAAAAGATGCTTCTGACTCAACTAATATCACTTTAGTTGACGTCGCATAAGAATTTCAAGAACCGCTAGCACCATCTAACGATTTTTGATTGAAATTTTTGGTGTTGGTCATCTCTCCCGCTTGGCCATCTCACCAAACTTTACCCTAGTGATTTCTTTCAATTAGAAACAATTAATTGAGTTATTTCTGCCATACATAAATCATATTTATTAATTGCAATTTTAGATATTTCATTTTTACCATAAATGAAATTCATATACTTTTAATGAAGATTTTTTCTTTAAACTACAATAATAATAAATGTAAATTTAAGGATTTGTCAATTTTTTGATAAACAGTAACTGCGGTATTTTCAATATATTGCTCTTTCATGAAATTTCATGCCTATTAAAATTTTAGAGCAAAATAAATATTTGTAAATAGAAAATATTATAAACAACTTTTTTCAAGTACTTTAAGGTATGCTATATGTAACGCCAATTATGCCAACGCACATTTTTAAATTAATAATTCATAAGTGGGTTTAGTCAGATATGTTATTCTATAACTTTTGCAATATCGGCCACATATGCAACAAATATGTACTTTTAAATAGTAAATTTCAACCACATTCCCATGTAAAAACACAGAATGTTAAATTTAATTTTCTTAAAACTGTATATAATATTAAACTACATGCCTTAAAATGTCGAAAAAAAACCTTGAATTTATAATAGTTCTTTCGTCGTTATTCGTTATTGCATAAGAATTCTTAAAGTTGTACAATTTTCGAAAAAAAAACGAAGATACAGTAGAAAATCGAGTAGTACAAATTAATGTTACTTTAATCAACTCTTAAAGGTCTATCATATAATGTAATAAAAAAAAAGTTTGTTGTTTTCGAATACTCTGTATAAATAAAACTATTTTTATATTGTATAACGCATAATTATCAGCGATCTTTTTAATAAAAAAAATTCTATCTATATTATTAGATATCAATATTGGATACCGTTTTGCAAGTACTCCCGATGTATACTCTTAAATATCTTATTTAGACCGAGTTATATATAAAAGAAGTTGGAAAATGTGAAATATGAAACTCATACTAACAAGAAAATTACCATTATAATCGAAGAGTTTTATCTCAAGAAAAAAAATAAAAGGAAAGTCTCTGAAAGTTTGACTTGAATTGCATCGTCGGCAGAAAGAAAACGTCAAAAAATTTTCTTACTAATCAATACTGTAACAGGGACCTCTCTTTTTTTGCTTTTCGTATTATTTTCTTGATTTCAAAGTTTAGCAGAAGCTCCAAGATTAATTTTTCAATTTCAGCTTTTTATGATATTGTTTTGCGTGACAGGAAAAACGTTATTATACAGGAAAACTTTCAGTTTTTATAGAATGTGATATTACAATATATCCATACTAAGCTAATTCCGTACTGCATGGCTATTAGATGTGTAATACATTACAATGTTCATTTTCCGATATAAAAGTTTAGAAAAATATGCACGTGTATCGTTCAAATTGAAATCAATTTTACTTTCGGTACTGATTTTCTCTAACGTATATATAACAACTTACTTAGATCATTAGTGTCAACTTTTCAGAAGAGATACTAAACTACATTTCCCATTAATAGAGGCTGTAAAATAATACGATAAATCAATACCGACGTAATTAGTGTAATACACGTTTACTTCAGAGGAACCTCGTGTGTAATTAATACCGAAATGGAAAAATTTATATCTATCCAATTACCTGAAGCACACGGTTTGAAGCAGATCTCAAATTAAATTAATTAGCATTTTATACGACTAGCTAGTATTAGCACTATAAATGCTGTCGAATTAGTTCAATATTTAATAAAAACCAGTGATATCAAAGAGGCAAATTAGTTTTTTAAACTTATTGGCTGGTATAATGTTCTAACTTTAATAAACACATATATCTGTAGCAAGATGTACAAAGAAAAGCATTTGGATAAGCAACATATGCGCATTTCGACGATCCTCCAAAGTTATTTGTTTATTTATCACAGGCTTGTGGAAGCACGTAGAAATTTAAAGACCGTAAAAAAATCAATAGCATTACTATGTAAAATATATTCTTAATTCGGTAAAGAAACTAATTTTTCCAAACAAATATAATTAACCGAAAGCCCTTTTCATATCCAGTGCACTTTACAAAGAGGGCATGAACTTTATTGACACTTTAAATACAAACATCATTTGAAGTATCACCACTGGACCAAGTTCACATGACCTATTAAAGTTAAAATGTCCGAATCAAATTCAGTAAACACATTATGTATGATGTTTAATACTAAAACATTATACATCACAGCACAACTGAACATGAATTACACCATTATAAAGGCATAATCATTGAATGTATCATTATTTAATTAGGCCTAGCAGCCATCATGAATTTATGTCAAACATCAAAGTTTATTTTTAGTAAAACTCACTAAATATAGGCATATGGGGCTAATTAACAGTATGAATTATATGCAAGAATAGATGTACTACTTAAATAAAGACATTAGAAAGTAATCATTCTTAAAATCAGAGTTCGAAAAGAAATTTAAAAGTCTGAGAAAGTATTATTTACAAATATACCCAAATAGGGCTTTTAATATAATCCTATAAATTAATAAGTAGGACTTATCTAGTAAAGCTTGGATAATGAATTAAGCAGGTAGTATAAATATTTTGATATAAAAAGAATTGACTAAATTGAAATTTTAAAATCATCATTGGGTATTTTTATTATTAGTGAATGGATTTTAATCTGGTAAAAAACGGACAAAGACGTAACGCTTCAGTTGTGAATAAATAGTGATTAAATATGGCCAAAGTTATTTAATATTCGCACACACTAGATATCTGGAAATTAAAGAAAAATAAACTTGCTTTTAATCATATTAAAAATTTGTTTATTTCTAATACGCTTTTAATTAAGAAAGTTGTTAAGTCTTCAACTGTGGAGAAAACTAAACTCTTTCTCATTGACCAACGTCACAAGATTTCTGCTTTTCTCCACACTGTAATTGTTTACTCGAAAATTAATTACCATTCAGCATAATAGCTGGTTGTTGTATATGCATTCTATTCAAATCGCCTCGGAGCGCTTCTGATGTTTGAAGAAAAAAGTGTTATAATTTAAAAGTAAACGAACATTAGTGATTACTTTTGCATGATTTATAAAAATCAAGTCAGTATTACGCTCACAAATATTTTTTATTAATTGAGGCGGGATACAACTGCAACTCTTACAGCAACTTACAAAAAATGCATTTGTGCGTAATTATTAACTCTTGCATGTCACAAACTCGTTTTAGTCTATACACTCTATCCATATTAAACAAATCATCATTATCTATTATCTGCATTCATATCTTTTTAGGATTTCCTAATATGCATGAGCTCTGTTTTATCGACTAATGTAACTTGCGAATAGATGAACATTCTTTAAATTAACCAAAATAAATTTGTTACGGATAGAAGCGTGGATACAAGGATATTTTGGTTTGACTGAAATATATAACTTGTCCCTCTTTTATTAATATTTTTAGGTCAAACTAATAATAAATATTAGTTGCCTTCAGAATCAAATAATTTTCCCGTTTAATTTACATAAAAGCAAGTAGTTACATTTAGTAAAACCATTTGATTAAAATAAACGTTTACATATTCGTGTACATTGAATAAACAATAGTGTTGGAAAAATCAACAGAACGTGTTAAATGAACTAAGGGCGTGTAAATTCAGCGCACTTTTAAATTGCAAATAAGGTTTCTTCTAGAATAAATTCATTCTATATGTATGATCTTACAATTTTGTATTATATCTTTTGGACACTGTAATTGTGTATGTTGCTTTTTTTAAGTTAAGTGTTTTTAAAGCGAGTTATCATGGGTGATGAGATTACTAAAGTTTTACTTATAGTATCGGAATTCCATAATAATGTGTCTCTTTTTAATGGAAAGTTTGTTTTTATCGATAATTTGTTATTATAACATTAAGCAATGAACACGCCGCAGCGATTTGAATATCAGTACCGATGTTGAATTAAATAAATGCTTTATTAATATTCAATTCGTGAAGAAATCAAGTAGGGAGGAAGGTAACTGTTTTATTGTAATGCACTTAATATCAAAAACCAGAGTTATATTAGAGTTTAAATTAAGAAAATACACACCAGCTACCTATTAGTTGAGCATATCAATTTCTTGGATTGGGAAGATTTATAAAAGTATGAAATGTATGTTGACTGAAGAAATAAAACATTCTATATTATATTTCATATGGACGGACCATAACAATTAGCTAGTAAAAGTAAAATTAACAACAAGAAAGGTATTAGTCGAAATGTGAATAAAGGAACCTATAAAAAGAATGGCAAGTAAAACTGTTATCTACATAAAAGTACTTTATCAATACTTGTTACTTTTTTGGCTTGCTAGTGAAGGCTTTGATAATTTTTGACAATACCAAACAATATCTACGTGTTATGTACCATATGTTGGAAAGCAAAAATATATAAATAATAGGCCAGTATTAACAATTAATGATGCTCAAATTTTTGTAAATTTTAAAAAAAAATTTGTAAATTTTAAAGTTTAAAACTGAAAATTGTTCTATAAAAAGCGTATTTCTTCTTTATTTTTTAGAGATTTTCCAGATTGAAGATTGAAGATAATTTCAATACACAGTAAGCCTGTAGCATTATTTTGTTAGAGTACTGGGAAGACTATTTCGCTAGGATTATTAATTTATGAGACCAAGTAGAATTATTAAATTTGATACATTTTTAAATTTCAAATTATCACTAGGTAAGTTCTAACAAAATCTACATTATTATTTGGAGAATATTTATGTTGTAGTTAAAGTTTCACATTCCTACATGTTGTCCACTTTCAAAAGTACAATGACAATAAAACAATTATTATTATATTTTATTATCCATTGGTTATTACTCTACCAGAATTTTTTTTTGAGATTCAGAAACATTAATTCAAATCTTTTGTCATCAAGAGCGCTTATTCTAAATAATGGATATAACTGGAAACCCTTATAAGCTTCTCTTTGTTTGACGTTAATTATGTCTCTAATATGTACTACGAATTTTCTTGCAGACAGCTTTTGATGTAAATATAACTATCTACAGAAAAAGAGAAAAGAAACACCTTTAAATAACGAGCAACAGTGTAGCCATATGTCCTCGTTTTTGGACCAGATGTAAATAAATATATGGTCTTTGAACAATATGTATATATATAATAAATAATCTGTTCTAAAGGCAGTTGGTATTTATTTTAAGTCATTCTAGAGTATCGACAAATTTGGTTATTTTTTCAAAGAACGCCCGATGCATATATTCACAGTCGGGGATTAAAAAATAAGAAATTCACTTTAAAAATGTTATAATTTCAAAACTATTGTCCAGTATTTGAACCTATTCAAGAAAGTTTGACACCAAATCATAAAGCATGTTTGATGAACATTTTCAGTCATATAGGTATGGTGATAGGAACAAACATAAGACTTTGTATTAATATGGTGGATTTAATTTATCATAATTCATTTTCATAACATGATCTATTAGAGGTAAACATGTTTTCAAATGTATTTGTAAAATATTTTCCATATTTTCTTATTGTATATACCTAGCTTTAATGAAGTATGTATTGATATACCATTACCTATGTGTATTAAAATTATTATTGAATGACATATTTTAAAAGACATAACCCCAGTTTTTGCTTGTGTGTTTTAAAAATATAAACTGAAATATTGTGAAATGGAGAGCCACCAATTACATATCATGATGACATACAATTTATTAAGACATTATAATTTCATTCTTACAATTTAAAACACCAATCAGTCAAATAAACATCATGCAAATGGTGAGTCAACTCCCCGAGTAAGGCAGATTGTGACCTTATGAGAAAAGATATTTCGAAACGGTTTTCTTGCTAAGATAGCCGCTCATGTATGTTTTAAAATTATTTTGTATTATAAACAGTGTTCCATAACTTGCTGGCTGACCATAGTTATAGTTTTTTAAATGGAACAGCCTATATATTATTACATTTTTGTATTTCGCGTATAATTCTTATTGAAAAGTTCATCTAAACCTTAAGGCTTTCAACTTATTACCAAACTTCGTTTTAGATGGACACAAGTTTTGGTAGCGTTGTTCATAATAAAAGGTCCTAATACAAGCATATTCTATTTTTTGCAATTGCTATTTGAATTTGCAGAAAACTGGATTAAATTTACATGATATATTTTTGTCTAAAAGTAATTTTTTTCAAATGGAACATTCTGTATATCGGTTCATTTTTGAATTGCTTTCTAAATTTCGCACCAGAAAGATGTAAGACGTTATTATTCTAAAAGTGACTATTACTGAGCTATTGCCGTCTTTTGATATAATTTTGCCAACTTTATGCTTTTTATTGTAATATGGTCCAAGAAAACCTAAATATGTGGTTAATGATAAAAATCAATTAAGCATCCGTATGGTAACAACAGAAAATCATCACGCCAGTACCCATGAAAGAACACGTTTGCTGAATATTAGCCAAACCATCATTGCAAGACCTTTAAAATGAAATAAATATCATCCATAATGAATACATTTGAATAGTGAGTTACGTACCCATCATTTTAAAGCTAGAAGTGTGTTATGCCAATGGGCAATAATTAATATGAATGCCCTTGCAACTCCGTTTGATAGTGTGTTATTTGCGCAAGAAACTGGTTTCCATAGTAACCGAATAGTTAACAAAGGACATTTTCATTATAGGCCAATTGAAAACCCTTACTTCACTAATAAATACATCACCAGCATAATAGGTGGCGCATAAATGTCTGGGGAGGCATTCTTGGTGACTGGATGATAGGTCCGCATTTATTTGAAGGTAGTATTAACGGAGAAGCTTATGAGTAACTTCTATCAGGCAGTTTAGTATAATTTTTGGAAAATGTTCCGCTAAATTTACGAAGAGATGTATGTAGATACAACAAGGCGGCAAATCCCCGCATTTTATGCTACAGACACGACATATTTTAATAAAATGTTTCTAGCGAAGTGACTAGCCAGTGGAGGCCCCTATTGACTGCCCCCCGCTGGGTGAAAAAATTAGTTTCTTTTTATAGGGATCCGCGAAAGAACAGATATATAGTAAACCTGTAACCACAAAAGAAATTATGAGAGAACATATTCGACAAAAATTTAGAAATATAAGTACTCAATGCCTTAATGTCGATTTATTATTTCGGAACCATGTTTAAAGACTTTTAAAAATGTATTTGAACACGTTTAATTTTTACCTGTTTTAATGTTCATATTTATTGTTATTTTATAATTTCTGTTCCAGTACTTACTCATCCAGTTCATGTTTCTACACATACTAAAATCAAGTTATTAATTGGTTTGGTTTTAAATTTGCTTATTGTGCCATATTAGACATATTCTTTGAATTATATAGCTGCATTGTAAATAATATATATTTTTTTTGTCATTAGCTCAATACATACAAAAACAGTATCTCTAATCTAGATTTTAGAAAAAGGCGTAATAAAATCAGGTTTGACAACTAAAAAGCAATGTGAAATAAAAACAAACAAATGTTTAAGATTTACACTATATTTAATAATAACGACAGCTGTTTCGCTACACTGTAGCTTCTTCAGGTTGACATACAGCAATAAATATCTACATACACTTGACTCTTATACAGAGTGATTCTTAATATATGCGACAAACTTTAGGAGCTGATTCCTGGGGTTATTTTGATCATAAAAGTTCATAAGAACATATGTCCAAAACCGCTTAGTTCAGAAGTTATTCAATGTTTAATAGAAAGTTAAAATAATAAATGGTTTTATTATAAATTAACAAAATAATCAGTCAAACAAAATTAACTTATAGTAACTGTTGAAAATGACCGCTCCCAACTGTAATACAAGCTCTCTGTCAATATGTGGGCCGGAATTGTTGCAGATCACTTGTTAGGTCCACATTTTTTACCGATGCGGTTAAATGGCGAGGTATACCGCAATTTTCTTGAAGAGGAGTTACCACTACTGCTGGAGGAAGTTCCGTTGCAGTTAAGATTACAAATGTATTTTATGCATGACGGTACTCCAGCGCATTTTAGTTTACTTGCTCGCGAGTTTCAGGACAGTACGTATCCAAATCGGTGGATAGGACGGGGAGGTCCACAACCGTGGCCTCCTCGGTCTCCAGACTTAAATTCATTGGACTTTTTTCTCTGGGGCCACCTTAAATCATTAGTTTACACGACTCCCATGGAAAATGTCGATGAACTAAGAAATCGTATTATAGCAGCTTTTGAAACAATTCGAAATACCCCTGGTATTTTCGAACGGACTCGCCAGTCAATACGACGGAGGATAGCAGCTTGTAGTACAGTTTGGGGCGGTCAATTTCAACAGTTACTATAAGTTAATTTTGTTTTACTAATTATTTTGTTAATTTATAATAAAACCATTTATTATTTTAACTTTCTATTAAACATAGTATAACTTCTGAACTAAGCGGTTTTGGACATATGTTCTTATGAACTTTTATGATCAAATAACCCGAGAAATCAGCTCCTAAAGTTTGTGGCATATATTAAGAATCAGCCTGTATATAGTGTGTGGTTATTAGGAATTGTAATGTATGTAGATATTTATTATTGTATGTCAACCTGAAGAAGCTACAGTGTAGCGAAACAGCTGTCGTTATTATTAAATATAGTGTAAATCTTAAACATTTTTGTTTTTATTTCACATTGAAAATGGATTTACATCAAGTAAAGGCCAACTCAATCCAAGAACTAAAAATGAGGTGTGCCCACCACACGACTTTCTTATACGTATGAGCGTTTCAAATTATAGAATTTTAAGAATTTCTTTTACAAAAATTATTCAAAATCCTATTCTAAGTACTTCTATTCTCTTAATAGATCTCTATAGAATGCATACTTTGCAAGATATTATCCAAAAAGTGCTACTCGCTAAGAGTAAAAGTGCTACTTCCGGTCCGAATTTTGAAATTTCATATATACAAAAAAATTGCAAATCCAGTTTTAAATACTTTTATATTCTTGATAAATATATATAGAATGCATAACTTACGACATATTTGCAAAAAATCGCTATTCGATAAGAGTAAAAGTGGCACTTCCGGTCAGAATTTTGAAATTTTTTTTATACAAAAGATATTGAAAATTATGTTTTAAATACTTTTATACCCGTAACGTACTTGTCTGAAAAGCATGACTTGCGAAATATTCGCAAAAAACTGATTTTCGATAAGAGTAAAAGACCTACTTCCGGTAGGAATTTCGAAAAATTTTTTAAATAAACTTATTCTCAATTTTAATTTTAAGTACATATGAATTCTTTATAAAATTGTATAAACTTAGTAGTTGACGAAATATTGGCAAAATTCGATTTTTTCGCTGAAGTAAACTGCTACTTCCGGTCTACCGATTTTACTGAAAAACTAATCAGATCTCAAGAGGGAGATTTTACACGTAAATACAAAATTTGGAATTGATATCTACAGCGGTTTGACCGCTATCGTGGTCACACACACACACACACACACACACACACACACACAGACACACAGACATTTTTTAAAAACCACTTTTTCGGTATCAGGGGACTTCAAAACGTGGACATCTGCAAAAATCTCGAGGTCGAAAATTTTCATCATCACAATACTTCCTTATACTACGTATAAGAAAGTAAAAGCAACTTATTAAATATCATCCATTCAATTGTCATCTTCGCGGCAAATATCAAAGCTCACTATACCCTCTTCAAATATAAAACATAAAATTGGCAAAATTATATCAAAAGACGACAATATCTCAGTAATGGTCACTTTTAAAATAATAACGTCCTACACCTTTTACTTTCTTATACGTAGTATAAGGAAGTATTGTGATGATGAAAATTTTCGACCTCGAGATTTTTGCAGATGTCCACGTTTTGAAGTCCCCTGATACCGAAAAAGTGGTTTTTAAAAAATCTCTCTCTCTCTCTCTCTCTCTCTCTCTCTCTCTCTCTCTCTCTCTCTCTCTCTCTCTCTCTCTCTCTCTCTCTCTCTCTCTCTCTCTCTCTCTCTCTCTCTCTCTCTCTGTGTGTGTGTGTGTGTGTGTCTCTGTGTGTGTGTGTGACCACGATAGCGGTCAAACCGCTGTAGATATCAATTCCAAATTTTGTATTTACGTGTAAAATCTCCCTCTTGAGATCTGATCGGTAGACCGGAAGTAGCAGTTTACTTCAGCGAAAAAATCGAATTTTGCCAATATTTCGTCAACTACTAAGTTTATACAATTTTATAAAGAATTCATATGTACTTAAAATTAAAATTGAGAATAAGTTTATTTAAAAAATTTTTCGAAATTCCTACCGGAAGTAGGTCTTTTACTCTTATCGAAAATCAGTTTTTTGCGAATATTTCGCAAGTCATGCTTTTTAGACAAGTACGTTACGGGTATAAAAGTATTTAAAACATAATTTTCAATATCTTTTGTATAAAAAAAATTTCAAAATTCTGACCGGAAGTGCCACTTTTACTCTTATCGAATAGCGATTTTTTGCAAATATGTCGTAAGTTATGCATTCTATATATATTTATCAAGAATATAAAAGTATTTAAAACTGGATTTGCAATTTTTTTGTATATATGAAATTTCAAAATTCGGACCGGAAGTAGCACTTTTACTCTTAGCGAGTAGCACTTTTTGGATAATATCTTGCAAAGTATGCATTCTATAGAGATCTATTAAGAGAATAGAAGTACTTAGAATAGGATTTTGAATAATTTTTGTAAAAGAAATTCTTAAAATTCTATAATTTGAAACGCTCATACGTATAAGAAAGTCGTGTGGTGGCCACACCTCATTTCTTACTTTCTTATACGTAGTATAAGGAAGTATTGTGATGATGAAAATTTTCGACCTCGAGATTTTTGCAGATGTCCACGTTTTGAAGTCCCCTGATACCAAAAAAGTGGTTTTAAAAAAATCTCTCTCTCTCTCTCTCTCTCTCTCTCTCTCTCTCTCTCTCTGCCTGTGTGTGTGTGTGTGTGACCACGATAGCGGTCAAACCGCTGTAGATATCAATTCCAAATTTTGTATTTACGTGTATAATCTCCCTCTTGAGATCTGATTAGTTTTTCAGTAAAATCGGTAGACCGGAAGTAGCAGTTTACTTCAGCGAAAAAATCGAATTTTGACAATATTTCGTCAACTATTAAGTTTAAACAAATTTATAAAGAATTCATATATACTTAAAATTGAAATTGAAAATAATTTTATTTAAAAAGTTTTTCGAAATTCCTACCGGAAGTAGGTCTTTTACTCTTATCGAAAATCAGTTTTTTGCGAATATTTCGCAAGTCATGCTTTTTAGACAAGTACGTTACGAGTATAAAAGTATTTAAAACATAATTTTAAATATCTTTTGTATAAAAGAAATTTCAAAATTCATACCGGAAGTACCACTTTTACTCTTATCGGATAACGATTTTTTGCAAATATGTCGTAAGTTATGCATTCTATATATATTTATCAAAAGTATTTAGAACTGAATTTGCAATATTTTTTGTATATATGAAATTTCAAAATTCGGACCGGAAGTAGCACTTTTACTCTTAGCGAGTAGCACTTTTTTGATAATATCTTGCAAAGTATGCATTCTATAGAGATTTATTAAGAGAATAGAAGTACTTAGAATAGGATTTTGAATAATTTTTGTATAAAAAAATTCTTAAAATTCTATTATTTGAAACGCTCATACGTATAAGAAAGTCGTGTGGTGGCCACACCTAATTTTTTTATTTATAATATAGTAAGTAATTCAAAAATTATGAAATATGCAGGTTATTTGAAAAAATTCACTTTTAGGCAAAAATATGTTATGTAACTTTAATCCAGTTTTCTGCAATTTCAATTAGTAATTGCAAAAAAATAAAGTATGCTTGTATTGGCACCTTTTATTTTAAACAACGCTACCAAAAATTGTGTCCATCCAATACGTCGTTTTCGAGGAATATAATTTTATAAAAACATTGAATTTATCAGGAAAATGGTAATAAGTCGAAAACCTTAAGTTTGAGACCTGTACCATCTCATAACTCTTTCACTAAGAATTATACAGGGTATACAAATATGAGTGATCTATTTAAAAAACTGTAATTATGGTCAGGCGTCAAGTTATGGAACACTCTGCATAATACAATATAATTTTAAAACGTGCTCGTAATGAGTGGCTATCTTAGCAAGAAAACCGTTTCGAAATATCTTTTCTCAAAAGGTCACAATCTGCCATACCCGCGGAGATGACTCACCCTGATGTATAATTGCTTTCTATAAATTTAGTACCAATCAATTCGTCTTGATTTTCTTAGCTGTTTGATGTATATACTTGATCCTCGACGGTGCTTAGAGGAAATCTCAAAAATAAGATGAGGTTACAAAGCGAAACGTTGATAAGTGCACTATGACAGATAAAAATAATTCTGGGCTATAATGGACGTGCAAGGAAGTCAGGCCACTGAGAATATTCATTTAACATTACAATAAAAAGCGCCAAGTTTTATTGATGAGATCTTTTTTATATACGAAAACTATTTAATACTAGCAGCAAATAGAAAAAAATTGCTTGAAATACTTGAGATTGCAGTCAGTAGGAAGTCTTGTAAAACTATGCCTACCACACACAACAAATTTGTGGAATATACACTCTACATAGAATTATTGAGAAATAGAAAAAGTACTAGCGGCTGTTGTAATCGTCCTTCTTAAGAAAACTCTTTCGTGAATATAATATTTAAAAATTTTAATAAACATTGCGTATAATTAATTCTAGTATAACCGAATATATGTACACAAAATTTCTTGTATATTCTAGCGACACTATCTGTTTACATATCCATTTACTTTAAACACTAAATAAGTAGGTGCTTATAGACTTATATTGGAAACTTGACGTGATTCTAGAGGAAATCTTTTAGACGAGTAAAACTTGGTTACTATATATGCTAGATTTAGAAGGAGAAGAAGAGAGAGTTGGTTCACAAGGACCAGGAAGAAATGTACATGATTGTTATTTGTAAAAATAACTGAGAGATGTAATAAATACATATACAATAAATGGTTTATTTTCCTTGTTATATAAAAGGAGAATATGTGTTCAACATTTTACAAGAGGCACATATTAGTAAAGCATGTTTCTATATAGTTAGTAATAAAATACCTGTGAAAATTTTCTGGTTAAATTCGCAGTGAAAAAAAGATTAATGCCCAGCCGAAAAGATAAATCCGCATTGTAGTAATCCCCCTCCGTTGAATTGATTACCAAGTTAATATTTATTCGACAGCTCGTTGTCTCTGTTTCCTTTTTAATGTTTCTCGAACGAAAAAATTAAATTGTTCAATCTTTGCTTATTGTCAGGCCAATTTTTGATAACATTTTTTTAGAGGGAGCCGATACAACGAAAGGCTTATGTCTCTACTTACAAACAAAAGTGAGTGAAGAGGGTCGTTAGCTTTAGGAAATAGGAAAGCTCGTTTTGACATAATACAAAGCTTTTTATTTTTACAAAGCTGGGTCACAGTACGTTTATAAGAAAATTCCCACGCAAAATTTAGACAAATTTAGACCGCCAGTTGGAAATGTATATTTTAAGGTTAGCAAGATTAAGAAAGCGTTTTTCTGGTTAACTCACATGTTTGCACTAGACTTTTGGTGGAATCAAATAAAACCACGAGATCGTTGAAAAATATTATGTTCTTATGCAAAAGTACGTAAGTAGTAAGTTGGAAATTTATATTTTAAGGTTAGCAAGATTAAGAAAGCGTTTTTCTGGTTAACTCACATGTTTGCACTAGACTTTTGGTGGAATCAAATAAAACCACGAGATCGTTGAAAAATATTATGTTCTTATGCAAAAGTACATTTATAAAGAAGAATCTTTGATTTAATATACACTTGTGGACAAAGTTAAGGGACCACCAAATAAACTTGAAATAACATTTCTAACTTACAAGTTATTTTTAATAGGCTTTTAAAATGTCATAAATTGACATTTATTATATACAATCCAAATAATGTGCCATGAAACAATTAACAATAGCAAGACATTCGCTGCTTTGAAACGAAATGTCAACAAAAAGGTCTAAATGTTGACACCTTTTTAAGTTATTTAATTAATAAAGCGTGCTTTTTGTTTCAAAAATTTGTGAAGTTGTTTGCATTAAGTTAATTAAATATGCCTAGACGCCATTGCAGACCAGACGAAGTATCCCAAATGATTATTCTTCTTAGTGAAGGATATTCACAAATAGAAATTGGCGAAATTCTAAATACAAACAAATCTGGGGTACAGAGGGCTGCAGCACGGTTCAGATGAAGTGGTAGTTTCAAAGAAGACGCAAACAAAGTGCTAAAAGAAAAAAACACACAGAGAATATCGCTTTATTGAACTTCAAGGTTTAAGAAAACGGTTTGTGACATCTCGTGAGTTAAAAAGTGATCTTCGATTAGCTAATGGAAAGAAATTTCTACCAAAACAGTAAGAAGAAGAAGTCAATTTGTCTGCTAGAAAGCCAGCAACCGGTCCAATTCTCACAGCTACGCACAAAATAAATCGCTTAAACTTTTGTCGAAATCATCAAGGTTGGGACTTGGGTCAGTGGAACTGCATTTTGTTTTCGGACGAGTCCAGATTCCTCCTGAACGGGAATGATCGCCGTGATAGTGTAATACGAAGACCAGGTGAGCGATTTGCACCATGTAACATTCGAGAATTCATAAATTTGGTGGGGGGGGGGGGGTCTGTAATGGTTTGGACTGGCATACAATATAATGGTCGTACAGAATTGGTTTTGATACGAAATGGGTCGCTAACAGCTAGGAGATATGCAGACGAAATTATTGTACCCCATGTTCAACCATTTGCCGAAAATTTCGGCAATGGTTTCATTTTTATGCAAGACATGCCAAACCTCATATTGCTAACATTATCACAGCTCTGTTGAGATATGCAAATATCGAATGTTTAGAGTGGCCTGCCAAGAGCCTTGATCTCAATCCTATTGAGCATATCTGGGATCATTTGGGCAACAAAATTAAAAACGCACCGAGACCGCCAGTAACGCTTGATGAGCTCTCTAACATGCTTGTTCATGAATGGGAACAGATACCTCAAGAAAGGATCCGAAACTTAATCTCAAGCATGTCAAGAATATTAGCAGCGTGTATTGCTGCAAGAGGAGGGCATACACGCTATTAATAATGATACTTTTGTCAACTTATTACAAATTAGGATTTAAGTTCATGATAAGACCCAATGGCATTTTAGTTTAATTTTTGGCTTTTTTCTTTTTTGCCATAACAGTAAATGTTGTTAATTTAAATAGCCTTAAAATCAACTAAACTCTAAGGAAACACATGAATATATATATTTATTCGTTTCAATAAATTTCGTTATCTTGTTTCATTTTTATTTTGAATTTTACTGGTGCCTTAATTTTGTCCAGAAGTGTATTTTGCAATAAGGAAATTTTTTTTTTTAATAGAGGCAATTAAACATTTTTGCATAGAACAAAAATCTTTTCCTTGAAACACTAAAAATGATTTAAATCAAAGAAATGCCTTTCAAGCAAATAAATATTATTTGCTTTAACTAAATAATTGTGAATTTCTTTCAATGTTACATTATTAATAGCTTAATCAAACATTCTTCCTTTGGAAAAAGTGTTACGTTTTGATTTTTGTCTTCTTGGGCTTAAGTGTGCACAAAGAGTATTCATTTTCGAACTCTGAATATAGTGACTTTTGCTTTATTATTTTAATATTCCGGGTTACGTTATAAATTCTTTATGTTTGTATATACCCTTCTGGCAGACTCCGTAACACATTTGTTTATACAGTTCACATTTGCCTCATGTTTCGAAAGTGCTGCAAATCAATTCAATTAGATTTTCGTACCCTGTTAAATATTTGAACTCTGTGACCTCTAGTAGGTTTTCTTACTGCTTTTTTGCCATTATATCATTTTCTGTCATATTCTTGTGTTTTTGAGGTTTTAATAGTATCTGCAACAACAATAATGCGAGTTATAATTTAGACAGTATCTAAATGTACGTGTATTGGTATTTGTTCTTATATATCTGGATGATTTTACCAGTAGTGTAACATCCTAGTGAAATTAATAGTATCATAATAACACTACTAAAAGAAAGTGATTTTACGTCTCCACGAGTACTATTGTTTAACTCATTGTAGTTGGTTATATTTTTATTCTGCGTTGCATTTAATACACTGTGTCTGAAAGCATGAATTGCGTTGGTGAGTTTGTTGAATGATGATCTTGCTTTTCATCGAAGTACCTCGGCTACTAATGTGAACTTTCATACACCATGTTTTGTTAAAATATTTATATCGGCGCCAGCAGCTACAACATGACACTAAGTTGATATACCTATTATGTTTGTTTACAAATGTACTTCATCTGGAGCTTTGAATCATCAATTTTTTGATAGACCTGAGATTTGCTTTTTAAAGGTGCCCGCACACTGAGGCGAAGCGAGGCGTAGCGAAGCGTGCCGAACTGAGGCGAAATAGTCGCCTGGCTTGGTGCGCATGTGCGTAATACAATATTTAATTATTTACAACAGTTATTAATCATTGTGTGTGTAGAAGTGATCCGATCAACATAAGTAGTTCCTCATTTGACGAAAATGTATTTGTTCTTGGTTTAATTGCTACTATGCAAGAAGAGGACTAACCAAACAAAAGAGTTTGGGTACATGACATTAATCAAAAGAGAGACAGTTTTGGTGAATTTCATCACTAATTCCCGGATTTACGAAAAGACAAAAAGAAATTTTTCAAATATTTTCACATGTCAGAAGAAAAATTAGCGCTTCATCATCCATCCTGATAGCAATTTCTTTCTTACACTATACTAAACTTGAATATGTAAATAATACTAGTTTAAAAACTGTTCAAGCAAAATACGAACTGAGCCAACAAGCTCTCATCGGACAGCGGAAATGTCCGATAACCAACGAAAACGCAAAAACTTGATCGTACGCGTCTGTACGTAACGCGCACTGGGGCGAGGAGAAGCGAAGCGCAGCGAACTACTTCGCCTGCTTGCTCTCGAAACTTCTCTCGCGACCACGCTTCGCTTCGCTTCGGCACGCGACGCCCCAGTGTGCGGGCACCCATTTGATTGCGTGCATTTTTATCAGGCGTAATAAATGCGATTCTCTTCGCTTCGCTTTGCCTCGCCTCAGTGTGCGGGCACCTTAAAATGTACGTATCTTGTGGTATGTTTCGTTATGAATATTGTTGTGAAAGCTTAGAGTAGACCTTAGCAAAGAATATTGAGATCCTAATGAGGAGGATTTTTATTTCTCTGCTATTCCAGAAAAATAGGCAAAGAGAACATTTTCTAAAATTCAATTCGTTCTTTGTGATACGTCAACCCATGAATGTTTTCTAACTGAATTCGTAATCGATTTTTGATTTTCGTGTCAAAAAGTTAAGTGCTGTAAGTTTAGCAGTCCCTTGTACTTCTAGCTTCTATGGCATTGTCCACTTTTCTTTGATATGTGTTACAGGTAAAGTAAACGCAGATTTGATGACAAATGTATTATTACCGACCACTTGCTCATACAGACGTTTGACATATACCCAGTCTCAGCCAGGGTTTCCGACTTAGGTACTTTGCCACTTTAAACAATAGATGGAGCTAGTAGACTTTTATTATGTTATGTAGATAAAATGCATGTGCTGATTTATCTACTGAAAAGCACGCGGTGTAAAAAAAGGGGCGGTAATTTAGAGTGCTTACCTTCTTTTAATATACATTTAATAAAGATCTAGGTATCATCAATTTATTAGTAAGTGTAATTATTGTCGTCGTTGCTGTCATCCACTCGCAAATTTGCCTACAGTTTATAGTTAATTATGACATCGTAGTTGTGATTAATAAGTGTTAACATTGTTATTGTTAGTGCTATCATATAAAAAAGAGAGGTATTTATTTAACCAAAAAATCAAGCATTCATTACACGCACTTGGGTTAAATGCTCTCATAGAAAACTATTTCTTGATCTAACAAAATAGATTTTTTTACTTTAATTTTTCTTAATGTGACAATGATGAAAGTGTTAATAAAACATGTTTTCTGCTCTAAGCTGTTTTTTTTTTATTTTTATTTAAAATAGAGTACATTTTTGTTAAAGCACACTTATCCTTATGTTGTGGAAATGCATGCATTTTACTTTCTTATACGTAGTATAAGGAAGGATTGTACCATTACAAAAACGTCTATTTGCAGATTTTCTTTTGCTTGAATATAGAATACAGAAACTTTGACGAGGGATTCACTTCAAATGCTGGCATAATTGTCCCTGGTTATTGTTTATTCCCGTAAAAAAACAGTTTCTTTACACCAATAACAGGAGAGAACGAGTAGTAAATTCACAATCTTGTACTATTATTACTCTTAGTTGTTAATTAAGAATTTTTTGTCAAGGCCTACAAAAAAGATGGAAACAGCCGACTATTTCTTCACCATGAGTACAGTTTCTCTAATATTGTAGCGTAGTATTGCCCCGTCATACTGATACTCTTTACCTTATAATTAATCATTAAAATACCCTCTGAATCCTAGAACACCGTAGCCATAAACTTTTCAGCCGATTCTGGCACCTTGAGCTCTTAGGCGGTGCCGTGCCTTTTCTGTGCCACTGATTATGCCATTTGTTAATTGTAGTTTTGCCAGGGCAGGAATCCCCATTAACAGACGACATCTCTTCCATAATAGTCTGTGGCGTTTTTCCTTGCTTAGTAAGGAATTTAATCTCGGCACGATACTCAATTTTCTTCATAGTGCACATTGAGTCGCCCGCTAGTGTCAGGTGCACAAAACAAAAATCTCTTTTCTCCATCCCCTACATTACGCGAATATTTTGACCTCGCCTCGTATAAACTCGGTAGCTTGAGTGTATTAAATGTAACGTTCTCAGAAATCTGAGAATGTCATTTTAATTCATTTCCAATGGTTTTTTCTATTGAAGTTCACAAAAAACAAATATTTTTTAACATTTCAGGTGAATGCATTTCTGATAAACACTCGGGAGTAAAACTCTATGTTGCTTTAAAAAAGTTTAGTTCAGGTCCGCTTTATTGTATAGTAGAAGTAAATTAGTACTATATTTCTTCCAAGTGTCACTGCACACCAAATTCCAACAGTAAGCCGAAAGAAATCTAATAGTTTCTACGCAGCTCTATGGATCTGCAGAGGTCCCATGTTGATAATTTTGTAAATAGACGCTACGATAAAACCAGACCTCATCTGAACAGAAAATATTGTTCAACAAATTATCATCAGCCAGAATATTGTTGAACCATGTGCAAAATTCTCTGCTTTTTTAAAGATCCGCTAGTAGTAATTATTGTCATGTTTCATAAGAACATTTAGGTAGTGCTATTTGAACACCAAATAGCACTTTTTTTTATATTATATATGTATGGTGCATTCAGAATGATAAGAAACTAAGTTTTAATGTGTTTACAACTATTGTTGGACCCCCTGTGATGATAATTATCTCACTGTTATTGAATGAATACGGTTCACCTACCTACCGTTTACGAATCCATTGCCCGACAGTGCGAGAGAGCATTATTGCCCAAGGGCAAGGGTCCAACAACAGTTGTACCGGGTGGCCAACTAAGAATGGCCGCCGGTTATATCTCAGAAACCAGTAGTCATATTGCTTCCGGGTAAAAAAAATTCAAGTAAAAGTGCCCCCGAGAAAATGCTGGAAATTATTTTAGAGTCTGTAAAATGTCCGCAAGGGGGCGTAACAGTCAGGATCAATGTTAAAATTTAAAATTTCGTCATATTTTTACAAATTGAGAGGTACTGAAAATATTTAAATTTTGTTCCTTACACATTCTTGAATACTTTTAGTCTTGCATATTTATTACTATCTAGTGAAATAAAGTGGTGAGGGCAGTTCAACTGTTTCTTTAAATAAACTAGGATTACTCCCGGTTGGCCCAACCGATTTGAACCAGTTTGGCCTCATTTAAAAGAGCGTTATTTGCTCTACAAACTGAACTTGTGTTTTTGTATCTCAGACTTTTGCCGTGACCGATAGATGCCGTTAACAGAAATGTAAACAAATATTAGGCTTCTTTTCAAAAAAAGTTAAATACAATCATATTTTTCTTTTTACATGAGCTAATTTATTAAATTAGCCACAACATTTCGGTAAAAAAACAATTTTGTATGTTTTTTAGGAGATATTGACAAAAATAGATGAAAATGCATGAATTCTCTTTTTTTTGGATTAAAATAAGTATTAAAGATAATCTTGCTTTATTAAACAGGGTCTTTCAAAATGGTATAACATTTTTCTTGATAATAATAATATTATAACAGTGTAGCTCAAAATTAGAGGGCTTTATAAAAAAAAGGCCAGTGAAATAGGAGAATTCATGCATTTTCATCTATTTTTGTCAATATCTCCTGTTCTAACACACATACAAATTTGGTTGTTTTACCGAAACGTTGAGGTTTTAATTCTTTATTAGCCTATGTAAACAGAAACATATCATTGTATTTAATTTTTTTTAATAGAAGCCTAATATTTGCTTACATTTCTGTCAACGCCATCTACCGGTCACGGCAAAAGTCCGAGATACAAAAGCACAAGTTCAGTTTGTAGAGCAAATAACGCTCTTTTAAATGAAATCAAAATTATTCAAATCGGTTAAGCCAAACGGGAGAAATCCTAGTTTATTTAAAGAAACAGTTGAACTGCCCCCACCGCTTTATTTCACTAGAGAGTAAAAAATGTGCAAGACTAAAAGTATTAAAGAAAGTGTAAGGAATAAAATTTAATCATTTTTAATACCTCTCAATTTGTAAAAATATGAAGAAATTTTAAATTTTAACATTGATCCTGACTGTTTCGCCCCTTGCAGACAATTTACAAACTCTAAAATAATTTCCAGCATTTTCTTTTGGGCACTTTTACGTGAAATTTTTTTACCCGGAAGGAATATGACTACTGGTTTCTGAGATATAGCCGGCGGCTATTCTTAGTTGGCCACCCGGTACAGACATTAAAAGTTAGTTTCTTACAATGCTGAATGTACTATACATTAAGCAAAATTTATAACTTTACCAATTTGTGCCGCTAGTCACCGCACATTTTCTGTTAAAAAACTAGGTTTACCAAGAGGATGCGTTTTCGATACACTGCCAGTTTCTCAAAAACAAATTATAAGGCGATTAACATATCTAACAGTTTCTAAAAATCGATTATATAATAGACGTCTACACGTGTTTGTAGAGTATTTCAACTTTATTTGGCAACATACCTCCGAAACGAAAATAATCTTCTAAAAGGAACTTATTTTCTTCTTCAGTAAATGGCACTGTTGACATCAACAACGCCACCCTACAATTATTCATAAATACAAGATGTTTTTGTGTAATGAAATAGAAGAAAATTTAACTTACAGAAAAAATGTTAAATAACTGTTATTGTCTTGAGAAATACAGATATTAAGCAAACGCTGTTGTAGTCGCCATTTTGCAGGGCTGTTGTTACTTGTGTTGTTGTAGAAAGATTTTTCTGTTATTCACCTGTCCTGCTCTGCATCGGACGTTTGTTTATTTGTTTGTTTATTTATTTATTTATTCATTTAATACCCAACAGACATAGCTGTTTACAGGGTAATACATAAAAAAAAATAACAATGACTTAAAATAATTCACAATACGATGCAAAAATGAAATACAGATAATAATAAAATACAGAATGCAATACAGAATATAAAAATACAGATAACATTAAAAATCACCTCACCAAGAATGGGTCAGCGCATAAGAGTTTGGCATTTGTGCACATGTGATAGAGCAGGGATTTAAGAAGAACATTTGTCCGAGTGACTCAATGCAATTTTTGACCAGTTTTACAATGAAGCTGCAGCTCGCCCTGTCCCGTCTTTCACTCAAAGAACTGAAACCCTGTCTGTTCAGTAGATAATCATATTCAATGCTGCGTTGTGGGTAAGCACCATCGATTTTAAATGACATATATTTCAGAAAACGTTTCTGTATACGTTCAAGCATGTATTATAGTGGTGGTATATATGTTACTGTGAAAGACCGAAATCTGGTGAATGTCGAGATTCACCGGTGAATGTCAACATTCTCAACGTTGCTTGACGTATGTCCGAAATATTGGTGAAATTTCATTATTTCTAACTTACACCGGCGATTGTCGACATTCAGCATGCACTCATGGTGTATGTTAAAAACATTTTTTTTTAAATAAAAAAAAAAACCCATAGGTCTTTATTTATTAAAATAATATGGGAAAAAGACTTTGTTGAACTCAAAACAAACAGTAGAACATAAAAATATAAAATGAAATATAAAAAATAATAACAATATCTTATTTATTGCAACAACATAAACTACCATGACACTTCGAATTGCACAAAAGTTCCTTGCTTTTACAGCTGCATTTAGTCGTGGAACACTTTCTTTTGCAGTTACAACGTGTGTAGCCTTGCCCTCCACTTTTTGAATTAGCAGAAGCTGCTTCTCTTAGCGACATTTCTTTTGTTGAAACTTCGTCCATGGAAACTAACTTTTCTTTACAAATTACGAACTGATTACGGGTGAAAAGCTGCTTCAAGGTACCATTTTTGTTAGCTAGTCTATAAAAGGCTGAATCCTCTATTCCAACAACAACCGCTAACACATTTCGAGGGTCTGTACGACCACGGTCGACATCAGGGACTTGAATTCTTACGGTATCACCAATTTGGGCAGGAGGAAACTTTTTTTTTGAGGTTCGCAACATTTTTGTTGCTTGAAGTAGAAGACTCTCTTTTGCAGCTACTCTTTTTGAAGAAATTAGCTCGTGTTGTTCAGTCAGTACTTGAGATGAAGATGTGCTAGGTGGCGGATCAGTCAGTGCTTGAGATGAAGACGTGTTAGGTTGCGGGTCAGTCAGTGCTTGAGATGAAGACGTGTTAGGTTGCGAGTCAGTCAGTGCTTGAGATGAAGACGTGTTAGGTTGCGAGTCAGTCAGTGCTTGAGATGAAGACGTGCCAGGTTGCGGATCAGCTCCAATGGTATTTTCATTATCCATGCCTCTTTCAATATGGTCACTACCCAAATTTTCTTCAACATAAGCTTCTAGCTGTTCTTCGGTCTCAATGTTTGCAATTTGCCCGCGGGGGAGTGATGACGATGTTATACCCCTTTTTGGTTTAACGCCAAACAGGGCTTCATAAGGACTCTGGCGTATTCCTTCGTGATAAGTTGTGTTTTTGGCGAATTGGACAAACGGCAAACCTTCTGACCACTTGTTTGAATCATTGTCTTGCATCCATGCAGTTAACATATTTTGTATGTCCTGATTGGCTCTTTCAACTGAGCCTTGTGTTTGACTGTGACGAGGCTTTCCGTGCACTATTTTAACATCTTTCCACATAGCGCATAGTTCAGATATGACTCGATTACTGAACTCTCTACCATTATCCGAATGCAATATAGCGGGAGCACCAAATGTTAAAAAAATTTGGAGAAGGTGATAAGCTACTTCTTCCGCTCTCTTGCTTTTTAAAGGTCGTAACTGGACAAATTTGGTTAAATGATCTTGATATACCAATATAAACTTGTAATCGCCATCCCTGTGTGATTGCAAGTCTATCAAGTCGACTTGACATCTAGAGTTCAATTCGGAACTGACCATTGGTTTCACAACAATACCCTTTTTAGGCGCACTGTGTTTCATTTGACATTGTTTACACAAATTTAAATACAACATTACAACTTCATAAGTAATATTTTTGTATCTAACTTGCAATTCTTTAAGCATTCGTGTTCTTCCTCCATGGCCTGTTCTTATGTGAGTTTCAGAAAGTATTGTAAACAACTCATCATTAGTAACATAATACTGGATATTCGTTTCTCCTGGTTTTAATGGCACAATTAACTTTTCTTCATCACTAACTTTTAAAATGTCAAAACGTTTTAAACGTCTGTAGTCCAAAGGTGTACTACACTTACTTTTAGCAAAAATTACTTCAGAAACGATTTTAGAGTACTTTTCTTGTGAAAAATAAAAACAATTGTCTTCTCGTTTACTTCCAATTAAGGCATGTAACTTTTCAAAAAACTTATCACGATTCACTGTAGTAGCCATTGAATACAAATTATAATTTCTAATAAGAAAATTAAATTAGGTTAGGGAGCGTGCCCGCAGGCTGTCAAACGTTGCGTTAGACTGACGAAGGCAAAGCTAACTGAAACAAGATGCTGGAACCGTCTAAAAACTTGTTGCGACCTGCCGTTTCCGACATTCACCGGACCTCATTTGTGTTTGTCGACATATACCGGTAAAAGTCCGAATCTATAATACAATTAAGAAATGTTCGGACTTTCACCAAGGCATTTGGTATTTGTCGACATCCACCGGCGGATGTTGACATTCACTACTTTCGGTCTTTCACGGTAACATATATAATGCGGAAACAAGACCAGGGATGCATACTCCAATTTGGAACGTACAAAGGAGTAAAATAAAATAGATAACGTTTCCAAGTTATTAAACACTTTGCAGGAGCGAATAAGAAACCCCAGAGATTTGGAGGCGTAAGCACATAGGTCGCTGATATGCGGGCCAAAGGACAGTTAGTTATAGAAAAGTACACCAAGATCTCTGAACTGCAAAACTCCAGAAACACAGCTCTGAGAGACTGCATATGGGTACGACAGAACGTTTGAACATTTAGAGTAGGAGAGTGTTGCACATTTGTCCACATTTAAGCAAACTCTATTATTGTTGCACCATTCATTAATTAATGAAAGATTTTTTTGCAGCACTAAACAATCCGAAGGACTAGATACCACATTAAAAAATGTTAGTGATCTTCAAATGCAAGAACCTCACAATCAAGCAGCATCAGGAGATCGTTGGTGTATACACTAAACAATAACGGACCCAAATTAGATCCCTGCGGAACACCGTTGAAGGCTGTAAAAGTATTGGATACATATCCATTGTAGGCTACATAGAACAAGCGATTCCGCAGATATGAGTTTAAAAAAGCAAGAGTTCTTGTGGAAGCACCTAAGGATTGTAGTTTAGCAGAAAGCAGAGTGTGATCGATTGTGTCGAACCACAGCCTCCTATACTTACAAGCCGTGAAATACAAATTGGCAACATCGCAAATATGAATGAAGGTAGTCCTATGATACCGCCTATGGTAGTCACGATTTACATTGTCCATTTGAAGCAAAAACAATTTTAATTATTGATAATTATATTATTATATTAATTGAATACATTAATATCAAATTAACATATTTATTTCATATATTAATATGTATGAAATAAATGTAATATTAGATGATTGGTGAATAAAAATCATTTAGTGTGTATTACTTTATTCATTATACATATATCAATAATTACAATAATAATGATCATAGTACTAGTAATAAGAATATATATAATGCGAACATATAATTATCTAACTTAATGTTTGTAGATTTCTTTTTTTGCCGGCACTATTTTGTATATTATTTTTGGATTTTATATAATTACTTAAAGCAATATTACTCATTGTAAATGCTATGGAATAAAATATATCTTTGAGATATTTTCCACAATGACATTTTTCATTGAAATTAACTGCAGAATTGAGTTGATTTTCCAATAATTCAAGAGTAGACTTTATATTAAAGTTTGATAGCTAAATTAAGATAAACACGAGCTTTTTCTACATAAAATTCGCTAACAATTGAACTACTACTTTCTAAACTATATCTTGATAACAAATTTTGAATTTGTGACCATCCTGTATGTTTATTGTCCTATGCCAAAATTCACTTTAAGTCATTTGACGACAGCTCATTATTATTTATGAAAACAGTTACAATTAAATTCTCTGAAATTTTTATGCTAGCTATTACCTTAATATTGTGACAATACTCCTAGTTTATAAAGAGTATTATGACATTCAGGTAAAAAAAATTAACTTTAAAATCTTTTATATTATTTTGCCCAAAACTAGCTCAGTTATTATAACTATCAATAATTTTTAAAATAATAAGCGTATACTATTTGTGCTAAATGGGTTGCTGACTTTCAGTTACTTGTATAGATCATGCAGATTCCTATATCTTAATTTGTTCAGTATCAAATAATGTAAATTTATATGTTAGCCTCTTTACCGATCTTTAAAAATAATAAATTACATCGATAAAATAATACTGTAAAGATATGGAATTGTCCAAGAACCTATTCGATCTGATTATATCAATTGTAAGCAATACTATATCAAGGTATGTATTTCAATAACTATTTATACCATTTACATTTACTGACATATATTTTATCCTTTTAGGTTATTGTTATAAGCGTCTCTGTTTATTTTTCTACTCAACTCTAAAAAATCTTTATTACTATGCCAAATAAAAGAAAATATCAGTACAGATTTGTTTAATTCGTTCGAAAATTTATAAATATGACTATGGAAACTTTTTAACATCAATCAAAAGAACACATATGAAAATTTACACAACACGTCTAATCAACAATATGAGATGTACTTAATTCAAGATTGTCAATTGACTAAAATGGATATAAATGCAATAACGTAAGTACTAAATTTTATTATTGCTTAATACGATACCTGAAACCTGTTTGTATCTGTTATTCACAGAATTTTTATAAAGTATTATTAAGCAGAACTTTTATATTTCATGAAATGCTAAATTATGTTATTCAACTATGTAGTATTTTAAAAGCACCTTACTTTTAAACAATCCCTAAATTGAGATTATGATTTTATATCGTTAAGTAAAGATTTAGATTTACTGTTAATAATGATAATATACAGTAATTCACACAATTATAAAAATGATTTATAATTTCTCAACAGAAATTATGCAATAAACATTACTTAAACTCAGAAATTAATTCAAATGATTATACAACCTGATATAATTATAAAAGTATTTTCTTTCTTATTCTTCAATATGTCTTTCTTTCTAGCGTAACTTCTTCTCACTCTAATGATGATGTTAGTATTACAACTGGAACACTCGGACCTCGAACTGCTATCCTGAAGTACCTGGATGAAAACTCTGCACTCTCGCACACCTGGAATAAACACACTATCCTGATGTACTCCTGATTTCTGTTTTCCTGGAATGCTTGAACTGGGACGGTTTATAATTTTATATGCCTCGGAATATCTCACTCCTGTATTAGTAAACTTGTACACCAAAAATTATCGCTCGTATTCAAATTCTTCTCAATTTAACTGGATCGTTGATACAAATGCAGGAACTCAATAACTATTCTTACGAAATGGTTTTAGCTGAATTGGATAATACTTCGTGAATATTCGATAATAAGGTAAGTTTGAATAAATCTCTCTTCTCTTTACTAGGCGTTCGTAATATTAATCCTTTCTTCCTTCTTTTTATAATACACCAAATAATCTCAATATAAAATTTCAAATTATTAAATATTTTCCTAAAATAAAATATCACTATCTTCTCCGTTTAATATTAAGCACTTCTATAACACTTTGGAGCGAAAATCGAGAACAATAACCGTATTTATCGAGGAAAATCTTTCTCTGCTCGAGAAAAACGTCCGCTATCTTCTCCAAAATTTTAGAATTGTTTAATTCTCCTAAAAAAAATATCAGCTTTCTTCTCCACTTAAACTTAATCACTTCTTTTACACTTTTACGCTATAATTGATAACTTTACTATGTATTTATCGGAGAATAACTTAGTCCTCCCGAAAAATACATCCGCTGCTTTCTAAAATTTTTTAGAATTCTTATTTTTCTTTATTTCACATTTCCTTGACGATCAGTAATTAATTTTCTTTATCCAATTATATTATTCCACACATTATATTTATCCAACAAAGATTCCACATTATATTTGAATGTTTTAAATACTTATATAAAATTCCGATATCTTACTATTTAAAATCTCAATTTAGTATTTGAATTCATTTGCTATACTTCTACATATTAATACCCATTTCTAGTAGTATTTATAAAATGTCAAAATCTGACAGTTCCAGAATTTGAATTTAGGCGCGTTAGCTATTCATTATTTTATTGCATTTATATTTCAAATTTCATTACTAATTACTATTCTCATATACTTTGTTAATTAAACAAGTTTTCACAAAAATTATATTACATATACAAACAAATCAAGTAATATTTAAATCTCTACTTTCAGACTGAAGAAAAACAATGCAGCAAAGTATCCTGCCACATCCATCTATGCAAATGCATGAAGAAAACAAAATAAACTACACATTTGATAACATTAACATCTTTATACTTTTGGTATACCTCAAATATTTTATCAATATAAAAATTCTGCTATATAAAAAAAAACAATTTAAATTAAATTCTCCAAATTTATTTATATACCATATTGTTGTCTAGTAATGGTAACCGGCAAACCATCACAATATCTTCAGTAGCATCTTCCACACAATCCACATTTGAAAAATAAAAAAATATATTTTCTTCCATAACTTTAAAATTCCACTTATTAAGATTTAATTTTGACTAAGTTAAATTTATAAATTCGTTAAAACTATGTATTTTATCACTATTTGAGAAATCTAGCATTTTATCTGATTCTCTTTGTGGCATATCTTTTCTCTGTTCTTCAGGATCGCGTCTGGATGGTGGTTTTGAAGACGACAGATATTTTGGCTGATTTTCATTGATGCTGGGGACTGATCCTACTTTCAGTTTAGGATACGTCAGCTTTTCAGTGTGTTCATTTCTAGCTTCATCTTTATAAACACTAACCCTTATTATATCACTACTGCGAAAATGTTTTGCACAAACAACGGATTTTTTTGTTAACACGTAGTCTTCACGATGTATTGCTTTTAGCCACAGTAATCTTGTTTCACTATTACTCGGAAACGAAAACGTGCTCTGCGGCTCTTCATTTTTTAACGTAGAAGCCTAATTTGAATTACAGCATGGTACACAACAATGTCTTGGCATCTAAGACAACAAAAAATGTTTAATGTGAGTTAGATATATTGATTGAATGGATGCGTAACATAACCTAACTTATTTATGTGCATTTACAATTACTAATACAAAACACTTGTTTTAGTTTAATGCAACTTACCGTGATATATTCCCAAATTACTGTAGGAGTATGTAATTACTGCACTACTTGCTACACTTTAAACCGCCTTTTTCAATATTCTATAACACTTTGAACAAACAGACGCACAATTTTAGTAGTTTCCCATCGGACTACCTGAGATGTTGCCAGATTTCCAGCTTAACGGCTTGTAAGTATAGCAGGCTGTGGTCGAACGCTTTAGTAAAGTCAGTATAAATGACGTCCACTTGCTGACGTTAGTGACAGTTGGAAATTTAAGCCTTAAGTCACTTCTTTTCAGGCCTTTGTTTATATGTTTCCATATCAAAGAACTTTAAATGCGATTTATTCAATTGCCATAATAAGATGAAAGAGTTGCATGTTTAACAGCACGATTAACTCTGCCCTAATTATAGATTTCTACAAGGTGAAGTACTCAAAATGTTGCTTGTTGTGTTAGGGAAAAATGTTGAAATGTGAGAACTAGTCAAAAAAATAATGTTGTTTTTTTCTTTCTATAATTTATTCGTGGTGAGTATGTTATCATTATGTTACACTTATTTCTTGCAATACATTAAACTAGAATAAACTTAATCGATTACAGAATATTTTGTGATTAATAAAAATTATTGGATTTTTATTACTTCCAAACTTGGGCACTTATACTACTAATAAAGTTAAAATTAAACAACGACTCAAAAAATAAAGAGGTAAATCTCATTTCCAAGAATTTGAAAGAAAGTGCGTCTCACACAAAGTAATTACGGATTTTCAGTTGTTTCTATGTAGAGCAATAAATTTCACATTAAGCGTCGGTATTTTAAAGTCACCAGTATTGTAGAGACTAATTAACAAGAGGGTCCAATTAGGGGTGGAAAATCTATGACACGCCAACGAGACATTTCCGTGAAGCGAAGGCAATGCGAAACGAAAAAATAAAATAAAACAAAACTAGCAGAAGAAATTTAAATAAACAGTTTAGTGCAGCGTGAATGCAAAATCGAATTATAATTTGGTTTCGAAATGAGTTCGTGAACAAGAAAAGTAAATAAAAACACAAACTCCTTCTATTTGAAGGGGAGTTACTTTTGCTTGATTTAGATTCGTATTGTGACTATTTACCAAAGTTTTATTCGTCGATTTAGGTTAGATGAACTTAATACGATGCATTCACTAATAAAATTGGCGAATGTACCATAGTTGAATATTAAGTTTGTACTCATGGTAACATGCATTTTGCTTGCGATATTTAAATATCAGGAGTTCTATTTGATATATTTAACCATACGATTTATGTAGCACATAAATCGACGGCAACACATAGTAAATTGAAACTTGCGCTCCTAACTATATTACTATGTATAACAAACAAATCTGATCGCAAGTTTGTATTAAGTTTAAAGTGTTGGAAATGTGATTTATTGTGTAAATGGAGGTCTATAGAACATTCTCTGAAGAGTCAATTTCCCAAAATATATATACCTACCTATTTTAGTATTTATGAAATATCTGTATGCACAGACATGCATATATGACTGAAGCATCTAAACTGACCTACATTTTTATGTTACCACCATTGATTAATTGGTACTGGGAAAGCTTCCCATTTTGCTGTAATTTTATGCACGTATAGTTTTGATATATTTAGCGCGTTATATTTGAAGGGTTTTTCGATAGGTATGCTCGAAAATTCGTGTTCTGTTTGCCAAGCTTTTTGCGAGCTACGAAATATTTACGGTCGAACTGATTGTCCAATCGAGCGAAAAACTCAGCGATTTATCGCGGAATTTAGGCAAAGCAATACGATTCCTGATCCAGCAGTTTCCGTACGACTCCGAAACGCGCGGTCAATATAGTATATTGCTGCTGCTGCTGAAAGTGCGGCTGAAGACACAAACCTCTCAATTACTCGCCATGCACAAGAACTTGGCTTTTCTGCCCATCAACTTGACAAATTGTTTGTAAAGACATGCTCATGCAACCGTCTAAGATCCAAATGACACAAGAACTGAAGCCACAAGACCACCAAGTTCGTTGTACTATCGCTGATTGGGCTTTTGAGCAGTTCGAAATGGATCCAAATTTTGGTGAAGACAACATTTCCGGTTAAACGACTTTGTAAACAAGCAAAATAGTCGCATTTGGTGAGAGAGTAATCCACATCAGTATCAAGAGTCTCTCTTGTATCCGGAGACACTTACTCGTTCGTGTGGACTGTGGCCGTACATCTTCCAAAACAAGAATGGCCAAACAGTGACTGTTAATGGCGAACGGTATCGGGTCATGATAATTGAATTTTTAAGAATTATACGGGAAATACAAAAATGTAATAATATATAGGCTGTTCCGTTTAAAAAACTATAACTATGGTCAGCCAGCAAGTTATGGTTAGTTTTTTAAAATATGTCATTCAATATGGGTACTAATTTTATTACACATAGGTAATGCTATATTAATAAAACACAGATACACACTTTATTAATACTAGGTATATACAATAAGAAAATATGGAAGATATTTTACAAATACATTTGAAAAGATGTTTAACCCTGTAATAGATCATGTTATAAAAATGAATTATGATAAATTAAATCCACCATATTAATACAAAGTCTTATGTTTGTTCCTACCACCATATGACTAAAAATGTTTATCAAACAATATTTATAACTTGGTGTCAAACTTTCTTGAATAGGTTCAAATACTGGACAATAGTTTTGGAATTATAACATTTTTGAAGTGAATTTCTTATTTTTTAATCCCCGACTGTGAATATATGCATCGGGCGTTCTTTGGATAAATAACCAAATTTGTCCATACTCCAGAATGACTTAAAATAAATACCAACTGCCTTAGAACAGATTATTTATTATATATTCACATATTGTTCAAAGACCATATACTTATTTACATCGGGTCCAAAAACGAGGTCATATGGCTACACGGTAGCTCGTTATTTAAGGGTTTTTCTTTTCTCTTTTTCTGTAGATACTTATATTTACATCAAAAGCTGTCTGCAAAAAAATTCGTAGTATTAGAAACATAATTAACGTCAAACAAGTAGAAGCTTATAAGGGTTTCCAGTTATATCCTTGGGCTCTTGATGACAAAAGATTTGAATTAATGTTTGTGAATCTCAAAAGAAATTTCTGGTAGAGTAATAACCAATGGATAATAAACTATAATAATTGTTTTATAGTCGTTGTCCTTTTGAAAGTGGACAACATATAGGAATGTGAAACTTTAAACCACAACATAAATATTCACCAAATAACAATGTAGATTTTGTTAGAACTTACCAAGTGATAATTTAAAATTTAATAAATTTATCAAATCTAATAATTCTACTTGGTCTCATAAATTAATAATCCTGGAGAAATATTCTTCCCAGTATAGCAGTACTCTAACAAAATAATGCTACAGGCTTATTGTGTATTGAAATTATCTTCAATCTTCAATCTGGAATGTTTCTAAAAAATAAAGACGAAATACGCTTTTTTTAGAACAATTTTCAGTTTTAAACTTTAAAATTTACAAAAATTTGAACATCATTAATTGTTAATACTGGCCTATTATTTATATATTTTTGCTTTCCAACATATGGTACATAACACGTAGATATTGTTTGGTAGAGTCAAGTTCACATATTTTTCTTGGAAAATTATCAAAGCTTTCACTAGCAAGCCTAAAAAGTTACAAGTATTGATAAAGTACACTTATGTAGATAAAAGTCTTACTTGCCATTCTTATTTAGAGCTTCCTTTATTCATATTTTGACTAATACGTTTCTTGTTGTTAATTTCACTTTTACTAGCTAAATGTTATGGTCCGTCCATATGAAATATAGTATAGAATGTTTTATTTCTTCAGTCAACATACATTTCATACTTTTATAAGCCTTCCCAATACAAGAACTTGATATGCTCAACTAATAGGTAGCTGGTGTGTATTTTCTTAATTTAAACTCTAATATAACTCTGTTTTTTGTATTAACTGCATTACAATAAAACAGTTACCTGCCTCCCTACTTGATTTCTTCACCAATTGAATATTAATAAAGCATTTATTTAATTCAACATCGGTACTGATATTCACATCGCTGCGGTGTGTTTATTTCTTAATGTTATAATAACAAATTATCGATAAAAACAAACTTACCATTAAAAAGAGGCACCTTATTATGGAATTCCCATTCTATAAGTAAAGCTTTAGTAATCTCATTAACCCCTGATAACTCGCTCTAAAAACAAATAACATACACAATTACAGTGTCCAAAAGATATAATACAAAATTGTGTGATCATACCTGGATGATATTTCTAAATTCATTCTAGAAGAAACCTTATTTGCAATTTAAAAGTGCGCTGAATTTACACGCCCTTCGTTCATTTAACCTGTTCTGTTGATTTTTCCAACACTATTGTTTATTCAATAAACACGAATATGTAAACGTTTATTTTAATCAAATTGTTTTACTAAATGTAACTACTTGCTTTTATGTAAATTAAACGGGAAAATTATTTGATTCTCCAGGCAACTAATATTTATTATTAGTTTAACCTAAAAATATTAATGAAAGAGGGACAAGTTATATATTTCAGTCAAACCAAAATATCCTTGTATCAACGCTTCTATCCGTAACAAATTTATTTTGGTTAATTTAAAGAATGTTCATCTATTCGCAAATTACATTAGTCGATAAAATAGTGCTCATGCATATTAGGAAATCCCAAAAAGAAATGAATGCAGATAATAGATAATGATGATTTGTTTAATATGGATGGAGTGTATAGACTAAAACAAGTGTGTGACATGCAAGAGTTAATAATTACGCACAAATGCATTTTTTGTTCGTTGCTGTAAGAGTTGCAGTTGTATCGCACCTCAATTAATAAAAAATATTTGTGAGCGTAATACTGACTTTTGAATTTTATAAATCATGCAAAAGTAATCACTAATGTTCGTTTACTTCTAAATTATAAAACTTCTTTCTTCAAACACCAGAAGCGCTTCGAGGCGATTTGAATCGAATGCATATACAACAACCAGCTATTATGCTGAATGTTAATTAATTTTCGAGTAAACAATAACAGTGGAATAACTATAGTCATAGTAAATGATCCATGTGAAGAAAAGCAGAAAATTTGTGACGCTGGTCAATTCAGAAAGAGTTTAGTTTTCTTCAGAGTTGAAGACTTAACAGCTTTCTTAATTAAAAGCGTATTAGAAATGAACACATTTTTTTAATATGATAAAAGCAAGTTTACTTTTTCTTTATTTTACAGATATCTAGTGTATGTGAATATCAAAGAACATTGGCCATATTAGTCACTGTTTATTCACAATTGAGGCGTTACGTCTTTGATTTATATCATCTCATGGAAATTATTTTTTTGTCCTTCACTATGTAAAGAGAATATAACTGAGTTGCTATCGATGACGTAATCTTAGTCATGACGACCCAAGGAAAACAAATACATTACATCCCCGTGGTAAACAATAATAGATACATACATAATTTCATTAGATAGAGCAAGAAAAACAATAAAAACCGCTGTGGTGTATATCGTGTTGCATATTCAACTCAATTATGAATACATTCATCACGGCTGCTTACATTCAATTTGACAGTTCACAAAACATCAGTGACTGTCAAAAAATTAAAAAGTTGTGAATTCATTGCTTTTCTTAGTCTTTACAATGAGTGATAGTGAAAGCAAAAATGATATTATGTTCGCGAACACTCCCCCAGATTGTAAACAAACCGCCACCTCCACAACAAACCAATTACTCTCAGAAAAATCCAAGTTGCGATATAACAGAATATATCACTATTTAGATTGTGGTTGAAATCGAAGCACACCTGTAAAATCAGCGAAAATACGGTTTTAGAGTTATCTACCGAAAAATCAAAAGTTTGGAATTCATCTTCGTTGTGGACTAACTACAATATGTTAAATCAACTTTGCAGTTACACGACAATATATTTTCAAATTTGATATTTTTTTCAAAAGAGAAAGCTCATACAAGGTACAGGCTGTAATAATGTACGACTTTCAGGGAGCTATCATAATAAGAATATCAGGAACATGTAAGTGTGAACTAATTGCAATGAAAATTATCGAGGATAAATCCAATGGAAATTGTGTTTTCGACAACTTTTAAGGGTAAACATTTTTAGTAAAATGCACTGCTTCATGCGAATGTTTGCCAAGTTGCTTGCAAACAATGGTTTAGATTTAGTTATATTAAAAAGACATGGTGCTTGGCGGTCTTCTCATGTAGCGGAGGGTTACATTAAGGACTCGATTACCAACAAAATAAAAACATCAAAAAATATTTCAGTTGACAATAATTTAAATTTAATTGCATCAACATCTTCCACTAATCGTTCATCTTCTGTCACTATTTCTACAATGTTAAAAACAAAATTACTGCTGCAATAATTGTTCTGAAAATAAGAAGCAATTATTAGTAACTGGATCCTGTTCTGCTTAATAATACATTTTGTGATTATTTAATATCAGTACTTGTAATTTTTTTAAATAAAAATGATGACGCGGGCGAAAAAGTTACTGTAATATACAGGGCGAGTCAAACACAAAAAATTAATAACTTGAATTTAGTAGGTGTAGAAACAGGAACTGTTACGTAAATGGATGAGTAATTATTGGAACAGAAATTATAAAATAACAATAAATATCAACATTAAAATAGGTAAAAATTAATTTTTCAGAAAAATAGTAATAAGTCGAAAACATTAAATTTAAGGCCTATACTATCTTATAACTTTTTGATTAAGAATTATACGGGGAATACAAAAATGTAATAATATATGGGGTGTTCCATTAAAAAACCTATAACTATGGTCAGCCACCAAGTTATGGAGCACTCTATAATAAATAATATTTTTTAAATGTGCTCCTAATGAGCAGCTATCACAAGAAAAAAACCGCTTTGAAATATCTTTACTAGTAAAGGCAGAATCGCCTTACCCGCAGAGACGACTCACCCTGTATTTAATATCCATGTCTGAACTGTAAAATATTACTTTACTCCCTTGATACGTAAATAACTTTTATCTACTAAAAGAATTACAGAATTCGTTATTAATACAATTGCCTTGATAAACCACCAGCGATATATCTAGAATACTAGATATTTAATTAAACTTAACTACAACCGGGGATTAAATTTTAAATCGGAAAATTCTAGATTTATTCTTTGATGATCATTTTTCAAGGAAATTTAATTAAGCAAACCTGGAGGAAATTCCAGCGTACATGTTTAATGCCTGATGTCCAACGGTAATTAGCGGCAACGTAAACATGATGATCGATCAATTGAGTAAAGCTGCATTGCAGCTGCACACTGCCTTGCATATCACATACTGAAACATTATCGTGTATGGAATATGGAAGGTATATGTACGTTAGCTGCATTTATCCCTGTGGTATAGCCGATGAAATCAATCATTATTTTGTGATAGGAAAATTAAGAAAAGAGGAAAGAAAAACCGCTTGTATAACATAAAACAAAAAAAAACAGGTGAAGACGTATTGGCGACAGTTTCATTTATAATTAATACTACCGATAATACAAAAGCCATTCACGAACAAAAGAGAGATAAATTAGATTATTATTTAATACCATATCGATAAACTAATTTGGGAAAAGCCTACGAGTTCAGTGTGTTAAATGATTGTTGTTAAATAATGTCTTCTCCAATTCTACCATATAGATTTCTGCCAGAAGAGGACTTCCAATGAGTAAATCGTTAATTTGTTTGTAGTATTTATCGTTAAACTTAATATAATTCTGTTGAATGCCTAGCATTTCAAAAGTTTGTTGTTATAATAGTTTTTAATTCATCTATATGTATTGAGGTAAACAGACTTCTATTATTAAAACAGATTAACTACCTAATAGTTATTTATTATACAAGGGAAAAAAGTATTAGATTTTAGCTCGAGGTAATGTTTATAAAATACCGAGAGCTAAAATCTATTTTTTCCCGTGTATAATACACTATTTTTTTCTGTGATGGGAAAAACGACGATTTAATATTGAAAAAAACACGTTAGTACTATATATTAAACTCAGAAAATCAATCGATGTGACATTTTCCCCGGGAAGAAAGTGAGCACTTTCTTCCCGGGTTGAAAAAGCGACATTTTGTTAGCTGTCAAGAAATATAAAATGTCAAACTTTTTTTTCCGTCACAGAAAAAACGAATTTTAATGTACGAGGTAGGCGCCATAAATTCTCGGCCTAAGAGGCTTATACAGGTTGAAACGTGTTCAAACTCCGTCACGTCATGCATGCACATACGCCAGGTGTACACTATAAATATGACGGTTGGAAGCCTAGTAGTTTTTAGTAACGAACCACCCAACGTGACTATACCCTGTCTCAGAATAAGAAGGAGTGATTCAAATATCCCGCCAAAACATGGAACACATAGCTTAAAATTTAGTAGACAATTTGATATGACATTATGACAATTGAGGTTAGAAGAAGTGTATTAATTCTAAGTAAGGATACAGCGGTTTTGTGTTTCATTTACTACTTTCGTTAAAATAGATGGATGTGCCGCTTTTCATTTTACCAATCGAAGCAGCAATACAAGTGCACGGCAATTGGAAACGGGAGAGTAAAGTTATAAACACAAGTAGGTGCATACATCTATAATTTGATGAATACAAATCTCTTAACATTCAAATCTGTTCATTCTAGTTTCACAAAAAAAATTAGAAAAATCTATGGATAAAAATATAGGCCCAATTTACAAATGAAAGCATAGACTTTGTTTTGAGCGTTTTGAGAAGGATTGCCGTTATAAATATATAATTACTGCACATTTTAGTAAATGTGCTATATCAACATGAAAATTGTGAATCAAGTCTATTTATTATTAAATTTGTATCAGAGAGCAAGAATGAATCAAATCTTTTATCAAAATGTCCTTAAGAACTTGCAGAAAAGGTTTTGCTTATTAGTTTCTATTTTAAATATCAATAAAGAACTTATACAGATAAATCATTCGTATTACTGCTACAAACCTTGAGGAGGTATATTCTTGGAAATGTGAATCTTACATACAACAGTAATAAATAGAAAAAAATACATAGGCTGAAGTTGTTTACACTAACTGCAAAGATAATTACATATACCTACCTACACATTACTATAATTATTAATCCCTATTAAAATTTATTTATTATGAAAATATATAAAGTATAACGAATATTTATTTCTACTATATATTGGAAATTAACAATAATTTAGTCTTCACATCATGTTAAAAAGATTAAAAATTTACATGGTCGGCACAATTTTTCCAAATACTTATTGTAACATTTGTAATTGCTTCTGTCAAAAGTTCTCATATAAGTGATATTCTGAAAGGAGATTTTTTTGAAGCAACTTCATCTTATGTATCAATTCAGATCGTATATGAAGTATTCTTAATTGCCTATCATTATCGGTATGGTTATTTAATCCTACAGGTTTTCAACAAAGCTCTCAGTGCACTCATTATACTTGTGGCAATCCAAACTTTTTGCCATATTCTCTACCAGATATGTTCACCTTTTTCTATTATACCCTGTCTCAAAATAAGAAGGAGTGATTCAAATATCGCGCCAAAATGGTACATTTTTTCCTGAGATTTCATTGGTTTTTTGCGCAGGCAGGTTTAATATGCAAAAATAAGTACGCCCATTCCGCCATTTTATGTTTATAACGTGTTTATAACCTGTGATTTTCTTTCTTACATTTTTGGTTTGATATATTACATTTAACTGTTATTAAATAAAATCTGTACTTTTAAGTACAAAATGAACATGAGTGATCTGCCATGTCCCAGCAAAGCGTTAGTCTCGCCGCCCAAACGTCGTGATCGATTAGGACATCTACCACATAACGAAAAACAAACAGTTTTAAATATATATAAAATGTTAACATTACAAATTCCCAGAATGGGAACAACAGAAATGGTAAGAAACATCTCCAGAACACTAAGTAAGTTATAAATATTACTTCAATAATAATATAAATATGTATTTTAGGGTTGGCAAAGTCAACTGTATATCGGACAATGAAGAAATATAAAGGCAAATTACGGCCTCCTAAAGAACGAGTAGGCAGGCATTCGAAACTTCATAAATTTGATGAATCTGTGAAAAGCTCTGTACGACAGAAGGTACACAGTTTCTTTTTTAAAAACGAACTTCCAACGCTTGATAAAATTATGGCAGATATATCTGTGGATGAATCCATACCAAAAATGAGCCGTGTAACTCTACACAGATTCTTGAAGCTCATTAATTTCAAGTAAGTGCTAATGAACCACTGATCGTATTACCACATGTGCATTTATATGTTATATTTCAGATATGAAATGAGCTAGAACACGCATTTGAATCACTGTTGAATCGCTGTACAAAGTGTATTGAAACTCGAGGAGAATATTTTGAATAAAAAAATTTAAAAAAATTCAGTTTCTTGTTTGAATGATTTTTCCCATGACCAGTTTGGAAACTTATTTGTCGCACTGTGTATATGCAGATTAACTACCACTTCTACCTAAAACATTTCATATGCTTGCGGAAAAAGCACGTTATAAACTTCTATTTTATTAGAATAAAAGATGCCGTAACATTAAAAATTATTACTCTGTAAAGTTCTGGTTGATGGTAAGTGTAAATGTTCCATGTGATATATGCACGCCTGCAAGGGGATCTGTATTTTCAAATGTTATGCTACTACTGTCGACGCGAGTCGTTTGGCCCAAAAATTTATTCTCATCGTTCTCGCATAATCAAATAAAAATTAGACTTTATGTTTGTGTGAACACGGATTTTTTAATACGAGAAATTTATAACGGACGTTAAAGTCATTTGCATAACATTGTGGTTCATTTATTTAGTGGAAATGCAAAACAAAAACCGTTTCAAGTAAATTATTAAGAGTAAGTATTGCAAAAAAAGGCTGAAGTGTAAACAGAAATAAGATAAAAGGAAGCAAGCCAGTGCAAGTACCTAATACTTGGATAAACCATGTTTAAAGTGAATTAGTGCTTTCCTACTTATTATATTATTCCAATAAATTTATAATTTTTCTTAATTTACTTCTTCAAATTGAATTAATAGTGAATATGACAACAGTAATATTTTTTTTTAAACATAAAATTTTAGAAATTAAATAAATTATAAAATATATCTAATAACTTGTTGCATACATAGGTAATACAGGTTGAGCACAATAAGCTTTAGTGTCTGCGAGACGTTAGTCAGATAGGCCTGGAGTGGAAAAAAAAAGAAAAAAAAGCGTGGCATCCTTTTGGGTAATAATAATTATGATTAAATATCTCGCTCCCCTCTCTTTCTCTCTACCTCGCCCTCTCTCTCCCCCGCGCCCTACCCTTTCTGTGTGTGTTTATGTGTCTGTTTGTCCGTCTGTCTCTAGCACGTCATCCCAAAATCCAATTTTTCAAATATGTGATCAACTGTAAGTATTATAAAAATTTATGAAAATAGAAAAGATATCAAAGCAGCTATTGTATAACACTATTTCAAAATTCTTACTCAAAGTACACTTTTATTCATACCTTTGCAAATGTTTGGCAAATTATTCATTTTGTACATATTTTTTAAAAGATCCGGGCAGAAATTCTATGTAATTCTTAGGAGTCTTCTAGACGGTCCAATATATTGCACTATATTTTTATTGTGCAATATTATTGTATGACCCCTCAAACCCAAACGATCAATATTTATTGCACAATAATATTGACTAGTCACAAGCGTCAATATTTTCGCATGAGCAGGACCTCTGTCTACATAGTGTTGCATTGTTGGAAATGTCGGACCAAGATTTGGCTGCAGCTGTCGTGTTGGTGCTTTTTAAACTTAAAAAACGAAACTTCAAGAATTTTGTAAGATTGATAGAGAAAAAAAAAATACAAATATGAGGGAAGCTATACCACCTTTTCAACGCCTGTCAATTACATTACGATATCAACTGAAAATTCACTCGAGGATTTAAAATTTTCAAGTGCTATTTCACCACAAAGTATTTCCTTAATAATTAAGGAAACTTGCGATGCGATAGCACAAGTTTTAAGGCATTTAATCAAGATAAGAAAAAAATACTGTTAAATTAAACCGTTTATTTATTAACTAAAATAAAAAATATAGACTTATTGATCTCCAAATGAACTTAAATATTCAGCTACTGATTCAATATCATGCTTTTGTAAATGGTTTATGTTTTGTTCTGAATACTGATCATATGGTAGCTGTTGTGTTTTCGATGTTGGTACTAAAGACAACCGCTGGCTATTTATTGAAAAATCGGACTGTGGCGATGGCGTGGAGCTATAATGTATAGGAGTTGGCGTAGAGCTGTAATGTGGGGAAGTTGGTGTGGAACTGTAATTTGTTGCAGTTGTTATATTTGTTAAATCATTTATTTTTACCGAATTGCGGTGTAAAGGTCCCAATTGTCCTTCCATCATGATGCCCGCAATAGCATTTTTAGCAAAGAGTTGTTGCATGGGTTCCATTTTTTTTAAATCTGCGGCACAAGACAAAGCCCGGTTTTCATATTCATCCGGTTTTTGTGTAAGGTGTTTAGCTGCCAATTCCAATAGCTCAATTTTTTTCTTTAACTTCTTGCCCTTACTCGAGAATTCAACATTTGGACAAAAATTGAAAAACAACACCTTAAATATTTAACAACGTGCAAATTTGACTGGAACTACCCAAAAACTCCCGTACTTTTTATAGGCAACGACGCTTTTCCAATGAGAAAAAATTTGCTTAAACCGTATAGTCAAACCAGATTAACAAAAAAAATATATATACAACTATCATTTGTCGCGTGCTAGAAAGATGGTCGAAAGTGTTTTCGCCATATTAGCCGCTCGTTTTGGAGTATTTCAACGAGCATTTCAATTTGATCCCGTTAAAACACGGAAAATTGTTTTGACTTGTTGTCATTCACATAATTTTTTGAGGAAATCCGGTTTTTTCTTCAACTCTTATGCCTTATGAAGAAATTTAATCTGGTATAATACACCCACCACCTCAGGAAGTATTCGAGCTGATACTTTAGAAGGTATTAATCCAAAAAAATTCACTAAACATTGCGAAACAGGCAAGGGACGCATACTGTGATTATTTTAATAATGAGGGTGCAGTTTACTGGAAGGACGAAATGATTTCATAAAACAAAATTTTATATTTATTCATAATGTTACTAAAAAATAAAACAATAAAAAACTTACTTGTGTCTCATTATTTTCATCCATGGTATCTATCTCTCTGGAATTTTCTTCACTAACCATAGACTGTGACTTATCCATAGTAGGTTGTGAATCCGCCGCGCATTCATGGTGTAGAAAAAACATTTCTTTGTAATACCTTGATTCATATATATCGTCTGCACCAGATCCTGATTTTATGGACTGGAGGTGTTTTTTAAGCTCCTTCCGATAATTTGTTCTTAGAGAGTTAAATTTTTTCTTCACATCATCTTTGGTAGCGTCGTGAAACATTTCCTTATATTTCACTAATAATGTTTCATATGCAGTGTTTTCTTTATCTTGGTCATGATATTCTTTGCTTTTAACGTTCCATAGAGCTGGCAACTCTCTATATAGATGGACAAGACAAAGCCCAGTTTTCATATTCATCAGGTTTTTGTGTAAGCTGCCAATTCCAATAGCTCATCTTAATTTTTTTCTTTAACTTCTTGCCCTTACTCGAGAATTCAACATTTGGACAAAAATTGAAAAATAACACCTTAAATATTCAACAACGTGCAAATTTGACTGGAACTACCCAAAAACTCCCGTACCTTTTATAGGCAACGACGCTTTTCCAATGAGAAAAAATTTGCTTAAACCGTATAGTCAAACCAGATTAACAAAAGAAAAAATATATACAACTATCGTTTGTCGCGTGCTAGAAAGATGGTCAAAAGTGTTTTCGGCATATTAGCCGCTCGTTTTGGAGTATTTCAACGAGCATTTCAATTTAATCCCATTAAAACACGGAAAATTGTTTTGACTTGTTTTCATTCACATAATTTTTTGAGGAAATCCGGTTTTTTCTTCAACTCTTAAGCCTTATGAAGAAATTCAATCTGGTATAATACACCCACCATCTCAGGAAGTATTCGAGCTGATACTTTAGAAGGTATTAATCCAAAAAAATTCACTAAACATTGCGAAACAAACAAGGGATGCATACTGTGAATATTTTAATAATGAGGGTGCAGTTTACTGGCAGGATGAAATGATTTCATAAAACAAAATTTTGTATTTATTAATAATGTTACTAAAAAATAAAACAATAAAAAACTTACTTGTGTCTCATTATTTTCATCCATGGTATCTATCTCTCTGGAATTTTCTTTGAATCCGCCGCGCATTCATGGTGTTGTAGAAAAAACATTTCTTTGTAATACCATAAGCTTGATTCATATATATCGTCTGCACCAGATCCTGATTTTATGGACTGGAGGTGTTTTTTAAGCTCTTTCCGATAATTCGTTCATCTTTGGTAGCGTCGGGATACTTTTCCTTATAGTCACTAATAATGTTTCATGTGCAGTGTTTTCTTTATCTCGATCATGATATTTTTTGCTTTTAACGTTTCATAGAGCTGGAAACTCTCTAATTAGGTGGATACAATCAATAATAAAATCTCTTTCTTTTTTAACTTTAACTTATTCTCCGCCATATTTTATGCGAACGTCCTTGTTCTTCGAATGCTAAACGTGAACTAAACAATATTGCACAATATTAACCCTATACGGTTCAATGGAAAACTATGGTACAATAAAATTCAAACTCGTTCAATCTTTTCCTCAATCATTGTGCAATCCTCAATACTAAGCGTAGACGGTCAATAATAATGCACATTTCGTAATATTGTGCAATATTATTGACCGTCTAGGGACCTCCTTATTCACAAATAGTTTCTTGCGAACATCTTAAATCATTCAACACACTTTTACTCCTTCCAATATGCAACTTTTTCCAATTACCTCTCAAATCATTTATTCTAAACAGAATTATTAAGACTATAAAGAAGTAATTAGAACTTAATTGGGAACAACTTGTGCCTAAGAAACTATTTAAAATTCTTACTAAAAGGACATTTTTACGCTTATCAAAAAATTGTTTTCTATCAATATTTTTCGAATTATATATTTCACATTATTTGGTAGAAATCTTTTCTTCAAACGAAACAAATTAAAATGGAATAATTACCCGTAAACATTCACACGCCAAGAGCTACCTAAAATTATTATTAAAGTTACACGGTATGAAACTTAATCCAGGCAAGTCTTATTTATGTTGTTTGGTAGAGTGAGCGACCGCAACGTGACTCTATTGAAGGTTGGCTTACTACTTGGGGTACTGTCCGATAGCACAAGGGATGCGTAAAACTCTTGAGTTTGCAGTGGATGTAAATCTAAGGCTCATGTTGCGACGTGCATTCGGCGGGCTTTTGTCAGTTTAAGGGGTGGTGTATCGCAGTCGGCATCTCCTCACTGTTCAGGCAAAGACTATACTCTGCGAGAGTTTTGTGTTTTCGAATTTTATGTTTTGTGACAGGGTGTATGGTCCTAGCCTGGACACAGTATACCGGTAAGTTTTCGGGTGAAGCAACGACAGAGGAGTGTCCAAGTCCCCACTATCACTCGCTACAGTTATCGTATTCCCCGACGCGAACGGCTGTAGTATACTACTGCCACCGCTCTGGTTAACGGAGGGGAGTACATATACGTAGTCGTTCAGTTGTGGGGACTGATACATGCGCTATACAATCGTTGCGTTACCAGAAAACCTACCGGTATAATGACACTCAGTAGGGACATTTAGCTAATTTTTGCCTGCCGTTTTTGAGTGCGCATGCGTGAAATTGGCGGGCCTTCAATAATTCACCGTCAGAGGCGTTTCGACAGTCAAATGCACAAATGTTTACATTTGAATGTGTTTCTTGGTTATGTCACATTGTTTATAAATTTGTAGTGGACTTGCGTTTATATTTACTAAATTATTCCTAAAATTTATGTTTCTTTGTGCTTATATGCAATAGTAGAGCATAGCAACTATAAGTAATGAATCCATATTTAAAAAGCTCACGTGACAAATGCAGTAATATATGTGGTGTGAAATTTTGTAAGACGACATCACAGACTTCTGGGGCCAGTCTCTTCAGGTTCCCAAAAGATGTTGTAAGGTACAAAAGGTGTAGTGTCTTCTTGTAAGTTATTAAACATTTGTTGCTCTGTTACAGATGCACACAATGGGTAAAATTATGTGGATGTGAATATTAATAATATGGAAGCATATTTAAATTGTGTTAATTTTTAGATTTTAAATTAATATATAAGCTACATTGTAGCTATACTTATACAATAAAATATTAGAAGTGACACTATATTTTATTTTTAATAAAAATACTCTTGTTTAATTATTTTGTAAGTATTAGTTTTGATTCCCTTTCTTAATTCGGAAATATATAATATTATCCCGGCATGAAAGAGTATTTTGAATATTTAATTCTAATAAATAACATTTTTACTCTAAGTTAGCACTATTTTCCTGCATGTAGTTTGTTTTTTTAATAACTATTTATACAAATGTTTATATTATATATTTAAATTAGAAATATGTTATTTATCAGTCCATTGCCTTCACAATAAAAACACGAGTTGATAATTCGCGACAGTTTTTAGTTATTGCCATCTAGTGTTAAAAATTAGAAGGACCGCCAGTTTCCGCCATATTGGTTATAAAGTCTGCATAGTGAAGATGAAAGGTGCCGACAGTAGTTGTCCGTACTGAATGTTTCCTATACTGTGACCTGGACTTCACTGACTACAGGCAGATACAGCTCGTGCAGAATTCTTGTACGAGATTTATTTTTGGCATTTGGTGACGGCGGCGCATTTCATTTGTTTTGATCTTAACGTTTTTTGACCTTTAGAATCCCACTATAGTTATATGCTAGGATTAGACTTACGACATGCTTGCTTTGTTTACAAGAGATCATCGCAAATCTGTTAGTCTTCCTGACTTTAAAGAATTATATTTTCAAAACGTCAGGGAAAGGATTAGTGAATTTTTTATGGATGAGTAGCGTGTTGGTGGGTAGCATTTCCTGTTTTACTTAGGTTTAAGATTTTATTTGTTTGCCTTTTCTCTTGTATTTTTCCATAAATAACTTTATTTAGTTTAGTTTATTTATAGTTAATCTTGGGGATCAGATGGAAGAACACGTTGGTGCAAACCAATTTAAGTACCTATATGCTGAATCTGGATCCCTTGTCTTCCATCTTTATCCTATCTGTTTATTGTTTTAAGTTGTATTATATTCTTTTTTTTTTCTTGTATTTAGGTGCCAATAAACTATTATTATTATTATTTTATTAGTAAGCAAGTAATATGGTCTAAGAAAAAGTTGTCCCGTGTTATGAAAATTGTAAAAAACAGCTTAATTTGTAGAAAGAAGTTAATGTAATACTATTATCATGGACTCTATATATAACGCGTTCAGATCAAAATATTTAATAAATAAGAAAAGTGAAAATATGAACTGTCTATAAATATTAGCTTAGGTCTCGGTTATATTGTTTACATTATTACGGGCAGCTAATGTAATCTTCTAAGCGAATACGCGGTCCTAAAATAACAATAAATTCTTATAACGTTCGTTCTATTAAATCGGATAACTAGAGAAGCCATAAGACAGACAAGTATCCAAAACATTAAACCATGACCGTAAGGTGTATATACTGCAACGCATGTTTATGTTACTAATTCTACAGCTAGCAATCAGTCATGGGAACACACCATGCGAGTTTTGTTCTCTAACTTCTGTTAGATCTATTATGTACACCTACTCATCAATATACAAAACCCAAACGCTAATCGATTTTCGCTTCTGATGCACTCGGAATTGTGTAGCAGATAAACCGCAAACATGTTGCGATAGTAGGATTCCATGAAGTGGTTTTACACAACCCTGTGTTAAAATCCATTGCCGATATCAATCGTATAATTGTTTATCTATAAATAGCAATTATATAAATGAAAGCTACTGAAATGGATTAGAAAACGATATTAATGTTAATTTTAATTAAGTTTAAATCTATTTCAGTTATAATAATGCCCCCGCTAAAATTACTTGCAACTATTTTGTATCAATATAAATTCGTTGGTTGTGAATTTTCGACTCCATGTTTGTTTGAAATATATATTTATTAGTAATTGATTAAATATGAGAGACCAATCCGACTTTCTTATTACTGACTTGAGTAATGGCAATTGAGTTATCAATTTTGACGGCAAAAATTCTGTGCGCATCATGTGAAATGGATTGCATAGACTTTATACACGCATGCAAAAGATGTAGACTAAGAACTGCTTCAGATGTAATTTCCTCAAAAAGCAGGAAAATTAACAGATAAAATTTAATAACAGATTTATAGGGATCACTTATGCAAAACATAAATTTCTAGTTACTCGGTGATGTGATACTAAAGACATGAGAATTTTATATACGTTTGACTATAATAATCACAAAGTAGTAACAAAATGCAACATTCTCGAAAGCATATTATAAAGAAATTCACTTATTCACAAAATCGACACTTTGCCGGTCTTGAAATACTATGCGGCGTAGCATCTTATTTAAATAATTATATTTAATTATATATTTAACAATTGTTATAAATGTTTTCAATGACTAAGAGGTTAAATTTGTGGCCTCTATTCCTCATTCTTTTTATAATGTTCTTAAATTGGCACAGATTATGAATATATGTAAATATAAAATATACTAATTTATAAAAAGCTTTTAATGTACGACGTAACCTATAGGCAACATTAAAAATCCGCATGTAAACTATCTATTAATGTTAACAAATAACTTTTCCTAGAAAGATCAATTTAATTTCTCTTACTCCATCAATGATTTGAGAAGATAGATTATATTACAGGTCTTGGTGTTCTTTTGAATAACAAAACTTTATAGCCCAAGATCTAATTTTTGATATGTGGACTGTACAAATTCTTCATTATACAGGGTGAGTCAGTAGTAGCCGCTTCTTCGATTGCTCTTTTGTGTTTTACATAATAGAAAAAGCAATTAGTGGAAGATTCATGGTTGCTTGTGGCGCATATTCTAAAAATACTTTAAGTTTTTACGCACTTTCGGTATCACCGGAAATGCATAGAACTTAATTTTTTTAAATGACTCACCCTATATATTTTTGAACTCTATAGTAATGCTTTAAATTGTCTATTCAACTGTCAAAATTGAGCTAATAGTTTTTGAGTTACTATTTTTTTTTGAAAATATTTGACCAAAACACGTGTTTAGAAAAAAATCATGTTCATATTGTTTTTAAAAGTAACAACATTAATTTTGGTGATGTTTGTAGCCAAAAAAATTCTGCATCATTTGATATAAGTTGCACTTGACAATACCTCAAACAACTTTGTTTTTTCAAAGCCTACTTCCCGAAATTTTCACATACCAAAAACTTATTTTTTTTAAATGGAACACCCAGTATTTTATTATGGCATTTTGTTCCATTTCTTATTCTCTTCCATTTTTGTTAATAATGTCCTATACCTATTTTGTGTAATTTCTCAGATAATCAATATAGGAACAATTAGCGGACAAATAAAGAACTACGAGCGCTGTTGTTCTATGCACCCAAATATTCGTTCAATCAATGGAAGGCTGGAATGGGACCCAACTCCCTTGGTCAACTGTCAAACAAAGTAAGGGTTAAATCCAACTATCCAAAAAGTAAGAAAGAAGGGCATCGCATTTCAATTTTTTAATTTCGGTTCAATTTTTTAATTCCAGTTCCAATATTTCATTTTTTATACTACTGGTTAACAACGAAACAAAATAAAGGTTATGTTTACTGACATATTTGAAGATGCCGCCCCACTACAAGGTGCATGAAACATTATAACATATATATTTAAATCAAGCCTGGAATTCCGTAGAATTAACCAAAAGAGTTAATTAGTTGATGTGTGTTTTACAAATTCCTTGTTTATTGTATCAATTCGTGTAATTTGGTATGTTAACAATCTTAATTTCGACCTTTAGTTTATGGAAAATGATTCCTAAGTGTTGTTCTACATTTATTTGGTAATTTTAGATTTTAAACTAACCGAGCATTTGTTGCCGGAGGGTTTCTTGTAACTTGAGCCTTTAGCGTCTTGCGGTAATTATTTAAGCATCAGAATGTGCTTCTAGAGTAGATATAAGAACTAAATTTTAAGTTGCTTTTGTAATTTAGGTATAGTAACTCTAAGCATTTGTCAGTTACGTGGACTTATCATCCTGTGTTGAATTATTTGTCGAACTTATAATTGCATATCTAAGCCTTCAGCCAAAATTATTTTGTTCACCTTGCTTTAAATCTTAAATTTCATTAAAATTGCATTGTTTCGACATAGCGTATAAATATCACACATGTATATAGGTAGATCCCGTTGATGAAGATGTATAATCAATGTTAGTTAGGTCGAGATCTTAGTACTTACTTGTTTAGTTATACCTAGTGCTAACTCACTCTTATTTAAACCTTTGAATATTTATACAGGATGTCCGAGAAGTCGGTTACATTTTTAATTCTCATATATCATATTATGTTACCTTATTTCTTTCTTATAGTACATTCATTTGCAACTAGATTTAGTTAGTTTCAGCTTATTGCCTATCCATATTTTGTTTTTTTTTTTCAAGCTGAAGTTTGTTTCACTTGTGTTCTTGATCCTCAAGTCACGGTTTTGAAATTTAAGCTCCTGTTTATTTATAACTTTTATAATTACTCGCACAGATCCATATTTGTAAATTAAATTATTTTGTTTGGAATTTCGTCGTATGACTGGACTTCACTACCTGGGCTATTATTTTGATCTTGCTTTTGGGTCAAGAGACTTTTGGGGTGGGGAATTAATATTATAGGGTGCCTTTTCTTCATCCAACAACGATCTTGTAGACCCATGCCCACCTGGAAACCGACGAGTTAGAGACAGATTTCCCCTCCATATTTGACAACGATACCTAGGGGAGTGAAGGTAAGGCAAGTTGAAGGCGTAATACCTGAAAAACTCTCCGAAATTTTCACAAATAGTTGTTGTGCAGAGTTGCAGATATTTTAGCTTGGATAAATGGGGTCATTCACATTACCGTACGGATGAATATGCTTTCGATTCCGACGGCGCCATTTTACTACACCTTTTGCTCGACTATGGTTGCTAAATTGTACGTGTAACGGTAGAGGGCGCAGCAAATTTTAATAAAATTTTCGGACCACCCAGAGAGATGACTCACTTTGTATATATTGGTACATATAATCTAAATTACATGATACAGCTGTATTTTGTTTCTAATAATATTGACGCTAACTAGAATTTTAATCGAAGTTGGAAAAAACGGCACTAAACGGGCTTTTATACATGCATAAAAGCTATATCTGGAGATGTATTGAAACAATTTGAATAACTTTGGAATCGATTCGTATTCATTATATCAACGAGTATATATTGCAATATAAAAGGGGGTCAATTCAGAATTTTCACATTAAGTTCTACGAAAAATAAAATGTCCTCATTCCATTTATCCTATTCATCACGTTATACTACAAAGACACGAGAAAAAGTATTATCAAAATTATCAGTTATATACGAACCGTTATATGCAGATATTACCCTCGCAAAAATAATCTCGCCAATTACCAGCATACAAAATTTATTCACGTTGCGTAAGTATGATATAATGAAACAAGGTAACCGCATCTCACAAAAGATCAAAATCCATGTTCAGAACAAAGGATCGCACACATGTGTCTGTGAAAATTAGGACATTCTACGAAAACCTATTCTGAAAGGAGAAGTCAATTATTTTAAAACGTCAATTAGTGTTAATGTTTCATTTCCGAATGGGTGGAAATGGAAGCGAAGGAACTGTTCGGTCCGTATAGATGGAAAGACAGTAACTTATTACCCTATCCATCCCAACTACTTGACTGCATAACAATGTAAACTAACTTTTAGTTTTCGTCATACAAAGGAAATACAACAGTTTACTGGTGGTTTAACCAGAAAGCTTTGTGCTTTTGTAGAAGATAATAGCTGGAAAATCTCCCGCACTGGCAACATATAGGGCGTACATAAAGTATATACTTCAAGCATATTTCCAATATGTTTTTTTTTATCTTTAATATCCTATAATTATTACTGAATATTTTTATTATAACCTCTTTATGAATTTTCATTAATTTATTATTCTTTCATGAAATTTTCACTTTCTTATACGTAGTATAAGGAAGTACCTATTGCGATTATGAAAATTTTCGACCTCGAGATTTTTGCAGATGTCCACTGATATCGAAAATGTGGTTTTTAAAAAATGTCTGTGTGCGTGCCTGTGTGTCTCTGTGTGTGTGACCACGGTAGCGGTCAAACCACTGTAGCTATCAATTCAAAATTTTGTATTTACGAGTATAATCTCCCTCTTGAGATCTGATTAGATTTTCAGTAAAATCGGCCGACCGGAAGTAGTAGTTTACTTCAGTGAAAAAATCGAATTTTGCCAATATTTCGTCAACTACTAAGTTTAAACAAATTTATAAAGGATTCATATATACCCAAAATTAGATTTGAGAAGAATTTTATTATGAAAGTTTTTCGAAATTCCTACCGGAAGTAGGTTTTTTACTCTTATCGAAAATCAGTTATTTGCAAATATTTTGCAAGTCATGCTTTTTAGACAGGTACGTTACTTTTATATAAAAAAAATTTCAAAATTCGGACCGGAAGTAACACTGTTACTCTTACTGAATAGCGATTTTTTGACTATATGTCGTAAATTATGCATTTTCTGTATATCTATCTAGGGTACAAAAGTACTCAGAGCTGGATCTGCATTATTTTGTGTATAGGAATATTTCGCAAAGTATGCATTCTATAGAGATTTATTAAGAGGATAGAAGTACTCTGAATAGGATTTTGAATAATTCTTGTGTAAAAATATTTTAAAATTGTATAATTTAAAACACTCATACGTATAAGAAAATCGTGTGGTGGTCACACTTCATTATTTTTTTATTAGATATTATGTCTATTTTCTATATCTCAACTCCACCCACTAAATTCCTTTGTGGATTATATAATTTATTCTCTTAGCACAAGGTATTTTTGTTTGTAGGTATATGGCTGACATTTTAGTTAATTTTACTTTTATATTGAATTGTTTTCACTAACCTTTCTCCTGACATTTGCAAATATTTCTGCACTGATATATTCCTAAAATTGTTTTTCCTCACGCTATTTATATATCTTGAGAAAACTGCATAACTTAGTTATTAGATAAGTGTCCGTGCCTGTAGGCTACGTTATTAATTTAAAAGAAGATGAAGAAAAAGAAAACAAAATAATATTAAAATGTCGAAAGTTCACATAGTACTAGCACTCAAAAAAGCAAAAGATCATGATCAAATTACTGTTGATATGCTGAAGAACTTGGAAAGAGGGCAAAGTATCGCATGATTACAAAGTAGAAATTATAATGCCGATTTGCAACAAAGAAGACAAGAGACTTTCTCAAACTATATAGGTATAACTCTGCTGAGCATTTCGCCTAAAGTTTACAAATCAATTTTAGAGAAAAAGCTGATAATTCATATTGATCAACAAACGGAACAATCATAAAGTCGTATCAGGAAGGGACACAGCACATACGTTGATTTAAAGGATTTAGGCGGTCAAAATTTTCCCCGCCAAAAAGTAAAAATAAATAAATAAATAAATAAATAAAAGGCATAATCTTAAAAAAAACAAAATTAATTTTTAATACAAAATTTTACATAAAAAATAATATTCTAACTACAGATTAATAATTCGTGTGCAAATGCATTATTTTAAACGATTTGTTTATTCATTAACGGATAAATCTTGATCCGTGTTCGAAATATCGGATTTTTTTATTCGTGTCAACCGGTAATAACATATTGATTGTTTCTGGACAATATGATCCTGGTTTAATCCTTTTCGTTGTTTTCTTTGTGCTACTTATTAGTGGGTTTAAACTTAGTAATAATCAATTTTATATATCAATGTTGCATTCCTCTCTCAAGAAATTTCTTGCGTTGTTTTCGCTGTATAATCGAAAGTACTTCTTTCTGGCTTCTGCTGCCTCTTCCGAAAACTGTCCTATCGGTAATAAGGCATTCTCAATTATGGCTGTACCACTAACGTATTTTGTGCAAAGTTGAGGTCATTGGGTGCTATATGTATGGCGCCATACAATTTTACAATTGCCAAGGCATATTTATCAAATTGTTGAACGTTTATTTTATGGCCACTTGAATATTTTCTAGTATAAACTTCAATCTATATATCAGTTCAAAATCAGCTTTTGTTATGTCGGCAGCTAATTAAAGGTTTTCAAAGAACCTCCTGATAGTATTACCGTCATTGGTAGTTCCGAAATTAACTTTCGGCATGTCGACTTCTCCAGTTTCTTTTCGGAATCTTTCCTGAATATATTGTTTTGTAAGCACTTCTGACTTTGTTTACTGGTAATTTGTACGGTTTTCAGAAATACTGCTTCTTTTCTATGACCATTTTTCTTTCAGTGATGTTTTAAAGTACGCAAGTCTTTGTTTCAAACTGCTTACATTTTCTAGTGTGTCACCATAACAGGACACCAGGTGATCTTCCAGATATTTAGTTTTTTCATCCAAATTAGGCAAATCTTTACGACTCGTTATTTTTATAACAGAAGTAACAGATGTACCTAAAACAAAGAAAATCGCACTTTATTACATTTCAAATAAAAACTGTTTTTTTTTATTTTATTATCCGTAAAAGACCTATAATATGGACATCCGCAGGTATCCGCACTCAAATTAATTAGCCTAATATATGAAGTAAACAATACAATAGCAAGCATTACCCGTGAGGAGGCGATAATATAACTAAATGTGTATTAAGTGTCAATTACCTGTGTGGCAGAACTGTGAAAAGTTTGCGAGTGGTGGTGGTAAATTATTGTTACTGGTACATACTTCTGGCTTTGTACTTCTTGGTATTTTTAACATCACATTTTAAATTTGACTTTTGAACGGCTAATTATCAATAATCAACGTATGTGCGCAGTGTTTAAGACAATGTCATCACCATTAAAACGACTGCGGAAAATTAGTAGAAAGAGACATTGATACGTATCAAATCCTTATCGACCTAGAAAAGCCTTCGACATAATTCCAAAGAGTATGGTCGAAGAAAGCTTAGTAAACAGAAGTATGGACGATAATTATAATGAGTCTTTATTAAAACAACCAAAAGTATGTTAGAACGGACAATATGTGCAATCCCATTAAGAGCACAGTCGGGGAACCCTAGTTATTTTTGCTATAAATGAGAGGCATCCCCGTAAAAATCTTAAGATATAGAAAGAAACTTTTGAGTCCAAACCACTTAGAATAAATAAAGAAAGCACAAAAGTAATTATAAGAGGGCAAGAGAATAGTCAAATAATATCGAATTTAAAGTAAAACGCTTAGAACAAAGAGATACGTTTAAATATATCGCAATCAACATAAACAGCAAAGGCTCCCACAATATCGAAATAAACTATAAGATCCAAAATTCGAAAAAAGTGTGCCACAGCCTAGAAAACTTATATATTGGAAAGAAAGAGATTATTATTAAAACCAATTATGTAATTATCACACAATTTTTGTTCCATTCTGTATATTCGAATGCCAGAGCTGGGTGCTGACACAGAGCATGAAATCAAGACTATAAAGATGAAATATATGCCTTTATTTAGAGGATTTTAAGACTATCGACTGAGATGGCTCGAGTACCTAACCAAAATGAATGAAGATCGGTCAGATAAGAAAGTCAGAAAAACAAAAAAGCGCAAAAGAAGATTAAGAGGTAGATCTAGAATGATTTAGGATGAACATATCAAAGAATACTGGCAAATAGAGGACTAACAACTGGATACTAAGGCAACCAGTCATTATATTCCTTCAATTGTTAACCCTTTTACATTTTTTTAAAGCGTAATATTTGTTCTCCTTTTAATTCATTGTTTGGATGGTATTTTCATAATCATGTTATTCAATTCATGGTGACTTGGAGTCTTGTATCTTTTGGTTGCCCCTCTATGTTTGAAAGTGCGCTTTAATACGATTTTTAGAATGTTTTCACTTGAATGCTTTGAAGGATTGTTATAATAAAAATGGAAACATTATTTTTATTAAGCATATTTAAAACATAGGCTTTACACGTTGATTTGACTTAGAATAAGATTATGGTTTAGGTATAACACTCACACTTTAACTATTAATACAGATTAGAATTATCTGATATTGCTAACATTTATATATACAAGAAGTCCACAAAAAAAAAACAGTTCGTAGCACGTTTATTTGAAATCTGATTGTAACAATCGACATACCAAATTACGCAACTTAAAAAGTACTATTAGAGAAATATCAAATTTTATTTTTAGCTACTCAGTTCGTCATGAGTCGATATTCAACTTTTTTATGTTAAATGGCCACCTGCTACTTTTTTCACGGAATTTGATAAAGATTTTCTTTCTGAATTCAATGATGTAGCACAATAACGTTTTTTGTTTTATTTCAAGTTGTCAAAAAATAAAAAAAGAACATTTGAAAAATACTTGTATTCTATTAGTAATAGGATGTTTAGATAATAAAATAAAACACTATACTAGTTACAACTGACGATGTGTGCAGTGCACACGAAATGTGATATATAGTTATTAAACTAATTTTTATGAAAAAGGTGTTTTATTTTATTATTTTATATTTCACAAGTGCTCAACATATATTACTACTAGGATGTTTAGATATTATTGTTTTCATGTGAATTTTATGTCAGTAAGTGTCATCAAATTAATTTAAGTACAGGTCCGGCAGAAAAACCTCCCCTATAAGGGAAGCTAATAAAAATAAAACCAAATAAGGTAGGACATTTTTATTTATACTAACTAAAAGTACATATTCTGCCATTTTAGAAAATGTACCATTCTTAGGGTCTACCATTAGTCTTACTTTTTAAATAAAACATCCTTTAAATGCCTTCCTTCACTGTCGACACACTGGTTGAGTCTTCCCCTGAAGTTATCCATTACTCTTTGAGTCATTTCAGGCGGAATAGCTTCAACCTCTTGTGTAATTGCTTCTTTCAGGGCTCGTAAATTTTGTGGACGTTGTTCATAAACTTTTGATTTTAAATAGCCCCAAAGAAAAAAATCACAGGGCGTTAAGTCCGGCGATCGTGGGGGCCAGCCAATGTCACCACGCAACGAGATCACATGTCCAGGAAACATTTCCTTCACCAATGCCAGTGACTGCCGCGCTGTGTGGGCTGTAGCACCGTCTTGCTGGAACCACACGTTCTCTATTTCACCAAAAAGCTCCCTTAGTTTCGGTTGGAGAAAGTCGCGGAGCATGGCACAATAGCGTTCACTGTTGACGGTAACATTCCTGTCGTTTTCTTCGAAAAAGTAAGGACCGATCAATCCGGAATTGTAAACAGCACACCATACTGTAACTTTAGGGCTATGAAGTGGCCGTTGATGAAGTTCTTGGGGGTTGTGTTCACACCAGTACCTGCAATTTTGGCTGTTCACTGTTCCGGAAAGGTGAAACTGTGCTTCATCAGAAAAAATCACAACATCTTCGGGACGAATGTTCCGAAGAAGGTCTTGGCACAACCTTACACGGACACCACAGTCTCGTTCACTCAGTTCCTGCGTAGTTACAATTTTGTAAGGATGCATTTTTAAATCTCGATGCAAGATTCTTCTCACACTTCGATCCGAAATTCGTAATGCTGCCGCATGCTTTTTAGCGGATCGTCGAGGAGATTGTTGAATTGAAGCTCTAACTGCATCAACGTTTCCGGGGCCTGTTGCAGTCCGTGCTCGTCCAGGTGGTTTCCGTTTTAATGCGGAACCTGTCTCACGAAAGTTAGAAACCCAAGAATAAATTGTTTTCTTATCGGGAACAGGGTCCCGTCGTCCGAGCGCAAAGCGTACACGAAAAGCACGTTGAGTATTAATAGGCGATCCGTCATTTTGAATAAAATGTTCCACTACGAACGCACGATGTTCACCAGACCACGCCATGGCGTACACTGAAAACGGCACGTAGGCAGCTACTCAAGGACGTGCCCCCACCACTCTGCTCCTTCTACTGTCCGCATCACGTTACTTTGTAATCGGGGAGTTTTTTCTGCCGGACCCTGTAGTTTCAGTTGTCATCATTTCATATTGAACAACGAATTCATGGATATGCTTGAAATTTATTTTGGGTGTCACAAAAACAGTGCGCACAGTTGTAGAATCTATGAAGAACGCTTCCCGGACAGGCGAGTACAGAATCGCCGTCAGTTTAGCCGATTGGAAATCAATTTGAGACGGTATGGATGCTTTAAAAACCCTAGAAACAAAATCGGAAATTTCGAGATGAACGTTTCACTGTGTGAGTCAGGAGAATCACCGAAATTCTGTAAGAGAAATTGCCTTAATCTACAGGTTTTCAGAGTAAATATGTGTTCAGTTTTAAAAAAACATAAGTCCAAACCATTTGTGCCGCGCAAGATCCACACATTAGAAGAAGGTGATCCAGCACTTCCTATAAATTTTTGTTTTTTTTAATCAGTTAATACGTGAACTGCTGTTTTACAAAAAAATACTATGGTCCGACAAATGTCAATTTACGAATAAAAAAAAATTAATCGCTATAATCATCGCTATTGAAATGTAGAAAATCCACATGTTCCCTAGAATAAGGTTCACAAGGAAGATGTTCACTAAATGTCTGGTGTGGAATATTAGATGGACGAATAATAGGTCCAATCTTCATTGATGGAAATCTTACCTAGCAAAACTATTACCAAATTTTGAGTGAAGAAGTTCTTGACAATTTACCTTTAAATAACAGATATAATCTAGTTTTTCAACAAGATGGAGCTACTCCACACAACGCCATAATCAATAGAGAGTTTTTGAATAGGGAATTTGGGAATCGTTGGATGGGAACATATGAACATATTTTGTGGCCAGCTCGTTCTTGTGATCTGACCCAGATGGATTTTTTCTTCTAGGCCTATTTGCAAGATATTGTTTATGCCACACCTCCTGATACAGTCGAAGTTTTGCGAAATCAAATAATTGACGCATATCAGGTAATGCCTCGACAAGTTTTGATGAATGCTACATTAGGTGTGATATCCAGATGTCAAGAATGCCTTGAAAAGGACGGTGCCCAGTTTGAGCATTTTCATTAATTTTTGTTAAGAGGAGCGTTTACGTATCGAAAACTAAGGCATCGCCGTTTTGCGTTTTTTAAATTTATTTTGAAATTTTAGAATCTCAAATTCGGGTTAGTGATGCAGAAGGCATAAATTTATAATGTCATGCATCTTAAAAAAGTTTTGTGTTTTAGAAATAACCACAAAAATGCATGAATTTGATTAATGTCTACTAACTAAGGCTGGTACGCAAATGAAAAAAGCAACCTCTACGCGCCAGCTGTACATTTGATAAACGATATAAAAAAAAATCAAATTTATGTAATTATTTTTGAAGATAAAAAAAATAAAATAGTAAACATTGTCAGACACATTTCACACAAGTGTTTTTCAAAGCTATTGCGTCGTCTATCCCCACTTTACGGTATCTCTAGCGGTCCTAGCGAAGACGCAAATTTATCGGAATCGGTCGACTATTCCAGACTTAAATCCGAGTGACAGTTTGTAATTAAAAAGGAATGTCATATATTCCTATAATATTCGAGTGTATAATAATATAAGGGTTATGGGCAAGCGAAAATTGGCTTATTATAAAACATCATCAAAACAAAGAAGTAACCATGCAAATCGTATGAAAAATCAAAATACGACGTAAGTAATTTTCAGTCTACAATTTTATTTACATTATTTTGATATTTGTTAATTCGTTTTAATTTATCTAAGTACATAATACCAATATGCGAGTATTCTTTATACATTATGTTTCCCATGTAGAGTATTCCTTTATCTATGACAGAATCTGTGATAAAACCGAAGCACTGTGATCGAAACCGAATATCGTCTAGCTCCACCTACTCACACCCCCTTGCGTCTACCTGTCCCGCGAGTAATATAAGTTGCATAAGTTTCTATTTGTTGGCAAACGCCCCTCTTAAAATAAGTTCATTTTATTGAAAAATTTTAAAAAATATCAATGTACTATTAAACGGTTGTTTTATTGAAAATACCTTGAATGTGAGAACGTTCTTATTTAATGTAAGTTGCCATCAACGCTTTTTAATTTTAGACATATTATGGTTGCTATGGTTACAGTACCGGTCTCTTTAAGGGCGAGATGATTATTAGGGAGCGGAATCGAGCGAGTCATGACTCATCGCCCATGGGCGCGCTATTGAAATGTTGTATTTTTAAAGAGATTTTAATTTTATTTATATAACTGAATAAAAAGTGGCTGGTGATTATAAAATACAAAATACCCTACTGTTTGTTCATTTTCTCTTCTGTAAGACCTGTTCTCTTTGAATTAAGTACATCCTTGTAGATAAAAAACGTCCTTTCTACATCGCAACTGGTTATATTTACGTAATGGATATATTCTTTTATTTCAGCGTATTTAGCATACACAATTGCCGCAATGTTATTAAACCTGGATTTCTATTAAAAACTGCGTCTAAGTCACTTGGAATTATTAATAGCCACATCTAATGTGGTTAATCCATTTTTTACTTTCTTATACGTAGTATAAGGAAGTAATGTGAAATTTTCGACTTCGAGATTTTTGCAGAAGTCCACGTTTTGAAGTCCCCTGATACCGAAAAAGATGTTTTTAAAAAATGTCTGTGTGTCTCTATGTGACCACGATAACCGCTGTAGATATCAATTCCAAATTTTGTATTTACGTGTCTAATCTCCCTCTTGAGATCTTAGTAGTTTTTCAGTAAAATCGGTAGACCAGAAGTAGCAGTTTACTTCAGTGAAAAAATTAAATTTTGCCAATATTTCGTCGACTACTAAATTTAAACAAATTTATAAAGAATTCATATGTACTTGAAATTAAAATTGAGAACAATTTTATTTAAAAAGTTTTTCGAAGCTGCTACCGGAAGTAGGTCTTTTACTCCCATCGAAAATCAGTTTTTTGCGAATATTTCGCATGTCATGCTTTTTAGACAGGTACGTTACGGGTATAAAAGTATTTAAAACGTAATTTTCAATATCTTTTGCATAAAAGCAATTTCAAAATTCAGACCGGAATTACCACTTTTACTCTTATCGAATAGCGATTTTTTGCGAATATTTCGTAAATTATGCATTCTACATATATGTATTTATCAAGAATACAAAAGTATTTAGTGCTAGATTTGCAATATTTTTTGAATATATGAAATTTCAAAATTCGGACCGGAAGTAACACTTTTACTCTTAGGGAGTAGTCCTTTTTTTCGAATATCTTGCTAAGTATGCATTCTATAGCGATTTATTAAGAGAACAGAAGTACTTAGAATAGGATTTTGAATAATTTTTGTGTAAAAAAAATATAGTATAGTTTGAAACGCTCATACGTATAAGAAAGTCGGGTGGTGGCCACACCTCATTTTTCAATTTGAGATTCGATTTTCAAAATATGTCATTAGTTTAGGCAAATTTCCAAAGTGTTCCTGAAGGAATAACAACTGATTTTTTAAATTTGAGATTTGTGTTAGTTCCTTGCACTCAGAAATACTTCGAGCATCGTCATTTAAACATGTAACGAAATTTTGTAGACTATCGAAATTCTCTGAATGAAAACTATTTCTGTGTATGTTTTAGCAAAGCTAAGTGACGATATTTTACAGACTTTGCAATAAATTTCGAAATCACTGACAATTAATTTTTATCTCAGAAAAAGTAACGTAAACAATGTTCTAGATCTAAATAAATGATAACTAAAAATGTACGCGTATGTAATTGAAACATACTTATTATATTGCGAAATATAAGGTAAATATAATAAATTTTAAAAACTCGTCACCCTTGTACCTACGCCGATGAAGAAAGGATTTCATTCATAAAATTCCTTATTTTATGGCAGTTTTTTCTCTGATTCTCGGGCGTAAACAGATGTTGCAGTTCGCCCTATGAATTAGTGCTATTCAGATATAATGTAAACAACACGCAGTTGTTTACATTATTTCTTTTCACGGTTGTGGCTCCGTGGTAGTTTAGCTCGCTCGATTCCGCTCCCTAATGATTATTGAAAAGTGATAGTACATTTAAACGCAATGTTTTTGTATTTTTTAACAACTTGAAATAAAACAAAGAACGACATTGTGCTACATCATTGAATTCAGAAAAAAATCTTTATCAAACTCTGTGAAAAAAGTAGCAGGTGGCCATTTAACATAAAAAAGTTGATTATCGATCCTTGCTGAACCGAATAGCTAAAAATTAAAATTGATATTTATTTCTCTGATACTACTTTTTAAGTTATAGCTCATATATTTGGACTTACATAAAATGTTGTAATTAAATTTGTGTGTACTTATATTCAAACCTATGTGAGAAATTAAAACACACGTAAATAACATGTTTTGTAAATTAAACTGTGTAAGTTATTCATTGTTATTATTCAATGAAAGAAAATATGATAGTAGCATTTAATTTAAAGTATATTAAACAATATAAAGTTTATACACTCTAGGTTTTAATCAATCGCAGTCTAGTATGGTTTCCATTGAGAAGTAAATTAATTTATTTCATATCACGAAAACAATAATTGATTCAGGAAATTCAAATAAAATAAAGTCGATTTATTATTACTATCATATTATTATTATTACTATTATTATACACTTGTAGACAAAATTAAGAGACCGCCAAATAAACTTGAAATAATATTTCTCATTTACAAGTTATTTTTAATAGGCTTTTAACGTGGCATAAACTGACGTTTATTAAACACAATCCAAATAATGTGCCATGAAACAATTAACAATAGCAAGACATTCGCTGCTTTGAAGCGAAATGTCAACCAAAAGGTCTAATTGTTGACAGTCATTTAATTAATAAAGCGTGCTTTTTGTTTCGATAATTAGTTGAAGAAAGTTAATTAAATATGCCTAGGCGCCATTGCAGACCAGAAGAAGTATCCCAAAGCTTTATTCTTCTTCGTGAAGGATATTCATAAAGAGAAGTTGCTGGAATTCTAAATACAAACAAATCTGTGGTACAGAGGGCTGCAGCACGGTTCAGATGCACAGGTAGTTTCAAAAGAAGACGCGGACAAGGTGCTAAAAGAAAAACAACACGCAGAAAAGATCGCTTTATCGAACTTCACAGTTTAAGAAAACGGTTTGTGACATCTTGTGAGTTAAAAAGTGATCTTCAATTAGCCATTGGAAAAGAAATTTCTACCAAAACAGTAAGAAGTAATTTGTCTGCTCAAAAACCAGCAACCGGTCCAATTCTCACAGCTACGCACAAAATAAATCGCTTAAACTGTTATCGAAATCATCAAGGTTGGGACGGGGGGAGATTCCTCAAAAACGGGAATGATCGGCGTGTTCGTGTCATACGAAGACCGGGTGAGCGATTTGCACCATGTAACATTCGAGAATTTCATAAATTTGGTGGAGGGTCTGTAATGGTTTGGACTGGCATACAATATAATGGTCGTACAGAATTGGTTTTGATACGAAATGGGTCGCTAACGGCAAGGAGATATGCAGACGAAATTATTGTACCCCATTTTCAACCATTTGCCGAAAATTTCGGCAATGAATTCATTTTTATGCAAGCCAATGCCAAACTTCATACAGCTAACATTGTCACAGCTCTGTTGAGATATGCAAATATCCAATGTTTGGAGTGGCCTGCCAAAAGTCCTGATCTCAATCCTATTGAGCATATATGGGATCACTTGGGCAATAAAATTAAAAACGCACGGAGACCCCCAGTAACACTTGATGAGCTCTCTAACATGCTTGTTCAAGAATGGGAACAGATACTTCAAGAAAGGATCCGAAACTGAATCTCAAGCATACCAAGAAGATTAGCAGCGTGTATTGCTGCAAGAGGAGGCCATATACGCTATTAATAATGATATTTTTGATAACTTATTACAAATTAGGATTTAAGTTCATGATAAGACCCAATGGCATTTTAGTTTAATTTTAGCTTTCTTCTTTTTTGCCATAAAAGTAAATGTTGTTAATTTAAATAGCCCTAGAATCAACTAAACTCTAAGGAAACACATGATATATATATTTATTCGTTTCAATAAATTTCGTTATCTTGTGTCATTTTTATTTTGAATTTTACTGGTGGCCCCTTAATTTTGGCCAGAAGTGTATTGATTGTGAATGAAAAAAACAAAATTTTTTTGTAATTCGTTTTTTTATAACACAGAAACGACTGCGTTTTTGAAATATTTCCATTCAAAATTCAATTAAAAATTGACATATTGATATGAACACATTTTCGAATAATTACACGAATAAAAAAGGGTTTATTTTAGAACGCACTGAATTTGCTTCAACCTGTAACATATATGGAGAAATAAATTCATTAAACTCAAATTATTCTAATACTCACGTATATTAGCAGATAGCGTTGCCAATGGTAAAGTGAACAAAACGAAAGTAAACAAAGCAAATACGATTTGATTGCACGACTCACTACGATTTGAAACTTGATTGCCAGGATAAATAAAAAAGAAGTCAGATTGAATGACGTCTTGGTTTGGTTTGTTGTTGTGAGGAAAGATCTTTGTCGGAGGCAAAAGACATTGGGGATTCTAAATTGAATTCTTTTCTTTTGAGCTGAGATGCTTTTTCTCGTTAATTTAAAAAAGGGAAGTCGTATTCGTATAAGTGCATCCGTTTGTCTTGTCTTATAATTCGGATTTCGATACTAACTGATTTATTCTATAATTACTTCATATTGAAATTCTAATGGTTTTCGTGCGCGGGAAATAATTACTTTTATACAAAATTAAAAAGATATAGTAATCTAGTTAAATGTACTATACTAACGATAAAACATATAAATTTGTTTTCGTATAATAAACGAGAGCGGCTTATTAAACTTACTGCCCGTGTCGTTAGACACTAGGAGGGGTTCAGAGAATCTCTCACATACGTCTTAACATGTTCTGACAGAACTAGCTCGCAAAACAATGAGATTTTAAGCAAGAAACCTATTCGCTAAAGCGACGCTGGTGAAAGCATTTTATAAGTGCTTTCAACTATATTAAAAAATAATGGCAGTATGTTTAGCAAATTATTTTGAGGTTCTAATTAATATTTTCTGAAAACATTAGCAGTCAGAACATTTTCAAGTTCAAAAAAGTTTCCGTCATGAGAAAATATGTATTAGGACAGGTTCTATTCTAATTTTTTTTAAGTTTCTATTTTAGTTAGGGATATAATTGTTTTACACAGAAGATCAGTAATAATTTTTTTTAATTAATAATCGACGAGGGAGATACATGTTGAAACTCCATTATATATATATATATATATATATATATATATATAATAAAACACAATTGTTTAGTTTCAAAAAATTATAATATTCACACACTACATATGTTTCGCCACACTGTAATACAATTTCAAAGTACACATTTGCTCTTATATATATATCAATACAAAAGTAATCTCATTCTGAAAGTGGGTGGACATATTTGAATTTTAAATTGAGTGTCAGATGGGAGTTACTTATATCGGTGTATACGAGTTGCGCCACAGATTCTAGGAATTAGTAATCCCTCTTAAATCCGTATACGAGTTGCGCCAAAGATACACCTCGAGGGTGGTAAATGTGAAAGTTGGTCATTAAGTAGGGGTAGGTAATATTTTCCTTAAATATTCCTGCATATTTATGGATGATATTAATTTATCGTCAAGTTAGTTAGTTAGTTAGTTAGTTAGTTAGTTAGTTAGTTAGTTAGTTAGTTAGACAATCATGGAAGTGTATACTATGTTTAGTGAGAAAGGAAAATTATTATTAGTAATAAATAACTACAAATTCAGAAAAATTTCTGAAAATTCAAATGGTGTTCGGTGGAGGTGTACAAATAAAACTTGTGCGGCAAAGGTTTATACAAAAAGTGGAAATTATTTCATAATAAACAAAGATTTGAATTACAGCCATCCAAGTGACAACACAATTGCAAGGCAAATACTTAGTAATTCAGTCAAAAGGAAAGCACAAGGTGACATGTACGAGAAACCTGTCAAGTTGATTCATAGTAAAATAAAACGGTAAAAGAAGATAATTTTTCAATGCTAACAACAGAAGATTTGAAGCGAACTCGGATAAATTTACCTCCATTACCGAAAAACAGGGGCGAGGTTTTTGATGGAGTGAAGAATTTGACACCAAAAACAAGTAAAGAAGAAAACTTTTTGTTAGTAGCTGATAGTGCAACACAAATTATAATATTTTCTTGTTTTAAAAATTTGAATTTCCTGTGTTCGACGGATTCAGTCTACATGGACGAACATTTGAATTTTGCACAAAATTTTTCTTTCAACTATTTACAATTCACGGTTATAAAAAGGGACACTATGTGCCTTTAGTATTTTGCTTATTACCAAATAAAGCCAGTGAAACGTACCTAAACACTTTAAAATTTATCAAAGAAAAATGTATAACTTATAATATCAGTCTTAATCCTAATGAAATTGTTATTGATTTTGAATCTGCAATTCATAAAGCTGTCCACACATTGTGCCCAAAAACAAAAATTACTGGATGTCGGTTTCATTTAAGTCAGGCTTGGTTTAGAAAAATTCAGTCACTTGGCTTGAAAAATCAATATACCACAGAAGACTTTGAAATTAGCATTTTTTAAAACAATTTTTTGGTTTGTCATTATTAAAACCAGATGATGTAGATGAATGTTTTACGGAGATATTTGAATCTGCACCTGGCGATGATAAGGTGATAGAATTTTGTGATTATGTACTAAATAATTATTTTGATGAAACTGCTGCATTTCCTCCCAGTGTATGGGCTTCTGCTGCTTGTTTAATGACTAAAACTACAAATAAGTGTGAGTCATTTCATTCCAAATTTGGCAATTTTATTTATAATTCACATCCGAACATTATAAATTTTGTAGAAATGCTTGTAAATTTACAGTTAGAAATATATGTTAAAATTAATACTGCAAATAACTTTGCGAAGAAAATTAGAACTGACCTAAAAGACAAGCAAGCATATATAAAACATAAAATCGATGAACTATATGTGTATAAGACAATTATTAAAATAGATTTTATCAAATGCGTTTCACACAAATTTTTGCCTAGCTCTCTATAATATAATATTGATGTGGGTGTAATATATATATATTTGATTGTGAGTTCAAATCTCATCGTGGGCAAATTTTTGTGATAAAATTTCCTAATTAATTTACTCAGCGCGAAGCAGAAAAATCAATTTAGATATTTCTACGCTGAGAAAAACAGAATTTTAAAAATAATTAAAATTCAAATTCACACATTCATTTCCGAACTGCCGGATAAAGATGTATTATTTCAACTGTTACTTGAAGAGATCAAGACGTTTAAGTAGATATGAACTCAGGCCCTCGTGGCGCAGTTGGTTAGCGCGTCCTACTGGTATTAGGAAGGTCGTGAGTTCAAATCTCATCGTGGGCAAATTTTTGTGATAAAATTTCCTAATTAATTTACTCAGCGCGAAGCAGAAAAATCAATTTAGATTATATATATATATATATATATATATATATATATATATATAAAATATATTACAATTCTTTGCCAATTATACAAATGTATTGAAAAATTGAAAATCTTCTTGGTAGTAGTATTGTTTTCTAATTGACAACCAGTTGTCATATTGTTATTACTTTTAATTCATTTTATGCCACTACTACCAAGAAGATTTTCAATTTTTCAATATATATATATATATATATCGCAGAAGGTTTTCGAGACTTTAAACTGCACACGGAAAATTACTTTAAGCAAATTATTTTAAATGTGCCGTAATATCTTAATGTTTACTTTTTTAATGTGTCATATGTTGAATATACAGATGAGACCAAATATATAGCCCCTCGGCAAAAGTCTGATGAAGGTTCAAACATAGAACCGAAACGTCACTAGCCGAAAAAAAGCTACGAATTTTTTATTTTTACCTAAACCCTAATTCTACCTTTCCTGGTAGTAAGTTTTATACACAGTGATATACACTATCAGTACTCAAAGCTGAATTTCGTCGAGCATTATATATATATATATATATAAAGTATAGAATTTCATGGGGTAACACCGCTCAAAATGCAACTGCGGACACGTGTTTCGAACTACTTGGTTCTCGTCAGCGCAGTGTAGCCAAGGAATAGGGTGGGATAACCTTATATAAATTATTCTATAATCCGCAATATTTCTTTTCTTTATATATATATATATATATATATATATATATATATATATATGTATTGAAAAAATGAATGAAAATCTTCTTGGTAGTAGTGGCATACAATGAATTAAAATAATAACAATATGACAACTGGTTGTCAATTAGAAAACAATGACAAATATAAAATGTAAATCAAAATGTATAAATGAAAATGTATTCAAATAAGCATAGGACTATCGGTATTACTTATATAGTCACATCAAAGGGCCTGGGTTTACCACAAGCTGTTCAGTCAATGCAATTATAAAAAATAATAACAACGACGCAACTATGTAATGAAAAATTAAGAGTAGAACTGTTGAATTATAACAATATAGAATGTAAAATCAGTCATGTATAAATGTAAATGAAAGCAAATAGGCATAGGACAATCGGTATTACCCATGTAATCCTATCAAAATGGCTTAGATTTATCTAAACATGTACAATTTTGATTGAAGTACATAAATAATCAACAATGCAACTATGTATGTGTTAAGATGTAATTTGTAGCTACAGACATATATGTTTCTACCTAGTTTGGTTTCGTCAGTGCAGCATAACAAAGAAGGTGTATGTTAAAGCATTAATATGTGTTGAATAAAAAATATAGTATTACCTTAAAATGTCAATCCAAAATGTCCAAGTGTAAAACAACTGTGCACTTGGAAGAAGAAGAGCAGGAACAATACGAATTTCAACCAGAATGGGACGAACCCACTGAACCATTTAGATGGGAAGTGCAAGAGGAGCAAAATTTTCCAGAAGCAGCCTCTCCACCACAAGACCCACCAGGAACAATCAAAATTAAAAGACCACATTGAATTTAATCACCAACATGCTATTCGACTACCTTACATTATCATTCCTGAAATAAACGCCAAATTTCTTATAGACACAGGAGCATCAGCCTCTTCCATCTCAACGAATATTACCAAACTGAATTTCCTGAATACATTAAATACTCTCCTTTTTCCGTCACCACGATGCATGGAACCACTTATCATAAATATATCCAGGAGATGCCATCCCTTTCTACATTTATTGCTTATGGACAAACACATAACTTTAATATAGTCGACTTCTCGAAGAAATATGATGGGATACTAGGATTGAAACTCATGGAACAAATGGATGCAACAATCGATCTCAAAAATCCTCAAGACAAAATTCTGTCAAATACCACTACATTTTGAAGATCCTGCCATCACGATAGGGCCGAGAGAAAGAAAAATTGTGCAGGTTCCTGTCAATAGGAACCTCCAAGAAATTTTAATTGCCCACCAAGAAATAATCCCAGGAGTAGAAATTCCCGAAAACATAGTTCGCGCACAAGACTATCAAGCCATTACTGAAATGGTAAACTTTAACGAATACCCAGTACAAGTCAAGTTAGATAAATCTATTTATACGAAAATGTACAATCACGACCACGAGGAAATACAAAATCACCTACCATTAGAAGAAATAAGACAAATCCAAAAAGAAGATGTGCTGAATAAATTACGTCTTGACCATCTAAACAAAGAAGAAAAAGCCATCATACAAAATTTGTGTTTAGAATATAAAGACCTTTGCCACGACGATCGTTTACCCTTGACATTTACGTCTCAAATAAAACATCACATACGATTAAAAGATGAAAACCCGGTGTATCAAAAGCCCTACCGAAAATCCCCTAATCAAAGGGACGAAGTGAATCAGCAAGTAAAGAAGATGGTGCAACAAAATATTATCCAGGAAAGCTGTAGCCCATGGTCGGCCCCTGTTGCAATAGTATCGAAGTATCTTTTGAGCTGAGATGCTTTTTCTCGTTAATTTAAAAAAGGGAAGTCGTATTCGTATAAGTGCATCCGTTTGTCTTGTCTTATAATTCGGATTTCGATACTAACTGATTTATTCTATAATTACTTCATATTGAAATTCTAATGGTTTTCGTGCGCGGGAAATAATTACTTTTATACAAAATTAAAAAGATATAGTAATCTAGTTAAATGTACTATACTAACGATAAAACATATAAATTTGTTTTCGTATAATAAACGAGAGCGGCTTATTAAACTTACTGCCCGTGTCGTTAGACACTAGGAGGGGTTCAGAGAATCTCTCACATACGTCTTAACATGTTCTGACAGAACTAGCTCGCAAAACAATGAGATTTTAAGCAAGAAACCTATTCGCTAAAGCGACGCTGGTGAAAGCATTTTATAAGTGCTTTCAACTATATTAAAAAATAATGGCAGTATGTTTAGCAAATTATTTTGAGGTTCTAATTAATATTTTCTGAAAACATTAGCAGTCAGAACATTTTCAAGTTCAAAAAAGTTTCCGTCATGAGAAAATATGTATTAGGACAGGTTCTATTCTAATTTTTTTTAAGTTTCTATTTTAGTTAGGGATATAATTGTTTTACACAGAAGATCAGTAATAATTTTTTTTAATTAATAATCGACGAGGGAGATACATGTTGAAACTCCATTATATATATATATATATATATATATATATATATATAATAAAACACAATTGTTTAGTTTCAAAAAATTATAATATTCACACACTACATATGTTTCGCCACACTGTAATACAATTTCAAAGTACACATTTGCTCTTATATATATATCAATACAAAAGTAATCTCATTCTGAAAGTGGGTGGACATATTTGAATTTTAAATTGAGTGTCAGATGGGAGTTACTTATATCGGTGTATACGAGTTGCGCCACAGATTCTAGGAATTAGTAATCCCTCTTAAATCCGTATACGAGTTGCGCCAAAGATACACCTCGAGGGTGGTAAATGTGAAAGTTGGTCATTAAGTAGGGGTAGGTAATATTTTCCTTAAATATTCCTGCATATTTATGGATGATATTAATTTATCGTCAAGTTAGTTAGTTAGTTAGTTAGTTAGTTAGTTAGTTAGTTAGACAATCATGGAAGTGTATACTATGTTTAGTGAGAAAGGAAAATTATTATTAGTAATAAATAACTACAAATTCAGAAAAATTTCTGAAAATTCAAATGGTGTTCGGTGGAGGTGTACAAATAAAACTTGTGCGGCAAAGGTTTATACAAAAAGTGGAAATTATTTCATAATAAACAAAGATTTGAATTACAGCCATCCAAGTGACAACACAATTGCAAGGCAAATACTTAGTAATTCAGTCAAAAGGAAAGCACAAGGTGACATGTACGAGAAACCTGTCAAGTTGATTCATAGTAAAATAAAACGGTAAAAGAAGATAATTTTTCAATGCTAACAACAGAAGATTTGAAGCGAACTCGGATAAATTTACCTCCATTACCGAAAAACAGGGGCGAGGTTTTTGATGGAGTGAAGAATTTGACACCAAAAACAAGTAAAGAAGAAAACTTTTTGTTAGTAGCTGATAGTGCAACACAAATTATAATATTTTCTTGTTTTAAAAATTTGAATTTCCTGTGTTCGACGGATTCAGTCTACATGGACGAACATTTGAATTTTGCACAAAATTTTTCTTTCAACTATTTACAATTCACGGTTATAAAAAGGGACACTATGTGCCTTTAGTATTTTGCTTATTACCAAATAAAGCCAGTGAAACGTACCTAAACACTTTAAAATTTATCAAAGAAAAATGTATAACTTATAATATCAGTCTTAATCCTAATGAAATTGTTATTGATTTTGAATCTGCAATTCATAAAGCTGTCCACACATTGTGCCCAAAAACAAAAATTACTGGATGTCGGTTTCATTTAAGTCAGGCTTGGTTTAGAAAAATTCAGTCACTTGGCTTGAAAAATCAATATACCACAGAAGACTTTGAAATTAGCATTTTTTAAAACAATTTTTTGGTTTGTCATTATTAAAACCAGATGATGTAGATGAATGTTTTACGGAGATATTTGAATCTGCACCTGGCGATGATAAGGTGATAGAATTTTGTGATTATGTACTAAATAATTATTTTGATGAAACTGCTGCATTTCCTCCCAGTGTATGGGCTTCTGCTGCTTGTTTAATGACTAAAACTACAAATAAGTGTGAGTCATTTCATTCCAAATTTGGCAATTTTATTTATAATTCACATCCGAACATTATAAATTTTGTAGAAATGCTTGTAAATTTACAGTTAGAAATATATGTTAAAATTAATACTGCAAATAACTTTGCGAAGAAAATTAGAACTGACCTAAAAGACAAGCAAGCATATATAAAACATAAAATCGATGAACTATATGTGTATAAGACAATTATTAAAATAGATTTTATCAAATGCGTTTCACACAAATTTTTGCCTAGCTCTCTATAATATAATATTGATGTGGGTGTAATATATATATATTTGATTGTGAGTTCAAATCTCATCGTGGGCAAATTTTTGTGATAAAATTTCCTAATTAATTTACTCAGCGCGAAGCAGAAAAATCAATTTAGATATTTCTACGCTGAGAAAAACAGAATTTTAAAAATAATTAAAATTCAAATTCACACATTCATTTCCGAACTGCCGGATAAAGATGTATTATTTCAACTGTTACTTGAAGAGATCAAGACGTTTAAGTAGATATGAACTCAGGCCCTCGTGGCGCAGTTGGTTAGCGCGTCCTACTGGTATTAGGAAGGTCGTGAGTTCAAATCTCATCGTGGGCAAATTTTTGTGATAAAATTTCCTAATTAATTTACTCAGCGCGAAGCAGAAAAATCAATTTAGATTATATATATATATATATATATATATATATATATATATATAAAATATATTACAATTCTTTGCCAATTATACAAATGTATTGAAAAATTGAAAATCTTCTTGGTAGTAGTATTGTTTTCTAATTGACAACCAGTTGTCATATTGTTATTACTTTTAATTCATTTTATGCCACTACTACCAAGAAGATTTTCAATTTTTCAATATATATATATATATATATCGCAGAAGGTTTTCGAGACTTTAAACTGCACACGGAAAATTACTTTAAGCAAATTATTTTAAATGTGCCGTAATATCTTAATGTTTACTTTTTTAATGTGTCATATGTTGAATATACAGATGAGACCAAATATATAGCCCCTCGGCAAAAGTCTGATGAAGGTTCAAACATAGAACCGAAACGTCACTAGCCGAAAAAAAGCTACGAATTTTTTATTTTTACCTAAACCCTAATTCTACCTTTCCTGGTAGTAAGTTTTATACACAGTGATATACACTATCAGTACTCAAAGCTGAATTTCGTCGAGCATTATATATATATATATATATATAAAGTATAGAATTTCATGGGGTAACACCGCTCAAAATGCAACTGCGGACACGTGTTTCGAACTACTTGGTTCTCGTCAGCGCAGTGTAGCCAAGGAATAGGGTGGGATAACCTTATATAAATTATTCTATAATCCGCAATATTTCTTTTCTTTATATATATATATATATATATATATATATATATGTATTGAAAAAATGAATGAAAATCTTCTTGGTAGTAGTGGCATACAATGAATTAAAATAATAACAATATGACAACTGGTTGTCAATTAGAAAACAATGACAAATATAAAATGTAAATCAAAATGTATAAATGAAAATGTATTCAAATAAGCATAGGACTATCGGTATTACTTATATAGTCACATCAAAGGGCCTGGGTTTACCACAAGCTGTTCAGTCAATGCAATTATAAAAAATAATAACAACGACGCAACTATGTAATGAAAAATTAAGAGTAGAACTGTTGAATTATAACAATATAGAATGTAAAATCAGTCATGTATAAATGTAAATGAAAGCAAATAGGCATAGGACAATCGGTATTACCCATGTAATCCTATCAAAATGGCTTAGATTTATCTAAACATGTACAATTTTGATTGAAGTACATAAATAATCAACAATGCAACTATGTATGTGTTAAGATGTAATTTGTAGCTACAGACATATATGTTTCTACCTAGTTTGGTTTCGTCAGTGCAGCATAACAAAGAAGGTGTATGTTAAAGCATTAATATGTGTTGAATAAAAAATATAGTATTACCTCAAAATGTCAATCCAAAATGTCCAAGTGTAAAACAACTGTGCACTTACTTAATACTGTGTAATGCCTTATTTCAACCAGGCAGATAATAAAATATATTACAATTCTTTGCCAAATATACAAATGTATTGAAAAAATGAATGAAAATCTTCTTGGTAGTAGTGGCATACAATACTTAATTAAGTAAGTGCACAGTTGTTTTACACTTGGACATTTTGGATTGACATTTTAAGGTAATACTATATTTTTTATTCAACACATATTAATGCTTTAACATACACCTTCTTTGTTATGCTGCACTGACGAAACCAAACTAGGTAGAAACATATATGTCTGTAGCTACAAATTACATCTTAACACATACATAGTTGCATTGTTGATTATTTATGTACTTCAATCAAAATTGTACATGTTTAGATAAATCTAAGCCATTTTGATAGGATTACATGGGTAATACCGATTGTCCTATGCCTATTTGCTTTCATTTACATTTATACATGACTGATTTTACATTCTATATTGTTATAATTCAACAGTTCTACTCTTAATTTTTCATTACATAGTTGCGTCGTTGTTATTATTTTTTATAATTGCATTGACTGAACAGCTTGTGGTAAACCCAGGCCCTTTGATGTGACTATATAAGTAATACCGATAGTCCTATGCTTATTTGAATACATTTTCATTTATACATTTTGATTTACATTTTATATTTGTCATTGTTTTCTAATTGACAACCAGTTGTCATATTGTTATTATTTTAATTCATTGTATGCCACTACTACCAAGAAGATTTTCATTCATTTTTTCAATACATTTGTATATTTGGCAAAGAATTGTAATATATTTTATATATATATATATATATATATATATATTTGACTTTGTTTTAATTGTAATTACTGGTAATTATTTTAGTTTATTACCTTTAATTTCAAAGTGTAATGATAACATAAACGTAAATAAATTGTATTAAACTTTAAAAGTTTGTTATGTCTACTTTACTTTCACCCTGAACATTTACCATCCTCGAGGTGAATCTGGCGCAACTCGTATACGGATTTAAGAGGGTCGGATAGTCCCTAAAATTATATTTCTAGAATTAATTCAGGTACTTTGGCGCAACTCGTATGCGTCCACTTATATCTAGTTGATCGTCTAAAATTATACCTAATTTATTAAATTTATTGATTTCTAAACTTTCTAGCATATTAAGTTTTTTATTTTTTTCTAAAACATGCAAGAATGTAAAATTGGTATTGAATTTATGATGGTGTTCTAAGCAATGATTAGCAAAAGTTGAGCCTATCTTCTTATTCTTATAACATCTTTTGTGTTCTTTTATTCTAGTATCGAATAATAACAATTTAAGAGCAAATTAACTAGTATGAATCCACAACCACCTAAATTATAGGGTTTAACTAAATTTCATAAAGCCAATTTACCGATTCGACCAGTAGTATCTTATGTAAAAGCCCCATATAGAAATTTGTTTAAAATATCTAATCAACCTTATACTTGAATATACTAAATTTAAATCCCATTTTTCTATTAAGAACTCACCTGAATTAAGAAATAAAATTTGAACCATAGATTTACCTAACAATTAACCTGGTATCATTTGACTAATCTCTATTTACAAGTATTTCACCCCAGGACGTAATAGATAATCTCCCTAAAATTGAACAAAATTACGACAATCCCATTATCACAACGCAACTTTTAAATTTACTAGAAATATGTTTAGACCAGACTATTGTTTGTCAGTTTCAATATCAATTTTATAAACAGGCAGGGGGTTTAGCAATGGGAAACCCGTTAAGCCGAAACGTGAGTGATTTTTAAATCTTTAAGTCTGAAACCTACAAATTTTGAAGCTACGTGGTGAAAAAGAAAGTGTCTTTACCATATTTAAGCCGATCCAAATCTCGACACAATAAGGCCAAGAAAGGACCAATCGATCAAAATCTCGAGGGGACCGAATCAAAGCCATAATTAAGGAAACAAGAATAAATGATCTTCAACCTTATTATTACACTGTAAGTAATCTTTATGTCTTTTGGTGATTTGATATCCGGAATTGAACAACTAACAGTAAATACAGTCGTAACAATGCCTAACAACGATCATCCATATACCAGAAGCTCCATCAGCCAAGCTGAAATATCAACAATCCCTATTTTTTCCGGCGATTCGATGTTTTACTATTGTATATAGATTCATGCGACGATTTAATGCGCACATATGGGGACGTTGTCACTAAGACCAATCCTATAAATCCATACATAGTACGCATAATAAAATCCAGATTAGGAGGCGAAGCACAAGCATTAACTGGCTCACGTAGTTTAGACACTTGGCATGATATTAAAACTCTTTTAGAAAAAACTTATTTAGACCAAAGATCGGAAGATTGCTTATTAAACGATTTAATGTCAGAACAACCTAAAAGAAATGAAAACTCGTATACCTTTGGACAGCGAGTAAAAGATTTGTTAAATTTGTTATTAACTAAAATGAAAATTGAAGCAGACGCAAACATTGCCCCATTAAAAACGACATTATATAAAGACACAGTCTTACAGGAATATAAGAAAGGTCTTATTTGCCTGTAGAGATTTGGAAGATTAGGTGAAGTGATATACCTGAAAAACCCTCAATGTTTAGAAACGGCAATGTCAGCAGTTTTAGAGTATCAAAATTGGCAATATAGATGCGGAACTTCTGCAGCACCACAACAGTACAACAAGAATAACAAATACATTCCCAAATATACCGCAACGACAACAACCATCATTTTCTATACAAAATCAGTTTCCCTCACAATTCCAACAACCATTTCAACAAATACCTCGATTCCAATAACCGCAAATGCAACAACAACCATTTCAACAAATACCTCGATTCCAACCTCCTCAAAATCGACAACAATCATTTCCACAACAGCCACCACAGAAAACAAACTCCTTTAAATTTGCCAAGACACCTGGACAACAAATAGAGAGAAGACAACCAAGACAACAGCCAATGGATATAGATCACAGTATGAGTAGATTCAGAACTAAAATGACACCTTTTGGTCCATCTGTGCCACAAAACATATGGGTAGCTGAAGAATTACATCAACAAGAACAATTGGAAGAAGAAGAGCAGGAACAATACGAATTTCAACCAGAATGGGACGAACCCACTGAACCATTTAGATGGGAAGTGCAAGAGGAGCAAAATTTTCCAGAAGCAGCCTCTCCACCACAAGACCCACCAGGAACAATCAAAATTAAAAGACCACATTGAATTTAATCACCAACATGCTATTCGACTACCTTACATTATCATTCCTGAAATAAACGCCAAATTTCTTATAGACACAGGAGCATCAGCCTCTTCCATCTCAACGAATATTACCAAACTGAATTTCCTGAATACATTAAATACTCTCCTTTTTCCGTCACCACGATGCATGGAACCACTTATCATAAATATATCCAGGAGATGCCATCCCTTTCTACATTTATTGCTTATGGACAAACACATAAATTTAATATAGTCGACTTCTCGAAGAAATATGATGGGATACTAGGATTGAAACTCATGGAACAAATGGATGCAACAATCGATCTCAAAAATCCTCAAGACAAAATTCTGTCAAATACCACTACATTTTGAAGATCCTGCCATCACGATAGGGCCGAGAGAAAGAAAAATTGTGCAGGTTCCTGTCAATAGGAACCTCCAAGAAATTTTAATTGCCCACCAAGAAATAATCCCAGGAGTAGAAATTCCCGAAAACATAGTTCGCGCACAAGACTATCAAGCCATTACTGAAATGGTAAACTTTAACGAATACCCAGTACAAGTCAAGTTAGATAAATCTATTTATACGAAAATGTACAATCACGACCACGAGGAAATACAAAATCACCTACCATTAGAAGAAATAAGACAAATCCAAAAAGAAGATGTGCTGAATAAATTACGTCTTGACCATCTAAACAAAGAAGAAAAAGCCATCATACAAAATTTGTGTTTAGAATATAAAGACCTTTGCCACGACGATCGTTTACCCTTGACATTTACGTCTCAAATAAAACATCACATACGATTAAAAGATGAAAACCCGGTGTATCAAAAGCCCTACCGAAAATCCCCTAATCAAAGGGACGAAGTGAATCAGCAAGTAAAGAAGATGGTGCAACAAAATATTATCCAGGAAAGCTGTAGCCCATGGTCGGCCCCTGTTGCAATAGTATCGAAGAAAGTCGATGCATCTGGTCTAACTAAATATCGAATGGTCATAGATTACCGGAAGTTGAATGAGAAGACAATAGATGACAAATTTCCGATTCCTAATATAACAGACATACTCGATAAATTAGGAAGAGCAAATTATTTCACTACTTTGGATCTGGCATCAGGCTATCATCAAATTGAGATGAATGAGGAAGATCGAGAAAAACATCCTTTTGCACTGAAGTGGGACATTGGGAATTTACTAGAATGCCTTTTGGACTTAAAAATGCTCCTGTGACATTCCAAAGAGTCATGAACCACATCCTGAGAGGCCTAACATCAGATACATGCCATGTTTACTTGGACGACATCGTCATATACTCAACATCACTCCAAGAACACCGAGAGAAATTAAGAAAAGTATTGGATCGACTACATCAAGCAAACATGAAGACATCCCTTGACAAATGCGAATTCCTACGCAAAGAAGTTTCCTACTTGGGTCACATAATAACACCATCTGGAGTCAAACCTAATCCGGACAAAGTCGAGGCAATAAAGAAATATCCAATACCAAGAACACAGAAGGAAATAAAAGCATTTCTAGGATTATTAGGGTATTATAGAAGATTCATTAAAGACTTTGCAAAAATAACTAATCAATGACCAAATTCTTAAAGAAAGGTAGCAAGGGAGAACTCACGGGGGAATACACAAAAACCTTCAAATTATGTCAGAACATCCTATGTAACGAACCAATACTGCAGTATCCCGACTTCACAAAGCCATTCCTCGTAACAACAGATGCAAGCAACGTAGCGATTGGAGCAGTTCTATCCCAAGGAGTTATTGGCCAAGATAAACCAATAGCATATGCCTCAATAACGCTTTCGGACACAGAACAGAGATATTCCACGATAGAAAAAGAACTTCTAGCGATTGTTTGGGCATGTAAACAATTTCGCCCATACATATACGGAAAAAACTTCACCATAATCACGGATCACAGACCGCGGTTACATAGCCTCAAAGAGCCGAACATTAAATTACAACGTTGGAAAATAAAATTAAGTGAATATTATTACAGTATCGAATATAAGAAAGGCGCAATCAATAAAAACGAAGACGCTCTTTCCAGAGTAGAGATACATCACATGGATGAAGATGCATTATCCACTATGCCACAAATAACAACCGAGGAATTAGATGAAATACTTGCATCACTACAACCACCACAACAAACATTGAAGAACTAAAATCCTCAGAGGAAGAGGACTAGCCGATATCGAAAAGGTAGAAAACCAAGTTGGGTTATTACCATTAAAATTAGGGATTGCATTCAACATCGAAGATGAACTCGTCATTCGTAAGGGCTACTCTCAACTAAATAAGTTTTGGAACATCTATCTACAGCAGAAGCAAAGTAATCCAGCTAGTAACACCTCGAGTGAAATAAGAAGGCTAAAATACCTACGGGATATCGAAGAAGAAAAAGTCAAAAAACTCCTAAACTCAATCCAAATAACATCACGACAAAAAAGAGGAGCCTTTAATATAGTGGGAGGAGTTATAAAAGCTATCACTGGAAATATCGATGACGAAGATGGCCGAAGGTATGAACAACAAATTCAAGAACTCCAACAAAATCAAAAGACCATGAAAATCGCCTTCAAGGAACAGTTACGACTACTCGCAAATGCCACCACTCAGTTCGAGGAAAACGCCCGAACATTGTTAGCAAACCAGAAACATTTAACCAACCTAATGGAGACCAACCGAGTCACCCATAATGAAGAAGGAGTACTCCAATACCAAATTCTTTTCCTAGAAATTATGAAGCAAGAAGTAGAAGAAACCAACACGGCTCTCACATTTGCGAAAAATGAAATATTACATCCCATGGTAATTAGTCCTCAAATACTATTAGATAACATAATGTCTATTCATTTAAATAAACATAGGAAGTTTCCATTTAGCACTCTAGTAAACAACATTTATCAGATAGAATCATTAATTAAAGTAAAAGTATATCAAACTAAGACTTATTTTACGTTTATATTATCAATACCTGTAGTTAGTAAAGAATCATATCAATACTATAATTTAAATGCTTTACCAATATTCTTAGGAAATAGTACATACAAACAAATTACCCCTAAAATTAAATACATAGGTTTAAAGGAAAATAAATTTATAGTATCAGATAAAGTTTGTAAACAATTATTTAAGAACAATTATTTATGCGATCATGAAATAGAAAATTTAATTTCAGACAAATCTCCTTGCGAGGTCCATATTTTGCAATATGATGATAATTACAAAAATTGTATTTACCAGTCATTCACAACAAACAATGTAGAAATTAGAAATTTAGAAACAAATGTAAAATTGCTACTCAGTCCTAAGGAAAATAAGTTAATTAAAACCTGCGATCAAGAAAAAGACACTCAAATTGTAAAGGGCACATATTTAATTAAAAACATTGAAAAGCGCGTATTCTCTATAAAAAATCCGAAACTATAAAACAATGATAAACTCAGAAGTAAAATATATAGAATACAATATTCAGCACGACCAAATAGTCACGTTAAATATTTCAAAACCCAACATATAAAACTTGTCAAAAGAAATTGAATATCAAAGTAAACTACTAGATTCCATCACATTCACACAAAAACCAGATCAAACTATTAATTATATTATGTATTGCATTTTATTTTTAGTTACAATCATATTAGTCTTTACTTTCAGAAAAACATTAATTAACGTATTCCGGCAGATCAAAGATAAGAAGAAACCCAGTATACAGGGTGATCAACAACAAAAATTACCTGCACATCTTTAGTTACTGTAATTTTTTATCTAGTGCGGCAGGAGTCACGTACTGCACCTGGTCAATGAGATCATCATGAGCTCATAGCTTAGGTATATTTTGTAAGTAAGAAAGTAAGAATCCATAGGACACAGTAGTAAATATCGTTCATAGTATTAAATATTAATTGTTATAAACTATTTTATGTGTGGCTTTTGTATAAATAAATAAATTTTTAAGTTTTATTAGTGTTATAAATTTAACTTATATATATTTTTTTAATGTATAGTATATATTATCTTTTAGTTTTGTTAAGCCTTATATAAACAAATTTTAACCACTTATTCTGCTTGCTTTTTACTTCTTTCACTTAGTGACTATTCACATTATAATTTTTTTTTCTGTGACACCATGACACTCTTCTTTCTACTTCGAAACTTCCCATATATTTTTCACTTGTATTTTATTTTGCATTCCTTATCTTCGATATACTCTAGCACAGATCTTGTATCAATACCTGCTGTTTTTATTTCGTATTTCGTCTCTAAACGTGATCTTATTGTTCATTAATTTCTTTCAATCTGATTATTACTTTTATTTTCTGTGTATTAATTTTCATATGTTATTTGTTCAAAGTTTTTTTCCAATGTGCTAGCGCTGTTTCATTTTCTGCCATGACACCTAAAACGCCCGAGAATGTACATTTATGGATAATTTTCTATTGATTCAAAAATGTTCATATATGACAAAAGTATTAGTATGCGAAAAAAATTCTTTGTCCAGTAAAGATTCAAATTAGACTGGCATAAAAGGACACGAACGCTATCTACAACTGGTATATGCCCAGGTTATTTCCTGTTACATCGGGAGAACCACTATGCTCCAATTTACACCTTTGCGGTTTTTTTTCTGAGGAGTTTATATTTATTGAGCTGTACGCGATTTTTGTATACCGTGTGGCCGCCGTTCATAGCGCGATGCATGTATTAGTAACTACTGGTCGACTATAAATGGGCGTACCAACTTGAATTGCCACACCGACAGCGGGCGTATAAGTTATACGTATAAATGTATTCGTAGGCAAATCAAGTGAAGAGCAGTGTAATAGGTATTGCGTTCCCGTTGTAAGTAATTATTTGTAGTTGTTTGAAGCATCAGATAATCACTGATAATATGTCAGTGAAGTAACTCATCACAGCTTCATAAACAACATAAAAGAGCAAAAATAAATAATAAATAACTCCTAGACTTTAAAATAAAAAAAACTTCTTAACTAAAATAATATTTTTCAACAAATATTATAATCTAAAAACTCAACTATAATAAAATACTGAAACATAAAATATTTACTTCTTAAAACAGAATTGTAATTCAACATTGCAATTAACCTGTAATTAGCTAAAAAAATGTTATTCTTAAGCAATAATAAAACTCGAACTGACGCCCATATGTGCAAGCGACGGCGAATGCGACTGCCCGACTACACCGTATAATCTGGATTTTTTGGACAAATACGAGTGCATCATAGGCATATGCGAAATACTAGCTCTGTTGTAATCCAGTATAACACTGCGTCTACTTGTTTACCGTTCTAATACACAGACATCTCTATCTGTTTCGCTTACTCTACAGGTATCGCGATAATGCAGACGCACGCGGTCTTATGGTATATGAGCTGCAGTTTTGCAAATTCTTCTTCTTTATTCACTTGGGACCGTCAACTGTTCTAGTGAACAACTCAAGCCACCCACCCAATACTGCAGGCGGAGGTCATACAGAAAGTAAAAAAATCTAAATTTGGATACATATTATGCTTCGCCGGTGACGTAGTGTCCATGACAAATGAGGATAATCTTTAAACAGTGCTCTTTCAGCTGCACAGTACACCAAGCTATTATACCTAAGATGAAAGCTGCAACAGAAAAATATCAATCGATAATAATCGCTAAGGAACAGATGAGGTGCAAATTTATGATGGAGGGGAAGATCATTGAGCTAATGCGGAAATTCAGGTACCTGGATGTTGACATAAAAAGCCACAGGAACTTAACAAAGGACGTGCGAGTACAATTTCCAAAAGCAGCATGTCGATAGCAACACCCGAAACTATAAAAAAAATACGGAGCGCACTGGAAGTGAAACTACAAAAACGAACGAGACAGTGTGATTGGACGGACCACGAAGTACTTGCCAAATTGCAATGATAAACAAATCAGACTACAAACAACCTCAAGCAACACCACCCAAAAAATGAAAGGACAGCGCTGACTTCCATCCGATGAAGACCCCTAGGCAATTGCATACAAACAGGAGAAAGTATTATTCTAAAAAGAAGAAGAAGATGAAGAAGCAAAACCAGGAGAAGAATAATAAAAAGAAGCAGGTGACTTGCAATAGATGTATGTATGTTTATGCTGGTGAGTTGAAAGTTTTCTGTAGTAGTTCCGAGAGAATGGCTGCGGTATCTCTCTTCACATATCTGTTCACAAATGATAACGACGCCATGAAATTGGTACTCTTAAGTTACTAGTAACAGTTGCATACGTAAAGTTATCGAACATATTTGGCCTGCCTGCCGTTAAATACTGAGTAGAAAAATTGACAATTTTGTGATATTTCGTAAATTATACATTAACATACTTGAATATAAAGGATTCAATTGGTTAATCAAATGATTAATTCTCATTTTTTTTATTACAAGTAATTTTATTAATTTTCGTTTCGGTAATACAATCTCTGCATTATTAAGGAGCAACATTGCTAAATACAATAATGTTCTATTGTTTTACTCTTGTAATATCTACAATTTTATTTTATACTGCAAATAAATTTCGAAAATATTAAAGTGTCTTAATTCAATCATAACATTTTTAAAAATAAAAATCTGCCATTTATTTATTGTATATACAAAAAAGTTCCGGTACCGGGAATCGAACCCGAGCCTCCTGGGTGAGAGCCAGGTATCCTAGCCACTAGACCATACCGGATATGCTGTGCCAATTACTTAAGGCAGTACAAATACTAGACTACATAATATGTTATAAGAAATGTTTGTAATCTAATGTAAATATTTTGGATATCCAGCAGCATTAATAATTTTTCAAATTATTTTAAACCTACTTTTATTGCATTTAAAAGACTAGTTCTATCATAAAAATAAAAACATATTTAAAATGCTTATGCTAAGAAATATAACAATGTATTAATAAATATTTATTTTAAACTACAATAATTTAGTCAAACACCATTATGTATTTTCCTTTATTTATTAATAATTAATAAAATATGTCTGTGTTAAGAATTTGCTTTTAAAAAGTTTTAATAGCTGCTCAAGCAAAACATTCCGATACCGGGAATCGAACCCGAGCCTCCTGGGTGAAAGCCAGGTATCCTAGCCACTAGACCATATCGGATTGCTTACTTTAAGTAGCGTCACCAACTTTTCCCAATGCAAAAGGTCATTAAAGTCAGAGTATATAATTTGTTTACTAAACATAATAATTAAAATTAGGCAACTTGATTTGCAGTTTTGTAAAAATTATAGATATTTTTTATTCCAGTTTAGTCTATGTAAAATACAAATCAGAACAAGCAGGGAATAATAATAAAGTAAAAGCATCTACGTGCCTATGTACCTACTTATCCTTTTGTAATATACCTACATAAACAACGAAAGTATGTAATTCACCTTTCACAAATGGAAAGACACTGCAATATCACAACAAATGGAAAAAATGAGATGTGGCCACCACACGACCTTCTTATACGTATGAGCACTTCAAACTATACAATTTTAAGAATGTTTTTACACAAAAATTATTCAAAATCCTATTCTAAGTCCTTCTATTCTCTTAATAAATCGCTATAGAATGCATACTTTGCAAGATATTCGAAAAAAGGTGCTACTCCCTAAGAGTAAAAGTGTTACTTCCGGTCCGAATTTTGAAATTTCATTTATACAAAAAATATTGTAAATCTAGCACTAATACTTTTATACTGTTGATAAATATACATAGAATGTATAATTTACGAAATATTTGCAAAAATCGCTATTCGATAAGAGTAAAAGTGTTACTTCCGGTCCGAATTTTGAAATTTTTTTTATACAAAAGGTATTGAAAATTAAGTTCTAAATACTTTTACACTCGTAACTTACCTGTTTAAATAGAATGACTTGCGAAATATTCGCAAAAAACTGATTTTCAATAAGAGTAAAACACCTACTTCCGGTAGGAATTTCGAAAAACTTTTTTAATAAAATTCTTTTAATATTAGTTTTGAGTATATATGAATTCTATACAAATTTGTTTAAACTTAGTAGTTGACGAATAATTGGCAAAATTCGATTTTTTCAGTCAAATAAACTACTACTTCCGGTCTGCCGATTTTACTGAAAATCTAATCAGATCTCAAGAGTGAGATTCTATTCGTAAATATAAAATTTGGAATTGATACCTATCGCGGTTTGACCGCTATCGTGGTCACACACACAGAGAGACAGACAGACAGACAGACAGACAGACATTTTCTAAAAACCACTTTTTCGATATCCGCGGACTGCAAAAATCTCGAGGTCGAAAATTTTCATCATCGCAATACTTCCTTATACTAAGACAGTAAAAACATGTGTGGAATTGTTGTAAAAAAATACCTGGGAAGCATAAATATGGGAACTGGAAAGAAAAAACGGAAAATTGAAAAAAAAAATCAAAAAAAAATATCTTATACATACTGAAATTTAATAATATAAGTTTATGGTATATATACAAGTATTATATATATATATACCATAAATACCTCCAAATCCTGTAGACCACTGCTGTATATTCATACAAACACAAATATCGAATTACTTCATAATTTTAGTGCGCCAATATAATTTCCTAACAGTCTGAGTTTGAATATAGACTCATTTGCTATTATTTTTTTAATGTTATGATTTAATCGAAATCTCTAATTCAAGAGACAACCTGAATGTTAGTAATTGGAAAGCATGAGCTGGGCATGCCATTGGATCTTCCAACTTCTTGATAGTTCCTACGTGCCTGCGGCCGCATCTATTAAACTTTAAAGCCCCCAGTAATTAATGTAAACTATTAGTACTAATTACACTGTTTAATGTTCAAAGTTTCCATCTATGGAGCGCGCGATAAAAATGCGTAAACTCAGTTACTGCAATTTAAATTTAAATGATGGTGAAAATGGGATAAAATTATTAACGCAATACACAATTGAAAAAATTAGGTGTGGCCACCACACGGCTTTCTTATGCTTATGAGCGTTTCAAACTATACAATTTTAAGAATTTTTTTTTCATATACACAAAAAATATTGCAAATCTAGCTCTAAATACTTTTGTACTCTTGATAAATATATATAGAATGTATAATTTACGACATATTTGCTAAAAATAGCTATTCGGTAAAGTAAAAGTGGTATTTCCGGTCCGAATTTTGAAAATTTTTTATAGAAAAGATGTTGAAAATTAAGTTCTAAATACTTTTTATATTCGCATGACTTGCGAAATATTTGCAAAAATCTGACTTTCGATAGGCTTTTACTCCCATCTACTTCCGCTAGAAATTTCGAAAAACTTTTTAAAAAAAATTATTCTCAACTTTAATTCTAAGTAGATATGAATTCTTCATAAATTTGTTTAAATTTAGTAGTTGACGAAATATTTGCAAAATTCGATTTTTTCACTGAAATAAACTACTACTTCCGGTCTACCGATTTTACTGAAAAACTAATCAGATCTCAAGAGGGATATTATACACGTAAATACATGTTTTGGAATTGATATCTAGAGCAGTTTGACCGCTATCGTGGTCACACACACACAGAGAGAGACATTTTTCAAAACCAGTTTTTTGGTATCAGGGCACTTCAAAATGTGGACATCTGCAAAAAACTCGAGGTTGAAAATTTTCGTCATCACAATACTTCCTTATATTACGTATAAGAAAGTAAAAGTACGTAATATATAAAATAGAACTCAAAGAAAGAGTAATAAGACACAGTATTGGCACTAACAACATTTTGGTTCATTTTGCGTAGGCACCTAATTAAAATGAAAATATAAAAAACGTATTATTGTAAATAACAAATCTGAGATGTCCCTTAGGATAGCCGATATAATGTTAATAGTATAAGATGACATGACAATGTGATTATTACAAAATTTACGCAATATTTGCACTAACTTATCAATACTTTGTATATTTATAATGAATATATAAAGTGTAATAATTATGTATTGCAAAAGAAAAAACACCATTCAATATTATTCAAAGATTGATGATTTAAGAAAACTAAACCTTTCGATTAGTTGTGGGATATAATTCACTCAAACGGTCCTCTTCGGCTGGCTTGGTAATAACCCATCCTCTCAACCAAATTTTCAACACATTTTTAATAAGTTGATGCTTTATTTCAAAAATAGCTCAAAGGAAATATTTTGCTTAAGCGCCTAAAACGTGTCTGGATTATCAAAGTTACAAATATCTCAGGTAACAAATTGCCGTCAATTATTGAACTTGGGAGACCAAATGGACCGTCGTAAACGACGTACTAATGACGTCAATATAACCGACGAATATCACAACCCAGGGACATCAACTGGCAACCAAACCAGTATGTCATATGTAACATCAAATTGACGTACTATTTCTTAGCATAAATGATATATTTCATGACTAAAAATGGAACATAAATTCAATAAATGTTATTTTATTGGTTATGGGGAAAACAATTTAACAATGATTACCACCACGGTCTTGTTTTCTAATCCAATACTTGACGCATTCGTTCTTTGAGGGTTTTCAATGAATCACAAATTAACTTGTCTCTTGGGCTTAAAACTAAAATTCATCTGTGGCAATTTTAATTGGAAAATCAGTAATTACTATACATACCATCATTTTCTCAACAGTTTATGGGTTTAAAATTTCACCAGCAGGCGGTGTAACTGTCGGGCGTCTAATATTGCGTTAAGATGTAATGCCTACACCAATTGTTCCTGATTTAATATGTATGTACATAAAACTTTTTAAACTTCCAAACTTGAAAATATCTGCATAATTCTAAATAAATAATAGAAATAAAGGTACATATAGGTACTTAATTTGAATAAATAATAAACGTAAAGATAGTTTCAAATAATTTTTATTTTTTCACTCACAACAATTTTGTTTCGCCAAACTCTGGCTTCATCAGGTGATGACGGAATAATGTTTACAAAATCATTACAACGTTATATATACTTATTTTACATACATGTCTGGGTTCAAAGAGGGGAAGTTTTAACAAATTTAGAAAGACAGTAGGGGTGAGTGATTTAAATCTGTTTGTTCGTTTAGTGCCTGACCTATTTTCTTATATCTATTAATTTCTAAAGCTTCAAATAAATTAAGTCTTTTCCTTTATCTTGTACATGTAAAATTTGAAATATCGAAAAAGTTGATTGATTTATCTTGTTCTTTTTCTGTAGTGAATTTTATTTTTGGATGAATGTTGTTAATATGATTTTCAATTGTTTTTAATTGTCTATCTAAATTTGTTAAAACACCCCTCTTTGAACCCCGACATTATGTAAAATAAGTATATATAACACTGTAATGATTTTGTAAACATTATTCCGTCATCACCTGATGAAGCCAAAGTTTGGCGATACAATATTGTTGTGAGTGAAACAATAAAAATTATTTGAAACTATCTTTACGTTTATTATTTATTCTAACATGGAGTTTCAACAAGTAACATCCCGTTCAATTAGTTACTTAATTTGAACAAACCTGTCTGAAAAACATGTATTTCACCGTTTGCGATTTCCAACTTCCATCCTCAGGAGCATCAACTTCCTTTGCTGTGGTGTTTACTTTTTAAATTTTAATATTAACAATGATGCCATAATATCTGACCTTAGCATAGCAGCATAGATTTAAAATTTTACGTGGATTCTTACAGTGGTTTACTTACCTACCTTTCTCTTATCTGTGTGAGTATGGGATAGGGGTAAAGAAATTAAACACAATTTATAAATCTTAATAATAATAATAAATACTTTTTATTCATGTATGTATATATATATATTTCACTTACAATATATGTATTGGTGTTTATCTTATTTATTAGAATTTTATAACAACAAACATAATTAGTATTATTTTATGTATTAAATATAAGCAAATCTAATTCTGTTTAGATAATCCTAATTTTAAATTGCTTCTAACGCAAAAAAAATTAATGTGCGTTCACTAGACATCATTTATTATTCAAAAGAACTTTAGCTACTGAACACAATGCAACCACTATTCACCAAAGTAAACATTTTCACCTACTACTCAGATGATCTAGCGTCTCGCTACTTAGAATATTTTGAAAATAGTTCCCACTAATTGTTAGAAGCAAACATTTTCAAGTAGTACCTCAATGGTTAATTAGTTCTATACCATTACAAATATTCAAATTAATGAAGAAAAAACAATTTTTTTTATCCAAGTGAACGTTATCTAACTATCAAAAGTAAAATAAAACTTCTATAATTATAACTCAAATAAACAATATTGTATTACTTACTTTGTCTGTTCAAATAACTCTTCAAATTCTTTAACTTAAATATTCTCCGTGATGTTTATATTTTAAATTAATAATAATGATAATATTTATTAACTCCGGAACTCCGTTTTAACGTTTTAATTTTTTTAGTTTTAGCGCGATGTCGGCCAAAGTCGAACTCTCTCTCTCTCTCCTAGCTTTGGGTGCTGCAATTTATAATGACAAACAAATGAATGTTTGAATGAAATTATTGATATTTTACTTTCTTTTGTAGGTGTTGGACCATACATGATTGTTGTTGATGTTTCAAGGGCACAGAACTACAAGTATCGAACTAAAGAATATATTTTAACATCTTATTAATGTACAAAATACATTTTAATTACAATTCAACATCTAATATAATTAATGTCGTAGTTATATCCTTTTTTATCGAGACAGTACGTATTTATAGTTTCTTTTTATTTGTCCTAGAGCCATTTATCAATTTATTTTACTTACATCAACATTTATATTTTTATTTAAGATAATATCATTTTCTTTGGCATATCTGATTTTATTCTCTTATATAATTTTATGGCATTTAAACGATTTACTCTTTTTACCGTTCCATCCATCATCATTATTTTTTGCCTATTATTTGTTTTTAACACCTTTTTGTTCCTGAATAATGGTCCATTATTGAGTATATTTAATGCTCTTTTTACTGTCTGTTTAAAGTTTGTTTCTTTATTTTTCTGTTCAAATATTAGTTCTTGTTCATCGTTTCTCGAAAGTAAAGTTTATTCACTTTTTTATCATGTGTATTATACTTCAATGAGTTAAAATAATTCATTACACATACCAAGAGACATATAAGTTAGAATGAATTCAAGTAATATAGGTTGCAGATATTACAAATATTCAATGAACGATATACTCTTTTAAAATAATCGTAAATGAAACAATACATACAAGATTAATTATAATTTTCACTTAGAAAAGTTTAAATATTAGATATACAGAGGGTATATTTAATATTTAAACTTTTCTAAATAAAAATTATAATTAATCTTGTATGTATTGTTTCATTTACGATTATTTTAAAAGAGTATATCTTTTATTCTATATTTATAATATCTGCAACCAATATTACTTGAATTCATTCTAGCTTGTATGTCCCTTGGTCTATATTCTATATCATAATCATGAATTATTTTAACTCATTCTATATGCCTTTTAACTTAATGATTATTATAACTTTTACTCCTTATACTTAAATAAATATTTAGTTAAACTATATCATGTACACTATAACTAAACTATTTCATAACACAACATATTTTTTGTCTATTTTAATTTTTTCTTATCTTAATTAATTTATCTAATTTCTTTTATTATTTTTTAAGAATGTAAGGTACGTAGCAATATGTGATCTAAAATTTATAATCTACAAGAAGGGGCGAAAGGAAATTATAATTAAAGATGAAATGCACAAATCTACACAATTCTCGTTTCGATAGACTAGACTTTCACCTCAACAATTGCAATAATCGCATGGATTAGTAAGTGGGGTAAGAAGACTTTTCATCGAAAGCATAGGAAATGACAAACTCGATTCTATATTCTACATTATTTTATTTATAATTTCTAACACAAGTTGAGCAATTTTGGGCTATTGTTGTCTTTAAAAAAATAAACCTACTAATTTATGCACACAGTTTACTTTGATCTTTATGAGGTTCGTTTTGGTTTAAAATTAAGGACTATAAATAGCTCTAATACAGTTTTGTTGATGCGCATGCGTAATACTTAATTAGTATATCGTTTAGCGCGTAAATGAAATATAATGAGAGTCTTATATTAGTTTAAATCTCGAGTACTGATCATATTGTCTTACAGAGCTCCTGAAATACTATTTCTACGCAAGTTTTAATTCCTTTATGAGGTTTGTTTAATAAAGCAGCCCTCTTTTCTATGAATACCACAAATTCATAATCAAGAGAAAAATGTAACATAAACATTCAGGTTATTTCGGTTGGCTTATAATACAAATTCAAATTCACAGTCAAAAGACAAAAATCAGTGAATGTTTTCCATATATACATATTTAATTTCTTAACATCGCGAGGATTTAGGACTTTAGTGATCAAATATGTCAAATTTTCGTGCCTGAGAGGCACATCATTTATACGTCAGTTCTTGGACTTACGGCGTCGCCGACGAATAATAACCAATAATTGATGACCTTATGACGACAGAATGTCGCCTGGGATACTTAACGGCACCGCACAAAAAAATCCAATAGTGTCGAAACGCAAGTCCGGGAAGGCTAAGCAATATCACCAATACGATGATTACACTACTTATAAACTTAGTTCGTTGGAGAACGATTATTTATTAAAATGCTTGTGTGAACGTAGCGTCATACTGCTGCTCATTCAGGTCTAATTCATCAATATTTACCCAGGAAATCACTTATATTGCTCCTATAGCGCTCTCACTTGATGGCAGATAAATTGGCCGATATTGCCGCCACTGCCAAAACCACACATTGTGGGTGCAATAGATTCTCTAAGTCTATATTTGGGTTCTCTGAGCTCTAAATGTAACAGGTTTAGATGCACCCAGATGAAAATGTGCACCTTATCGAGAAAAATAAATTTTATAGTACAATCGACTTCAACTTCGAGTTGCTTTGAAGAAGTGGTAGTCAGTTTCCTTCAATTTCTGAATACGTAAGTAAATAATCCAAGGTTTCATGCAGAATTTTTCACAGGCTTGTACGGCTAATGTTCAGTTACTGTGACCTTTGTCAGTTATATCACATATAGTTTTCGGGTTTAGACACATGCTTTTGGCAAGAGTATCAGTATTCTTCAATATTATTCAATGATGACACGATTTCAGTCGAGTAGTCAATAAAAGACAGTTGACTATAGTATACTTTTTCTTACTCCAGTAATAAGAACACTATTGCAGCTCATTCTTTCATATATCCATTTTAGATATCGTATAAATATGAATTGATGATGATTAATAGATTTAATAAACATAGTCTTAATTTAAACGTGGAGGTCAATAATGTTATTTTAATCAATTTAAATGGTTGCTGCTATTTCTTAATTTATTAATAGTTACTTTTCTTATTTTGCCTTTATTATCTCACATATTTATAGGTGTAATTTATATGACCTAAGTGAAACAATTGTGACGAATATCTGTACTTTACGAACTCCCTCTGATTGTTATTTTTTTTTAATGTACAGATTTGCTTAGCTTTAGAAAATGTAATCTGAATTTTCTCTTTTCCTCAACGTTTATAGGGATAATAAAATATTTAATTAACTCAGATTGACAAACACTTTGTTGCGGTTTTCTGTGATCTCGGCGGGATATAAAATTATATTCACCATGCTTTTTGGGCAATTTTAAAGTCAGACCTTGTTGAAAAGTAATTGCCTCCTTTGTCAGTATGTTTTCTGTTGTTCTCTTTACCTCGTCGTCATGCCTTATCCAAAGGAATTCATCTCTTACAGTATTCTGCTTTAAATTAATTAATGTAGGATTTATGGAACAATAATAATTAAAACTCAAAACTAACGTTTCAGTAAATGTTTCATATACGAAATACGTTCGAAGATATTTAGAGATTTTTTACAAACATTAAGAACTAGTTGGCTCGGCAGACGTTGTTCTGCCCTTTCCGGTAGGTGGCGCGATTAGTATTCTACCAAAAAATAGCGACATCTATCGGATAACAGTGTATACCAAAACTTTTTTGTTGACCGCTCGAACATATTGTGTACATATAAATCATGTCGGTTTATAAATATAAAATTTATTGATAACTCGACGGCCACAGCGCTACCTATCAGGTTCAGATGTTGTGAATTTCTTTTTTAGCAGTAAACCAATGTATATTATGAATATGAGTTATTTTGGTCCATAAATATAGAATTTGTTAATAACATGACTACAGCGCCCCATATAGGATGCTAACATAGCTATGATTCATCGTCTCGACAAAACAAATATATTGCGTGACTATGAGCTCAGTCGGTCAAGTCGTTCAGAAGTTACATGGAAACTAACAGACGTACCAATTTAGATTGGAATGTTTTCCAGATTTTTCTCCAGATTTTCCAGCTTCTTTTTGCAATTGAAAACATTCAATTGAGTCATTTTGCATCCCAGGAGCATAAAGAACAAAACAAAAAAATAATCAAGCAAATATGTCGTTCCTATCGTCAGTTATGATCGAGATAATTTGTCCGAAATTTCCGCCGTTCCTTTGTAATTGTCCCGATTTTTTTGTTCTTTGAAAAGTTTTTCCACGACAATGACGAACAAAACAAATACGCATATCCATCTTTCGAATCGTGATCATGAGTTGTGGTCTTGAGTTAACACAAAAATCCTATAGAAAAAAGCACTTTCAGTTGCTTCCAAATTTTCCAATTTTCCGGGTAATTTTTCAAATTTTTCTTGTCCTGAATACCTTATTCGAACTACTAATACATTTAAGAAAAATTAACCAAACCGATCCAGCTGTTCTCATGTGATGCGCTTACCAACGAACAGCATTTCATTTTTATGTATATAAATTGATAGTAAATGTAGACGATCAGTCCAGTATTTCAACACGAAATATCCGATATGGTCTAGTGGCTAGGATACCTGGCTTTCACCCAGGAGGCTCGGGTTCGATTCCCGGTATCGGAACTTTTTCTTTTATATAATTACTAAAAGTTAAACATATACATACATACGCAACAAATAAAAATATAGACTTATTCTCAAAGAGCACTAAAAATATCTGTACTCTATTATATTTCTGCTGCCGACTTGATATTTTGGGCACATATTCTGAATAACTTGAATAAAACATGCCATTTCCTTGAAAAATATCATGCATTTGTTTTTCCGGTCTGGTAGAACGAACGAACAATATGTGTTCCTGTAAGTTGTGATATTTGCCTGAAAAACTAATACATTCAGAGAACAACAATATCTTTGTTATATATATGCAAATATAATAATCAAAACGAAACGTGAAATACATTCACAGAGGGAAATTTTTTGAAATAAGATTTTAAGGCTTTGAGACGTCAATTTCTACACATATCTCATTTGCCAAGATATTGTGTTCAATATTTAGAAATGTCCTTACCTACTAAAATCTTATTTCTAAACATATTCCCTCCATAAAGATACTTATAATATTAATATTACAGTATAAAAACTGGTATAGAATTTAGGTTACTCAGAATTTGAGAATGATTTGCGCTTGATTGATAAGCAGACAAATACGCTCTAGGATCGTTATTCAATGTTTAAGGTGAAATTATTGATAATTTTAACCACAAGAAATGAGTGAATAAATTAAAATTGTCTGAATAATTATATAATTGTCAAGAAAGACATTTCAACTTTCACTTCATACAGGCTTCAATCCAAATTTGTTTATATATCTAACTGACTTAAGGTAACTGGATAAAACAAACCTTGCTTTTTTAATAGAGGTTACGAGCCTAACTACCAGTTACTTGGACTGAATACCTTGTATATATGTATGTATATATATAATGGAGTGCGAAATTTGAATCCCAGGCTGACAGATTGAATAAAAATATGTGATTTGCATATCGGTATTCCAAAAATAGTTTGTTGAAATTCGAATTCACCATGTAATAATAATAATAATAATAACACGAACAATATGGTCCAGACAGCAGGACAGATTCACTAATGAGACATCACTTCCACAGTGATGTCTGTACTACTACCCATGTGATGGTTCAACTTTAATGTTGGTATGCTAGATTTTTCAGTTAATTGTTCTACAGTATATCATCCTTGGCATTCAATTGTATTCAATGACTATTGCCATCGCAAATTTTTATAGACCACCTAGAAGTAATATTAATGATATTACTGATGATTTACCTATCCCATTACTGATCATATTATTTTTCTTGGTGATTTCAATATAGATCAATTTGATTTAAATAACCCTTTATGTGCCTGTTTTGAATCTTACGACTTCGTTCAGGTGATGAAGGAAGTAACTAGAATTACTGCAAAGTCCTGTACACTTTTGAATCAGATTTTTGTGTTTAATTCTGAGGTAGTTGTATCAACTGGTGCTATATCGGCTGATCTGATATCAGATCTCAGACTGGCTTTTTGTGAATTATCAGAGGTTCGTCAAATCAGTTACAAAACTAATTCAATACAGAAATTTCAAAAGCTTCTGTTGCACATCTTTTTAAACTAAATCGCATGACCTCTTTTGGACTACATTGATTTGGGAAAATGACCGCAAACTTAATATTTTCAATAAATTTATTACTTCTTTGTTTAATTTTCATGCTCCAATTGTGGAGATTAGGATAACTAAGCCAAAAGGTCTCTGACTGACTGAAAATTTACAAATGTTTATGGAGTTGAGAAACAGAGCTCTCTATGATTTCAAAAATTCCAGAAATATTGATGATTGGAGCAGATATAAAGGACTTCGAAATTTCGCACTTAATAACCATATTAAGTGCGAAATATTTGGATACTGTTTCTTCATATTCGAAAAGATTATGGTCTACGCTTCAGTCTCTCAAATGTCTGCCTGACCATTTAGCTGATGTTCATAAAATAAGTAATTACTTTGCGTCTTTTGTACAGTCTGTTAATGATAACTCCAACGATCTGATTGCTTACTACAGTTCTACTCATTATAATCCTGAAGCCTTCTTTGAGTTTGCATTGGCAGCAGTTGAGGAAGCCCATCCAATTATTAATAGCGTTATTACTAATGCCTATGGGTGTGACAATATTTCTTCAACTATGCTTAAGTACTGCAGTTACACATCTTGTAAATTATTGTATTGAACTGTCTTATTTTTCTACTATGTGGAAGCCTGCCTTGGGCATCCCCCTGCCTAAAAAAACTAATCCTACCATTTTCGAATAATTTGTACATTGCCCATTCTTTCTAAAATACTAGAGAGAGTTCTTTATAATCAGATTTGCAATTTCTTTACAGCCAATAATTGCCTTTCCTCTTATCAAGCTGGTTTTCGGAAGGGCTTTAGTACTGCAACTGCATCGGCTTGAATGACATAATAACATCTATTGATAAAAGATTGAATTATGTGCTTATTATTCTGGACTATTTGTCATCAGCTGCTTATTTCTAAGCTCGATTATTACGGATTCTGCGATGGTTTGTTGGTTTTGCTACAATCCTACTTATCTGGAAGAATAGAGCGAATCGCGTTTCGTGGTGATATTTCAAGTATTTCCGTTATTTTATCTAGAGTTCCACAAGGTTCAAATCTCGTTCCGCTGCTTTTTATAATTTATACTAACGACATTTTATCATCTGTTAATAAATGTCATGTCCAAGCTTATGCAGATGACACATAGTTACTACATTTATTTCCTTTTCACCTTTCACCTTAAACAAGGTCGCCTTAATATCATCGGCTGATGATATTAATGCGGACTTGTTTAAGGTAAATAAGTTATCTGTTGAACATAACTTGCTTTTTATTTCGCAGAAGACCAATGTGTTGATTTTTGTCTCTAAATGTCGTGTTGATTTTTTTAAATCAAACTTACATTTACACATTTCAAGTCAACCCCCGTGGAGTTGGGAACCTTCTTTGCTTGCGCTCGACCGCGGGGATAGGAATCTTCTAGACGTGCTTGACTGGGGAATTGGCTACTTACTTGGTTCCACAGCCTCCTCCCAAAAAAATTCCTGGAATGTTATATATTGTTATGGTTTTACCAGAATGGATTCGAATCAGACTTATATCAATTAAAATACCTAGACGTATATTAAGATACAATCTTTGAATAACCTTGGTATGACACTCTTCCTTATTTTTTTATATTGTAAAAACAATCACCTTCAACATACAAATTGCATAATCTCAAAAAATTGTAACATTTTTTATTTAAAATTACCATATTTACTGTTTTTTCAAAACCAATCAGATTAATTCATTGAAAATATTCAAAAAACACATTACATAACTAAAATTAATTATAAAATATGTTTATTATTATTACTGAGATTCATCAAGTGAAAACTGAAATCTTATTGTTAAATCTCAGTTAGCGTTGATATCTTTAATTACTATACATTTAATTTCAAATCTTTTATAGTTTCATCTTGTTCCATAAAAAAAAAATCAAAGGATAAATTCCTCAAATAATTAAATAAATTATGTAAAAGGTATTTTATAAAATTTTTGTCAAGCAACGTGTTTCTATTAGCTCATATACCTTTCTTAATTATTTAATAATTAATTTTGTTTTCTGATGATATTATTTAATATGAAGTGAGTAGTATATTGAGAGAGCAAATTAAATTGTTTCCTTTGTTCGTGAATTTTCTCCGAGCGAAAGAAAAGATCGAGTAGTCGTTGAATTTTAAAGAAGGCCGAATATGCCACCGAGGTGTATGCAGGCCCACAGATCTTAATTAGAACTGTTGATTAATTGGCGGAAAGTCAATTTTAGGTGTTGGAGTGATCGCAATTAAGTTATTCGTTCCCAGTTTCTGATCTTCGGCAGTCACTTTGAATTAACGCTGAAAAAGGCGCTCTTGCTGTTCACAACGTTTGCAGTTTCCTCTTAACGATGACCTTCCATCTTGTGGGTGGATCAGGATGAGAAATTTCTTTTGTTAGCAAAAAGTATCAGAAATGGCGGTTATCTAATTATAAAGGTTGTATATTTCACGGGAAGTCTGCAAAATGGGTTTCTATTAAAATTTGAGACGCTCGGAACCTGATATTCATTAAATTATATAGTAAGTTATTAATATAGTTTTTTTCCAAAATACATTTAACTATATCATCTACGTTATATACATTTATAATTAATATTAGTATAAATTAACAGATAAAAATGTGAAATATATACAATTTAAGGTAGCATAAAATATCAGCATTATTTAAGAACATCATCCGCATTTGAAAATAACAGTACTAATTCATTTAGTTTAAAGATGCAGCAAAAAAAACTTATCATAATGCCAATGTTAAAGGTCTGTAAATCCATATCCAAATCAAATTAAGGGATATTCCTCAACAATAAATTTTACCCATCAAATTTCAGCTTTGCAATCTCAAGCTGAACTATTTGATAGTCGAGTCGTACAAAATTTTTTTACGCTTTTCATGACCAGATTTAATTTGCACTAAATTTCCTTATAAAACCACATGTTTTAATTGACACATAATATTACTTGATTATTAAACACATAACATTCTAGACAATTGGATTTCCAAAGACCTTGCCTGTGGAAACCTTCTTTCAAAATCAGTACATATATACGAGGTAGGCGCCATAAATTCCCGGCCTGACAGGCTTATACAGGTTCAAACGTGTTCAAATTCCGTCACTTCATGCATGCACATACGCGAGGTGTACGCTATAAATATGACGGTTCGAAGCCTAGTAGTTTTTAGTAACCAGCCAACCAACGTGACTAGCGCACGAAAATGTCTGAAGTAACGAAAATTGAGCACCGCGCGGTCATTAAATTTTAACAAGTGAAGGGCATACACCTTATCACATTAAACAAAGTTTAGACGGCGTTTACGGTGATTCATCTCCTTCGTAATCAACTGTAAAAAAAGTGAGCAAAATGTTTCCGTTTGGGACAAGAATCCCTGGAAGATGCTGATCGGTCGGGTCGACCAATTGAGGGGATAACGCCTCAACAAATTTCAATTATTGAACATTTAGTGCTAGAAGATCCCCGTTTGAAAGTGAAAAAATTTGCAGTGATAACAAATATTTCCGAAACAAGTGTTCGCCGAATTCTCCATGACTATTTGTGTATGAATAAAAGTAGTGCTAGATGGGTACCGTGACTTCTTTCTGCTTTCCAACGTGAACGTCGAGTCGAATGTGCGCAGTCGTTTTTAAACATATCTGGAGACGACGCAAAACCGATTATGAAGTCCACTGTCCAGGAGATGAAACAATGGTTCTGTTTTACGATCCTCTATCGCAAAGGGAGTCCATGGAATGGCGGCGATCTGATGAACCTCATCCCAGAAAAGCCAAAGTCGTTCAATCAACGAAAAAGGTGATGGCCACAATATTCTGGGTTTGTGAGGTCATTTTGCTAATTGACTTTAAAGAGCGCAATACAAGTGTGAACGGCACATATTATGCGTCTTTATTGCATAAATTAAGGGACAGTATTCGTGCAAAACGTCGTGGAAAATTGACAAAAGTTGTGCGATTATTACACAATAATGCTCCCGTCCATACTGCCGCCATTTCACAAGCTGCCATCCGCGAATGTGGCTCTCAAGAATTGGAACATCCACCGTATAGTCCGGATATGGCTCCTTGTGATTTTTTTTGTTTTCTAATTTAAAAAAGACCTTAGGGGACGTAGTTTTCAGGACGACAATGAGTTGCAAGCAGCTGTTATAGAACATTTTGACGGAAAAACTTCAGATTATTTTTACAAGGGTATCGAATTATTAATTAATCGTTGTAATAAATGTACAGAAGTTAGAAGAGATTACATTGAAAAATAAAAATTCTTATATTGTTCCAAGTTTATTTTTTGTATATCCGGCCGAGAATTTATGGCGCCTACCTCGTATGTTACGCCCACACAGCGAAAACGCTCACTGAGCGAAAAAAACAACCACAACGTGTTATGGTCATTGTAAGACCACCGAAGGGAGAAAATTCTTCGCGTTATTTGTTTGCTGTTTATAAGTTTGATTAACAAATACATTTGGAGAAGGTAAGAACAATAATATACATTTACTAGTTTTGTTCATTTTTTTACAACTGTGTGATGTTTTAGATGCCATGATTGTGCTGTTTCTCATTGTGTAAATCGAACTACAACATACACTTGAACAGGAAGAGCTACAAACAACCTTTTCATTTTCAAAGGAAAATTACTTACGTAAAAAGTGGTTACGAGCAATTAGTAGAGAAAATTTCGTCACCACAGGGAATTCAGTGGTTTGCTGTAAACATTTTGATGAAGGTGAAATTCAACGGTTTGAGTCATATAAAGACAAGGAAGGTGAAAGTGTAAAAATGGTTTCAAGTATCGTTATTAATAAATAGTGTATAGGTACAGTTTACGTTAATAACACCGAATTAGCATCAAATATTCTTATGTGGGTGTTACCTGAAACCCGTAAGTTGACTCGTTGGTCTCAACTACAAAATTTGTTAGCAAGATATATCTAGGTAGTTTATGCAGTGATTTATGTATAAACGCTGAATATTACAAGCATACATAGTGGTTATGCTGTTCATTCAATTAAAATTAAAATTAAGTGTGTGAATAGTACAAATTTGGCAGTCAAAAGTAATGGTGCTTTGTTTGGTGATGCTTATTGTGGTTATCTGCAGAGAGGCGGACTTTGTGCGGCAATTGATGAAGTAGGTTATTTGTATTTCACTTATGTGCAATATTTGCTTTTATAACAAAAAATATAAAAATGGAAAAACAATTCTTGAGCAAAAATAATCAAAAGATATTAACCTCATTAGCAATTAAAAGTGTATAAAGTCTGATAACTTTTATATTGATTTTAATGTTGTATGTGAATGTGGAACACCAATGAGCAATATAGTGTTAAATAATTATAGCAGAAATAAAAATAGTGTATGTCACCAAAAAAAGTGGTCAAACGAGAAAATTATCACTTTGAACAATTAGGGAATATTATTAAAAATGTTGAAATATTAATAATGTTTTTTATACGTCTCCCTTTTATACATCCTTTCTTCGTCACATTATACCTACCTACCTAAATTTAAAGAAAGAATTACCTACCAAAAAACCTATTTTTGATTAGGTACGCTGTTAATCTATCTCACTTTCAGCGCCTGCTCAAGCCCACGAGTAGACCCACTTGGAGGCAATTAGGCGGTGTTGCCAAATTTAACTTCATGGCTTGTAAGTAAAGACGGCTGTGATATTGCTCAAAATACTTTTTTTTCCATTACACTCATTAGACTTAGGTACTACTTATAACCGGATACTATAATTCAAAAAATATTCTAACAACATCTTAAAAAGTTATATAGGTTTAAATATATATTTTTGAGATGACTATTAATAATAATAAGTAGGCATGGAAAAGGTTTGCTGATTAGGTAACAATGCAAACTGCCTTCAAAACCGATTATTCATACCATAACGAAATTAGGATTTTATAATTTATATATTTAGTTTCTAAATTTCAGTGTCGGAGGCCTGGACGCATCAAATAGAGTTGACCAATCTATTGTCTTATCTCACGAACTGGTATTTTACACAATGGGAAAATGTCACAAGTAAAAGTTTTACCTAAGTTTAAAGCCCGCATCTTTTAGTTTGTGCAAATAAAGGGAAGTATTAGCATTTATTAGTATTTGATGATAATACTAGGCTGTTTTCATAAAAATACAAAATCCCCATGTTTTTTATATTTTTTAAATTATTATTTCTGGCAGTTTAGTACTACGAGTACATAATTATAATTATATTACTATGTACGTATTTAGTGTGTAATTATAACACTATACGTAATTTTAAGAGCTTTGTAAATTCATTTCAACACCAGTATGAGGTATAGTTAAAGGTTCGTTTTATTTTATGTAGCGTCTTTCGGTGGCCTATTTTTTATTATTATAATTATTATTTATTTTTTCTATGTACCTTTTTCAGGGTTTGTTTCTAATTTTTGATTATCTGGGCGTCAGGTTATCTACATATCGAAACTGAAAGTGTAAATGTAGAAGTAACTAACTAATGGTTACAATCTACCTGGCCTAACCTTAGAAAAAACTATTAGGACAAACAAATGTTCAATGCTGTCCTTTAATCTGAATTAACTTCAGCAACAACATTAAAGTTCAAAGAGAACAACTGTTCTGATAGCAAGCTGTCAGAGTTACCGTCTTAGTAGGAGCACGTACGTCGAGTATATCAAAAGAAAATTGTTTGTAATTGGTAAATCAAAGAGCCCCGTTATTTTAAGAACTTTCAGCTTCTACCTGTCACCTATAAATCTACCAAGAAAGCATGGCAGGCATCCGAAATTTGCACAAAATTTCTTCGGAATTGGGATAAAAGTTGACAAAATCATGAAAAAATACTTCTTGTGCAAAATCTGTTTTATAGATTTGTGTTTCTACCTCCAAAAACAACGTCAGTGCTTCAGCCCTTCGATCAGGGATCATTAAGCCTTTGAAAAACTTATATTCGAACATTCTGGTCATGTAGATTATCGGAAATAAAGAAAGTTTCTAAATGAACATTAATCTCGCAGACGTTTTAAATATGATGTCAAAAACGTGAGCCAGGGTACTTGCTGGAACAATTAAAAATTCTTCTTAACATGCCGGTTTTATATCACCGAGTGGGGGAGATCCGGAGGCGTTTGAATTGTTGCAAAAGAAAAGTGACTTGCGATTGATAGAATGGCTACAGAACATTCAAACTGAAAGAGTTCCTAAATATTGACCAAAACATGAAAATGCGAGATGAGTTAACAGATGACGACATAGTAAACAATGTGCGAAAAGTACCATTGGAAGAAAGTCAAGAAGACGACGACGATGACAATGAGACAGAATGTACCCCCCCCCCCCCATATTTCACAAGTAATGCAGATATTATTTATCTCGAGAGATTTTATTTCTTTTAAAAATTCGAAAAGCGAGACTTAACTAGAAAATGTCGATCTTGAACAAGTATTTGAAGAAGAATTTTTCAAAACTGCGAAAGAAACCAAAATATCTGATTATCTTAAAGTGTACTGATATACTTAATAATTTATATTTTTGTATGTGTCCTACATAATACATACTTTGTATTTTTTTTGCTTTTATTTATTTAAAACTTACATACTATGTCATTTTTTTAATTTAAAATCCTAAATACTGAAAAAGCTTGAGATCGTATTGGCAGAAATTGCATTCGGAAAGCTGTGCTTTTACCTGTCGAACTGAACTGGTTCTTGCGGGATGAAATATTACTAATACCTATCGATAAAATAGACTAATGAACGAATTTGAATTTGTACTACCAGTCCAACTACGATACGGTTACTAGCTAGGCTAGGTAGGGGTGTCGCGTACTTATCACTGCAGATCTTACATTTTATTGCATTTTCGCCTAAATACAGGGATTTGATTGAAAAAAAACAAGTATTTAAAATTAGTTGCTAATATAGAGTGTCACATCTTCTAGAATTTCATTTGAAAATGGCGATATTTTTTATGTATTGCGCAGTAATGTTTGTTCATACGTTCATAAAACATCTCTCAAGATAGTAGGCGATACCCAAACAACGCATTCTCTAGCAATCTCTTCCAGATAGTCATTATCCCTGAAGCGTCTGTGAGGTACCCCATAAGACCATGCTGGAGCCACATTTCATCAAAAAGTCAATATGGAGAAAATGCAGGTGCCTCGCAGAAATTAAACTGCCTTAAACGAAAATGATCAAATCATTTCATTATGAAAAAGCTCCAATCTCGCAATCGACAAAACTTATATTTTTTGAGTTCGGTTAAATAATTTATTTTGATTAAATTTTAATTTAATAGAAATACATTCAAAACAAATAGTGTAATTAAAAAACAACTCAACTAAAAACATACTGTCAAATATAAAAATAATAATTAAATAAGTTCATTTGATAAATATTATAATTACTGTGTCTTACATATTATACCTTTATACGTAAAACGTATATGTATATATGCATGTGTTTGAGATACACACATACATTAAGTGCCATTGTCGATAATCGAACGCACAGACACCGGTGTTTCGACCTATGAGGTCTCATCAGTGTGCGTGAAGATTCTCGACAATAGCTTCAAGACTTAAATCGCTGCCTATGTCATTTTTGCATGTTAAATGCAGTGAGAGTATCACAGCGACATCTAACACCCAGAAGATGACACGGAAAAAAGCGATGGCTTCTGACAGCATGTTCTGCTATACAGAGGCCTGTATGTTAATAGTGTATCTCGTGTAATAGAGCCTTAGGTGGCGTCACCAATCAAAACGAAAATGAAAAGTGTGAACACATGGATGTTAAAACCAACATCAAGCAGTAAATAATTACTGTGTCTTACATATATACCTTTATACGCAAAACGTATATGTATATATGCATGTGTTTGAGATACACACATACATTAAGTGCCATTGTCGATAATCGAACGCACAGACACCGGTGTTTCGACCTATGAGGTATCTCAAACACATGCATATATACATATACGTTTTACGTATAAAGGTATATATGTAAGACACAGTGATTATTTACTGCTTGATGTTAGTTTTAACATCCATGTGTTCACACTTTTCATTTTCGTTTAAATATTATAATTTTTAACCGCCCTTATGTGAATACGTATAGAATTTTTGTGAAAGTAATTTATTGAGAGGATCCCTTTTCAGAAGCTACTTCAGTAAATGTTAAGTATCACTGAAAAATCCTTTTTAAAAGCACCAAGTTAATTCACAAATGTAAAAAAATCTGAATTATTAAAATTTTTCGCTTTCTCCAATAATTATAAATCTTCAATATTAACCCAAAATGTATTTTGAAAATATTTCAAAAATAGTTAAATAGTGTTTTTGCGTTAATTAAATAAAGCGCATGCTTGCGCATTTTCTCGCAAGGATGTTACTCGACAAGCAAAATAAATACTTTAAAAAATTGAAATCACAGATTTCTCCCTAAAAATCACATTCTATTTCGGATAGAGGCTAAATAAGGTTTGAGATAAGCAAACCTAACTTATCGCATGTTTTTCCCGTTTGATGCTAACTATTTAGCTATCACTGTATACCTAATAATATTATTTTATGACGTGCATAATTGGTGAAAACGAGATGAAAGCAGTAATGTTAAATACGACATTTTTAACTCTCTTTCAAACAAATTGTGAAGTAATAATTAAACAATAAATTTAGGCGATCACATTATTTTTAAGGGAAGTTTTAAAAAGTCTCTTTTCTGAGAATGTAAATTATATTTTGTGGAAAGTAATGACCATGAATACCGGCGCGTTAATATAAAATACGTTCATGCTGACATAATATAGCTCGGTGCGTTGGAAATTTTAAAAACTTTCTTCACTTCTTAGTCGCATATTTTAAATTGGGTATTCTGAATATTAAAAAAAGTCATTCAGGAATGATATAATTTTTATCTAATTATGGGTGGGTATTAGGACGGTAAAAAGTAAAAACAAATTTATACAAATATGATTTTATTTCTCGTCATTTTTTTTTCAGTTAACAATTTAAAGTTTTTCTTTTATCATAAATATTAATATATATGTATATAATATAAGATAAAATATAGACGGGAAGATTAAATTATGAAAATATGACATATTCTTACATGCTAAAATCACACTGAAACGCATCATTTTACTCCCTATCCATAATTGATGTCAGGCTACTACGAGACTAAAGCCTCCATGGCACTTTGAAGTTCCTTCAATACGTCCTTGCAAGTTTCTCAACTAAAATTTAATTATTCAAATAATTGTCGTAACATATAAATTAATAGTAATTAGGGTAAGATTGAAAATTTTGTCTTTAGAAGTTATTCCGTAAGTAGGTATACGATCACCTTGAATCTATATTTAGAAATTTCAATTCACATTTTATTAAATTCTTCTTCACTCCAATGCACACAACATATTGATGGAATATTATTTAGGTATTCATTATAAACTTTTGATGAAAGCGTAAACTTTCATATAGTTAACTTTGGAGAAAAAAACATACATTATATGTCCTGACAAAATACAATATGCAAAAAAAGTTAACGAGCACGGGATTATTGAACGAAACCAACCGATAATATTCTACGAGATTTATTGGATGAGTACCTTCGTTCGCATACTGATAGAGGGCAATAGCAATTGTTATACATGGAGTTTTAAAAAGTTTTTTCTTATAGATTTAAGGGTGTTAATCGTTTAGTTCACGTATGATTTATTGATTTTGAAAAAGCATTCGATTGAAACAGGTGCATTGAAATGATTTATATTCTTCAAAAATAGATATTGATGAAAACACCTGTGTAACATACTTGCGCCAAAATTTGACCGAATATAATAAATATATATGAAGTAAACTGAATTGATTGGCTGTTGCATCCTTGATAAGGAGGGCGACTGCAGACTTGTTATATAACATAACGCCCTAATCATATACAACACGGATAAGGCAGCGGTTCCTGTATTCGCCGATCTTAATATTTCCACAAAGAATATTTTCATAGAAGCCTTAGATAAAATAATAAATTGCCGTAAGTAACAACTATACTATACTGTACTAGTCTGATGTCCAAATACTTCTTGGAGTATTTGCAAGAGTATGCGATGAATTTGGATTGAAACTGAATACTGCGAAGACCAACTACATCAACAGCACCAGTGGATGCTCTAATTCTCGAAGTTTATGGTATTCCTCAAGAAAACGTAATCAAAATTACATATTTCTGTTTTTATTTCAATGACAACCTAATGCTTATATAGAAAAGTCGAGAACTCCTTCTTTAAAATGATCTTAACATCAGCCTTACATTGATTTTTAAGACATTGAATAATTTCTATATACAACTACAATTACTTGAAGGTGAAAGTTGAAGCTTGACGAATAAGCTATAAAAATCTAACTCGTAGGCTTCCACGGTTGAAGTTTTTACCTTCTTGATTTCTGGGTTGAAACAGCGTCATCGTCTCTGTTTCTACTACCGACGTTTCATTCACTATCTTAATCAAAATCTTTAGGGCTTCTACTGCTGCGGTTACCTGAAACAGTCTGTTTAAGGTAACAGCTCTAGTAGAAGCCCTGAAGATGTCCCTTATGATAGTGGACGAAACGTCGACAATAGAAATCTAAACTAAGAAGGTATGAGCTATTAAAAATTTTGAAACTTTTAAGATATATGTGTATCAAGTGAGTTGGATTGAGATAACTAAAACAATTCAATTAGAAATCTTACGTGTTTATGGACATGTAGTGCGAAATCACAAAAATATGTACTACCAGGCAACATGCGTGACTGGTATAACACTGGTACAGAGTAGCATACTTATTGTTTCGAGCGGCTTACAACAAACAGAGCCCATTTCAAGCAATGTTTGATAATGAACAAGGTACAGGAAGACGATGAAAAATAAAATCTGTCTGAGACTTCAATAGCTTACCACCAAGTATGACAATAGCATTAAATATCGAAAAGACCATGTTGACGAGTAAAATCATCAAACCACCTTTATACAGGCTGTCCAGAAACTCTCCTGACAAACGAAGACCGGAGATTCCTCAGATAATTTTAAGACAATTTAACCCAATTCACCCTAGTCCGAAAATGCTTCTTAAGGGAGCTAGAGCTCTTTGAAGATGGCGCCTTGTAATTATTTTTTTTAATATGTCCCGAAAAAAAAATAATAAATTGAATTTTAATGACGAAAAAACGAAAAATCTTCAAATCGATTTTTCTAGAAAACGGTGTATCCTACCGACTTAAAGTAAGAGTACCTTTTAGTACTAGAATACCTGAAAATTTAATAATATAGTGTCACAAATGCTTAAAAGTCAAAGACAAAAAAGTTATGCGTTAAAATAACCGTTAACCTACCCAAAACGGACGCCTATGACCGGTACTAGAAATTCGCAATTGATGGAATCGATTCATTTCTGGAGGATAAATAAGCATACCAGTTTTTGTTTTTCTAAATAGAAGCGTTCGGGAGATATTAAAAAAAACCTAATTACAAGGCGCCATCTTCAAAGAGCTCTAGCTCCCTTAGGAAGCATTTTCGGACTAGGGTGAATTGGGTTAAATTGTCTTAAAATTATCTGAGGAATCTCCGGTCTTTGTTTGTCAAGAGAGTTTCTGGACACCCTGTATATATGAAAAATACAATCTTCACCACAGGTTTGTTTTATTTTTATAAAAGTGCGTGGAGGTAAAATTTGTGTAAAGGCTAAAATTTTCTTAAATTAAAAAAAAACATTTATCTCATAGTTTGATATCGCTTTTCACCATCAAACTATAATATACAGTACACAGACTGAGTCTTGGCCGATGGGAGGAGCCTCGACCTATAAGTCGCGCAGATATATAGGTCAGTGTGTGACAGAGAAAGTATTCGGAAAAAAGAAATGATAACATTTGTTCATCATCGCATACATTAGTCGGATGAACAAGTAAATTCAGATAAGAAATTGTAATATACTGAAAAGAGATACATATATGTGTAGCGCTTGACAATTTTTCCAGACTGCTAGTGCTTATCCTAATATTATATGGATTCACTGCGCACCTTGTGGGAGGGGCATCTCACCGGCCAAGTCTCAGTCTGTGAGCTGTACCTATGTTGCTTATTTCACAGTATCAGGTTAAAAGGTCGTAATCGCTAATTTTTTGTGTGCCAGAAATTAAAATTTATGAACGATGCATATCCAGAAAGTAAGTGTACTGACGCTCTCACGACCGGAGGGATTTTATTTTCGTCATGTTGTTCCCCCCTTTGCAGCGAGACGGGTTCGAGAATCGTACGTTGAGAAGTGTTGACGCGACAACACGTTTCGTGAACAATGTCACTCCAGTCTCCCGCCAAGTGCGAAATACGCGGCGTCATCCGTTATCTCGTTTGGAAGGGAAAACCTCCGTTTGAGATTTATAATGAGGTGATAACTGCATATGGTGATAAAGCTATGAATCGTACGAATGTGTACAAGTGGTGTCGCGAGTTTAAAAACGGTCGTACGTCTGTGCATGATGATCAGAGGAGTGGAAGACCTTCAATTGTGACTGACGAAATTGTGGAAAAAATCGAAAATGCGCTCCATGACGATGGCAGAGTGACTGTGGATGAACTTTCTGCGATGTTTCCGCAAATCTCCAGATCTCTACTACACGAAACAATCACAGAAACCCTCGGATATCGGAAACTAACTGCGAGGTGGGTTCGAAAACAACTGACAGACCAACACAAGTTGAATCGAGTGGAGGCCGGGCAAGAGTTTTTGAGACGCTATAAACTCCATGGAGATGAAACTTGGGTTGCACACTACACGCCTGAAACCAAAAGACAGTCTCAACAGTGGCGTCACACCTCTTCACCCTCCTCCAAAAAGTTCTAAACCACAATTTCAGCCAAGAAAGTCATGGCATCCGTGTTTTGGGACTGTCAAGGCATAATTTTAATCGAATATCTGCCTCAAGGGGAGATCATCAACTCTGCAAGACACTGTGAGACCCTAAAAAAATTGCGGAGGGCGATTCAGAACAAGAGCAGAGGCATGCTGACAAAAGGAATCTGCCTGCTGCATGACAATGACAGACCACACACTGCCAACGCCACGAAGGAACTGCTCGCCTCGTTTAAATGGAATGTCCTGAACCATTTCGCGCATTCCCCTGATGTAGCACCTTCAGATTACTATCTCTTTACCTCCCTGAAGCTGCACATGGGTGGAAAAAGGTTTTCAACCCACGAGGAGGTAAAGGAGGAGGTGGGGAAGTGGACGAAGGGGTTGGCGGGAAATTACTTCGAGAGAGGCATCAAAAAATTGATACCCCGCTTCACCACCTGCATAGAGAGGAATAGCGACTATGCCGAAAAATAGCTTACATTATGTACTAAAGTATCACGTAATTTTTTTGTTTAAATAAAAATGTTTAAAACCTACAAAAATTCAGTACACTTACTTTCTGGATATGCCTCATATAATACCAAGTAATTTTAAAGAAGAAGAAAAGACGACGTCTCTGTTAAAAGTGATTTCAACTTTTCATCCACATAATTTCTGGGAGCATTTGAACGAGTAAGAAAAAATGTTGTAATCAAATCTAATATCATAGTTGATTTAAAGAATTGAATCATAAATAAAACAGATTTTAGCAAAACAATATAGACAACAACAAAATTATATATATTAAAACAAAAGGCGGTCGTGTATGGAGCGAAAATATTTGACAGTAAGTCAAGGTTCAAAGTTGTATGTAGACGCGACCGAGAAAGTAAATAAAACTCACAGATTTCTAGAACACGCAATGCAAGAAGTATCAAATTTTCCATTCGTAATTTTGAAGTACTTGTTACAAATGCGCTGAAAATATATGACTAAATAATGCCCAAACTAACAAAAGGTCATAGGATCTTTCTTCATTAGAGCGAGTGTCATAATTAATATTAGAGAACTCGTTAGTCTAAGAGGATCTCCAAACTTTTTTTCATCATATCAACATAATGCAGTTTTAAATTATGTGAATTTTTTTTGTTTTGGGGTACAATATTGTCATCAAAATAAACTGTATCGGGCCAGATTGGTGGTGCTTTCGGGCCGTATTTTGGAGACCTCTGTTTATGCATACCCATATAATTACAGAGAAATGTTTAAACAGTTTTCAAAGTATTGATCGCTTGAATGGAAGATATAGTAATATCGTTTACATAATCCATCAGCAAAGAGGTTTTTGGAAAACCATACAAATATTTAATTTCAGTTTTCTAAAAATAAAGACGACAAAATCTACAGTCTTACCCTTACATGAAATTATTATTTTAAGACTCAAATTTATAAACTCTTACTTATCAAGAATGTTCAAAAATGAGAGAACTAACGCAAACTTAACTATAACATTTTTTACTACAATTTCTTATATTAGTTCTTTTATTCTTTAATAAAATTCTTACGACATAATTCATCTTACATGTCGTTAAAACTTAACTATGAATAGGGTTGTAGAAAATGTATACACGTATATAGTAGCAACTCTAAGTACAACTAAAGCGTATAGATTTACAAAATAAATGTTATATACATTGCATTATACGTTAATGTAAAATAAATACTTAACGGTTGTAAAACGGATAGCATAAGACTAACTACCTAACTTTAGACATTTCATGTCGTTCTTAATATTAAAGCTTCCCACTTTAATAACGCTACGGAGTTTTATAGAGCTTAAAGTTGCTCATTATGTCTTTTAAGCTTCTAGCTTACGTTATCAAATACAAATAATGTATGTAAAACAGTACAACATTTAAAGCTATGAGTAGGCCTAATCACAAAACACCAAATAGGCTCGATTCCTAAAAATGTTTAGCCTTCTAAATTCGTTTTGAAAAATGTTGTTATTAGGCGATAATTACATACCTAATACATAGAATAGTAAATCTTATCAGTATTCTTTACTAGTTGTAAAACCTACATGTACTTCGTAAACATTAGTTCTATGTTGATATTTTTTATAATTAGGTATTTAACGGTTGTAATACTAGACGTTTCATTTTAAACACTGTTTAATATTTGAGATGGTATTTAGTCCCACTTCACTTAATAATTGATAAATTGAAAATGGAATTACAGTTCAACTGACAATATCTGGTGGGTTATGAAAAGATATTATCATGAAAAATGATCGATCAGGCTGGAATCTGATGCATGGTAAGGTTATAGGTAGATATGAAATATAGTGTGTTCTACATGGTTGGAAGAATGAGTTCTCCTTATTTAACTCAAAAAAGCGATTTTTTGCAATATTTTTTTCATGGTCTATTTATGAAAATAATCAGTTCATCCTGGAAGCAATTTATAAAAATGTAAATATTAAATCTAATTTTGATATAGTGCAAAATTCTGAGGATTTATTAATACAAAAAAGTACTTGTATTGCTTCTGTTTTGTGCAATCGAGTAATTCATTACAAGTCTATCAATTTTAGAAGTAGGGTGGATGATTTTTAGATATTTTCAGGATCTATTTTGCTATGGCTGTTAATTATTAACATAACAAATTTTTGTCGTCCAAACAAAAAGTCCGTTTAGATTTATAACTTTTACGAGACAAAACCTACCACTCGGATTGTATATTCTGTCCAATTAGCATCTATCATCAGATCAATCTATCAGAGGAGAAGTGCCTGGTTAAACTGTACATACGTATAAACATAAAAGGTGTTTGCGTTCCAATAAATTATATTGCAAACAGTATTCGATATGTATTTCTAATTGTTGAATGTAATATATATTTCAGTCTAAGTTTTGGCAGTGTACATACTTAATTTATAATTAATTAGACCTCTTTCAATTTATCAATAGCTAATAGAACTATAGATGAATGTTGGTTAAATTATAAAGTGAATGAATTTTAGAAACATGATCATTTTTATTTTTACCTAAGAAGGAGAAGAGGAAGATATTGCGAGGAGATTTTTATATTATATATAGTAAAATTTTTTGCTATCAAATTGCACTGACATTTTGGTGTTTATTGGCCAAATATGGTTCACAACTATTTGTGTATAGCCTTAACTACGAGTAATAAGAAAAGAGTAAAATTCAGTTAGAACACGAAGCGTAATCATCTTGCAGAGGGAAAGAAACGAACCCAGAAATGATTAATATGTGTGGGAAAGATCATATTTACGATAAAATTTTAATCAAACCAATTTTGACGATGTAGCGGATCAATTGAATATGACCCAAAAAGTGGAAAGCCTGTTAAAACAATGATTCTTGCTGCTTCAACAAGCCATCCGCATAAAAAGACCTGAGTTTCATTGATTGACGGTAAAAAGCTACAGTATAAAAAAATAGATTTTGAAAATAGATTTGCTAAGGCAATTTGGTAGCATTAACTGACGACAGATAGTTTATAGCCATACAACACCAAAAAAAAAACACAATTGAGATCAAAATATTATGCTGCTTCACAAAGCTCGCCAAATTCTTGACGTAATCGACGAGTGCTGCTTTGAGCAAGATGAAATATCCACCCTACAGCCCAGATTTGGCACCGAGTGACCTATTAGCTGATTTCTAAATTAAAACGCACCTGAGAAGAAATGAAATACGAATTTTTTTTTGCAGGCATAGCCCTCTTGCAAATACTTTAGAATAACTCTGTGATTGTTAGATCGTTAATGGACTGTTGATTAATAAAATAATACTTTCCTCCAGTCCCGTTTCCTTCATATCTAGAGAGATAATATTATAATCTCCATATAGTAGTAGGAATTTTACTCGAAAATTACTTGGATTATTTGCATAACAAACAGACCTATTACTTTTTAAAAGAATTTTAGGCCAATTCTGTGTTAATTTTAATGCTCTCACCTATTGTTAATTCTTTGATCATAAAAAATATATTGAAACCAGTTATATGCATATAATTAAAATGGTTATGAGGATGCAAATTCCTTCGAATTTTAATTGTAAAATTTCGTATTCAAGCAAGACTTTGAAAAAAGAATTAAGTGTTTCTTTGCTCCATAAATTCTACGATATATTAGTATCTATCTAGGATTATCTGTCGAATATACCGACTTGTCTACGTTATAGTAATAAGTAATAAGCGATGTACATATAGTATGTAATATCTAATCAAACTACGAATTAATATATTATAATATTTAAAAAAAATCCTTCCAATGTTTCTTCTGAAAGTTTTGTTCCACAAAATAGCTACAAGTTTACTTCTAAATTTTGATTTTTACTATTAGTGATTAGCACATATTCACCTTCGATGTGAATGTTTAAAAACATTTAATATTAAGTTCTATAACCTTTAAGATCCGCTTTAAGTAAATCGACTTTCAATGAGGTAAAACCAACGAATTTAGTGAACAGTTGTAGTATAGAACACTCTATTGTAGTTAGTTGATGATTTATTGTATAATATACATACATGTGCTTAATTTTAATTAATATTTTAAGGCCACAACAAACTTCCGTCATTATCTGTTTGAACTTTGTAAATCACTGGTAAGTATAGTGAAATATTGAAGTGAGTAAAATATAAATTATTTTGTAAATCTATTCCGCTAGAAATATCTGTCTCTTTAAATATTTATATAAAATAATATACATTTTGGCTTTATGAAGAAATAGTAATATTAGCATATAATACAGAAAAAGAAAGTATAAATAAGGAATGTGAATATGGTCCCATGAGTTATTTTAATTAAGGAAACGTTCACAGAACGAACTTTCGGTTTAATGTTAAAAAACTAAGGCGTCTTTAGAGAATCACCACTTCACACAAAAACTGAAAACTACCAAAGCAACCAATCAACTTAGCAATACAAAAGTTCATTATCTGTACCACACACTTATAGCTATAGAATAGCTAGCGCAGAGTTTTTATCGTATAAAGTGCTAACAATTACAGAAAAAATTAAATTAGTACCATTCCTTCCAAACTTAAGTTTTCCTGATTTTCAATAATTTAATACATTCAGATGAAAGGAAATATTCTTAGTGAATACAGCAGGTATCTCCGGCACTCTCAGCAGCTAGTCATTCATTGGTTTTTTCAGGTCCCATTTGAAATTGAATGATCCTTCTTAATCTCATCTATTGTAGCGATTGATATTTTCTTTTCACCAGTGTCCATTGGAAATTTAAAACTTAACTCTTCTCCGAATAATGGACTTTGGTTCTCGAATATGGATTCTCTTTCATCTGCCCTTTTCTCTTCATTAGTATAATATTTCGCGGCGTGTCTTCGGGAATAAACCAGAGCCGCAAATATAGCAAATATAATAAGAACTAGTAAGGCAACTGAAGCACCAGCAGCAATAATCCCAAATTTATTATCATCTACAGTTAGAAAATAATTCGCATCACTCGAAGTATAACTTGGAGCGCTACACCAGCTCAACTGATCTTTTTGTAAATTCCCTAGCAACTTATCTTCGTGATGATAAGGCGCGGCACATTTTAAACTATATATGTCAGATCTATTAGCTCTGAGTAATAAAGGAACTATGTAGCAAAGATCGCATGACCAAGGATTAGAATCCAATTTAATTTTTGCCAACGTTTCGATTCTTTGCATAACATCTTCGTTGAGACCTCTAAATTGGTTTCTGGATAAATCTAATTGTACCAGAGTATAAGGCAGTACATCCGAAGATATCGTTGATAAGTAATTTCCAGCTAAATTAAGACTTTGTAAATTTTCTGGTATTATATTACTGGAAATATCTGCTAGTCCACAATCTGCTATATCTAAATATTTTAATATTTTGTTTTTCCATAATAAGTCTCTAATTTCGCCCATTGGAATATGATTACCGCTCAGTACTAATCTTTCCAGTGTGCTTTCCACCGGTCTCAGTAAGGTTCCATCGACGTGTTCCAGTTTATTGAATGACAAATCTACTTCAGTTAAGGACTTCAGGTTAATAAAACTCAGCGGAGACAATTCATATAAGCCATTACGAGCTAAATTCAATCTTTTTAATTTAGTTTGTTGCAAAAATACGCTTTCTGTAATTGATGTAATCTTATTACCGTCTAATTTTAATGATTCTAATTCTTTGATTGATTCAAATTCCCTCGTACTAATATGTGAAATATTGTTATCACCTAGGTCCAAATGAGTTAAATAAGGCACGAGACTGTAGACTTCCGGATCCATTTCGGTAAAAGCACAACCTCGACACTCGAAGACTGTCAACGTCTGTAACAAAGAACAAAAATTAAGTATTTCGAAAGGTAAATGCAGAAAATATTATACATTTGCTAGAAATGGTTATAACTAATGGGATTATTATTATAGACGCACAACATATACACATATTGCTGTGTGCTGTACCAGCATTATTTATTAAATATAAATGAAATATTTTTATATTATTATTTGTAATAAACGTAGCATTGCCACACGTTGGGCATAGCCATATAAATTATGCTGTGATAGATCCAGCAACATAATTTATTAAAATAATGACCATAGACACACGTTGGGCACTATATTATTTATGCTATAGGTTCAATGACTTTTACTGAATGCTAATAGTTAATATAATTTTATATTCGATGTATGAACTTATTTCTCAACAGCACGTACTTTGTAAGTACTTGTGAGTTCTAGCAGTGTATTCAGCCCATTTGTCTCCTGTTAATCTCTTGCTTAGTATTATTCTGGGATAAGGTTATAATTTTTTTTTTTTAAAGAAAAGTCTAAGTTTATATAAAAATCATATTTGTATATTTTTATTAGAATATCAATTATAGATAGCATCGCTATACTATATCCACATTAAAATTTATAATACACGCAATTGAAAGAAAACATTTCTACCATCTTTCGGTTATAATGTTTTGTAGAATATATATATTTTTATAATAATAGTCATGAGATATTTATCCTGTTTTAAACAACGAAAAACTCGATTCCCAATAGGTAATTTGTTAATATTGAGCTAATTCTATTTTACTAGAAACATTATATTTGCACGTATTACCCTGATAATCTAGTTCGCAATGGTTAATGTTCGAAGATTAGTTTGAATTGATCACTAGCCGCAACCATTCGCACGTATTGTTGCTAGCGTTTCAATACCTGCCACACAGTAACATTCCCCTTTTTAAATATATTATTATATTTTGAAATTTTAAATCAATGATAAAATGCGAGAAATTAATGATGCCTGATAATGTATTTGAGAATAAACATTCGCACGTTGTATTCTCCGAAACACCCAACACCATTAATGATCTTTTCTGTGTTATAAAAAAAAACTGATGAATTATTATTTAAGAGGATAATATCTATTTAACTCTTACTGCTCAACGTTATACTAGAATAAACATTTTCACGTTGTATTCTTAGAAACTCATTGCAGCATTAATAATCCTTTACAATTAAACAACTTACTTTGTTTCATCAAATATTTCTTCAAACTCTGCCTTAGGCATCACCATATTCAAATATAAAAATTATCAAAAGAAAATTACTCTAAATAAAATGAAAATAAAATTGAAATTTTATATTAATACAAACTAAATAATTATGCGTCTAATCGTAGTGTATTCAAGCCTACGTTTTTTCTTTGTTAGCTTTGCAAAAATTGTCATTATCCTTCGAAGTCGAAATAAGAATTAATTCATGTTCATTCTTGCTTTCCAATTTTATACGAGAAACAAAAGAACTACGGCATTCATTGCGCCCTGTTTCTAACTAAACTTTAGATTATTGATACATCTTCGGTGAAATCTCTGCTATTCATTTTCTGCAAGTTGTCGTTGTCACACTAACACACACGCACATATTGTCTTTGACAGTTCATCCACCAAACGTCAACACTTCGAACCGTTTGCTTATTTAAAAGTCTTTCCCTAAATTGTTTTGTGTCTCCAACGGTAGGTGTACTTTTCTTAATACTGTCCCTCCATGTATTTGTTTATAAACTTATTGCCTTTCTTATTATTTGTTACATATTTTCTTCTCCCATTCGCTAACATAATCCTTAATTTTCTTTTGGAAATGTCTGGACTAGGCAAAATCGGAGACACATTGCAGATGACGGGAATTCTTCTTCCCATATCACTCACATTACAACGATTAGTCGGGCCCACTACGTCGTCTTTCATTTCTACCCAGGACTTTTCCCACAGTAATACATTTATCTGCAATAAACTGTAAACAAAGTTTATACTATATTTCTCTTTGTAGGTCTCAAAACCATATAAGATTTTCACAGTCTATGAAACTTCTGTGCTACACATACAAGTTTATGAATGTATATTTTTATTCATTCAGCAGTTGTTTATATAAAACATTATTGTTGACCATATCATGTTAGAATATTTAACTTATATCCTTTTTTATTTATAGTCATAAGTTTGAGGTAACTTTTATATTCTTTAAGCATGATTTATTAAAATCTCTTTTATAAAATTTGTCACATTGTGCACGTTTATTTCACATTATTTATTCCGCAATATTTTCGTCTCGTGCAAAACGAATGTGAACCTGTTCATATAGTTTGATGGCGTTTAAATGACTCACTCTCTTTTATTAGCTTGAAGTACCTTTTTGTCTTTAAACAAAGGTCTATTACTTAGGATATTTAAATCTATTTTGACTCCTTGTGAAGAGCTAGGTTGCGTTTTGTTGTACACAAATCACACCTCCTGTTTATCTTTTCTACAAAAGAAATATATTGCTTAGACTTATTTTGTCTTTATTTTGTACCTATTTAATACTTAATTTTAATACTTATCTAACCTATAATGTAACAATAAAATCATTTGATATTTGAATCCCCCATATTTAAATATATGCAACCCATCATACCCTTGTGTTATATGTATTGCATGATGTTAAAATTTTAATATAAACAAGTTTGATATTACGATTTCTTTTCTTTCTAACACCTAAACTAATTCTTACTATTATTCTTATTTTTAAATATGCAAGGAGCACGGCAATATGTTTGTACTTTTTTCCTCTTTTTTGTTAATTTCTTTTTCTTATACATTTGGAAATTATCGTAATATATTACTTGTTATTAGTTTTATTATTGTTTGTAATTTATGTGCTAATCTAATTGTAACAAAAGCAGCTTATCGTTTGGTATACGATACCAAACATAAATTACAAGCAATAATAAAAATAATAATAAATATATATTATAAAAGAAACGAAATAAAAGGTAAAGAAGAATACAAACATAAGTGCCTATGTTGTGCGTCTACAAAATCAACCCATAGTAAAGCCTCGTTCACATCCACTTAAGGGGGCTTACGCAGAGGTGCCGACTTACTGCCGCGAGGTAGGACGTAAGGGGGTGGCGTCATATGCGCTAATGTAAATTCCGCCGATGTAAAGTATTCGTTACAATAAAACAAGCAACAGAAATTTTTGTTTTTCTTATTATGTTTTTGCATTAAATTGAATACAAAGAATTAATTAAGGCTTCGTTCGAAGTACTTTCTTATAATTCTAATTATGTCCTCCTACATTTCACTCTTAAAGTTGGCAAAATTTACAACATGATAACACAGTTTCAGAAACTTTATTTTAAAAACTAATTCCAGTCGAGCATGCATTGAGCCTTTGTTTATTTGTGTTTTAAATTTCGTTTTGATATTTCGTAAATAAAAGCGGTACTATTGTCTTAACAAAACCTTGTAAAGTCCAGAATTTATATTAGCGCATATGGCGCCAACTCCTTACGTCCTACCTCACGGCAGTTAGTCAGCACCTCTGCGTAAGCCCCCTTAACTTAACTTATACCTTACTTAACGTAGCGTAAAATTATCACAACATTTATGAAGTCGTTCACATTGCCGCTATTTACGTTAAGCGCGCAGGCGTATGAGCAGCTGGAGTGCCAATCGGATAGGTTCTAAAACGGCTTTTTGTCATATAAATGGAATTAACTATGCACAAGATCAATTAAAACGCAGTCGTTCATGATAATATAAAACAGCAACGTACAAAACAATAAAATAACTGTGGCAAATTCTGCAGCAAATTTCGTAAATTTATGTTATACTCGTTTCAAATGATAGTTTAGAAAATAAAAAAAAAGTATGTATATACACCTATGCTGTTTCTGGTGGTTGCTGATTGGTGGAATTAATAAAGGTAAATTAAGGAGTTCCCTTAAGTTGAAGTTCGGCCGACTTAGTACAATGTTAATTTACGTAAAGTGCAATAATGTTCATTGTGACCAGAGACATAAAAAGCCGTCTGTTTAAAATTTTGTTAATTTTGCTACTACCTTACTTTATGTTAAGTTAAGTGGATGTGAACAACACTTTAGAGTTATGACAAGTTATGTCATTTGACATTTAGAACTGTCATAAGTGTTTTACACAAATTTTCACCTTACAAACACATTTTAATTTAGTTTTGGCAAGAAATAGCCCTTTATAAAGCTATCCTGAAGAAGGCAGACGTAATCCAAACGATGGAAATAGCACAAACAACATATCAAATTAAACTGAAGCGTTAAGAATTATTATTATGATTATTTTAAAATTTTTATGTAAAATTCGTCAATGGTAATAAACGTAAAATGATGGGTTTATATGTAAATGCTTCGCACCTTATTTCTGCAATTGGTAAAAAGTAAGCAATTCCTTGGCAAATATTAACTGTTGTGTAAGACGGGCAAACACTGTGAGTTCGAGTGGTATTCACTGTTTAGAAAAGGTCTTAAAGTTACGCCCCTTTCTGAAATGTCGAATCCTTACTCAACTTGACGAGGGCCGAACTACAAAGACGATGTTCTTATACGAAAAGTCGTCAATTTCAGATCGTCCTTTATATTGGTTATAATTTTTTCACTGTAGTAAAACTATGCAATTTTCAAACTGTCATACGTTCTTAATAATGATATTGAATATCCAATAAATAAAAATAAAATAATAAGAGTGGTCCAGAACTGTAAGTACTAGAATTAAATTAATATCAAAACACATACACAAATAATTATTCTTACACAATATTTTCAAACTAGCAAAAACCTTATAATTGCGAGTAAATGTATATCTGATCGTTATTTCATCGACTAGTCCTTTTTATGTATTATATCAAACAACTAATCCCCCCCCCCCCGCGCGCACTCGGTATTTAGTATTTAGTACATTCAGCGATACTACGATTACGTTATTTACCTGGCAGCCAGAATATACAACTTCTCAATCATTTTGAAACACAAAACACAATACACAAAATTTTATAACAAACTTCATTTCATGTTGCCGCGAATATGTAGGTATCTTTATTTTATTTACGTGCTTTCCGCAAAGGTGTCATTGGTTATTTGTTAATTTTTCGGCCTCCTTTCTTTGTTTATGGTTACACCTGTATGTTGGTATCTATAATTGGGATTCAGTTAATTATTTTATTTTTGTACCCTTTATGCCATATATGGTTGGCACGTTGATTAATCGATAATCTTAAATTCTAGATCCCTTCTTTTCCTTTTTGTGTGACTTCTTAATCAACGTTGTGTATTATAACGGTTAGATCTCAATTTAATTCATGTTTTATTTTCCATTTCTACGGCTGCATTTCATTTCCATGTATTTGATTAGTTAACCAGTTTTATTTTGCACCGTCACCCTTAATGGTGGGGATATCTTCAATTGTCAGGGCTACGATAGATATTTCACGTTCTTGTTTGATTAATATCTGCAAGTGTGTATGCAAGGAAAGTCCTCTTTCTCAAAACTTAAACCGTGCTAATTATATATTGTGTTGGTAATGATATTGTTCTTTAAGGGTGAATGTGCACTGCTTGTTATAAGTAGTTTATGCATTATAGAAATTAATTGATTTCGAGTTGTCATTCGTCAGAAGACCGCAGATTTTATCTTGATGTTTTGAGGAAGATGGGAATTCCACATTTTCATACACGGTACAAATAACCTTGCCGTATTCCAGTTGCCAGTTGTCACTATTTTGGGTCGACGTCATACGAATGCGCAATTTCGGTATCCAGTATGTTGAAGTAGGTTCTGTTTAATTGTTCAGCCTGTAAGTGCCAGCGTTGTTCCGTCTACCGATTTTTCGGTAGATCTACCGATTTTTCTTCATTTCTACCGATCTACCGATTAAACCATCATATCTACCGTATTTTTAAGAATGAGGAAAAATCTAAATAAAATCACAAACTGGAAACGCTTAAACTGTTTATATTCATGTAAATAATACGATTTAATATAAATATTTATATTTCGGTAAAATGTTTAACAAAGCATAAAAATTCAATGTAATAAATTATTAATTTAATGGCATTCGTGTTTAATCTATGACTATAATAATTAAAAAATTAATACATACAAGTTATTTTATAGTAATAAAATCCACACACATGGATTGTAGTCGATTTATTGCCTGCATTCAAAGCCAGAAATACGCGCTCTTTATTCTGAATAAAGGAACTATTCTGTTAAAAAAAAAAACTTAAACAAAAGTAGTTTTCCAAATAAAAACATGACCCACTTATTGGCCTAAAAATAATTATTTAAAAATATTATATCACTAAAAATAATCCTTTTCATTCGAATGAATGAATGAAATAAGTACAACATATCATTCAATAATTGAATAATATTGTAACGAAACCAGTAGACATCCGGGCGACGACAAAAGAAAGGCAAATATTCGGCGCGACTGGTAAACATCGTAAAGCAATAAAAAGCAATAAATCATCCGTTCGCGTTGTACTAAGAAGAGACAGAATGTCTATGGAATGTTCTACAAACATCGAGAGGAAGATGGAGTATACGCGAATGCTTCCAGATGTTTCGTATGTGTATATAAGGCGGCTGGGTCACCGATGGATGAGTAATTCCGGAATAAAAAGTTCGAACAGACCAAAGTAGAAATAAATATAAGAAATAAATAAATAGTTCTTTAAGTGGTAGCCGAAGAAAAGACATAAATATTAGAGTGTTATATAAATAGAAGTGATATAAATACGGTGCAATTTTTATTATAGTGCAATAAAGATATAAATATTACAGACATATTGCTGTGATAGCATATATTTGTGGGTATAGTCATTTGTATATGCTGTGTTCTAAATTTATTCTTTTTACACCAAAAACTTATAATTGGTTTTATATTTAATTCATATTGTTGAAGCATGTACCTAATAACTATTGTGGATTCTGGCAATGTATGTGGTTCCTTCTCCTTCACTGGTGTCTTTTACTTACTTATAATAGGGATGAGGTAATAGTTTTGTTTTAAAAAAAAAAACAGAATGTCTATTTAACATGATCATACACCTTTTATTTTTGTAATTTATAGATTCAAAATAATTTTTATATACACCTTTATGCTCTAAACAAAATACATAATTGAAAATGCTCATATCATTTATACCTAATGTCGGTTGTAATGTATGTAAATCTTTTATTTATTTATTTATTATGCTAAACAAAATAAATATTTATCCTGTAAATAAATAAATGTAAACTTTTATTGTACATTGATAGTGATACTTATCGATGTAATTATATTTATATATTGGCTTCAATTAATTGCCTTAGACAACCATTTGCACGTGTTGTATCTAGCTTTTAATCTTTGCCTTATGAAACTTTTAATTAATTATTAACCAAACTTGAAAAAGATTAATGATGCCTAGACAATACCATGAAGAAAATGCTCATTCGCACGTAGCATCTCTTCAAATGCCCAACACCATTAGTCCTATTTTTGTTGTAATTCCAACTTTATGAATTAAAAGGAAACCTTGCAGGATAATATTTGCTTATCCATATTGTCCAACATTACATTGATTAATCATTTGCACGTAAAAACCAATGTCTGTCTAACAATTTAGATAACTTCTTTTCAAAAAAAAAACTTACTTGCTATCTTTAAATATTTCATCAAAATGTTCATTTTGAATGTCCATATTGAACGTTTCAAGTGAATTTAAATATATATTAATAAAAGAAGAATTATTATGAATAAACGTGATAAAGAAATAATGAAAACTACTATTCTACAATGCAACAATTTTTTTTTAAAGCGTCTTATTCTCTCGGAGTCGAAATCAGAAGTCTCTTGTCGAATCTTGTTTTTCGAATTTATACCGGCAAAAAAACTCTACGTTGACTATTGCGCCCTCTAGTCCATATTTTAGGTTGGCATTGGAATATACGTTCCAGTGAAATCGCTGCCCACATGTTGCCGTCTTGATACACACACACATACACATATTGTTCTGACAGTTCACTATTTACCAAACGTCAATACAAATTTCCAATTCAAAAGTCCCTCCACTGCCTCGCACAGCATTTCCGACGGTAGGTTTATTCTTGTTGTTAATACCATCCTTCTTTGTATTCATCAATGAACCTATTGCCTTGTTCATTGTTCAATACATATTTTTTCTTTCCATTGATTAATGTCAATTTCACTTTTCTTGTAGCTGGATTGTGACTTGGTAAGATGGGAAACACGTTGGAGATAACGATTATTTTTCTTCCCACACTGCCTGCACCTGGAAGACACGCTTGTTTGTCTACTGCACCTCTGTTTTCTATCCATGATCTTTCCATCGGTAAAATGTCTATCTGCAATAAACTTTACACAAGTTTTATATTTTATTGTCTTTTGTAGGTCATGAAACTGTACACGTCTGTTTCCAGTCTCTGAAGCATTGTGTTACAAACAAATCATAAACACATACACTTTTTATTTATGCTATCAGCTACCTTTTTATACCAATGTTATTGCTGATCGTGTTTACGTTTTACATATTTTTATATCCTTTTCTTAGTCTCTAGTTATAAGCTAAGGTAATTTTTATCTTTTAATATAATTTAGTTCTTAAACTCTTTCATAAAGTTTTATTGCTTTATGCATGTAAATCATAATGATTTATTCAGTCATATTTATGTTTTTTTGCATATCGTATTTGATCTTTTTCATACAATTCTATTGCTTTTACATGACTAATTCTCTTGACTGATCCATCCATTAACATCACCCTTTCTCGATTATTTGCCTTCATTACCCTTTTTGACTTAAACAGCGGTCCATTATTTAGAATGTTTAAAGCAATCTTTACGCATTGTATAAAATTAGGTTCCTTTTTATGATATGTAAACCATACATTTTGTGTATTCTTTCTACAAAAGAAATATATTACTTATATTTATTTTGTCTTTTATTTCATATTTATTTAATAAATTTTATTTTGTTTTTTCTCATTATTTACTTGAATAATACTGACTTTTGAATTACTTGTATTGTGTATTGACCATGTGTATGCAACTTTATATACATCCATGTAATTTTTGTTGCATATTTTTACTCTTTCATATTTAAATACGATTTTTGTCATTTTTATTTTATTTCAAAACTTAAACTAATTCTTAAGGTGGCCGTTTAATAGAAAGAGAATCGTCACATTGCTCTATCCTTTTCTAACCATTAGGCGTGTATTATGTGTTGCATACGTGACTGCATTTATATTAGCCATCTAGTTGAAAGTAGCAGCGATATAATTTGTAAAATAAATTTATTAGATAAAAGATGATGCTACTAACGCGCAACGTATGTCTTACATTGAACCAAATTATATAGAGACTGATAGACCAGACCGTTTTTTTTTGTATGAGAGAAAAAAGAGAGTTTTTGTCTCATACATACACGATTTAATAGAATATGTGTCTATTTTGAAATCCTTGATATTTACCCTAAATTGTAAAAATGCAAATAACGTCCTTACAAGAATAATAGGAACATACTGTTACATATAATGTTTGTTTTGTAAATACCTATGTAGTTCTATGTCCTTTACCTATTTGATTTAGATAATAAACAGGTACTTTTAGTGATTATTGCATTTCTGAAACAGGAATATATAATAGGCTGATTCAATTTTGACGGTCACCATGTATTTATTCAAATTCGTTTTTGACCATTAATAATAAAAAGAACAGAACTCTTTGCTCAAGAAAACCCGTAAGTAGTGAACCTGTCAGTGTAAGAAACACAAGGCCTATAATGTGTGTAAAAGTAAGAAAAAGAGAAACAATCAATATATATCACATACCTACAACAGTCTAATTAAATAAGTTAAATATACATGTGTGCTCAGACAGTTGTCTTGGATATTATAAAATGCCTTCCTTGTCATCAAGTGTTTTATTAAGTTCTGATACCGTATCAACTATTAGAATGACCAATTCAATTGGAAAAAAATTTCAAAGACCGCCATGAAATTTATCCGACAGTGTGCATTTCGCACGTTAATAATAAATTACTAAATATAATTAAAAACAAGATCTGAAGAATATTAAAAAAATTAAATTTCTTACATGCCTATGTAAGTAATTTTTATTACAGAATTAAAGAAAATAGTTTAAAAATTTTGTATAAGTACCTAAATAACTTGCCTAATAATTAATACCAGTGGCCGAAATTCGACTTTAATTCATTAAATTTTTAAGTTTGAGTTATTCAGGTTCTTTTCTCAAAAAGTATACTTCTATAACCGTTGCATATAATTTTTTGGAATTTTCTATTACGTTAGCTGCGAACGTGTAGAAATACGTCGTTATCCATTAATTTTCGAGTTAATTAATTGATGTATTTATTTGTAACACATATTATACATAAATTTTATCTTTCTGCACTCCTTATTCATATGAACTTTAACTATCTATGCCAGAGTACAAAGCTTTTTCGTCATGTATTAATATATACCTAGACAGTTGTATTATTTATTCATTTCAATTTTATTAGGGTTTCACAAAAATGAAATAGTATGCTAGTTTTCATATACAAACTAAAGAATATATTTTGTCATATTAAGATGGCTACCTCACCAATCTCAATTACATTGCAAACATTCTGCTAACATATCGCACCACAATCCGGCTTAATCCGCAAACTTATCTCCAACTGAAGTTTGTCCGAATAATATGGGAAAAATTGTTAAAAAACAGGAAGTTTTTGTACTAAAAATGTGCTTACTTCGAATATATAAATACTTGTAAGATATTAGTAGCTTAGCCTATAGAAAAATAAATTCTCTTTCTTTTGATGCTTGATCCAAAGCAATTAAGGGTATTCCTTAGCTGCCTTTTACATCTAAGTGTCTCCACCCAGCATTCTGATTTAACAAGGAATGGTTTTAGCAGAAAATTAGATTCTGCCCCTCACATTCTGGATAATTCCGCTAGTGTACGATATAATATAAAAAATAACTCCTGTGATCTCACTATTTCCTCTAATTTAATTCTATAGGAAAAGGTAATCAAAGAATTTCCAAATTTTTCGAATTTTTATTAAGGAAACGCTAAGAAAAAAATAATGAAAAATTATCATTACACCTCTGTCAGAACATTCTGTAAACCACAACAATATACAGATCAGGGCATAAATTTACAAAATACATATATACATGCACAACAAATATTAAAAAAAAATTATAAATGAGATACACTTTAACATGTATTCGCAAATTTAACCCAAAATTGTCTAGACTTATTTTAGGTAATTTTTATTTCATAAATAAAATTCCTTTTTGACTTTCTTATACCTACGTAGTAAAAGGAAGTATTTTGATGACAAAAATTCTTGACCTCGAGATTTTTGCAGATGTCCACGTTTTGAAGTCCCTTGATACCGAAAAAGTGGTTTTTAAAAAATGTCTGTGTGTGTCAGTGTGTGACCACGATAGCGGTCAAACCGCTGCAGCGATCAATTCCAAATTTTGTATTTACGTGTATAATCTACCTCTTGAGATCTGATTAGATTTTCAGTAAAATCGGCAGACCGAAAGTAGTAGTTTACTTCAGTAAAAAGATTTAGTCAATTTAGGCAATATTTCGTCAACTACTAAGTTTAAACAATTTTAAAAAGAATTCATATGTACTCAAAATAAAATTTGAAAAGAATTTTATTAAAAAAGTTTTTCGAAATTCCTACCGGAAGTAGGTCTTTTACTCTTATCGAAAACTAGCTTTTTGCGAATATCTCGCAAGTCGTGCTTTCTAGACAGGTACAATACGAGTATAAAAGTATTTGAAACATAATTTTAAATATCTTTTGTATAAAAACAATTTCAAAATTCGGATCGGAAGTAGCATTTTTACTTTTATCAAATAGCGATTTTTTGCAAATATATCGTTATTTATGTATTCTATATATATTTATCAAGAGTACAAAAGTATTTAGAGCTGGATTTGCAATGCCTTTTGGACACATGAAATTTCAAAATTCGGACCGGAAGTAACACGTGTACTCTTATCGAGTAGGACTTTTTTTCGAATATCTTGCAAAGTATGCATTCTGTAGAGATTTATTAAAAAAATAAAAGTATTTATAATAGGATTTTGAATAATTTTTGTATAAAAAAATTCTATAATTAGAAACGCTCATACGTATAAGAAGGTCGTGTGGTGCCCAAACCTCTTTTTTTTATTCTTGGTATGATCGGCATCAAACTTCAGGTACAGGTACACGCTCCAGACTATGCTAGAGTTTTTCTGAAAATTTGCGCTGAGTTGTACGTGCTTATTGGAATATGTGGAATTATATTATTTAATATAAATACCAATCACTTCATTTTAACCTACAGGAAATATATAAATAGATAAACACATCGAATATAAAGTTCAAGTCAGATTGATTGAATTATACTTCGACATATAATTTTTGTATGCATTTTTAAACTCAGAAATACAGTTATATATTGTATTTAATATTTGGCCAGTATATAAGAATAACACAGAATGTTTTATATATATATATATATATATATATATACAGGGTGAGTCATTAGTAGCCGCTTCTTCGATTGCTCTTTTGTGTTTTAAGTAAAAGAAAAAACAATTAGTGGCATGGTTGCTCGTGGCGCATATTGTAAAAATACTTTAAGCTCTGACGCACTTCCAGTTCCATCGGAAATGCATGAAACTTAATTTTTTAAATAACTGATCCTATATATTTTTGGATTCTCTAGTACTGCTTTAAATTATCTGTTCAACTGTTTTTTCTTTTTCAAAATTGAGCTAATAGTTTTTGAGTTATTTATTTTTTTTTATTTTTTTTGAAAATATTTGACCAAAACACGTGTTTAGAAGTAGAACTAGTACAGTATGCGAATCTGGAAATACTTTCTCATTTAATTTCCATAGATTTGCATTTAATTTGAAATATAAGTCGAATATGTTGCAATATGTGTACATTAGGGTGACCATTATGTGTTAAGAAAAATTATTTTTTCAACATTCTCTTTGGCTACTAATGTTTTGTCGAAAGACGAATGACAACAGCAATATATTCTACAAGTAGTTAGTCAATACCGTAAAGAATTTCCGGACGCATACAAATCGACTGTTGTTAGCACAACTACTGAGCCATAGCTAAACCTAAGGCTGGGAATTTGTCAAACGTTTTACTCATTAGCTATTGCTATTCTAGAAAAAAATCGAGGTATGTACATAGTTTTTTACATTGAATTTCAAATCTATCTATTCATGTATAATAAGTTGCACTTTAATTCAACAGAAGAAAAAGCGAAAAAGTTGATTTTTTCCAAAATGGGGGAGGGAACATTAACCCCTCTGCGGTACCCCTTAATATGAATCAAATAAGTAGACATTTTATGTGGTATATTTTTACATTTAACGAAAAAAAAATAGGGGGGTACCCGAAAGAAATCTCAAATTTGAAAAATAACGACCACCCTAATGTAGACTATGTTGCAAATTATTTGCCAATTAAATGAGAACATATTTTCAGATTTGCATTTAATTTGAAACATAGTGTTACGCTGGGTTTCAAAGTAAATGCGAATCTGAAAATGTTTTCTCATTTCATTTTTATTTAATTTACACATAATTTGCAACATAGTGTAGATATGTTACAAATTAAATGGAAATTAAATCCAAAAGTATTTTCAGATTCGCTTTAATTTGTAAGACTCTGTGTATGATCACTTTGATCACCAAAACATAAATACTTTTTGTAAAATACTCTGTGGGCTAGATATTTTCGGTAGATATATTACTAAATAAGAATACGAGATGCATCAGTTCTATTTTCGGCTTTTTGTACGAATAGTATTATATCAGTTCAATTTAATGTTATTTGTATATATGCGATTGCGATTTCTTTCTTTAATCGTTACTCTTTTGGTGTCTGACAGAAAGACATATATAACGTCATTGTATGATTGAGTAAGATATACAATAAGTTTGTCTGATCTTCGTGCGGACACTATATTTGCAGAATAATTTTAAAAACTAATATTATTGTTGGCAGCGCCCTCTGTTTAAGAATTACTGCACCCATCACCTTGATTATGATATATGGAATCTACTTTTCTTAATAAAGAATGTCCAAATATGTCCGAATCAATCAGAATGCCGTGTAATAACAATTAAAAGCACAAGACAGCTATAAAATACGCTTAATTGCTTTGTATCAAGCATCAAAAGAAAGAGAATTTATTTCTCTAGGGGGTAAGCTACCTAATATCTGGCAATTATCTATATATTCCAAGTAATTAAGAAATAAATTAGCAGATTTTTGGTATAAAAACTTCCTGTTTTTTAACATTTTTTTCCACATTAATCGAACAAACTTCCATTATTAAAATTACCCAGTCCCCTGGAGATAAGTTTGTAGATTATGCTCGTATTTTTTAATTTTTAATTTATTGCGTACTAACGGTTTCTGGTGCGATATGTTCGCAACATGTTTGCAATGTAATTGAGATGGGCGAGATGGCCACCTTAAAGCTATTCTTATTTTATGAACTTGCGAGTTCACGGCAATATGTATAAATAGTACTGGTAAATAAATACCTGTGTTAATTTAAATCGTAGTAGTTTAAGTGTGATACATTAGTTTTATATTTTTATATTGTAATTAACTTTACGTGTATGAATATACAGACTGTTTTAAATAAATAAATTGCACGAGTTGTTTATTGCGAACCCGAAAACGTTACAATATATAAAACATATATAAATAAAGACAGCTGTTTCGATTTCAAAATAAACAACAAATTGCTGTTGAATATACCTGATGATGAGCAGTTCCTCACTCCTAAATAGGCCAGTAGTTTTATAAAATATATTGTATGTAATATGTACCTACATTCTTATTATATTTACTTTATTTCGTTATATGCATTTATGAATTTTATCGACGACTAAACAATAAAGTATGTATTATATTAATCAATATTGGCTAATAATAACACTCATAATACCCGTAGGGAATAATGAAATGCGACCAGTGAATAATGGGCCATAACGTTACCATTATTCACTGCATTCCGCCAATAAGAACATATAATGGGCCATAACGTTACCATTATTCACTGCATTCCGCCAATAAGAACATAACGTTCCTAACGTTGTCATAGTAACGATAGACAAGTCCGGCCATTTTACTGACTGCCTAACCATCAAACGTCATATTGATATAGTAATCTGACATTTTCGTTTACTTATTTTGATTTTTTTTAGTAATTTTCAGTTAGTCGTCGATAAAGTAGTGTATACTAACTCGCAATAATGACTATTATTCCCTCGAGCTGAGTTACTCCCTCGCCGCTTACGCGGCTCGGGAGTAAATTCAGCTCTCGGGAATAATAACTGTCATTATTGACTCGTTGTATAAACTACTATTATAAATCAAAATTGTTTTCAAATATTTGTTTTTAAACTAAGGATAAAAAGAAATCTACTGAATTCTACCGATTTTTTACGACGAATTCTGCCGATTATATTCACAGGTGACGGAACAACGTTGGTAAGTGCTTAGTAGCTATCGCCCTAGAGCGATAAGTAGGTAAACATAAAAGCAGTGTAAAAATTCTCAAGTAAAATTTGTAAATGTTTGTTTCTCTTTTCATGTATAAAATAGCAATCAATTAACAGGAGTTCATGTTAAATTGGGGGTTAATATAACCGAAATTTTCTTGTGTGAATTTAGGTTACTATTAAGGTTATGCTGAGTTTTAAGCTGTTAATCATATGTCAGTTTGTTACGACTATACCAAATGTTACAGTATTAGTAATTCGTTGCTTGAAACATAATTATCAGTAATTATAGCTTACTTCCCTCTTCAGTGCCAGTGTCAGTCAGAACTCAGTTTTATTGATTGCATTTTATTTGTTTACTTGTTTACACGTTGATGATGAATTTTAAATATCGTTCAATGAATTTTTAAGCGTTTGCTGACTTTTTTAATAAGATTTATTTTGTAACTCCATTGTACGACTTAATAGATCTCCTACTTTCAAATTCTTTATAACACTCTGTCAAAATTTAGTTGGCATTGTTACATGACTCTTATTTTAGGCTAGTTATTTTAATTTAGTTGACTTGACGTTGTTAAAAGAAATAATACCTTTCAGTTGTAATTTTAAATGATCTTAATTAAATTTAATTTTCATTGTTAATTACTGATTGCTTTTGTTGATAAACTTAGAGTATAGTAATCCTTATTTACTCACTATTTTTGTTGGATTTATTATTGTTTAAATTATCAATAAACTTGTTGACTATTGAATGAATGTTCTTCTGGAGGATTCTCCTCTTTTTTTTAATTACATGAATACCTCCCTAATAGTTGTCAGCCTAGGCCGGTCATATTAATTATGGAGGGTGGCACCTACTTTGAACATCGTCTATTGTGTTTAGTTAGACCTACGCCCTATCTTCACTGAGTAAAGCGGCGACAGGGCTCTTGTATTTACGCCCAAATAGCAAAGGGAAGATTGTAGGTAGGACCTAGGATATTTTGTGATAAGCAAAGTATACAAGCATAGGTACTGCTTCAGAGAATAATTTAGAGATAGTGACTACGAGGTTTTTTTTAGAACTGAATTGCTCATTAAGGCTAGGCGCAGACATGCAATTTTCAGTTGCGCAACTGTTTCGCAACAGTTTGATTTGCGTTCTAATAAACCGCGCACATTTGTGCAACTAAGTAGTTTAGTCTGCCGATGTGCGCACACAAGCAACTAATAAATTTCACTGTTACTATGGACTTTGTCGAGTTGACTGCTATGTATGCTCTTGAGCTAAGGAGAAGAAAGAAAATTAAAAGAGAGAAGCGATATTGGGTGCATCCCCTTACAAGCCAACGTTTGGGAAATAGGGAATTTTATACGTTCTATGGAGAGCTACGAGGTTATCGAGAAAAGTTTTTTTAATTATTACCGAATGAGTGTCAAGAGCTTTGATGTTTTTCTGGATCAGATACGGCCTTATATCACATACCGAGATACTAAATGGAGAAATGTCGTTCCTCCGGTCGAAAGACTATCAATTACTTTAAGGTGAGGATTAAAAGAACGAAGAAAGTAGTTGGGAAATAAACGTTTCCTTTAAAAATAAACCAAAACAAATTAATATAATTAATATAAAGAAACTATAATACTAAACATGTTATCTTATATGCCCATATAATATTATTTAAATGAAAACAGTCTATCGGAGAAACTGGATCCATAGAATTACCACATTGTGAAGAATCGCTTGGCATGGGCGTCGACGATGTCGATGGGTTGTTCGTGTGGGGCAAATTGTTTGGGATATAAATGCCCATAGAACATAAACGATTTGAATTTACTGCAAATCCTTGAAACTGGTAGCCATCACTTCTTCCATATGCTGCATTGCCTCCTACTGGTTGGTTAAATAAACTTTTAAATTCACAAAAATCAAAATTTAAAAAGCCTTTCCTATCTTGTGCTTCGGGAGAAGATATTTCTTCTAGCCGGCTGCCGAACGTTACTGACTATTTTGACGCAATTGTTTTGTTGCAGTGAGCGGGGGCCTATTTAAACCTATATGACACAAATGAGTTGCATGCAGTTGCGCAATCGTTTAGTTTGTGACAAAACACAAACTATTTGGTTGCTTGAATTTATAGTTGCACGTTAGTTGCATGTGTGCGCACTTTCATATAAATGCTTTGCAGTCACTCAGAGGACCAAACTATTGCGCAACTAAAAATTGCATGTGTGCGCTCAGCCTAAGAGTTTAGAAACATACGGACTTTTAGAGTTGTTGCACCATTATTGGTCCTTAGTACTTCGGTAGAAGGGTCGTAGCAAGCTCCTTTGTAATTGGATCTAAATTTTGTGCTCAGTTTGAATTTTTTTTTGAAAGAAAGCTTGTTTTACGAGCTTCAGGAACTTGTTCGCTTCATTTTTAAAAAATGTGCCCACATTTTTTAAAAATGAAGCGAACAAGTTCCTGAAGCTCGTAAAATCTCAAATTCATTTAATTACTTTATCACTTTTTTTAAGTACATACGCATCCTGTGAAAACAAATATCCAAGAATCGCCACGTTGCCTCACACATTCAAAATCAAACTATTTATCTAATAACACAACTTGAATAACATATAATTTCTACGCCAAATTTCATAAGTGATCGAGTATATTACAGAATGTAATTATATAGGATTCACAAATGAGGCACGAATGGGTAACTTGAAGTACATATCAGGAAACTATTAGATGAGATATATAATGTTAGGGTACATTTCAATGTGGGAATAACGTTAAATTTTAAGCGGCTATAACACGTTATGTTAATGCTAGCGGAAAGTTTAATATTGCGTTTACTTTGAGTATAATACTGTTAGGAACAAGTTCGGTTACATATTATACATGTACGACAAAATTGTTTTGCCAAGTTATTTTTATGCGAGCATCTTATATGTGGAATCTGTAACCAATGAACTATAGGTAATATTACATAAAAATAATAATAAATTTTTACAGAAAGGTGATTTAAGTTTTTTATCAATATTAGAGTGTATCTAAACAGATTACTGCTTTTTAACTTTTTTGGAGTAGCAGAAAACATACAAAACTATCGATTTTACAGAATTTTTATTGCAGTAGATAATGTGTATGATTCCCACAAACATCTAAATACGTTTGCCATATCTATGGCAAGGGCCAGCTTAACATGTCAAACATTCCTAGCATCATATCCCATCCCTGTTTACTCGATGCATCTGGCATGCACGTAAAAATGAATTTTTCTCACTGGAATGGGCTGATATGTGTAACTATTCTAGTCCACTCTACTATAACATGACCTTCATATTCAGGCATTTTCTGAACAAATTGTGGTTTACTGCTTGTACTGGGTTCACACTAAGTCGAAAAATGTCGTAATAGGAGCATTCTGATGAAGTGCAATAAATCATCATTCATTGACGAATAGATATTTACGTTCTAAGCAGATATAACAGAAATGTAAATCAACGGTCCTCCGGAATATAATCCAGACATGTGAAATCAATTTGTTATTGTATCCGTAGATACTAGCCTTCCAGTGATAACAAAAAATGAATGTTCAATCTGGGTGCAGTAAGATTGTGACTATTTACCAATTCCAAGAGATGGTGTTGTTGATAGTGCTGACCTTGCCATTATGTCGCCGACCTATTTTTGATTCCAAAAAGCGCGAGGATTGGCAAATAATACTATTTGAGTAATGTAGCAATGAAATATGCAATTCATAAATAAACAAATATCAGCGGAGAAATATAGTAATTTAACAGAAGAATTAAACAAAATAGAGAATCATGGCTACTACTTTACATGAAGTGTACAGGAGTCTATATAATAGTTTCGCTTGCTGTTTCTGGTAGACGAATTACTGGCCCAATACTCTTTTATGATACTGTGAATACTGAGTGATATCGAAATAATTTATTACAACACGTTTGAAGAATATATTCGACAAGATAATGCAACATTCTCTAAGACAACGGAATTTTTGCAAGAATTCTTTAACAATCACATAACAGAGTTTCTCAAACGGCTTTTCAGATCTAGCAATATTTTGTTTGTAGCCACCTAAAACAAAAACAATCCGATATATTTCACAGGTAATTACAAAACAAAATTCGAGAAATGCTTTCTATAATATAAAGTAAAAAATACTATTCAATATGGAAAATGAAGGAGCTCACGTTGAACTATTAGGTATTTCTATTATTGAAGTTTAACTCTAATATTTTTATGTGTTTTTTTAGTAAAGTACTTGATCTGTCAACGATTTTACTCAAGAAAGAGAGAAAAGGGGTAAAGAGCAGTCTCGTCAAACTAGAAAGCCACGGGGGATATATTTCGATCACCACTGTTCCTTCTTTGATTATTATACATGGTATTTTCTTCTTAAATGTATATTTTGTTTACATTTATTTTGAATAAATAAAAAAAAAATTAAAACGGAACTAAGTGTAGTGCGGTTAATATTGTTGACGAGGTAAACAGACCATTAATGCTAAAATATTGGAAACTGAGTTAAAGGTTAATAAATTTCATTATTATGGAAAATGGTTCGATGTACAACGAATCTATATGTAAAGAAAGGTCAAAAAGGATGTAATATAGTTACACTCGAGTAAAGATGTAACTTTTCAGAAGTAACTATTATTGGCTTTTATTTTATTTCTGGTGAAAATAAAATACGATAATTTTAAGTTTCAAAATAAATTTAATAGTAATTCCACTACAATATTGTTTCGTCACACAGTGACTTCATCAGGTGGATGAATGAGTCATTCATCCACCTGATGAAGTCACTGTGTGACGAAACAATATTGTAGTGGAATTACTATTAAATTTATTTTGAAACTTAAAATTATCGTATTTTATTTTCACCAGTGTTATGGAGTTTCAACAAGTGCCTCCCTTATCAATTAATTATTTATTTTATTTATTATAATTGTATTTATATAAATAATTTATCATTATATTTCTCATGACAAATTTAATTTGTTTTTTGCAAATTCCAAACAGATGTTATAAGAAGGAATTTGTGAAAAAGAGCATTGAAGTTGAAACCTAAAACTGTTATACTTTACTTTGACAAATTTCTATTATAAATCTTTTGATGAAAATACATATCTAAAAGAAAAAATATATATGAATATACATATTTTATATATTCCAAAAATTAATCTCACTAACGATATGCAACTCCTCAAGGTTGCAATATTTTTACAGTTTCTGCACCCCACTAGGTTTTAATTTATTTGTCAATAAACTAACACTATGCTATCTCCATATATTTTACTACCTCTAAGGTGTCACTATTTATAAAGCCAATTTATGTTTCATGGCATTTATCAGTACAAAAGATTTTGATGACATTGTATTTCCAATAATAGAAAAAGGAATTATAATTTCCTATTACAAATGTAAAGTAAAAATACGTACCTTTACGTCTTTAAATATTTCCGGATTCAGTTTAACCAAACTGTTTCCACTCAATTTCAACACCTTCAGCTTATCCAACTGCTGAAACACGCGAGGCATCATTTCGTGCACGCGATTCCCTTGAATTGATAGTGTCTCCAAGTTTAGCAGATATCGAAACGTTCCACTAGGCAACGAATATATTTTATTCTCATCTAAATACAATTCTTTCAGATTGTATATGCCACGGAAATTATGATCCAATGGTTGCGTTATGTTATTTTGAGATAAATTCAGTACTTCGAGCTTGTATAGGCCATAGAAGAAGTACGTACCCAGATTAGGTATGTTCGACCGCGTTATGTGCAGTTCTTCTAATTTCGAAAGCGAATGTATCGCAGGACTCATTGTTAATGTATTTAGATTATTTTCCGGTGCGGATATTTTTAAAACTTCCGTTCCTAAATCCATTTTGTCAAGCGACAGCGTGCCATTTAAACCACCCTTGTTGCACTGAATTGTGTTCCTTCCCTTAATGTCCAAGAAGCATTTACAATGTGATGGACACATGGAGGATATCGTAGAAATAGAAGTGAAGCAAATGAAAAGACATATTGCTTTCGTCATCATGATTCTGAAACAAAAAGATAAATTGCATAAAGTAGTCGTCTTAATAAGTTTTTAATTTAAGAAATATATCTTTGTTGGATGAACATTGCTACCTTAAAATCTACTAACTTAAACAAATATAATATATATATATATAATATCTCAGAAGTCATGGTTTCTAAGCAGGTACATTACAAATATATAAGTAATTGAAACATAATTTTCAATACCTTTTGTATAAAAAAAAGTTTCAAAATTCGGACCGAGAGTAACACTTTTACTTTTATCGAATAGTGATTTTTTGCAAATATGTCGTAAATTATACATTCTATATATATTTATCAGTAGTACACAAGTATTTAGAGCTGGATTTGTAATACTTTTTGTATAATTTTTTTTTAAATTCTATAATTTGAAACGCTCACACGTATAAGTAAGTGGTGTGCTGGCCACACCTCATTGTTTTGTTTAATGTACTATTACCGCTTAGCCGGAATTAGCCATTAACTCAAAGCTACTGTGAAATTGAGTGTTACCGTGTTTCAATTCATAATTATTGTGGTGATTAGTATAAGTACGCATAAATATATTGTAATAGGTAAGTGAAAGAGGAAGTGGTATATTAAATTAATGAATTAAATTTTTGTGGAGGTGTAGATAGGTACCTATTTTACATTTAGTAATACCAACCTTCAAAATATTCGGTTCTATTTTCTAAGAACAAGGTTGTAATAATACATATACCCAAAACATATCTCCTGAACTTGAAATATAACTCAGTATCTCGTATGTTGCATATTGAACAAAAATAAGTCAAATTTTCATTTCGCTCTATTCGATGCTTTACCTTTATTATTACGTCTAGAACTTGGCGCATTCCCTTGTTTTAAGTAATAAAGATGTATGGCCCGTCTGATGCGGTAAATCCGCACACAAAGAAAAAGAAAACATAATAACACTACCGCTGCGGAATTCGAGTAATAAATTCACAACTTTGAACGCCTTTCACGGAATTGATTTTTCTTCGATATAGAAATCATTTCAAATTGTGAAGTTGTCGTATATTGCTGTGTCTCTGTTAAGTTTCGGCGTTTACTGGCTAACAAATATAACAGAACAGATATGGTACTGGAATGATAAACAGATTATCATTATATCGATAAATTACGTTCGCAATTGTTTTCCTTCCTTTTTCTTATGTTGACGTACGAAAATCTAATTTAAATAGTATCGAAAGCAATATTTTTGTTTATTCTTTATGTAAATAGGATATTGTCATCTATATGGTGAGTGTTTCGAAATTCGCACACACATTATTGATTGTTATAGTTCTCTATAGATAATATATCAAAACGAAACCCACTAATTTATATAAAAATGTCATATTTTATAATATAAGTAACTATTTCAAAACTGGAGTAATTAATTAAAGAACTTAGGCGTGGACACCAAACGACTTTCTATATGTGCGTTCCGAAATTGTTATTCAAAATTTGCTTTAAATTATGTATTAAATACTTTTATTCTCTAATATGTCTGTATGAAATGCAAATTTGTGAGACAATTGCAAAAAACCACATTCGATAAGAATAATAGTTTTACATCCGGTCCGAATTTAATATTTTTTTTAGTATTTCATACTCTGAAAATACGTACCTATCTAGGAAGGATATTGTTAACTTGGCAGATATATGCAAGTTACTATTTTCTGATAAGAGTATAGACATACTTCAGGTAAGAATTTCAGAAAACTTTTTTTAATAAAAAATGTTTCAGATTCAGTTTTCAGTTCTTTTGTATTCCCTAGAACATTGTGTGAACTTAGTAGTTGACGAGATATTTGAAAAATTCGTTTTTTGCCTGAGTAAACTGTAATTTCCAGTTTACTGATTTCACTGAGAATCTAGTGATCAGATCTCCTGAAGATTATATTCTTAAATAAAAAGTTTTATATTGATATCTTTTACAGTTTGACCGCTATCATGGTCACACACATAGAGGGAGAGAGAGAGAGAGAGAGAGAGATAGAGAGAGAGAGAGAGAGAGAGAGCGAGAGAGAGAGAGATTCTTTTAAAACCATTTCTTCGGTATCAGAGATGTTTAAAACGTGGATTTCTGCAAAAATTTCGAAGTCATTACAATAATTCTTTATACTACGTATAAGAAAGTAAAAATTTAGGTTTACCTAAAACGCAATACACTATATCTTCGAAACAATCTATGTGAATTACTAAATGTAGCGATGGAAATAAGAAAATTATAAAAATCGAGTATGGGAAGAAGAAGTATTAGTTGGCAGTGGAAATGAGTCGTAACCGCAGAGATGGTTGCTCAGAGAGATATCAGAACGACCAAAAATATCAGTTAGTTGATATATTAATACAAAATAAATCCAATTTAAAAATAACAGTATGCTTCATCAGGTGGATGAAAATACTATTATTTTCATCCACCTGATGAAGCCACAGTGTGGCGAAACATATGTCGTTTGTGACCATTATAATTTTTTGAAACTAAACAATTGTGTTTTATTATATACAGATGTTCCAAGTCAAGTTTCATGTCAAGTTCATTTCAAAACTTCCCACCCTAAATTTCTGGTAATCTGGAAATCTATGAAAAATTCGCTGAAACACGTAAGAAGTATTATCGTAGGGGCTATTAATTGATGTAAAAATTGACTCACCCACTTTATCCCCCTGACCCTGGGAGTACCACCTTAAAAATCTTAAATGTAATACGTCATTTTAAATGTCTTTTGAAACAGTACATTTTGGCATTAAATTTTTTAAAATTGATAGATTTGTTTTGAAGATCTTTTAAAAAATCTATTGGTTTGTTTAATTTTTTGTTTTTTTGTTTTAGCCTTAAATATCTATTACTCAAACACACTTTAACTGCTCAAAATGTTTTGTTTTCAAAGTTATTTAAAAATTAAACTGTCGCAATAGTTAACAAAAGGAATGGAAATATTAGAGCAACGATAACCCTCATCTGTCTGTAGAACAACACATCCATTATCCTCAAAAAAATAATTCATGGGCAGGCATCTTGGGGGACCAAGTGATTGGTCCGTTGTTTTTCAAAGAAAATCTAAATGGTGAAGCATATTTGGAAAAGTTGGAAAATACCATCAATCCGCTAATGATTGATGCTCTCGAAAATCAACTGGATAGAGATGGAAATACCCTATTTGATAAGGACGAATTACATTTTCAACAAGATGAAGCTCCTCCTCGCTATGTTCTTCCAGTAGGTCGGTAGACAATGTATTTTCATATAAATGGATAGGACGAAGAGGACCTATAGAATGGCTAGCCAGATCGCCTGATTTGACACCACTAGACTTTTTTCTATGGGGTTATTTAATGTCAGTTGTATTTAACCCTCTACCTCAAAATTTAGAAAAACTTCGTCGGAAGATTAATGCAACCTGCCGTGGAATTCAAAGATATGTTTTTGAAAATGTACGCTGCAGTTTTGAACAACGGCTATATCATTGTTTAGTAATCAACGGACAACATTTTGAACAATTGAATTTTTCTGCAAAAAAAATTTTAATTATTAAATAACTTTGAAAACAAAAATAAAACACTTTAAGCAGTTACTTTATTTATTAATTTGCCTTACTTATTGCATTATACTATAAGGTAGAAATTCACACGATAGTGATAATATTTAGTATTATATACCATAGTCGTCAAATTTTAATTTCGGTTTATACTTCTATCTCATGCAGAAGATGACCTTATAATATGCAGTGATGCCTGCTTGCTAACAGTGGTGGGAGAGCAACGCAGTGTCGGGGACCCTCACGCCTTACATTTCATAGGAAACATTTGTCGAGTGTACTGTCTTGGCAGCCTCGTATATGTTTATCTTTAGTTTATTTCGTCACGCTCTTTTCCTCTTTCTACTTTCGATCAGAAATTAAAATATGTCGACTACGGTATACTGAAGATTATTGGCACGTATAGATCATACATTATTTTTAGGTTGAACATATAGAGATTCAGCATTTAATAATATAGGTATGTAACAGATACTATTGACTTTCTCTATAGTTTTTAATTAATTTTATGAAATTTACAGGTTGTAATACACCAAACTGACATTTTCACAGCTACACTTTATTACTGTAATAATGATTTATTTCTTCAATGCAATTTTTGTTTCCCGCACTTCTTCGGAAAACTCACTTTCCCACATCCAAATTCAACCGCCAAATGACATGTCTTGCTAAGCGAGTACAAAAAGAGTCTTTACGTTTTTTCAATTGAACCAATAATAATTATAATAATTTTACAATATTTGAAAATGAGTTAGTATTTCTTTGTTTTTCTATTTTATTGTATGATTCATCTACTTAGATTCAATCAATTACAAGCTTTGCTGCGATAACTTTGACACTTACTCATGTGGATCCAGCCTATCCAATTAGTCAATGCGAACTGAAGTGGTGGAAGAAAAACACATTAATAATTCTAATACATGTACGATTGATCAGTTTAATTCAAAATTATATCAATAACGTTTTCTGGTTGAATGTTTAAATATATAACTTTCAAGTAATCATCTGTTTTATAATTTCTTTCTTCAGCATATTGTTAATGATGAGAGGTATAACACTGGTTTATATTAAAGGTATAATGTAGAGATCATACAACGGAGTTAACTTGGAGCTTTTATAATCTAGCCATTATAACACTTTTCCATATAAAATTAAAAGGTTTAACATCGTTAGTAAACTAATAGCACATTAAAAAGCGATCATAGTTTTAACTAATTCTAGGAGAAACAATTTCGTTTAGAAATTACATTAAACTGTGAAACTTCATTATAATAATATTCCAAATTGTTGAATTTGCGAACCTGCTAGTTTGCTGCACACCATTATTAAACTTTCAGTGTATTATATTATGTCCACAATAGGGAAGCTTGTGCGGCCTTCAGCGGCATAGTTATAAATAAACTAATCATCTCGTCACGTAATAGATAGTAAAGCTTGAAACAAAGTGTACGTTATACACTACTATATATTATACGTAAATTTATATATCATTTATTGACAGTGACACTTTTATAATTAATCAGATTTGACAAGTTATAAATTTAACTTATTAGATGTTCTAATGGATAATGTAAGTTATAAAATAAGTTCTTATTCAAATAAAATGGCTTAAAGGTATTATGTTGTAAAATATAATACATGTAAAAACTAGACAAGGCATAGAAATAAATATCATAATTAAAAGCCTATTTTCATAAATTTACACATAAAAAACAATATTTAATGCTTATTATAGAATCAGATAAATAGTAAAGCTCATTGTTGGATATAGAAATATAGTAGGTAGTTTTTATAAATATCTTAGAAACATTATTCTTATTTACAGAAGACACGAAAAGGAGAGAATTATTTCTACTTGAAAGTTATAGCTTATGTATCAGAATTATTAAGTATACATACTTGTTATCTATTAATGTTAGTGCTATTTTGGATGTCAGAATACGAATAGAGTACTTCAGCCGTTTCCTGCATTTCAATCTCCATCTCTTCCTGTCGCTCCAGATGCCTTCATCTATTGCTCTGTCTTTCATTGTTTCCATAACCCCACTTATCCATGACTTTGCTGGTCTTCCTCGTTTCCTTCTATTCGTTGGGTTGTATTCTAGAGCTCTTCTTGGCCATCTGTTTTCCTCCTTCCGTTTTACATGTTGTTTCTATTCTTTCTGACGTTCTATGTATTCTGTTGGTTCTTTGCTGATTTCTGTATTAGGTATACGTTCAGTTCTTGATATGCGACAGGCTCTTCTCAGGTGAGCCATCTCAACAGTGTCCACTTTTTTCTTTCCTTTCTCAGTCATTTGCCAGCATTCGGCTCCATATGTAAGGATAGGCTCTACAATTACTTTGTAGATTGTCATTTTGGTTTTCAATGTTGCTCTTCTAGACCACAGTATTGCGTTCAGAATTTGTACACTCTTCCGACCTTGTTGGACTCTATATTCGATATCGCGTTCTGTTGTTCCTTTACTAGAGATGATACTTCCCAAATATTTGTATTCGTAGCATCTTTTCATTGTCTTAATTCCAAACCTGGGTCTTCGTCTGCGTTACCTATATGCATATATTCCGTTTTTGCCATGTTCATGCTCATTCCACATTTTTCATACTCATCTCTGAGTTTCCTGAGCATATAATCTGCATCTTTTTCACAGCTTGCAGTTATCACCTGATCATCCGCGAAGAACAGCGTTGTCAAATCATGGTCGTTAATATTCAGTCCCATTCCTGCGCACTTCTGTCTCCATTTGTATAGTGCTTCTTGGATATATATTTTGAACAAGGTAGGAGAAAGACAATATCCTTGTTTTAGACCCTTCGTTACTGTGAATGTCTCCGAAAGAGTATTACCTATTTTATTCGTGCTTTGTGGACTTTTATAGATATTAAGCAGTGGTCTTATATATGTTTTGCTAAGGTTTGTCTTCGTCATAACATTGAACAACAGTTTCAAGGGGACTGTATCGTAGGCCTTCTCCAGGTCTATGAATATTAGATGCGTATCGATGTTCCGAGCTGCTCGTTTTTCGATTATTTGTTGAAGAGTGAATGTGTTGTCCGTGCATGATCTGCCTGCCCTGAATCCACTTTGTTCTTCAATCTCATTATACTCCTCTTCTATTCTTTTTTTCAATATGCGACCGTACAACCGTCCCAGTGAGCTAGTCACGCTAATTCCTCTGTAATTTCCGCACTCTTTCCTGTCTCCCTTTTTGTATATGGGGCTAATGTAGGCCAAATTTCAATCTTCTGGAATATTTTGACCCTCCACCAGGAAGTTATTAAAACTGTCTACTAGGGTCTCTAGAAGAGCGTCTGGTCCATGTTTCACCAGCTCAATGGGGATGTCTCCAGGTCCCGAGGCTTTTCCATTTTTCATTCTTCATTTTCTGTCAGAAGTGATTTGTAGTATTCCGCCCATTCTTTATTCTGAATTAGATTAGTAAAGTAGTATAAGTATATCTAAAATTAGAAATAAAATGTATTTATTGTATTAAGGAGAGGATTATTTTGGATTAACAACACTTATTTTAAACCATTTTGTTATTATTATTGTATTCAAATCAATTTAAGACTATCCATATTATTTGGGGGCAACTAAGGGAGAACTGTTCGGAGAGATCAATTGCAGTCTTGTATTAAGACTATCCATATTTACATATTAGAAGCCTAGACGCATAAGAAGATCTTGTTTGGTATTTGCCTAGAAGTTTATTTGGTTGATGATATTGAAATTGACGAAAGTTATAAATAAGGAGCTGTTTTCTACATCGGAAGTGGACAACCTGAAGGTGTGGTTTAGCAGTATTCCAAAACACTTAGCAAGATTCCTAAATGATTCCATTGAGAAAACTATCTCTTTCTCAGAAACTTTTCTATTGTCCGTTCTAGAAAGTCGGTAAATGCTTTGTCTAAATTACCATTTATGTTCTTGCTTTTATTAACATCATGCCGTTGTAGTACTTAAAAATTCAACATTAGCCGGATTTCAGAATTATAGATATTCTGTAATTGAAGAAACCCGTAAACGCCACAGCACGGCTCATATATTTATATTAGATAATTGAATTGCTATTTGCTCCTTCCGAGCACCTTTAATGAAACTTACAACCCATTAATGTTCGGTTTTTCCAGACAACAATAGAGGAGGTACAGTTTTGTAAACTTACTACCCCACTCTAAATACTGAATTTGTTTGTAACAGAAAATTGAAATCAGTTTACCAACGAAACTCAACCTGTTAGCAGTTGGCTATCATGTACGGTTCAACTTACCAAATGCAAGAATCCGACATGTGTTCGCATTGTTATTTTATTTAATTGTAAATAAAGTGGTATATAACAGTGTAGTGTGTGTCATTTGTAAACGTCTCCAGGTCCCGAGGCTTTTCCATTTTTCATTCTTCATTTTCTGTCAGAAGTGATTTGTAGTATTCCGCCCATTCTTTATTCTGAATTAGATTAGTAAAGTAATATAAGTATATCTAAAATTAGAAATAAAATGTATTTATTGTATTAAGGAGAGGATTATTTTGGATTAACAACACTTATTTTAAACCATTTTGTTATTATTATTGTATTCAAATCAATTTAAGACTATCCATATTTATTTGGGGGCAACTAAGGGAGAACTGTTCGGAGAGATCAATTGCAGTCTTGTATTAAGACCATCCATATTCACGTATTAGAAGCCTAGACGCATAAGAAGATCTTGTTTGTTATTTGCCTAGAAGTTTATTTGGTTGATGATATTCAAATTGACGAAAGTTATAAATAAGGAGCTGTTCTCTACATCGGAAGTAGACAACCTGAAGGTGTGGTTTAGCAGTACTCCAAAACACTTAGCAAGATTCCTAAAGGATTCCATTGAGAAAACTATCCATTAAAAAGTATTATTATATTGGATTGTTACCTATTCCATCATTTTTATATTTGAATTATTCATTTAGAAGAAAGTGCTATACGTCCTAGTTAAACACCACATATAAATATATATATAATAAAACACAATTATTTAGTTTCAAAAAATTATAATGTTCACACACTACATATGTTTCGCCACACTGTGGCTTCATCAGGTGGATGAAAATACCTATAATATTTTCATACAGCTGGTGAAGCCACATTTCTAGGAACAAAAATGTCGTATGTGCAACACAATATAGTTGTAATAACTTTTATGTAGAACAGACGAAACAACAACTTGAAAATAGAATTACTCAAGTAAAATCAGAGTGTAACCACAGTCTTGTGCTTTGACAAGTCATTTTAACATCAAATCAAAAACCAGATTCTGAACATGTTCATATAATTTTTAAAGAACTTTTTCCTATAAACATTCACAATACGAACCACAACAAATAATGAAAATACTAAAACTGATTCTCAAAACTTCAGCAACTTTTATATTGCTTTTTATCATACTTAAAGAGAAGAATACAATGTAAAACAGAATACTATATATACACTAACTTACGCTAACCATAAGTCAGATTTATATTATTGTTACATTAGAAAACTATTAAAAACATTGAGTGTTTTTGTGTTAGTAGATATTTTTTAAATGTATTGTCTATAGCAAGTCTTTTTTGCAAAACAAATGTAATATAATGTATGTCATTCTTAATTAAATATAGGTCTGATTAAGGTCTTAATCAAGACCGAAACGTCATAAGCTTAAAATAGAGTTTTATTTATAATTTTTAAACTCCAAATTATGCCATACTGCAAGTAAGTTATATTATTTAATATACATATATTAGGTATATATTATGTATTCCCCATCTTTATAACAAATTGCATCTCATATGGCCTCTTTTGAATGTGCAACCAATACTACAAATTTTGTTATAAATAGTGAATTATACTAATAATTTGCATATGAGGGCATTGCATCTCTGAGCCTTAGAAATGTATTCTGCAAATACAAGTAAGCTGCTTTTTCCGATCCATCCTGTTTAAAAATTCTTTATGAGATCTTCAAGTTCAGTATGCAGAGATGGAAGAAGAATTTTGTTCATATCAAAGATATGTTAGAGCATTACATTATTCAAAGTTAACGACTTTGTAATGTGATTTTCCATCTCTGTTGTACCACAAATATAAGAAGCAACAGTACTTCGTATAACCCATCATCATTTTTTAATGAATTGCTCTAACAACCTTTATTTATTAGACATCTGTTGTGTGTTGTTTCACATTTTTCAGATATTTCCATCATATGAACAGTCGAGTAACCGATACGAACAGGATAATACTGCCTTGAGACTCGGTCAATGAACCTCTATTCAGCTGGGTCAAATTTCAGATTTAGCGACGCCATTAACTTCGCAGCATACTACAAGGAATTTCTCCTGTTTAAAGATTTGGTCAAGGTTCCCTTGTCTACTCTTGTACTCTCTATTTGTTTTGGAAAGTCACCAACTCTTATGAGGTCACTCAATCCCGTCTGATAAAGCCGATGGTGTCAGCCTGTGGTAATCTGAAGACTCAATATTTCTTTCTCTCTCTGGATACTCTAATGAAGGCTCGGTCATAGGTAAATCACAAAAATGTTCTATAAATCGTATAGCAGAAGAAATATTAATAAAATCTATTATGTCCCGCTTTTTTTGACCAACCTTCTTTACATGCGGTGAAAATAACAATCAGCTACACCTTATTCCAAAAAGAGAGACACGACATTCTGAACTGACCCAAGTGAGAGTTATTTATTATTGTACCGTACTATACACCGTACTACATTCGCTTTGTGCTATCAATTGATAATATTTTGACGTCTTTGACACTGTTTGTTTTCTAGACAAATGTATTTGTTTCATGTGTTGTTATTTCTACATTTACCAATCTGTTACCTTAGCTGTGGATTTATCTCAGAAGAACCTATATACAATTTAATTTGGTACAGGTGTCATATTTCAGGCAGATATTTAAATTTAATTTTACCGCCTAAAATTGATTTCACTAGTTATAGCTTGTAATTTGAGTTGGGGGTCTGTTCAGAATATCGTCTCTCTCTTTTTGGAATAAGGAAAACATTCTTAGTACGCTCACGGCAAACCAAGTTAATGCAAAAGAATAAAAAGCTGCGTTTTTCCTTAGACATGATCAAATTAACAGAGGAACCACTACAACGAACATAAGTCTTATCCTATTTATACACAAAACAATAATAGTATGCAGTTTTTGCAGTGGACTTTATTTTACATTTTCTCCTTGAAATGTCATTTCGTCACATATGTAACACAAGTTGTCTTCTTTACTAATAGATCTTGACTCAAGCACTCTTGGTTAACCAACTTAGGTTTACTTAAATCACATTCTTCATGTGTACCAACCTTATAGCACTAAATGTCCAGATATCATCTTGTATGCCAATCTTAAAGTACCTTTTATTTTTACATTTGAGTGTTTGGCAGTATAATGAATACACAGGGTTCATCAGCGCGGGGAAGGTATATCGTCATTTTATGAGAAAATATATTTCGAAGCGATTTTTTCCTATGATAGCCACTTATTAGAAGCACGTCTTAAAATTATTTTGTATTATACAGAGTGTTTCAATGGCTGACCATAGTTTTAGCTTTTTAAATAGAAGGCCCATATAATATGACACTTTTGTAATCCTCGTATAATTTTTAGTCAAAATGTTATAAGGATAGTATAGGCCTAAAATTTAAGGTTTTCGACTTATTATCATTTTTCCGAAAAATTCAATGTTTTTATAAAATTATATTTCACGAAAATGACGTATTAGATGGACACAATTTTTGGTAACATTGTTCATAATAACAGGTCCTAGTATAAACAATTTTATATTTTTGCAATTATTAATTGAATTTCCATAAAACTGGGATAAAGTTACATGACATATTTTTGTTTAAAAGTGATTTTTCTCAAATGGAGTATGGGTTCATTTTTCAAGTGCTTACTAAATTTTGCACCAAAAACATGTAAGACATTATTATTTTAAAATTGACCGTTACTGACCTATTGTCATTTTTTTTATATATTTTTGTCAACTTTATGTTTTTTTTTAATAGGGTCTTTTTGTACTGAAGGAATGTCAAAAATATTATTTATCAGCCCAAAGAGTTTAACAGCAGCGTTACCCTAAGAGAAGACGTCCTGAAACAGATGCCCTTAGAAGAGTAAGGAAAGCTGTCATTACTACTGGTAGTATTGATAACTCAACACCAAGGAAACCTAAATGTGTGGTTAATGATGAAAATCAATTAAAAATTCTTATGCCAACAATGTATAATCAATACGTTATTACCCATGAAAGAAGTCGTTTGCTGCGGATATTAGCCAAACCATCGTTGCAATAATCTTAAAATGAAATAAAAATCCACCATAACGAATACATTTAAATATTGAGTTACGCACCCATCATTTTAAAAGCTAGAAGAGTTCTCTGCCAATGGGCAGTAATTAAAATGAATGCCCGCGCAATTCTTTTTGATAGAGTGTTATTTGCGGAAGAAGCTGGTTTCCATAGAAACGGAGAGTTAACAAAAAAAAATTTAATTGCTATTCAAATAAAAACCATTACTTCACTAATAAATAGATCATCAACATAGGTGGGGCATAAATGTATGGGGAGGCATTCTTGGTGATTGGTTGATGGACGCGCATTTGTTTGAAGGCAGTATTAACAGGGAACCTTTTGAGTAATATCTGTCAAGCATTTAGTGGAATTACTAGAAGATATTCCGCTAAATTTGCAAAGAGATGTAGATACAACAAGACTGCGACTACCCACATCCTATGCTACAGACACGAAATATTTTAAAGAAATATTAGCTAGCCCATGGAAGCCCTACTGACTAGTCTCCTGGGTCTTCTTTTTATAGGGGTCCGTAAAAGAGCAAATAAACAGTATGCCTATAACCACAAAAGAAGTTATGAGGAACAATATTCGACAAACATTTCGAAATATAAGTATTCAACGCTTTATTAATGTCGATTTATCATTTCAGAAGCATGTTTAGAAGCTTTTAAAAGTGCATTTGAACACATTTAATGTTTACCTATTTTAATGTTCATATTTATTGTTATTTTATAATTTTATTCCACTAATTACTCATCCATTCACGAAACATTTCCTGTTTCTACACTTTCTAAAATCAAACTATTAATTTGTTTGGTTTTAATAGTAGTTTATACGAGTCAATAATGACAGTTATTATTCCCGAGAGCTGAATTTACCCGAGTCGCGTAAGCGGCGAGGGAGTAACTCGGCTCGAGGGAATAATAGTCATTATTGCGAGTTAGTATACACTACTTTATCGACGACTAACTGAAAATTACTAAAAAAGAATCAAAATAATTCACAAAAATGTCAGATTACTATATCAATATGAGGTTTGACGGTTTGACAGTTAGTAAAATGGCCGGACTTGTCTATCGTTACTACGACAACGTTAGGAACGTTATGTTCTTATTGGCGGAATGCAGGGAATAATGCTAACGTTATGGCCCATTATTCCCTGGTCGCATTTCATTATTCCCTCCGGGTATTATGAGTGTTACTATTAGCCGATAGTGATTAATATAATGTACCTACTTTATTGTGTGTGCCCAGTACATACAAAACTCATATTTCTAAACTCATTTTTAGAACAATTTACTATAAAATCCAGGCTTGGCAACTGACAAGCAACGTATTAAATGTTATCCATTCAATTATCAATTTCGCGGCAACTATCGTGGCTCACTATACCATATTCAAATGAAAAACATAAAATTTAGTAAGCAATACAAAAATTAACCGATATACAGGTGTTCCCTTTGAAAAAATTCACTTTTGGGCAAAAATATGACATGTAACTTTAATCCACTTTCCTGCAAATTTAATTAATAATTGTTAAAAAAATATATGTATTTGTGTTAGGACCTTTTATTATGAACAACTGTACAGAAAAACGTGCCCATCTAATGCGTCGTTTTCGAGAAATATAATTTTATAGAAACATTAAATTTTTCAGAAAAATGATAAAAAGTCGAAAACCTTAAATTTTAAGTTTATAATGTCTTATAACTTTTTGACTAAGAATTATACGGGAAATACAAAAATGTAATAATATATAGGTATTCCGTTTAGAAAACTATAACTATGGTCAGCCGCCAAATTATGGAACACTCTGTATAATATAAAATAATTTTAAAACATGCTCCTAATAAGTAGCTATCATAGGAAGAAAACCGCTCCGAAATATCTTTCCTCATAAAGTCACAATCTGCCTTACCCACGGAGATGACTCTTGCTGTATATAATATTATTAGATTAAAATTACTTTACTTCATATACGATGATTTTTGTGCATAGATAATTAAAAGGACTATGATTCTCATCTCCTCTTAACTTATCTAGTTAAACTAGAGTTTATGGTCTAAGTACTTAAGAACTTCCTAGTGCTTGCAAGAATATATTACATATTTACTTTAATGACTTCGGTTTTGTTTTCTCGTAGAACTAATAAATCCATTAGCAACATTAAGAGCGCGGTAATAACGGTAACAAAACGGTGACAATAAATTTAACAACACATGTATACACGAGACAATAAAAAAAGTAATCGTCATCCTACAAACGGCCCCTAAAAAAATTAATGGAACAAATCAAACACAAAAATCGGGCAGCATCCGGTCCATTTTCACGAGCACATTATTCACCCGGTGTCAATTGTGATATATTCACACCATTACGGATGATATTAATCGACAATTGGTGGCGCTGTTGCATCAATTGAACCGGACCGGGTCACTACTGAACAACATGAGGCAGTTAAATTTTATTTAAATCGACCGGAGACCGCACGGATTACAAAGATCAGAAATGAACTAATCGACTTACGAGGCGTAGCCTGTATATTGAAACGCCAACGTTAATTTGTCCAATTTGGATTCATGAATGTCCAAAACGGAAAATAGTCTAGCGGATGAGCGTACTAAATTTACTCAAGGGATATTCGCGGAACTCATTCAAAACTAATCACAAATTCACATCGGTCGTTCTGAAAAAAAACATTCGCGTTGTTATACAGGGCGAGTCATCTTCGCAGGTAAGGCCGATTGTGCCTTTACGAATAAAGATATTTCAAAGCGGGTTTTTTCTTGTGATAGCTGCTTATTAGAAGCACCTTCTAAAAATATTTTGCATTACACAGAGTGTTTCATAACTTGGTTGCTGACCATAGTTATAGTTTTTTAAATGGAATACCCTATATATTATTACATTTTTGTATTCCCTGTATAATCTTTAGTCAGAAAGTTATAAGATAGTATAGGCCTAAAGTCTAAAGTTTTGGACTTATTCCCATTTTTATGAAAATTCAATGTTTGTATAAAATGATATTTCTCGAAAACGACGTATTAGATGGACACAATTTTTTGTAGTATTGTTCATAATAATACGTCTTAATAGAGTCATATTATATTTTTGTCCAGTTACTAATTGCGTGAGCAGAAAATTGGATTAAAAGTACGTTAATACTTTAAAAGTGACTGTTACAGAGCTATTGTCGTTTTTTGATATAATTTTGCCAACTTCATGTTTTTATTTGAATACGGTATAGTGAGCCATGATATTTGTTGCAACATTGATAATTGAATGGATGCCATTTAATAAGTTGTTACTCAGTTGACAAGCATGATTTTATAATGAGTTTTTCTAAAAATTAGCTTAGAGAAATGATTTTTATACATATAGGGGGAATTAGAAGGAATCTTAGAGGTTGTATCAACGGTAATTAGTGAAAACGAAACAACAAAGTAACAATAAATATGTATACTAGAATAAGCAAAAATTATTTCAACAAGTATTCATATGAGTTTCCATTCACTTCTAAACATTTTTCCTGAAAAATGGATAGGTCGTGGAGGCTTTATTCACTGGCCTGCTTGGTCTCCGGATATCACAATATTAGATTTTTTTACTGGGACACGTAAAAGAGCAACTGTACAGAATACCTGTAACAACAGGTACATTTGAATTTGTGATGTTGTTATTATTATTTGGAAATTCTGTAAAGGAATATGTTTTTTACACCATTTGTACTTGTGCTTGACATGTCATGTAAGTTAAGATGGCAAATAAACTACTATTACTACTATTACTACTACAAAAGAAGCAATGCGGAAACACATTCAAGAAATATTTAGAAATATAAGTCCTCAACTTCTTCTTAATGTCTATATATCATTTCAGAAGTGTATTAAAAAAGGTTTAGAAGTGAATGGAAATTCATGTGAATACTTGTTGAAATAATTTTTGCTTATTTTAGTATACATATTTATTGTTATTTTGTAATTTCTTTTTCACTAATTACCGTTGATATGACCCCCTAATTCCTGTTTCTGCACGTTCTATAATTAAGGTATTAATTTGTTTTGTTTTAAAATTTGTTCATTGTATATTCTATATATTTTATGAAATATATTGCTGGCATAGAGTGTCTTGTATGTACAAATATCCAATTTTTGTATAAATATGTAGATATGAGGGACACTTACCCAGATAATAAAAGTAAAAGAAAAAAGAAGAGTAATGTTAGTCTATATATTTTTCGAATTCAATTTTATAAACAACTCAAAATCTTAAGCTAGTAATTTTTTTTTGTAATTCTATTATATCTATTTAATTTTTAGAAAAATTCATTATAAAATCATACTTGTCAACTGAGTAACAACTTATTAAATGGCATCCATTCATTTATCAACGTTGCAACAAATAACAATATATCGTATTCAAATACAAAATGTGACGTTGGCAAAATTATATCAAAAAACGACAATAGCCCTGCAATAGTGACTTTTAAAATATTAACGTCTTACATGTTTTTGATGTGAAATTACATACAGGGTGTTACATTTGAAGAAAATGGCTTTTATACAAAAATGTGTCATGTAATTTTAATCTAGTTTTCTGCACATGCAATTAGTAACTGAAAAAAATGGGCTTCTTTTAAGACCTCTTATTATGAACAATACTACAAAAAATTCTGTCATCTAATACGTCGTTTTCGAGAAGTATAATTTTATGAAAACATTGAGTTTTACAGAAAAATTGGGAATAAGTCCAAAACAAAAATTTTAGGTCTATACTATCTTATAAGTTTTTGCCTAAAAATTATGCGGGGAATCCAAAAATGTAATAATATATAGGCTGTTCCACTTAAAAAACTATAACTATAGCCAACCACCAAGTTATGAAACACTCTGTGTAATACAAAATATATTTAAAATGTGCTTCTAATGAACAGCTATCACAAGAAAAAAAACCGCTTCGAAATATCTTTACTCATAAAGGCATACTCGGACTTTCCAGCGGAGATGACTCACCCTGTATCTTAATACAGAATACGTGGAATAGTATATTGCATACCGAGGTGGAAAGTCTTTCATTACTGTCGAGATATTAAGTAGTTAGCCGAGACGCGAAGCGTCGAGGTTAACTTTATCTCGAGACAGGATAAACATTACCTCGAACTAAAATCTAATACTTTTTTCCCTTCTATAATAAATAACTATAAAATTGTATAGTTTGAAACGCTCATACGTATAAGAAAGTCGTGTGGTGGCCACACCTCATTTTTTTTCCTATGATAGCACCTTTTAAAATTTCATATTTTGTATTATACCGAGTGTTCCATATCTAGGTGGCTGGCGTCTTAGTCAAAAAGTGATAAGATAGTATAAGCCTAAAATTTAAGGTTTTCGACTTGTACCAATTTTCTGAAAAATTCAATGTTTTTATAAAATTATATTTCTCGAAAACGACGTATTAGATGGACACAATTTTTGATTAGAGTTGTTTATAATAAAAGTCCTGATATAAACATATTTCATTTTTTTGCAATTACTAACTGAATTTTCAAAAAAATGTATTAAAGTTCCATGATATTTTTCAAATGGAACACCTGTATATCAGTATTCAGTTTTGAACTTCTTACTAAATTTCCTACTAAAAACATGTAAGGAGTTATTATTTTTAAAGTGACAATTATTGAGCTGTTGTCGTTCTTTGACATAATTTTGACAATATGGAATAGTGAGCCATGATATTTAGCGCGAAATTGTCAATTGAATGGATGACATTTATTTAGTTGCTTCTGAGTTGACGCTTAGAGATATAAATTTTGTATGTATTGGGGGTAATAGCACAAGAAAATTGGACATATCTTATTTACAATATATTTTATACCAGCAAAATAATTCAAAAAATGTAGAATATGGCATAGGCACAATAAACAAATTCTAAAACCAAACACTACTTGATTTTAGTAGGTGTAGAAACAGGAACTGTTACGTGAATGAAAGAGTAATTAGCGGAACAGAAATTATAAAACAACAATAAATATGAACATTAAGATAGGTAAAATTTAAGAGTTAAAATTCACTCGTTTTTTTGAACATGCTTCCGAAAGGATAAGTCGACAATAAATAAGGCGTTGAGTACTTATATTTCTAATTATGCAGTGTATGTATGTAGGTTGTGTAAATAGAAATGTATAAGTGCGCGGATTTTGTAACGACCAAATACAGCACACAGTTTTCTTTATTCATGCAACATATAATATTATCAATGAAATCGATGTCGACCCCGTTAAGTAGGATAAGTAGTTTAAGTAGAACAATTATAAGGAGGGTACCCTAATTAAGGATTATATATAGTTACACATGTTAGTCGATAAGTTAGTCTAAGTCTAAGTCTTAGTCTTATAATGAGTCTTAGCATTATAGTTAGTCTTAAGAGATGAGTATTAGTAATGTACGAAACTCTGAATAAAACTACATCACACAACAAGTAATAGTTTTACTAACTACACCCGCACCATGGGCGTAGAGGGCCCAAGCGAGAGGGAACTTCGGATGACTTCGGAGTTACTTCGGAATTATTTGTCGAATAACTTCGTTTGTGGTTACAGGTATACTGTATATTTATATCTAATAATGATATAATTTCACATAATTTCAATATACACGTACAAATCATTGCAATAGTTATAATTTCACAAGATTTTCTTTTAAAAATCCATTGAAATCGAAGTTTATGCCTTCGTGTGGCCTCTTTATTCTACATAGTATTCTCTGTGTAAATCTATTAATCCACCTATGAAGCCGTGGATATCTACACTTCCACAAACGCTGAATTCAATAAAAGCATCTTCGGATATGCTTCCGATGGTGAATTTTGTCAATATAATTCAGAGGTTATTTTATGTTTTGTATTTATCTGTCATTTTGTATATGCGTTAAATCAAAATAGACATTTTGATTTAATGCATGCACAGAACCGATTATACGCCAATTCATTCTCTCTGAAGAAGGGACGAAAAATTACACATTATCAAGATAAATAGTATTATGTACATGATGTAACATCAATTAACAAATTAAGATGGGGTTAAAATTCATGTTGCAATAGAGAGATTAATATAACAACTTTTCGAGACTTATTGCCAATGTGCTTTACTTTTTGCCCACTTTTTACATTTTTATCCAATCCTTGTCGAACGTCGACTTTAATTCTATTATGATGATTGACCAACTAGTGTTTTCACAAAATAGGAGATAATTTATGAGCAATTAAAAATCTAACTAATGGATCACATCATTCAAAACTATTCGATTTTGTTTCTTCTATCAAAAACAAACTACTTCATAAAGCCTCTGATATGTATCGGCTTCCATCTTCATGAGCCAAAGTATTCATCGACGACACAAAGCGACCAGTCAGTCATATTAGTTAAGTAATTGTTAATTGCAGAGAAAACACTTAAAGTAAATCCACGCAAGTGTTATATATAATTTCTCAGTCAATATTATCAAGCGCGCTACTAACTTTTCACCTGAATGTGCTTACTTCAATTTTTTCCCAAACAAATTGTGCAATTACTAATAAAAAAAAATATGTGTGTGCACCACACGACTTTCTTATACGTATGTGCGTTCGAAAATGTGTATACAGAAGTTGTCTCAAATTAAGTTTTAAATTTTCTTTTTAATAAGATAAATCTATGAGTAAAAGTGTTACTTCCGGTCCGAATTTTGAAATATACTGAAGTTAAATCCAGCTCAAACTATACTTTTATTCTCTTAATAAATCACTGTAGAATGCATAAATTGAGAAATATTTCCAGTGTTGCCCCTGGTCCCAATATTGAACATCTTTTTATATGTTTCAAAATTTAGTGAAATGTATGTATAATGTATGGCGCTGTATTTATACAAATGTATGTCTGTGTAAGTTTCACCAGTGAGACGAATAGCAAAAGCTATAATTATTGTACATGTACTGACAAATAATGTATATGTTTATACATAAATAAAGTCTATCTATCTACCTATCTATCTATCTATACAAAGTATTTAAAGCTCCAAATGGAGCTTTAAATACTTTTGTATTCCACATAAATGTCTATATAATGTAAAATTTGCCAGTTATTTGAAAAAAAAACTGACCTATTTCCGGTACGAATTCCAAAAAACTTGATTTATAAAACCTTTCTAAAATTCACTTTTTAGTACATACTTTTGTTTTCTTTAGAAATATGTCTAAACTTAGTAATTGACGAGATATAAGTAAATATTGATTTTTTTACTAAAGTAAACTACTATTTCCGGTCTACCGATTTTACTGAAAATCTAATCAGATCTCCTGAAAAAGATTATACGCGTAAATATAAACTTTAATACTTGTAGCCGTTTAACCGCGATCGTTGTCACACACACACATAAATACACACAGAGAGAGAGAGAGAGATGTTTGCAAAAACCGCGTTTTCGGTATCAGGGGACTTCAAAACGTGGACATCGGCAAAAATCTCGAGGTGGAAAGTTTTCGTCGTCACAATACTTCCTTACACTCCAAAAAATAAACTAATAGTAATGTTAGAAGTGAAATAACATTCTGTAGGTCTTCATGACCATTTGTAGAACATATTTCACCACTTTGTGGATTATATGTTGTTTCAAAATCTTTGTAATTGCCCTCTAGTAAATTATGAGACTTTCATGTTTTCAAGAAAACTTTAACACAACAGCGATTAATTAAGTATAGAAGTACATTCCATATGTATTTTCTAACGATGTAAGATTTTCTATTGTTAAAATGGAAACCTTCATTCGATTATCGGTCGCCTCCAGAAAAATATATCAAGAAAACAAACGCCAGCCAACCGAAAAATATAATTTCTACAGAATGTCAAAACTAAAGCGAAAAAGAAACATTCCTGAACTAATAAAACTTTTCCTCTGTTAAGAATCACAAAAACGGAAAATGATTTATACTTTAAAGAAGTAAGCCATATCGAAAATGAACTTTACGTCTAACGAAATGATTGCACGACTGTAAATTACTTGGATTAACAATTAGCAGTAGCACAGCTTTATTTATTTTGAGTAAATATGAAAAAGGAAAGTAAAAGGAACTTCAAATATGAACAACTTTCCTAATTTTCTTCAACAATTATGAACCAAATTTTGTTATTGAGAAACAGTAGCAATCAAAATTATTTATAGCCTTTCATCTAGAGAAGTTTATGCCGCGATTATTTTGCATATTTATAACCTATTACAACTGTCACAAAATGATAATCATAATCTCTAAAATTTAAAAATAGTTTTACTTATACAGAGTGTTTGATATCGACTAACCAACACAAACTTATGCTTTTAAGCTACAATTTTTGTATTTAAAGTTTTTTGCTATTATACGACGACGCGCTTTCAACCCAGAAATCAAGAAGAACAACGACAATCGTGGAAGCCTGCGACTAAGAGCATTAATAACCTGTAATTTCGAATTCATATTATGTTTAATTTGATTATGTATTTAATACAAATTTGACGATTAATTTGAATTTGAAATCACATAGAAGTGAAAATTGTAAAACGTAAAAACCGCTAATATGCAAATGGCGGCGGCATAATATCATTAATTCAGAATCAAATTAAATAATAGAATCGAATTTCAATTCATTTTAAAAGTTTTAAAAACATAATGTTAAATTTACCATCTAGAACATTTTAAAACCAAATTTTACTATTCCTTAAAAATACTTTACACTAAATGAACCACCAAATTACTTTAAAATTAATTTTTCTGAGTGTTGAAAATTCTAATTATAATTTTCTACTTTTAGCTCTGATAATTATTTAATTAGGTAAATTTTTAACTTTAAAATCTCAACCACGGGTAATTTTTAAAATTAAAAATTTACCTAATTAAATAATTATCAGTGTCAAAAGCAAAAAATTATAATTAGAATCATTTCTATATTTCATTGTATTGGCAAATGAATAAATATTTTTCTTTATAATTACAAAATTTTACAAACATCTTTGTAAATATTGTAGCGATTAGAGAGAAAGAATATTCCATATTCGAAAAATAATGTAAAAATATAACTTATTGTTAAACGCTTTCCTAGCTATAGAACAGAAAACAATAGGGGAAGAGGGGGGGGGCAGAAACGGGTAGCTAAGAATAATAACTCGTAAGACATTTGTTTATTTAGTAATTATATTTTTAATACTATTAATATAAACACTAAAGTCTTATGTAAAGCAATAACATTAAATTAAATCCATACATGTATTACAAAAACAAACAAAAATGTAAAATCCAACATCTTGCAAAATACGGTTCTGCCCGAGGGTAGGGGCAGAACCGTATGGTAAGAGAGGCAAGAGCGGGTATGATATATTAAAGCTTGAATTCACAATTTCTACAGACAAAGTCATCCACATCGTTGTCAAGCCATCCCGTACATCCCTCATGTGCCCAATGTGGCTTTCCATGTGCTAGACATAGACCTCAAGCTCAGTTTATTGTGCTTTTCAAAAACACATTTATACTTTCCCATTCCTAAAAAGAAACTTATTGTATTGCATTACAAATAATTTATTTGAACGTTATCTACCTTTAGAAGAAGCCTCTTCCAACAGAGATCCGTTCTTCTTCATCTTCTTTATCCTATCTTCCAAAGTAGATTGCGAAACGTTGTAGGTTTTGGCAGCTTTCTTGTACCCTATTGCCCCAGACAGAACTTGCTCTATTACTTTCTTCATATCATCAGCAGGCCAATTCTGTCAGGTAAACTTTCTTTTGTAATTGCGTACCATTCTATCATTTCTACAAAACAAACAAAGTTATTAAAACGTTAACTGTTCTGTCGAATATTGAAAACATATACATTGCATATGGGGCACAATCGAGTACTGCCCGATTTTGCCCCTCCGGTTCTGCTCATTCAGTCTAATACTCAATCGGATGTAAATACTCAAAAGAACCTTTTTAAAATTATAACCGACAATTTTATTACTCAAATGTTCTGAATTGTTTTGAAGGAAGGTTCGCACACCACAAAAACTATTTAATTACTGTGACTTACATATATACCTTTATACGTAAAACGTATATGTATATATGCATGTGTTTGAGATACACACATACATTAAGTGCCATTGTCGATAATCGAACGCACAGGCACCGGTGTTTCGACCTATGAGGTCTCATCAGTGTGCGTGGAGATTCTCGACAATAGCTTCAAGACTTAAATCGCTGCCTATGTCATTTTCGCATGTTAAATGTAGTGAGAGTATCACAGCGACATCTAACACCCAAAAGATGACACGGAAAAAAACTATTTTCTTCAGTAAATGTAAATAAAAGTAAAAATACATCCTGGCATTCATTTTTTGTTCGTCATAATATTCGCCAAGCCCGACCAGACATGGGTATATGTGACCCAGCGTGAACCCCTAAAGTTGTGGCTACACACATGCAACAAAACGTCGTACCGAACTCCGTCGCGCAACACAATCTCTTCCAACAGAGATCCGTTCTTCTTCATCTTCTTTATCCTTTCCAAAGTAGATTGCGGAACGTTGTAGGTTTTGGCAGCTTTCTTGTACCCTATTGCCCCAGACAGAACTTGCTCTATTACTTTCTTCATATCATCAGCAGGCCAATTCTGTCGGGTAGACTTTCTTTTGTAATTGCGTACCATTCTATCATTTCTACAAAACAAACACAGTTATTAAAACGTTAACTGTTCTGTCGAATATTGAAAATATATACATTGCATATGGGGCACAATCGAGTACTGCCCGATTTTGCCCCTCCGGTTCTGCCCCACGTGCTGCAAATTTCCAAAGAAATATTATGTCGGTTACACATTAACTTGAAAACACATCGCTATCGCAAGCGTTTTCACAAGAATGCACCATATTTAATGATGTAATTCAGAATATTATTAATTACTTTATAGGTTAATTGTAGAATCATTGAAAGTAACGCAAAATAACATCACTTACCTATTAAAACACGTTTTTTTAAATTTTGATCGTTGTTATAACAACGTCCACATTCAAACTTATGGCCGACACTAGTGGTAATTACTTGAACAAACATGAGCTGACTGCGTCTGGCCCATGCGCACAGTAGTCATAATAATCGGGGTACCCGTTTCTGTCTCGCTACCCGGTCCTACCCCCTCCCCTTTCCTCTACATATAAATATAATACGAAAACCATACGAATTCAAAACAAGACTAGTAGATAAGCTATGACAGTTCTGGTGCAGAATACCATATGATTTAACGTAGGGGTCTAAATGTTATTCTTCTTCCCCACCAAGGGGGTACCCCTCACCAACACTTGAACTCCGTGACGCGTATACGCCCAGAACAAATTTGAACAGCTACTGAACAGCTTTTGTACAAATGCTGTTCAAAAATGCTACAAACAGCTTGTAAAGCTGTTCAAAAGCTGTTTATAGCATTTCAGAAGCTGTTCAGTAGCTGTTCAAATCTGTTCTAGGCGTGTGCGCGTTAACGAGTTAAAGTGTGGGTGAGGGGTACCCCCCTTGGTGGGGAATAAAAATAAAATTTAGACCCCTATGTTAAATCATATGGTATTCTGCGCCAGAACTGTCATAGCTTATCTACTAAGACTTAATATAGATGAAAATAGAGCAATATTTGAAAACATAAAATGACAGAACAACACATTACTGTAAGTGGTCAGTGTAAAAAAAAGATGTTTAACAAAGAAAGAAGTAGTAAGGGTTGGAGGTGGCTGGTCCGTGAACAAGAAACAGCCGAGCTGCAAAAATCAATCGAACCATGGACGACGTCCAAACTGGTCACCGTGCTTCTCCAACAGCGCATTGTAGTCAATCTTCCGTTCAGGATAATTTTAAACTATACAAATGTCAAAAATCGGCGCTCAACCATCTCACTAGTAAGAAATCATAAGTGCATATAATCAAGAGATCACACTATTGAAGCACACTCTAGCTTACTGACCATCAAAGTAAAGAAGAGAATTGTCAATACTTTTGCATTTCAGAAAAAAAATGGATACCAATTAAAAATCTAAAGTTTTGGAAGCGGCCAGGCAGTGTTCTCCATGTGACGAATAGAACTCTCATACGGTCAGCTCCTTCATGAAGTAAGTGGAAGGTAAAAGATGTACTCTCCCCGTGTAGAACACAAAGTATTGTTTTTCAATATTTAGTCGCAGTTTATGATTTAAACACCAACCTGTTACAAATTCAAATTTTGTTGCAGATGGAACGATTATATCGTCTAAATAGTTAATATATTAATATATTTTTAAGTCGTCCGCATACGCAAGAATCAAACAATTCAAAATACTCTATTAAGGCATTAATATAATATAAAAACCAGTGGCTCTAAGTTTGATCCATAAGGAACACCGGATGTAGGATAAAATTCACATGATTTGAACACATTGTAGAAAGCATAGTTATGTAGTGAAAAATGATTTTGTAAAGTATAACTTATTTATCAGCTTGCAATTTTCGATAAATATAATTATTACGAATTAGTTGTTTATTTTAAATATAGATTTTAATACTACAAGTATGTGAATGTCGTCAGTGCCATACATTTTCACATTATATTTAATATAATTAATAACAATTATTCTTTTCATATTCACGTTTTTAAAAATTTAACGCTAATACATTGACAAACAAAAGTGAAAAGTAGGTGCTTCATTATTGTTGTTAATACTAAATTAAAACACACAGCACATATCAACATTCTGGATAAATGATTCTGTTACTTAGAAATCCATTAAGTTATTGTGCAATTTACTAAAGAGCAAAATCATAATAATAAAAGGGCTGTTCTATAGACAAATTACATAATTATAATTAATTAAATTATGAGTTAACACAACTTTCCCCAAATACATTTGTTTAATAATATCTCGAGTGTACATATATCATAACAGGATATGATACACGAAACTACAAACATTAATACATTAATTTTTGAATGACTCATATATAAATTTAAAGGTCATCCTAATAATAAATGAAACAATTTATAAAAATAATAAATCCCTAATTGTAATATGTGTTAAAATTAACAAATATACACTGGAAAACGCGATAATTAGAAATGTTTGTTTGTTAGGACACCAATTATACTGTAATACCATATTTCGATTCTTATAGAACACCTATTGTTATACTTCTGTATTTTGCATTTCTTTGTATTTAGAGTATCGTTTACATATGCATATATTTCGTTTTGTTTTCAGTTCATTTAGGTAAGTAATATGTACAGAAATAATAGAGGGCCTTCTGTTTGCGGTTTTCAAAATAACGTCTAGATTATATATAACAGTTATGAAATAAACCTTAATTTATCATTTGATATAAAATTATTATCTCTGTCTATATCCCTGCTTTATTCTTCAATATTTCTCATGTAATAAATTAATGTTCATTTTCACAATATTATTAGGATTCAGAATATCTTCACGAAAAGTCGCCAGAGGTATGACATTCTAAGGATCTTCCACTTCCAGACTGATTCGATTTTTTTCTAACAATTCTGAATAACTTCATATTCCAGTTTCTTCCATTATCCTGATAGATTGCAGAAGACGTGACTAAAGGTGGCTGAACATCGTACCGTAATTCCGCCGCGCAACATTCCTTGTTGCGCCGACGAAGTTACGGTGTGATGAAGGTCTGACGTGCAACAGAACATCGTAGCGTAACATCATCGCGAACATAATGCCGCCCCATCTTCCTATTATCAGTTCATGAATGTTTCCGAAGCAAGATGGACATTGCGGCTGCAGCCTATATAGTTATGCACTTTTTGGTGAAAAAACAAAATCGTAGGCGAAGACGTTGATCCCAGACGCAATTATTATATCTGAAATGCTTGATATTCCACAAAATTACTTTTCCCTGATCAATGTCGGTAAAATTAAGAATAACGTCCTCCGTCCACTCCATACCGAATCAATATCTAATTCAGTCTCATACTCAATCGGATGTAAATACTCAAAAGAACCTTTTTAAAATTATAACCAATAATTTTATTACTCGAATGTTCTGAATTGTTTTGAAGGTAGGTTCGCACGTCACAAAGACTCTTTTCTTAAGTAAATGTAAATAAAAGTAAAAATACACTCTGGCATTCATTTCTTGTTCGTCATAATATTCGCCAAGCCCGACCAGACATGGGAACATGTGATCCATCGTGAACCCCTAAAGGTGTGACTACACACATGCAACAAAACGTCGTACCGAACTCCGTCGCGCAACATTCCTTGTTGCGTCCACACTTGATCGCGACGGTGTTGCCTTGCGATGTCTGTTGCATGTGTGTAGGCGCCTTAAATTTGTACCCTTTTAAAATCACGTTCATGTCTCTCAACTTATTTGCTACTACTATTGCTAAATGGCTCGACCGATATTGCAATTTTGTGAGCTTGATCACGTTTTGATCCGTAAACTGAAATAGCGGTATAATATCCAGTGACATAAACACTGCCGCAATAAAACCGTCTTCTGAAATAAACTTATTTTTCGGTAGATGACTTGGAGCCTTGTTTAATATAAGACGAACGTTTTTGACGCCCTTGCTTTAGGCCTAGATAAAAAAAAACTCATGCCAACCTCAAAACATATAAAACCATTGTCTAAAATTAAATTATGTCATCAATCAAGATATCAAGTTTCTGCAGAATTTGGATATATTTGAAACTCTGTTATAGAATAATCATATTAGTTATTAGTCACTGCTTTTAACATTTCAAAAAAATTAGGTGTGGCCACCACACGACTTTCTTATACGTAAGCGTTTCAAATTATAGAATTTTAAGAATTTTTTTTACAAAAATTATTCAAAATCCTATTCTAAGTACTTCTATTATCTTAATAAATCTCTATAGAATGCATACTTTGCAAGATAAAAGTGCAAAAAAGTGCTCCTAGCTAAGAGTAAAAGTGCTACTTCCGGTCCGAATTTTGAAATTTCATATGTACAAAAAATATTACAAATCCAGTTTTAAATACTTTTGCACTCTTGATAAATTTATATAGAATGCATAACTTACGACATATTTGCAAAAAATCGCTATTCGATAAGAGTAAAAGTGGTACTTCCGGTCTGAATTTTGAATTTTTTTTTACACAAAAGATATTGAAAATTATGTTCTAAATACTTTTATATCCGTAACGTAGTTGTCTAAAAAGCATGACTTGCGAAATATTCGAAAAAAACTGATTTTTGATAAGAGTAAAAGACCTACATCCGGTAGGAATTTCGGAAAACTTTTTAAATAAAATTATTCTTAATTTTAATTTTAAGTATATATGAATTCTTTATAAATTTGTTTAAACTTAGTAGTTGACGAAATATTGGCAAAATTCGATTTTTTCGCTGAAATAAACTGCTACTTCCGGTCTACCGATTTTACTGAAGAACTAATCAGATCTCAAGAGGGAGATTATACACGTAAATACAAAATTTGGAATTGATATCTACAGCGGTTTGACCGCTATCGTGGTCACACACACAGAGAGAGACACACAGATAGAGACACACAGAAATTTTTCTAAAAACCACTTTTTCGGTATCAGGGGACTTCAAAACGTGAATATCTGCAAAAATCTCGAGGTCGAAAATTGTCATCATCACAATACTTCCTTATACTACGTATAAGAAAGTAAAAAGTGCTCCTCGCTAAGAGTAAAAGTGCTACTTCCGGTCCGAATTTTGAAATTTCATATATACAAAAAATATTGCAAATCCAGTTTTAAATACTTTTGTACTCTTGATAAATTTATATAGAATGCATAACTTACGACATATTTGCAAAAAATCGCTATTCGATAAGAGTAAAAGTAGTACTTCCGGTCTGAATCTTGAATTTTTTTTATACAAAAGCTATTGAAAATAATGTTTTAAATACTTTTATACCCGTAACGTACTTGTCTAAAAAGCATGACTTGCGAAGTATTCGCAAAAAACTGATTTTCGATAAGAGTAAAAGACCTACTTTCGGTAGGAATTTCGGAAAACTTTTTAGATAAAATTATTCTCAATTTTAATTTTAAGTATATATGAATTCTTTATAAATTTGTTTAAACTTAGTAGTTGACGAAATATTGGCACAATTTGATTTTTTCGCTGAAGTAAACTGCTACTTCCGGTCTACCGATTTTACTGAAAAACTAATCAGATCTCAAGAGGGAGATTATACACGTAAATACAAAATTTGGAATTGATATGTACAGCGGTTTGGCCGCTATCGTGGTCACACACACACACAGAGAGACACACAGAGAGACAGACATTTTTTAAAAATCACTTTTTCGGTATCAGGGGACTTCAAAACTTGGACATCTGCAAAAATCTCGAGGTCGAAAATTTTCATCATCACAATACTTCCTTATACTACGTATAAGAAAGTAAAACAGAACGTTTTGTTGTTCACCTTTATAAATATATGTACATACGTATATTATCACACGAGATGTCTGTTTTTTGATGTTCGTGCGTAAATATTCCCACGTTATAACAAATCAACTGTAATTTAACTTAATTTTTAATTTCTAAACAAAACACAAGAAAGATATTTAGCCTTCTTTTGAAGCTATCGAATGTAATTATTCTTTAATCTATTACTCCATAATTTCTTACTTTGAAGGCGCTAAAGAAAAAGAATTGTGAATACGTCCTTAATAGTGAAAGGAAGTAGGGCGTGAACCAATTTTTTAAATAAACAGATTTTTATTCAATCTACGAGTGTAACGATTTGAATCTACAATACCGATAACCGCGATAATGTTCATTTTTTTGTTTGATCGTCTTACCTTAACGCTGCTCTGCTCTTGGGTATGTATTAATGTATAATAAATATATTAATACCCTAATCTGATTTTACTAATATTATTGACTGATATTGTGTGCTCTATTCGAATATGCATAGCAGTTCGACCGAAGTAAGAAGCTATTGTGTGTTTAAAATACTTTTCTCTAACAATAGGATAATTCACATTCGTGCTCTTGGTTTTTTTTTTTTTGATATTCCGCAGACCATGTTTAAGATAAAATTCCTTTTGTAAACAAAAATTGTCTAATAATCAGTTATAACTAGGAGTCCGGTATATAATATCTAATTCTTTAGCAAAACGAATGAATGCCAGTTATATGACTGCACATATACTTAGGAATGGATTGAAATGCTGAAGTATTTCAATGCCTCAAACTACAATTTTGCAATCGAATTTGGACTTGCTAATTTACGTGATATCAACAATAAACTCTATGAAGGCATCCATTAATGTATTAGAAAAAAAGAAGAGGAAAGGAATCCAATAATATTATCGGATTATTATTGAATATTACCAAGAGAAGCATTATTATTCCTAAGTTTACATGAAAATCAAAAAAATTAAGTTTTTTTTTTCCATCTGCTGTCAGAAATTTTCTGCAATTCGTGCTTCTTTTTAAACCTCGAAAGTGATCTGTTAATAAATTGAATAAAAATTACACGGGCAACTTATTTTCCGTCTCTTATATACATATATATGTACCAACCAGTCTCGATCCATTTTCATCTCTGCCTTTTTTCGGTGATTTCCTTGCTTCGAATGTCATGAATTATTAAATACCGATACCAAAATGAGTGGTATGTGTGCCGTTCAACGGAAGAGTTTTCTGAGATCACGACCGCCGCTCTAGGAATCGCTTCGCATTCACATTAGCATTGACAGCTGAATCCTTAATCTTCGATGAATTCATTTGTTTTACTAAAGTCGCACCTTATTGGTATCTCGCATTCGAAATTTATTCAAGTCGTCTTCTAATTCATGCCGTGGACTTTAAAAGGCTACTCTAAACCTATGTATATACAAATTTTACTTGCAATAACAATAATTATAATCATCATTTATTAGTCTTCCTGAACGGTAATATATTTGCGTATGTATTATGTAATATGTAAATATGAAACAAGATAATACTAGTAATTACAAGGACTCTTCCAAAACTAAGTTTCCTCAATAATATATCCAATCAATAAATATAAATCCAACACAAAAAATTCTTGAAAATTGTTTTTGCTAAAAAAACTCGCCTCTGAAAAGGTAACAATTTAATAGAACTTATATGAGTTACATCCTTAATTCTAGACAGCTAGAGTAAGTTTACTTCGAGATAATAAACGCAAAGTATATAGGTACACGCAATATCAGCCAAACCATCTTTCTTAATTGTATATAGATAGATATATTTATATTTTACCAATGCCATTAATTACAAACTAAACTATCGCTAATAATGATCAATAATACTAATGATAATTCATGTCAATATAATCCACTAGTTATAATTACCAATTGAACGAATATTTTTATCCATGAATTACGATTAAAATGTTCAAATATATCCCAACTGACTAATATTGATAACTATTACTACAACAAATTAATTAATTAAATAATAATGTTTGTGCATAATATTAAGGATACTTCTATTAAAAAATCCTGATGTATCAGGTACGACATCCAATTTAACCACATAACAACAATGATTTATGTTTTAAATGAGCGGCAGAAACAAAGAGAATGGTAACGTGGAATTATGTAAATCAAATATGAAAATGTAAACCATTATGTGTTCGGCAGCCCTAGTTACGTGTTTTTATGTACTTTCTTCCAATATGGCAAGAATGTGTATGTTGATTAATTAATGTTGTAGAATAAAATCTTATCTTAAGACTCTCAATTCCAAAAACCCATTTATATCGACACATGTCCAGCACTAGTGGTCAGTAATGTATTGTGTATTGTGCAATGCCAAAAAGTCAGCCAGGCATATGAGTAAAAACATTAAATTATTTGTGGTGTAGAGTTTGATTAAAAGAGCAAACTAGTAGCAAATTGTTTTTGGAATTAAGTTTCTTAAGGTAAGACTTTATACCAGTGGCGGCCCGTGATTTTTTGGGACGGGAGGGCACCGGGGGTCTGAGTGTTTAATATCAAAAATTAAGTACAGACAAAAAATAAACTCAATATGCTATTGAATTAACTTGTTTGAAAATAAAATCCATCCGCCGTTCCTTACGATCAGCAAAATGATTAAGAACTCATTCATTGAAGTTTGGTGTTGATGTCAGTAATTGTTTTTCAATGGAACACATTGCTAAGACACATAGTCTGCTTTCCCGCATGGTATTTCTAGAAAATGTTTTTATTCTCTTCAAAGTAGAAGAACACCGTTCACTTGATTTTTTCTATTTTGCACGCCCCCAGAGATTCGCAAAATAGCAGAAGACAATTTACAAAATCTTTCGCCAACATAGTCTCGACATATTATCAATAACAAACGTTTGTAACAGTTGTACTATTCAACCTTGGAAGTAAATTACAATAGTAGCATCAGAAAACTTATCATCCAACTCTGCTTAACAATTTATATTGTTAATTAGTAAATAAAATGTTAGCATGTGTGCTTTTTATTTTTTGTACAACCTCTATTGCACATGTTTGTTACATTAAAGGCTTACATTTTGACATATAAATATAATTTGGTTCCATTTTTTTTTTTTGTTACTAACGTCAAAACAACAAAATTATCGTGCGATAAAGAAATACTTTTGCAACCAAAACGAATGTCGTAAAGTGAACTTTATAGCACCGAAATAGAAAACAGCATTTTGCACATTACACCCACACAACCAGTCTGATAAACCGTAAGAGCTGCTGTTGAATTTTCTCGTCACGGTTTTATTTGTTTTCAAATTGTGATCTTCTAGTTTAATCAATAAATCTGGTCTAGGGAGACCTAGATTTTTTAATTCTGTCTTAATGTTACTAACGCAATTCATAGTTGCATTTGCACCGATAGAAATTACAACATACACTCACCGCTGTATATTACATACTGGACCGCCAACCGGACCCGGCATCATAGAGTAGTGCCCCGCCGCCTACATATATACGCGCGCTACCCGCGTCAGTTTCATCGCTCGATTTCTAATACAGACGGGGCAGTCGCGTGAGATGCCTCGGAGCCTACGTCAGACTGCGATTTTTAAACGCGCTGAAAAGACGGACTGTTACTTCCGAAAACATATTATTTGTCATCAAACAAATCAGAAAAATTACATACAAATTAGGTATTTATAATTAATTTACCTGTTAAAAGAAATTTGTCATGGGGGGGGGGGGCAGTGCGCCGTTGCCCTCCCTGCAGCAGCCGCCACTGCTTTATACTACATATATTATTTAATCAACATACACTTCCTTGGCTATAAAACACGTGTCAATGGCTACCTAATAGTTTACATTTTCGCATTTGATTTAAACTGTTCCACGTTATCATTTTCTTTGTTTTTGTCACTCCTTTGTCATTAAACACATATTTCAGCTTTATCTACGATGTAGTGAAGTTGAATGCCGTCTTTGATAATGATGGCCTGGTTTCTTGTTTGTCATTTTGTGATTAGATTGCTATTTTTTTTATCAATGAAGCCATGATTTGTTATAATGACAGATTAGTTTAATTTAAAGAACTGCGGTGCCTGTTGTAGTTAGAACTGCAGCCAATGGCAATAAAATAAAATTAATTCTTTCGAATTAATCAAGGGAAAAAACTGCAATCCCAGCAAATCTGAGTTTATTGTAGGTATATACAAAGTATGTATAAATTAAACTAAGCTGTAGAGGCTTCATTGTTAAAAATGACTAAATGACAATTATATTATATATTTTGTAGAGTCCATCGGAAGATTCTTGATTTATCAAAGACGACATCCAAATTTACCATATGGTAGACAATACCGACATATTACTGTGGTATTTTTCCTCTTAAATAAATAAATAGACAAATAAAGAAATCAAACAAATAAAAGGTCAACAAAAATAAAATACCAGCACATTTATTTTAGATAAATATAAATTTACATATTTGATATAAATTATATTTTAATATTTCAACAGATAAATACAGAATAATCCACTAATTTATATAAATATATATATATAATTTAAATTATCGCATAACAGTGGGTATTCAAATTGATGACTATGCAGTAGAATACACATCAATGCAATATGGGTTGCATACCCGTAAAAAAATGAAAGCACTAGCAATTAAAAATAAAATGGTATTGAATATTATATAAAACAATGTTAAATAAATTAGAGCACAAAAATTGTGTTAAATATCATACAAAACTTGATGCTCAAATACTGACCTCAGTCTAAAAAAGGATAGGTAACGATTTAAACATTATTAGTAATTAATAGAAAGTAGGTCATTCGGTAATGCATTCTTTAGCAGTAATAATAAACGCAGTGAATAGAAGCCTGCATTCAGCATATTGCGATAATAATAAACACTACGGCTAGAACAAAGGTCTCTATACATAAATAAATATATTCCACTCATTTCACAGTCACTAAGATCAATTGTATTTTCTTCCGTATGGGACATGGAAATGCATACAAAGGTATATGACTTATTTGTTTTCGATATACACCAACACATCCAGAATGTAAATATTGTGGCCTGGTTCACTATTAAAAATAAAACATTATGTTGGGTATGCGATTTTTCACTGATATCCAGAATAAAAGATATTATTGAATGCACATCCAAACATGCGATTGGTACACAATTTCCTTATATATATATATATGCTTCAAGAGATTCCAAGCTAAAAATAAATAAAACATTAGTCAGTATATAATATAGTACAGCTTAAGAATACCTACAGATCGATGAAATCAATCGATGTCCATTGGATATGCAAGTATAGAATATGTAAACAACAACAACGGTAACATGGCGGAAGAAAGGTCACATGACCACGTGACATCGATAGTTACCATAACAAACACGGAGGGCGCAGTAGATGAAAATTTAAACTGAACAAAAATAATTTGAAACAAAATAAAGCGTTTGTCAAATGTTGAATGGTATATAAAGGCGTGCATCTGCAAAATAAAAGGAGTCCATCCGAAGATCTCCAATACTCAAGAAGAAAAGAAAAGTTAAACCAGTGCTCCAAGTGTTATAAAGAAATAAATAAAAATAAAAATCTAAAAAGGCATAAACGCCTTTAAGATCCAGACGTTGCAAGAACAAAACGTGTGATACGCTTCACAGACGATAAGTGCGCGCTATATACAGTAAAAGCGCGGGATATTATTATTCGACTTCACAAAGTCCGCCATAATAAAATTTCCAGAAGGATGGAAGGCCCGGATTATCAAGAAGAATTCGAAATGACATACAATCAAGAAAAGTAAGTACAAGCACTATCAAATAAAACTCCATCTTGCAATCCTATAAATAAATAAATAAAGGAATCTTCATGTGTGTGATATAAAATTACCGGATAGCAACAATTTATAGAATATTATTTTAAATATTTAATAAATCCTTCTTTGAGTAAGCCTTAGGTTGACGTGCGAATCTCAAGTTAAGGCGATTCAACGGAGTATCAATAATTTTATCCGGATAACAACAATTTTTAGAATATTATTTAAATATTTAATAAATCCTTCTTTGAGTAAGCCTTAGGTTGACGTGCGAATCTCAAGTTAAGGCGATTCAACGGAGTATCAATAATTTTACCCGGATAGCAACAATTTTTAGAATATTATTTAAATATTTAATAAATCCTTCTTTGAGTAAGCCTTAGGTTGACGTGCGAATCTCAAGTTAGGGCGACTCAACGAGGCGTTAACGCTCTCATTTGAATAACAATAATTTTGAAATATTATGGGAAACATCTAATAGTTCTTCATTGTTTAAATCTCGATTTTGACGTGAGAATCTCAGGTCGAGATGATCCAATGGGGATACATCGGTAAAAAGTAAAGAAAGTGAATTTAGTAATTTCCTTGATTTGTAAGCATACATGAAGAATTAGTGCAGTAATTTTTACAATTTTCTTAAGGAACAAAGGATTTGCAAGGTGCTTGTACTATTGATGAAAAGAGAACACATAACAATAAAAATAAAGTAGTGTATTGTATGATAATAAAATATTATTCTCCATGTTTTTGTAAATTTATATTATAAAATAAAAATAAGTTGTGCTGACATTCACTATTTACTTATTTATACCCATCCCAAAGGAGAACATAAGGAAAGTAAACATCACTATCACAGCTAGAACTCACAATAAGCAAAAAGCTGCGACACATTCCCCGTCATAGAGAAACAAAGAAATTCACCTTTAGACCCTGAGATTATCAAAGAATATCAATTTATTAATTTAACTATTGGTTACCAACCATAGTAGAGGAGGTCACAGCATTAATTTGGCGCACAACGTAAAAGGGCTTATCGTTGGCCAAGATTAGATTTGGCACCCATACGTAGTAGGCTTATCGTTGGCCAAGATTTGATTTGGCACTCAACGATAAAAGGCTGTGTGAATTTATTTTCCTTATAACGCCATAAGCACACTATATTCTCCTATTGGGACAGGGTGAATAAGAGTTAGAATAAAAACATAAAAATAAAAATGGCTGATAAAAATAATAAGAATAAAGGCGAAAAACCTGAAAAGGTTGAAGATAAGGAAACAAGACCACAGTTTACCAGATACAGAGATAATTCTCGCAGCAATCGTTCAACTTCTAGTTCAGAATCAGAAAAACACGAGTTGGAAGGTGATCAATTGGAAGAACCGATCGTTGGAAGTACATCTCTCAAGAGAACAACCGAAAAATCATCGGAAGATAAAATTGAAAATTTGCTTCAAGTTCTATTATACAAAATGAAAGAAAACAATGAGAATTTGAAAGAAGAAATGAAATCAAACAATGAGAAAATAAATGAAAATCTAAATAAAAAATTGGATCAAAATAAAGAAGAAATCAACTTTAAAATTGACAAGGGATTCCGAGATCTTAGATCGGAGACACTGCAGCTAAATGCCAATTTAGAAAACAAAACAACACAGTCTGTGTCAGGTTTAACTAAAGTAATAAGGGATAATGCAAGAAAATGTGAGAATACATACAGATCACTGATAAACGGAACAAATGACAGAATGGAAAAAACGAAAGGACGATTTGAAGAAGGAGAATCATTAGAAAATAAAAAAATAAACACCAACGCAATGAACAACGAAGAAATTACGAGGAATATGCCAACCCATGAAAATGATGCACAAACAGTAACAAAAGTCAAAGAAGCCTCCACAATAATACATATATGGAGAAGAACCAAATACATAGATTCCAATAAGAAAATTTTGAGAACACACTTGGATACGTTTTTATATGAAAAAGAAGATAACGAAAATTTACATGTATACACTTCATGGCAGAGATCTGAAATACTCATAGGAGCAGAAAAATATACAGGTTCATGGAAACGACAGGCACTTATTATACAAATTGGAAAATTTATAAAGACACACAAAGAAGTCAACACACTGAGGGGCACCGAAGAAGTTGCACTGATGGAAAAGGGAAGAATAAGAATAGCAACGGAATTAAATAAAGAAAATCAAGTAACACTTTACCACTCAATAAATACACGCTCATGTAATCAAGAAGATAGGGAACTTAGAACACCAACGACGTACATCGAGGATATACTTCGGCATAACAGGAACATTATTGATTTTCGCCTCAAGATTTTGGGAAAATAGATTCCAAACAAATACGAGGAGCACGGCGGAGGATAAACAGGGGACCTCCGATGGGACATGGCTATCCCACTCCAACCTTAGCCAACTACGACACCCCAATCAAAAAGAAAATAAAACACAAAACATGTACAAATATGAAGATCTAATGAAGATTACCACTGAACTACCACACATATCAATCAAAATTGGGGAAGAAAAATAGAAGCATTACTCGATAGTGGATCACAATTATCGCTACTCGACTACAGCGTCATAAATGAAAATTTAGAGAAACAAGGACGGTATATTCCTATAAAGAAGATTAACTTCATTACAGCAAATAAAAAACCTTTGATAACCATTGATAAAGTTTTCTGCATTAATGTTAAAATTAATGATTTAAACCTACTAACAGAATTTGTAGTAGTACATAATTTAAATTGCAATTGCATATTGGGAATGGACTTTTTAAGTCAATACAGCACAAAACTGGATATGAAGGACAAGACTTTTCACATAAGAAATATGATAATTCCATGGAGCGAAGAAGCACCAGAAAAGGAAATTTTAATTAATAATTTATATGTAGAAGAAATAGGAAAGGAACTCACGCAAGAAATGATTGACAATTCATATGACAATAAATGTGCGCATCTCGTGAAGCATCCAAAGAATAAGGACTTCACATCAAAAAGGGATGGTACAAGTATAAATTGCAATGAAAAATATAAAAATCATGTGAGCAACCTTTTAAATAAGCACAAGAGACTATTTGACGACAGTCCTGGCTTGGCAAGAAATTACGAGCATAAGCTCGAGGTAAATGAAAAGAAACCCTTCTATGTGAAAACCTATCCAATTCCCAATAAATACAAGGAGCAAGTGAAATTAGAAATGAAAGAAATGCTGAAGAACAATATAATAGAAAAAGCAGAATCGAACTTTATCAGTCCAATTGTCGCTGTAAAAGAGAAAAATATAGAAGATCCAAAAGAAACATTATCAATGAAGTGCACAGATGCCCAGTGGTTTACTACAATAGTTTTAAAAGATTATTTTTGGCTGGTAACATTGAACAAAGATACAAGAAAATACTATTTCTTCAAGATAAATTCCCCGACTGATCTGTGGCAGATAATAAGATTTTATATATGCATATCAATTGTAGGCTTAATTGATGCCACACAAAAGATATTGAACCCACTCGAAGAAGATATTTCCAATTTATTATATATTTGTATATGTTTCATTTTAAATAAATTAAGTACCACTTTTCTATTGAAAATGAAAGGTGTAAAACTCAAATTAAGGTATCAAACAAAAATGAAGGGAGTAAAGTTTAAAAATAAAACTCACACGATGAAAAATATGAACCCACAAGAAATAAGAAGGGATAGTTTCCAAAACTATATTATTTAAGTTATATAAATAAATATTAAGAAAATAAAGAGGGATAGCTCCCAGGATTATATTATCTAAGTTATATAAATAGACATTAAGAAAATAAAAAGGGATAGTTCCCAGGATTATAGTACTTAAGTTAGAATAAATAGGTATTAAGAAACAAAAAGGGATAGTTCCCACATAAAAATATAGTAAATTTAGATGTAAGAATATTAGCAAGGTAAAAGATTAAAAATACCATTAAGTAAAGAAAAATGCAATATGCACATTACATTCATAGTTAACTATGGCATATCGACAATTTTCTTAACTTGGGATATGCTGTGGTATTTTTCCTCTTAAATAAATAAATAGACAAATAAAGAAATCAAACAAATAAAAGGTCAACAAAAATAAAATACCAGCACATTTATTTTAGATAAATATAAATTTACATATTTGATATAAATTATATTTTAATATTTCAACAGATAAATACAGAATAATCCACTAATTTATATAAATATATATATATAATTTAAATTATCGCATAACAGTGGGTATTCAAATTGATGACTATGCAGTAGAATACACATCAATGCAATATGGGTTGCATACCCGTAAAAAAATGAAAGCACTAGCAATTAAAAATAAAATGGTATTGAATATTATATAAAACAATGTTAAATAAATTAGAGCACAAAAATTGTGTTAAATATCATACAAAACTTGATGCTCAAATACTGACCTCAGTCTAAAAAAGGATAGGTAACGATTTAAACATTATTAGTAATTAATAGAAAGTAGGTCATTCGGTAATGCATTCTTTAGCAGTAATAATAAACGCAGTGAATAGAAGCCTGCATTCAGCATATTGCGATAATAATAAACACTACGGCTAGAACAAAGGTCTCTATACATAAATAAATATATTCCACTCATTTCACAGTCACTAAGATCAATTGTATTTTCTTCCGTATGGGACATGGAAATGCATACAAAGGTATATGACTTATTTGTTTTCGATATACACCAACACATCCAGAATGTAAATATTGTGGCCTGGTTCACTATTAAAAATAAAACATTATGTTGGGTATGCGATTTTTCACTGATATCCAGAATAAAAGATATTATTGAATGCACATCCAAACATGCGATTGGTACACAATTTCCTTATATATATATATATGCTTCAAGAGATTCCAAGCTAAAAATAAATAAAACATTAGTCAGTATATAATATAGTACAGCTTAAGAATACCTACAGATCGATGAAATCAATCGATGTCCATTGGATATGCAAGTATAGAATATGTAAACAACAACAACGGTAACATGGCGGAAGAAAGGTCACATGACCACGTGACATCGATAGTTACCATAACAAACACGGAGGGCGCAGTAGATGAAAATTTAAACTGAACAAAAATAATTTGAAACAAAATAAAGCGTTTGTCAAATGTTGAATGGTATATAAAGGCGTGCATCTGCAAAATAAAAGGAGTCCATCCGAAGATCTCCAATACTCAAGAAGAAAAGAAAAGTTAAACCAGTGCTCCAAGTGTTATAAAGAAATAAATAAAAATAAAAATCTAAAAAGGCATAAACGCCTTTAAGATCCAGACGTTGCAAGAACAAAACGTGTGATACGCTTCACATACGATAAGTGCGCGCTATATACAGTAAAAGCGCGGGATATTATTATTCGACTTCACAAAGTCCGCCATAATAAAATTTCCAGAAGGATGGAAGGCCCGGATTATCAAGAAGAATTCGAAATGACATACAATCAAGAAAAGTAAGTACAAGCACTATCAAATAAAACTCCATCTTGCAATCCTATAAATAAATAAATAAAGGAATCTTCATGTGTGTGATATAAAATTACCGGATAGCAACAATTTATAGAATATTATTTTAAATATTTAATAAATCCTTCTTTGAGTAAGCCTTAGGTTGACGTGCGAATCTCAAGTTAAGGCGATTCAACGGAGTATCAATAATTTTACCCGGATAACAACAATTTTTAGAATATTATTTAAATATTTAATAAATCCTTCTTTGAGTAAGCCTTAGGTTGACGTGCGAATCTCAAGTTAAGGCGATTCAACGGAGTATCAATAATTTTACCCGGATAGCAACAATTTTTAGAATATTATTTAAATATTTAATAAATCCTTCTTTGAGTAAGACTTAGGTTGACGTGCGAATCTCAAGTTTGGGCGACTCAACGAGGCGTTAACGCTCTCATTTGAATAACAATAATTTTGAAATATTATGGGAAACATCTAATAGTTCTTCATTGTTTAAATCTCGATTTTGACGTGAGAATCTCAGGTCGAGATGATCCAATGGGGATACATCGGTAAAAAGTAAAGAAAGTGAATTTAGTAATTTCCTTGATTTGTAAGCATACATGAAGAATTAGTGCAGTAATTTTTACAATTTTCTTAAGGAACAAAGGATTTGCAAGGTGCTTGTACTATTGATGAAAAGAGAACACATAACAATAAAAATAAAGTAGTGTATTGTATGATAATAAAATATTATTCTCCATGTTTTTGTAAATTTATATTATAAAATAAAAATAAGTTGTGCTGACATTCACTATTTACTTATTTATACCCATCCCAAAGGAGAACATAAGGAAAGTAAACATCACTATCACAGCTAGAACTCACAATAAGCAAAAAGCTGCGACACATTCCCCGTCATAGAGAAACAAAGAAATTCACCTTTAGACCCTGAGATTATCAAAGAATATCAATTTATTAATTTAACTATTGGTTACCAACCATAGTAGAGGAGGTCACAGCAATATGTATTAAATGACAAACAAGGGACTAAACAAAGAAAAATGTAAACGTGGAATTGTGTTATTAAAAGTAAAAATATAAAGTTTTAAGTGGAGAACAGTCGTGTGCCATAAGCTAAAGTTGGATATTGTATCTGATAAATCAATGATCTTCTGTTGAAAGCTACACGATGTGGACGGTTGTTCTTCACCTCAAAGTTTATATTTCTATGTTCATTTGCTTCCCTATTTTCATCTTTTTATGCTTTGTTACTTGCTTGTCATTTAACACATAGGCGGCATTGTCTTATATGTATAAACATTCTTTATAAATAAATTTATTATATTTGTAAATCTATTGTAATTTCATTACATTTGCATAATATATAATATATCTAATCCTTCGAAACAGATAAGCACATAAAATTTGCCCATTTAATTTGCTTGATGAGAACTATTCTCTTTTAGTCTATTCATTGGTTACCCTGCTTTTAATTTCATTATCAATTGAACCCACTTCAAATTATATTTAATTCTTAGTAGCATTTATTTTTTTTGTTTAATATATCATTCCATTTTCATATGAATACGTAACAAATCATAACATTTTGCAGACCAATAGAACGAAATAGTTTAAAATTGACTTGCGTAATTATATTAACTTATAAAAAATATAATTCTCGGATTTTACACTAAGATGCGATAAATATTTTCTAGTCCGGTGATTCAAATATTGTAATATATACACAATTCTAGATCCATTAATTAAAATTTTAGGCTTACATCATTAGCATTTGTCCCATCATGTTTTTTTCACATTCGTTTTTAATTAATTCTTATAGTATTGAAATTTGATATTCTTAACAAATTAACCACAAGATATATATTTACAGTTGCGTGAGTCACCATATATGAATTTGTGAAACAGAGCATTTTTTATACATAGATTTACAGACATTTGATTGTATAATATAGAAAAAAAGAAACGTTGGAAACCACAAAAGCTAAACTTTACATATTCTTTTCAATATTATGTCAAATTATTTCAAAACTTACAACACAATGTCCTCGTTTCTTTTAAATAATAATCTTAATAATAAGAAATATAGTTATAGTCCACCAGTAATAATATAAAATGTACCAAGATTATATACAAATCTTAATTTACCGCTCAGCACATATAACTTGAGCGGTGAAGGTCATATACGCAAAAGACAAGGGGGAGAGTGGTAGTAGCGAGGTGTACACGCAATCATTTGTTACAGCTGTATCCATCTCTATCGTGCATTCTCTCTCTTCTTGATCTGCGCCGACCACCGTCCAATCAATGTGGTGAGCTGTACATGCTTAAATATACAGCTTGAGCGCGCGGGGTATGATCACCCGATGCCAGTCGATATTCTTCGGACATATATTCGGAAAAATGATCTCCGCCAGCTGTTTTCGCCAGATATAGATATTTAATATTTACATCAGTTGTAGGTTTATACTTGGCACTGTTTGCGTATAATATTTCATAATATTATTTTTCTTAGTGGTTGCTCATTTTATCCATCGAAGAACGAAAGTTTGTTGTAAAATGTTATCATCGTGGTCAATATATTCGACAAAACATGCTTTCTTTTCAAACGCAGTTTGAAAAAACTATTGCTTACGGGACAGTGCGCCACACAAAATGAATTTATTAACTAGAGTAATTATTTTATTTTTGAATGCATAATTCTGCTATAAATGTATTCAACTTATTTTTCCAGAGTTGTTATTTCGTTATATTTACTGGAGAGAATCTCTAATTTTAATTTCTATTTCAAGGGTCGTTTTTATATTATTTTATGGTATTTCTGTTATACTTATTTATAGTTTTTTTTTTTACCATGAAATTTCTATTTATTTATTTTTCTCTAGACATCTTAGTTTATTCTGCAGATTTTTTAGGCGGGTTGTTTTTATTTCATTCTAAAACCCAGTTGTACTGCTATAACTTTTTACACAACTACATTATTATTTAATTTCATAAGGATAATCATAATTACGTTATAAGTATTACAATCTTCGCGTTATTATCGACTTAGTTATCTAAGCAATCATCACTTAAAGAGAATATTTAATTTGTTCTTTTTGTCAATCTGCGAAAAAATAATCAGATCACTATGAGTTCGAATATGAGCAGGCAATGCTAGTATGTTGTGCCGTAACTCTAATATGTATTATCGGACCACGTTTAGATGCGAGTTTACGTATACCATCGGGTGATCATACCTCGCGCGCTCTTGCTGTATATTGAGACATCGAATAATTTGTCATATATTTTAAAAAAGGCAATTTCAACTTTTAGGAGATTGAATATGAATTTAATAAGAGCTTATAACATGCATTTATCGAAAATATAAGCAGCAGTTTCTAAGGTAATAGAGAGGTTGCGGTGTGTATTTTTCGTTATGTTAGACGGCCATTTTGTACTTACAATATAACGTAACGTAAATTAAAAAAATTGCGCTTGCGGATTGCTGGTGCACGTTAAGTTTAATTTGACAGATGTATGTTTCACATCGCACAGCATCGTCTTTATTTACAATAAGATTGTAGCAGTGGTCAGATTCGGGATCATATAATGTGGCTTTCGTGAATTTCTCCAACGAATTCGTCATTTTTTCGCACCTTCCAATTCAAAATAACTGTTTCGTTGTCACACTTCGCACTTATGACAACAACAAAACAGCTGTTCGGTGCATTAATAGACATGCGTCTTTATACCTACTATTTTCTGATTGGTTCCGATATTTCTAGAAATAACGTCTAAAAACTCGTTTATACGGTATAAAATTTTATAAAATTCAGTGTTATAAGTTATAAGGGTAATTTTTATAACGAAAAATACACACCGCAACCTCTCTAATAAGGTTGGATAATAGCTCTTATAAAAACGTAAAAATCAGATATCAACGAACAGAATATTTAAAAAAAATACTAAGTGTCAAAGAGGAGGTACCAGAGATCAAACCCAGAACAGCAACAAGACTAGGAAGTGCGCAAGATATTTTGCGAGATATTTGCAAGAAAATTGCTTTACGGTAACCAAAAGCGTTTCAACTTTCCGAATTTTGAAATTTTCAATAAATATTTTAAATTATGCTTTAAATAATTTTATACCTTTAATAAATCTAGTAGATATTTGCATAAAACTCCTTTTACAATGTCGAATTAACTGTCTCTTCTTTTGTGGGCACAGTTTTCATGTCAACGAATATTGCTTTAATACGAAAACAGTTTCTGTTATTTGTAATTTTTTTATTTTCTTATAGAAACGACAAAGAAGAGGATGAGCTTGAGATGCCAAATGATAGAAAAATATAGATTAAAAATGTTAAGAAAAGCAACTATAGAGTTTTGAATGCTCACTGGCATTAAATCACACACACACATAATTGTACATAACAATTATTTTTATTCACCTCGCAAGATGTTAAAATTATTTTTGAAGTGTAAACTTCTTTGGGCGCGTTGCGTTGATTGTGGGCACTGAACAAGACTGAGCCGTCACGCTCGGCTATGTAACGCTCGTTCGGGTAAAGTCGGCTCGAGTCGACTAAAGGAATGAGAGAAATATATCATATAGATGTATTTAATTTCAATTAAATTGAAATTTAAATGAATAAATAAATTCATGTCCCCGAGCAGATTCGATCCCGAGATCTCACGGGTAAGAAGCCGGCACGTTAGCATCAGACCAGCGCGGGACACGTAAGCGAGTGTTCATATTGTCTATTTATATATACACGAGACTATATATCGCGGCCGCGGCCACAGCAACGAATAGAGCATTGCTTTAATTGCTCATTATATACGAATTTATAAGCATTTAATTCTTTTCTATTACACAGGATGGATGCAGAAAATCAAATCGATGGCAAATTAAAACGAAAAAGGGAATTGTCTAATGCGCGCGTGAAGAAATATCGTCAAAAGGAGCACACTAAATCTCAGCAACTGAATTCGTCGATGCAGGATGGCCCTAATGTAATATATAACGAAAAAAAAAGTTGGATTTCGTATTATTAACCTCGCCTTGATGAAGTTTTCAATTCTGCCGTGTGGTTTTAAGCACACCCATTTTATTGTTATTTTTATATTTCTAGGTTATAAAGTGCGTTTTGTTGTTTGAAGCATAAACATATAACCTATACACACATGTTTCAATATAGTGATGAAAATCGTTGTTAGTAACTTCAATCTTGGAGATTGGTAACACAAATTTCTTGTACATTTAGCGCTTTAAATATTTGATTTTATTTTTAATTTGCAATAGCATTTAACTAATGTTAGTAATAATAATTTAATAGTAATGCGTATAATTTTTAGGGTGCGCAGATAAGCTTATAAAATTCTTACACAAGAATTTAACGAATTATATGAGAATCTAAGGTGTTTTTAATTAATTTCATAATTGATTATCTTATCTATATGGATAATCAATTATGAAAAGAACAATTTAATGATTCTTTTTGTAATTTTAAACTTATTTTTATGTATATCAGAGTCCATTAATAACTACGCGTACTCAAATCAATGTTCGCAAGTGACAATATAAATAGAACACGTGTTTCTTAAATTCACAACAGAATGAAAATATTGTTCATGACGCGAGAATGACTTGGAGAACATTGATAAAATCTAGGCCAGTACTTCTATTTCACTTTTGTAATTAATTAAACAAGTATTCTTGTCATTATTGTGCGTGCGTTTTCTTCTTGACTAATATGTAAGTAATTTATGATAGGTATTTTACTTTCCAGATATATTTATCTTAGGCTCCTCTTATAGCCATACGTATACATCTATTATCTTTTGCTTATTGCTTTTCATTAACGTATATAATTTTATGACAATTATAATAATTGTACCATTAAATATAAGGTTTGGTATTGACATATTTGTGAAAACCACTTTTTAGTTACCAGTATAAAAAAGTAAAAAGTTTATAACAGCAAAATTTTTACTAAGTAATACGTAATAGAATTGCCCCATTGCCGGCTTGCTTATTAACTGTTAATTTGTTTATATGATATAGTAATTTGAGGAACCATTTGTGAACGGTTCGTATAATGCAGTGGTTCCCAAACTTATTTTGCCTACTGCCCACTTTGAGAATAAATTATTTTTTAGCGCCCCCATTTTTTCACCTACTCAAAAACCACTATAACTTCAAATTAAATTAATTATTGTGAGCTATATTAGCGGAGATTAAACATTCATTCTAAACGAGACTTTTACTATGGGTTATAGTAAAAGTCTCGTTTAGAATGAATGAGTTAACTTGAGACCTGAGCGTAGTAGGTAGTACACAACGGCGCTCAGGTCTCAAGTTAACTTTTACGGGCTACACCTGCCAATGAGAATGATTATTGAAACGCAACTTTATAGTATTCAGACAAAGTATCTTTTATTCAAAATTCAAAATAAAACAAACATAATCGATTCTAATATAAAAACTAATGTGAAGGATGAATCTGATGCTGTTTAATAAGTTTGTTGATATCAGGTTCCAATTTACTCAAGAACAGCCGCAAGTCACCACGTTCGGTAACATGCAAACGATTTCTCTTTTTAGTAAGCAGCGTTGCTACAGCACTAAATCCACGTTCACACAAATATGACGATGGGAATGCTATCAAGAATCGTTGAATGATTGACCACAATCCAGGGTACAATTGCGGGATCGGTTTTTGTAGCCAAAATTCTTGGTAGCCATTTTTGAACTTGATTTTTATTTCCTCGTTCGTTGTCAATTCTATAAGTTCTTCTTCCAGATGTGGTGATATTGCTGTGTTGACATTTGAAAACGGATCCAACACCCAGTCTGGTATTTCCAAGTTCAAAATATCCTGGTATCGTTCGGTGAAGTCAATGTGGAGCTTTTCCAAATGTTGGCAGTAGGCAAACAAGTCGTCGTTACTGCAGGATACTGATAAATTCGGAAAATTATGAAACTCACGTCTGCCCATATTCTTTTTGTGTAGAAGCAGTTTGGCTGCGAAAGCAGCAACGACATTTTTTGTTTTAATTAAATTTAGTTCATCGCCTTGCAGTTGGAGATTCATGTTGTTGAACAATTTATACAGGTCTGTCATGTAAGCTATATCATTTTTTGATGTAATGAGCTTGTTGCGCAATTCTGTATCTTTAGTTTCCAAAAACTCTATCACAGAGTCAAACAGGTTGTAAAATCGAGTCAGACAATTGCCTCTTGATAGCCAACGAACTTCGGTATGAAACAACAAACGGTTGAAATCTTCGTCATTAGTAACACAAAGCTGATGAAATAATCTATCATTCAAAGAGCAGTTACGGATTTTATTGACTGCTTTGATGACATATTGCAGTGATTGAAATAGTCGTTCACTTAAATTTCTAGCAACCAAATGTTGTCTATGAATAACGCAATGTACAGCAAGGACATCTGGAATTTTATTTTTTACGTACGCTATGAAGCCTTTATGGCACCCTGTCATAGCCGGAGCGCCATCCGTAGCAACTGATATAATATTTTTCAAGGGAATCTCTTTCTCATCACAAAACTTTTCCAATGTATTGAATATGGTTTCGCCTTTTGTATCGGTCTCTAAATTTCTAGCAAACAATAGTTCTTCACATATTTTCTCATCTTTAATAAACCTCACGTAAGACAGCAACAATGCTTCATTAGTTGGTAAAGTGGACTCATCGAGCTGAATTGAGAATTGACTAGTCCTCAGATGATTGCACAATGATTCTTCTATGTTTCCGGCCATTTCATCAATTCGTCTTTGCACAGAATTATTACTCAAAGGAATTTTTCCGATAATATCTGCGGCCGGTTTATGAAGCACAGTAGTTATTACTTCCTTTATTGCTGGCAAAATTAACACTTCTCCGATGTTGTGTGGTTTGCCTTTTTGAGCAATTAACAAAGAGATGTTGTACGAAGCTCGAAGTCCGTCGTCATCTTGCTTAGCAGCCGCCGAAAAGAGTTAAGAGCTACACTTGGCCGAGTATTATGCTTCTTCTCTAGGTCTTGAAAATATGCTACATTCATGTCTTTTATCTGGATGCATTTTATTCAAATGATCTTGAAGTCTTGAAGGCTTCATTGCTTCATTCGAAAATGTTTTTAGGCATAGAAGGCACAAAGGCGACGATGGGTTTGTAGGATTTTCAATGAATCCGAATTTAATATATTCCGCACAGTATTGCCGTCTCTTCTTTTTTACTTCCGACATTGTTTTGTTTTGAGAAATACGTAAGTATAAGTGTTGAACTTAAGTACTGCTTATCTATTACGCGCGAAACCGCAAATGAAAATAAAATAAATATTACGTTGTTTATATAGGATTGCATAAGCAGCACCCACCGACAGGAATAAGACAAACATGCATAAACTCGTTTATCTCATTCGACGCTCAATCGTACTCAACAAGTAAGAACAAGTATTCTATGAACCAGCCGATTGATACAGTTGCCTTTTTATTTGTTTGTTTGTGTCTCTTTTCGTTTCGAAACGGAGCGACCGATTGATATGTTTTTTATTTTATTTATTCAATAAAACAGGACAGATATATGAACTACTCGGAGAGAAATATCGAACCGAGTTGGTTTGAGCAATCTCTTAATTAATATTAGTTGATGTTCACAAGCTGTAGTCGAGAGTAGGGATGGGACATCGGTGGGTAAACATCGATATCAAACATCGATGTTAACATCGTTGATCAACATCGATGGTTGCAAAATATCGACTACCAAACATCGATGTTTTTAAACATCGATAATTATATTTATAGATTTATTTTTTGGCAGTTTAACAAAAACTTTATTATAACTTAATTAATTTACGTCCTTAACAAAATGATATAAAAGATATCACTATTCAAAAAAAATAATAAAAGAAATATATACATTTATAATATGTAGTTAACTTTAGAAACTACTCAAAAAAAACTATATAAAAAAACAATATTATGCAATTACAAATGAAACAACCACATGACTTAAATCGTCTGATACTTAAAAAATATATACATTTACGTGTATCAAAGCTTTTTAAGAGAACGATTTTTATTTGGCATTTTATAGTCTTGCATTTTTTTTTGACTACGCTGGCAAATACCGAGATACATATGGATATGGTGTTATATTTCTGATGTGTCATCTTGCATTTAATACGTGTATCGTCGTGTATGATTGTACGCACTAGGGAATTTCCCGAAGAAGTATACATCGGTAATGTCTATCTCCCTTCTTTTTCTATGAAAATACGTTTACCTCCTTCACTTATTCTGCATGCATACATAATTTAACTTTTATTCTGCACATTAAAAGTACTATAAATTTATGTATTTAATTATATATTATTTAAATATTTATACTGAGTAATATTTAAAAGAGCCTAAAATGAAATATTCGAATTTATATGATATAGCACTGTGTAATTTAAATACTTCTTTTATTCGTAGACAATTTTACATCCTCGTAGCCTGTATGTGAGCTGTTAATTTGGAAACATTTTTGTATTTGTCAACAGAGGACGCTGTTTTATTTTGTGATTAGTGCAAATACATTTTGTCAAGCTTAAAAGTTCGATGTTCACTATATTTCTTCTAACATCGATAGTTTATCGATAAATCTAAATTGCAAACATCGATGCAAAAACATCGAACATCGATCCTAAAATATCGATGTTCAATGAACATCGATGTTTATCGCCCATCCCTAGTCGAGAGTCGAGAGCTCAGTCGGTGTCTAAGAGTCCTCCTAGATTCTAGATGAAATTACAAATCGCCCCCTAAGCCTTTACACAACGCCCCCATTTTTTTTCTGGGTCTCTTACCGCCCCCCTTTAGACCTGCAGCGCCCACAAGGGGGCGTTATCGCCCACTTTGGGAACCTATGGTATAATGTATAGTGTATACGTTTTGAACTGTGAATTCGTGTAAAAACGTGTAAACAAATTATTTTTTGGATAATAAAACAATTTTATGAGAAACACATTTCACACACACGCATCGTAACACACGTTCAAACAACGGGAAACATCTTCATTCGCTTTTTGCTACGCTACCCTGTGTTTGATTATTCTTTGTCGAGTCTAAATATGAAGTATAGCTTTTAAAATGGCTTTAGGATGGGGAGAATGTTATTGCTCGGAGATAACCTCTTTATTTAACTTATGTTCCCACGTGAAGCTATTCAACATTTCGACGAGAGCGAACACACCTCATTCAACGCTATTCGAAGGTGACGCCGAATGACTTTTTCACCATGTCTTTATCAAGTGAAAATCTCATATCCATATTTCACCATTATCTAGATCGGTAGGTCGATCCGTTTCATATATTTTTCCCATATACTTCCACTTCATTTTCTTCTCTCCGGAGTCCAATAACCATCTTATCCACTTTCCTTTTTCTTCTTTTTGCATTCACACGCGATCCTCTCACCATAAAAATATTTAAAATCTATATTACAACTAAACTCGACACGCTCTTCTATCAACTTCGAACGTCGGCTGCTGACGTCGACAATGTTTATTAAAAGTGCTCTGGGATATTCTGACGCATTTCAATTCAATCAAAATAGGGAATATAAGAAATTAAGAAGTGTTAATTTTTCTTTGAAAATAACTTAAGCGGATAAAATTTATAATCTTCTTAATTAACACTGGTAATATTAATTATCAAATTTTATCTATAGGAAGACGATGTACGTGCGAAAGCTTTAAACATCTTAAATTGGAGCAAGTCCTAAATAACAAATAATATGATTTGTGCATGGTAGGCCAGGTATTTTATGAAATAGAACAGTTTTCTAAGAAAGAATTATAATTTTCTCAATTAACACTTCGCTAAATTCAGGGTGTGAGTTCAAATCGGTGTGACGTGAATTGGACGTTCGAAAACTAGTCGCGGACACTTACACGCGAAGTAATGCGCTACATACGACAATTAGACGAACGCTAATTTGCAATGTTATAACCTTAGACCATTTATACATATAGACACGCCGTTTTCCATCCGCCTTGAATACGAACTGAAGCAAACATAAGGCTGTTGTTTAATGTCTAACGTCCGTTTTAACGTTATAGATACAGTGTTAATATTGATTAAATCGTTCTAATTTTAATTATGGTACATCCAAAAATTTAATGGCTAAATTATGTATAAAAGTTCTGAGCAGTGTTCATGGCACAATTTTCAAGAATTACAAAGAACACATGTATGACCACGATGTTGACAATAATCATATTGTAAACTTAATTAAAATAATTAGTTTTAATTGTTGTAAAATTAGGCTATATCAAGGTGAATGCATGAACAGATATACTAATAAATTAAGAAATAAATTAAATAAAACAATTTTGTTTTCTGGACAATAATTGAAAATACAAAATCATTTTTATAAGTATTAAGTAAATCAATGTTTTTTTACTTTCCTATACGTAGTAAGGTAGTATTGTGATGACGAAAATTTTCGACCTCCAGATTTTTGCAGATGTCCAAGGTTTGAGGTCTCCTGATTCCAAAAAAGTGGGTGTCAAAAAAAATTCTCTCTCTGTGTGTGTGTGTGTGACCACGATACCGATCAAACCGCTGTAGATATCAATTCCAAATTTTCTATTTACGTTTTTAAAATCTCCCTCTTGAGATCTGATTAGTTTTTCAGTAAAATCGGTAGACCGGAAGTAGTAGTTTACTTCAGTGAAAAACTTGAATTTTGCCAATATTTCGTCAACTACTAAGTTTAAACAAATTTATAAAGAATTCATACGTACTCAAAATTAAATTTGAGAAAAAATTTATTATAAAAGTTTTTTGAAATTTCTACCGGAAGTAGGTCCTTCACTCTTATCGAAAATCAGTTTCTTGCAAATATTTCGCAAACCATGCCTTTTAGACAGGTACGTTACGAGTATAAAAGTATTAAGAACTTAATCTCCAATATTTTTTGTATAAAATTTTTTTCAAAATTTGCACCGGAAGTAACACTTTTATCGCATAGCGATTTTTTGCAAATATGTCGTAAATTATGCATTCTATATATATTTATCAAGAGTACTTATAAAAGTATTTAGAGCTGGATTTGGAATATCTTTTGTATAAACAAAATTTCAAAATTCGGACCGGAAATAATACCTTTACTCTTGGCGAGTAGCATTTTCTTGCAAATATCTCACAAGTATGCATTATGCGAGATTAAGAGACTAGAAGTACTTAGAATAGGATTTTAAATAATTTTTGTATAAAAGAATTTTCACAATTCGGACACATTTACTCAAAGGCGTATTTTTTTAAGAGGATAAATGTATTTAAAGCTTAATTTAGAACAACTTTGCATAATTTGAAATTCATATATGTATAAGAAAGTCGTGTGGTGCCCACACCTCATTTTTTCTTAATAATAAATGTATACCACAAATTACTATGAGTTTGATTTTTGAATAACCAAAAGTAAATGGAATTGACTGGTCTTTACAAAAATTTATAGTTATTTGAGGTTAGTACGATAGGGTACAATAAACGCAATTTCTGGGTTATATATTCAGATTTTGTTTTACAAATATTCTTAAAATATCAAGATTATAATGTTTTTAAACAAATATTCTTCAAATAAGAATATTGGGTCTTTTAGTAAATTAAAATGAAGGCTTTTCTTTACTTTTGTAGTACAAAGGCTAGGTATGTAGTTGCATCGTGCCCACGCGTGACGTCACACGCGTAGAATTATGTTTGCTTCACTGCTTGATAGTTAAGGCGTGTCTATATGTTCAAATGGTCACCCTGTGCTATTTTATTTAATTATTTTATTAACGCTCGGGTTGCAGATATTATAATTCCATGGCCTTATTTATAGAAGTGAGCAGCGTACATTCTTCGGAAAATTAGCGTTTATTCATTTCAGTGATATGTCAATACATATTTGTTTTGCTTGTTTAAAGTTGTCTTGTTAGATTTGTTACCGACAAAAAATCTTACTCTACGTTACTTTAAAACGATTTCCTCCACAAAGAAAGAACTATTGCATAAAAGACATGTGAAAGTGTGAATATTTTCATGAGAAACGCTGCTGGCGAAGAATACATACGGCGGCCACAGTGGTCCGAATCGGGGAAGCTTGCCCGAATGTCGAAAAATCGAGTTTCAATATAGCGATTTCTGATGGTCAGAATAGTTGTAGTGGTATATTTACCATTGTTTTTCACCAATCCGACGGAGTGCAGGTGTTTGCAACTGCCTTCACAGCTGATTTCGGAATTGAATGTCATAATTACATATTTCAGTTTTACAAGGATCATTAAAAAATACTTTTGCCGACATGTGTATTAAAAACTGACTATTAATTTCTTTAAGTTGTTTATTTAAGTGTATGCCAACTCCTGTATATGTTAACGCATTATCTAGATTAGAAAATATTTGTATTAAATTTAAGAATAATTGTGCAGTATAATCTTTTATGAGTAGGACTTGTTTTTATCACTATGCGAACGTGCAAATATGTGGGATCTGTAAGGTGAAGAAAAGGGGGATAGCAGGTGCGTCCCGGAGAACGAAGAGATATGGAAGTCGACAGGGAACCTTCCAGCGAAGCGGTCGACAGTATCTTGGACCGTAAAAGTAATAGAAGGTTCCCGATTTATATAGAAGTTGGCCGAGATCTTCATGCAGGGCGGTCTACAGCATCTTAGACCGTAAAAATTGTTTAATAGTTTGTTTTAGAGACGGCAATATTTAAGCATTTGTAAATGACTTGCTGATAATGATTCAACCTGATATTATTAGCGTTGTATGTTTATTTTGAGCCTAATGTGTTTTCTCATTTATGTATATGTTGTTTGTATTTATATATGTAAGAAAAGGCGCCTGAAAACAAATAGTATATATGTTATGTTATTTTATAGAAACGGTAATATTTGAATATTTGTAACTGATTTGTCGATATTGAATTAGTTCTGAAGTTATTAGCACTGTGTATCTATTTTAACTGAATTTAATATTATTTTCCACATGTTGTTTATATTTGTATTGGCAGATACAAGTGTTGGCTTTTAATAGAGATGTTATTTAATTAAAATACCTTTGGTTTGTTCTTTGTACCGTTTAATGTACGAGGATTATTTTTAAGGAATGGCAAGTATCTCGCTACCTGTTTCGTTCCTAAGATAAAACACGAATCTTATGTTTATAATGAGCTAGTTAGGGAAAATTATTTTGTTTTTCATTTTATTTTAAACAGTAGATTAAAGCCGGGCTTTTGTGTAAAAAGAAAATAAAGGTGTCCTTGTTTCTTTTATAACAAAACCGTATTTAAAAAACAGATCTCCTACATTATTAGGTGCAATATTATATAGTTATTGAACCTCATCTAATATTATTATAGTATACCACCATCCAGTTATGCAACTGTATTATTGCCAAGAGGAAATAAAATGAACGTGTTCGAGCGTAAATAGAAACGAGCAAAACTGTTCGAAGACTATTGAAATTAAAAAGGATAACTCTTAGACGGTAGTTTGAGATTTCAGTAGCAATATCCGTTTTAATATCAGGAACTGTTTTGGCGCACTTCCGTTTGTTAGAAGCAGCATATATGACAACAATTGGCACCTTCGATTAAACGCACCAATATTAAAATATTACTTTAATTTAAAAAGATAATTGTGTATGCGAAATATTCGATTAATCCTTTAGTATAATAGTGTTTTATTTTTCCATACATATACATAAATTTTTCTAAATTTGAGTGAATAAATAGAGCAGAACAAAAAGAATACTATAAATAAAAAGTAGAGAATATATACATCTGTAAGGACTTTAAATAAAATTTCTCAGAACAGTTGCAAGCTACGCATTACTATGGCAAAGCAAATTGGAAAATATGAATGACTACATACAAGATTGGAAGAGAAAATTAAAGGACCACCTTTAGAAAATGTAAGAGAGCCGAATGTCAAAGAAACTCTATATTACCGATCATAAGAACAGATGCCCTAGAGACAACATATGAAAGGATAAAACTCCCAGTATACGTATAGCATAATGAACATCGAAAGTATGTAGTTATTTTATTTTATTTCATTTCAAAAAGTAATTTCCAAATATATAAGTTTGTATATACCTATTCAATAAAATGAAATTCAATTGAAACTTATAAAAACGTTTCTACTTCTATAATTATATAATAATAAAATAATCCTTTAAGAATTTTAAATACGATTTTGTAGGTAATTATCAATTGTCTTGATATTGCTACTTCCTTGTAGCAGGCAATTATTTAAGGATGTTCAATTTTTTTCAGCTCTTTGGCAAGCACAAGGTCGTTTTAGACAACCTAATAAGACAAGTAGTTACAAATATCCAGGGTACAAGTTTCGATCTTGCTTTCACCTGCCACTATAGCAGGTCTAGTGTTAGTGTTACAGTGCTGCAGTGTCAATCTGCATATTAACAATGACGCATTAGTGTCATTTTATTAACAATTTTTCTATTTATAAATGTCTTTATCTCTATATGAATTTTTTGTGATATAACACTATAATAATAAAATGCGATTATTTTGCAGATATTGTTGTGTGCTGTACCAGCAACATAATTTATTAGAATAATGATAATTTTTATTATATTCGATGTACTAACTTATTTCTTAACAGCACGTACTTTGTAAGTACGCGTGAGTTCTAGCAGTGTATTCAGCCCCTCCTTCTCCTGGTAAACCTCTTGCTTAGTATTATTCTGGGACAAGGTTATAATTTGTTGTTAAAGAAAAGTCCAAGTTCATATAAAAATCATATCTGTATAATTTTGTTCAAATATCAACTATAGATAGCATCGCTATACTATATCCACATTAAAATTAACAATACACGTAATAGAAAGAAAACATTTCTACCACCTTTCGGTTATAATGTTTTATAGAATATATATTTATAATTGTACTCATAAGAAAATTATCCTGTTATAAATGATGAAAAACTCGATTCTCAATAGGTAGTCTATTAATGTTGAGCTAATTCTATTTTACCAGAAACATTATATTTGCACGAAATGCCTGATTATCTAGAAGTTCGCAATGGTTAATGTTCAAAGATTAGCATCAATTGATCACTAGCCCCAACCATTCGCACGTATCGTTGCTAGCGCTTCAATATCTGCCACAGTATTTTTGGTATACATTCATTAAACTTAAACTTAATATTTTCTTTAACACTTAAACTAGTTCTTAATACTATTCTTATTTTTAAATATGCAAGGGACCACGGCAATATGTAAATTTTATTAAATCTAAATTTATTTATTAAATATAAATTACCTTTTAGAATCGTGTAAACACCATTTATTTCTAATAACATTTAATACAGTTACTGCATCTTGGAAGCTTTAAGTATCTTTCGTAGCTTAATTTGCGTAAACTACAAAATTTACCTGTTTTAACAGGTAAAACGCCTGTTACTCTATTACAAAAAAACTTTTATAATTTATATTGCAGAAAAGAGAGAAATATAGAATCAATAGGTTCCATCATTTAATAATATATATACTTTGGAAGCTTTGTACATGCACATCTTGAAAAAAAATTTGAAGTTTTACTACAATCTTATTCGCTTTTTGTGCTCTCTATTTCGTGTAGTGATTGTCAATATCTGTAAATTTTAGTAATATGTTATTAAAATATTTCGATATAACCCCTAATTGTTTCCAAAGATCGATTTTACAATTTTTGTAGATTTTCTAGTTCTTAATTTCTATCAGTGGATGCTATTCTTCACTCAAACTAGAAGTTTGAAGGAATTATAGTATTACAAAATAATTTTCCTTGCATGTCGTAATACTTATTCTAACTGCTTAACACAGTTGTGTCCATCACATATCCAATAGTACAAGAATATACACTAAAAGGCGTAACGCTTAGTGATAACCACATAATATTTCAAGCAGTTGCAGTAAGGTTTTATTATGATATTCAAAGAAAACCATTAGTATAATTGTTTTACATTTGTATTTTGCTGATGCAATCAAATCAAATTAACTAATCGGACTCAGTGTATCTATCTTTTGTTTTATTTAAGACATACCTAATCAATAATAATTACATGCTATCATCTCAATTAAAAATTCACGTTGATATTAGCATAGTTCACTTACAGTATTTCCTAAGTCTCTTCTCGTCAATATAAATTGCCTTCCTGTTCCACTTCATGCAAATTAATTCAAAACTTTATTTGAATGAAATTAATTTTATAAAAAAATGTTTCATTAAACTAACTAAAGCTAATATTAAATATTTTAAAACACCTCTTTAAAGTGCAATTCTTATTATCCACACAAGTAAGTTTCATAATTTTCTAAGCTTTTTTATTGTATATTCACTACTGCACAGGACTACGACGTGAGAACATTTGATCGGCTGTTTACCTATATCACAACTCTAATTTTCCGCCCGGAGTCCCGGTCTTTTACATCCGCCAAGCTTAATAAAGAAACGTCACCGTCACAACGAAACAAGATGCAAACTCGCAGCATGGCACGGAAAAAGATATTGCAGTACGTGTCTGACAATTTAATTTTTAAATTTGAATAAAAGTTATAGTAGAACCCAATTTTTATTTTATAATTAACGTTTTTACTATTGTTATTATAATGTTGATTCACGACAAGCAAGTGTGGGTAGAGATAAATAATTATTTACTGTGCAAAATCAAAATTATAAGCACAACAGTATAGTAAATGATAGTACATCTCATATAAGAATTTTTATTTTTCAATGTAATCTCCCCTAACTTCTATACATTTATTACAACGATTAATTAATAATTCAATACCCTTGTATACATAATCTGAAGTTTTTCTGTCAAAATGTTCTATAACAGCTGCTTGCAACTCACTGTCGTCCTTAAAACTACGTCCCCTCAGGTCTTTCTTTAAATTAGAAAATAAAAATAGTCACAAGCAGCCATATCCGGACTATACGGTGGATAATCCAATTCTTGAAAACCACATTCGCGGGTGGCAACTTGTGAAATGGCAGCAGTATGGACGGGAGCATTGTTGTGCAATAATCGCACACCTTTTGTCAATTTTCCACGTTTTGCACGAATACTGTCCCTTAATTTATGCAATAAAGACGCATAATGTGTGCCGTTCAAACTTGTATTGCGCTCTTTAAGGTCAATTAGAATATTGTGGCAATCACCTTTTTTGTTGATTGAACGACTTTCGCCTTTCTGGGACGAGGTTGATCAGGTCGCCGCCATTCCATAGCTCTTTTCGATAGAGGATCGTAAAACAGAACTATTGTTTCATCCCCTGTGACAATGGACTCCAAAATCGGTTTTTGGTCATCTTCACACATGTTTAAGAACGACTGCGAACATTCGATTCGACGTTCACGTTGGAGAGCTGAAAGAAGTCACGATACCCATATCTAGCACTAATTCTATTCATACCCAAATGGTCATGGAGAATTCGGCGAACACTTGTTTCGGAAATGTTTGTTATCACTGCTAATTCCTTCACTTCCAAACGGCGATCTTCTAGCACTAAATGTTCAATAATTGAAATATGTTGAGGCGTTATCACTTCAATTGGTCGCCCCGACCAAACAGCATCTTCCAGGGATTTTTGTCCCAAACGGAAGCATTTTGCCCACTTTTTTACAGTTGAATACGAGGAGATGAATCACCGTAAATGCCGTCTAAACGTTGTTTAATGTGATAAGGTGTATGCCCTTCCTTTGTTAAAAATTTAATGGCCGCGCGGTACTCAATTGTCGTTACTTCAGACATGTTCGTACAAAGTCACGTTGGTTGGCCGGTTAGTAAAAACTACTAGGCTTCGAACCGTCATATTTATAGTGTACACTTCGCGTATGTGCATGCATGACGTGACGGAGTTTGATCACGTTTGAACCTATATAAGTCTGTCAGGCCGAGAATTTATGGCGCCTACCTCGTAGGTCTTCAGAGCCTATTAGGGGAACAAGTTATTATTACTATATAATTTTTTATATACGTAATAAATAAAAAAGAGCATGCTTCAGCATTAAATGCGTTGCATTTATTTGTTTAAAGTATCAAATAAGTAACCGTAACCGTATTTTTATTTATATTTCTTTTTTTCACATTAAGTAATATCGTAGACTTGCAGAAAAACCGTCATTACATATAATATATTAACTACTTTCGTTGTACAAAGTCGGAAAATATAAATGCAATACCTACCGTAATACCTTTATACTAAAGATTATTTCATGACCTAATTTTAAAATCAAATGTGAAACTAATGTACTATATCATGTTTGATACTAATACACATTCATATTCACCGAATATAGTCTGAGATGTCTTCTAAGTAAACAGTAAAACGGTTTTGTTTGATATCCGCTTGGGTTGCAGCTTCCGTTTCGGTCTTTATTATATGCGCAACCCATTGTGGTTCTACGAATATTCATTAGTATGAAAATTTCACTGGCGTTTTATCCGGAGCAATATTCACTCCACTATATGAAAGAATATATTAATAATATTTAATACATTCATAAAATATACAAAGTTATTTATTAAAAAAAAGCTAAAATTAAATGTTCTAAAGTTGAACGTTTGAATGACGGAAGTTACACAAAATACCGATCAAATAAAAAAGTATAATCAATTTTATTACAGGATTATTTAATCTTAACATGTATGACAAGATATTTTAACTCGAATAAATCTTATGGCCGGTTAGTACATCTTTACATTTTCGAACACCATTTAGCACTAATCACTGAGTAAGAACGTCGATAATTAGGATTTCTTACACATACGCATAATCAAGGACATTAGAATTTTTGTTATTGACAGCAGTTATGCACTATGTATGCAGTATGCAAATGTATTGAACAAGGCACCTTCCCAAAACAACTGAAATTAGCAAAGGTAATCCCTATATACAAACACGGTGATACAAGTTCGTGTGAAAATTATAGACCGATAAGTGTTCTATCAGCTGTATCAAAAATCTTTGAGCAGGCTATTGCTCAGAGATTAAGGCACTACCTTAAAAGAAAGGTACTTCTAACCGGCAAGCAACATGGATACAGGAAGGGACACTCTGTAATAAGTGGCATGACAGCAGCCTTGGATTACATCTTTGAAGCACTAGATAATAGGATGTGTACAGAAATGAGTAATGCTTGGCCTTAGCAAGGCTTTCGACTCGGTAACTCCAGACACACTATTCGAAAAATTGGAACATCATGGGGTGCGCGGCCTCCCCTTAAAACTAATAAAATCATACATGTCAGAAAAAACTCAGATGACACCATGGAACGATAGAGTCTCTGATATATCCGAAATAAAATACGGAGTGCGTCAGGGGACAATACTTGGCCCACTTCTGTTTCTTGTGTATATCAATGATATGCCAGTCAATATTCGGGATGCGGAGTTGTGTGTATATGCCGAAATATGAGCTGCGGAGAAAATCCACTGTAGCCGTACAACATGCCGAGGGATGGTTCGCAGCAAACAGATTGAAAACGAATCCTGAAAAAATACAATCCTTGACATTTACCACAAAAACATTAGAAGAAGGTGGGCACGCCAAATTCTTGGGTTTCGCTATGAATTCATACCTAAGATGGAATCTACATGTAGACGATCTGACTGGGAGATTGACTTCCGCGGTGTTCGCTATTAAAAGATTAAAACATATTGCTACCTACGAGGCAACTAGAGTGGCGTACTTTTCGTACTTCCACTCCCTACTAAGCTATGGAATCCTTTTTTGGGGACATACGGCGGGTGCGGCTAGAATATTCGCTCTGCAAAAGAAGGCAGTTAGATCGCTGCGCGGCTTGAAGTATGGTGAAAGTTGTAGAAACTACTTTAGAGAGCAGGGGATACTTACCTTCGGCATTTATTCTTGCGGCGGTGGTGTATGTTCACACTAACAGACACTTGTTCGATACCAATGGGTACAATCACCAATATACTATCCGAGGGAGAAACCAACTAAGAACTCCCCATCACAGACTGGCACGTTCCCAACTGTCTCTGGACCACTGGGGTCCAAAACTATACAACCGCATAAGCGCAGATATAAGAACGCTACCTATGACCTGTTTCAGGAGGAAGATGAGGGATGTACTAATTGATATGGAGTGTTATGCAATAGCAGACTTCCTTGCCTGAAATTTTATCTATTCTTTTGTTTGTGTTGTATTAATGTTTTGTAATTTATTGACGATGCTCTGTAATATTTTAATTACGAACTATAATATAAATATACAAATATACAAATATACTATAAAAATTCTGTTTGGAATTCATTAATAACTATTTGCATCAGTGATTTAGTAATTGTATTTCTTCTCCTATAAATAAAACGAGCAATATAATTAAAAATAAAAATAACGTAATATTGAAAATACATAACTTTTAGCTTACTACAGAAATATAATTGATAACCAGGGATACATTATCTTTTCTGATAAGGAAGATTTAGTTTTGGAAGTACTTTAGAAGTATTTATAGCTAGATTTGAAAGAAAATCAAAATAGCAGCTTTTTGTAAATCCTTGACAAATTATGCATTCTGTACAGATTTATTAAGAGTATAAAAGTATTTAGTGTTGGATTTAGATTGGAACACTTTACTCACAGGTTCATTAAGAATATAAAAGCGTTAATCGTTTGCTTGGGATATCTTTTTCCATATTTTATAAGTAATAAATTTTGAAAATAGTTGATTACATTTCTATTAAGTTAGTAATTTAATTATTGAAATTACAATACGATACTCTATTTTAAACAATAAAATTTCTAAGATACTGTATGGTAATAGATGTTTTGCGATAGGAAGAACTCTTGACGATGATTATATGAAACTTGTAAGATAAGTTCAAGTATAACATGAATACTTTGTAAAAAAAAGACGTTCCCATAATGAAAACAACTCTACAGAGTAACGTTTTCCACCAGGAAATTTGTTTTCTTTATTTATTGCAGTTGTATATTCAGCGGATAATGACCGAACGTATCGTCTAAGTACAACCGTAAAACTGGGCCTGCATTTCCTAGCTGCATTTCATCAGCTCTAACTTTTATGATTACATTTTACTTAGTTTTTGAGAAGCGACTGGCTGTTTCGTGTTTGTGCAACGCACGCGAATACTCGAGAAACCACTTAATTACTGTTCTAGTAATTCCGAGTGGAAATGCTGGCATTTTCGATAGCGCAGAGCTCTCTTCTGAGAAAATTAAGATCAAATATTTATGTAAAATTTAATTTGGACAGTTTTCTTGACGAGAGAAATGCATCGTGATTCATATTTCAAAAAATCATTAAACTCAGTAATTAAATATGCTTACACTCTGGAAGAAAAATATTGCACAATTAAATACTTATAATAACTTTCATTCCGGCAATATTATACATACACTTGACCAAATTACTTATTTATATATATACACATTAAAATGTAACTAAACTATCTGTTTACATGATATAGTGGCTATATTAATTAAATACTAATTAATAATAAAAATTATAATAGGAAAGCAGGTCAATTAAGAAGAATCATTGGAAAATCTTTGATTTATCAAAAACAACATCCAACAACATTACAAGGCAACAATACCGACCCACGTGCCTAATAACAAACATAGAAAGATGCAAACGTGAGTTGCGTAATTAAAAGTGAAGATGTTTATCAAAAGATCGTGAACAGTGAACTACACAGATAATATCGACTAAAAATGTGTAATTAAAAGAGTAAATGTTATAAATGTATGAGTCGTTAAACCAGATTTATCTTTCAAGATTTTCGTGAAAGATTTTTAATAAATTTACATTAGAAATCGCATTCAATTCTGATGACAGTACTTTGAATTCCTTTGCTGCTAAAATAAGGGCCGTTCTCAATAACTGCATAGAGAAATGTTTTTAGCGTGCTTTGTGACTAAATTGTTAAAAATATCATTTGCCTCACATAAATCTTTATTACATACAAAAAAGCATCAATATATACTCGGAAGAAGCAAAATGTGAAGTTGCTGGAATAGTGGCCTACAGAATGTTCGATTATGGGGTGTCCATTAATTAGGTAAGGTGTTTTTTTTTTAATTTGCGCCCTCCCCTCGCCCTTGGTGTATTTGTTAAGAGGTGGTAGAACCCCTCGTCCCTCATGTGAGATTTACCTTATTATTTCTAAATAATTAAATATATATCTGCAACGCATAAGCCGATGTTATTGTGTTCCATATTAAATAGGTAATGTCTATGCCAGGGATTGATTTTGTAATACAAAATGTCATAATAATATATATATTGTCTAAATTAACAAGTTGACGTGAGATATTCATTGACCCCCCCCCCCCCCCATTAATTGAGATTTGGTGAGATTTTACCAGGCGCCTCCACCCATTTTGAGTTCGCGTAATTAATGGACATCCCCTTAGATATTGCATTCATTTATGCGCCTATAGTTTGTTTTTGTGTTATAAAAGTCTCACCAGAACTAGCATACACTATACTACGAGTAAATGCTACAATAATTTCCATCCTCTTCGCATGTTTTCAAAAGTGCTCTATTTTTTCTCGGCTTTGTGTTATACTCGTATTCAATATGTCGCACGACCTGTTTCTGATTTACTCTAGTTTATTATTAATTCCTAAACTTACAAACATACTTTAGTTGTTATGTTCTATTTCATCTTATGAACAACGTCATTTGTTGTATTTTAATCCAGTCCGTTATTCCTTTGACTCCAAACAAGTTTCTTATATTTGTTACCAGTATTTCTAATTTCCTCAGTATCCTCATCTTGCAAGCCCAGACTTCATTCCTAAATCATATGTTTAAGTCTAATGACTAACACTAATTATTCCTTTTATTATTAAATAACGCCTACTATATTGTCATAGAAATCCCCTATTGTCTTACCAATACGAGTAGTAATCTACATATCCACCTTTCATAAGTACCGCGCTTAAATATTTCATTTAGTTAACTACCTTCATGCTTTCCCCTTCGGCACGTATTTCAATCTCCTCCGTTTCACGCGCTATGCACATAATTTCCGTTTTATTTTGTTATATTTTTCAGTCAGATGCATCCATTACCTCTCCCTATGTTCCTACACGTTTTACATTAAGATCGTGTTAGTTTACGCGTCAATTATTTATTAATCCATTTTACTAACATGTTGCAATACCTCGATACTTTTAGTTTCTTTATACCTCTTTTTGTCTCGAATACTTCATAAGTTCATACTCGTTACATGTTGTTTTACAGGTTTTTACTCTATAATTAACACAGTGTAGATTTATTTTTTTCGCCATTAACCTTTAACTACACGCGCCGGTGTATTTTATACACCACGCGCAGAAAACACGTGAACAAATCTTTTATGTCGGCAACAATGATACCACAGCGCCACCTAACCTTTCATTATAGTGTTTAGAATAACCAGCAGTAGTTACAACAGACAGGTGAACAGAGTGTTTCGTATTTTGTTTGAATTAACGTAGAGAGACCTCGTGGTGAACAAAATACACCACGCGTGTAGCTATGTAAGTATATTTTCAAATGTTATTTTATTATCAAATATGAGATTTTACTGCTTTTATTGCTAAAAATTTTGTAATTTTTTAAAGGTTACGTTAGGTGTTATTTTTTTAGGGATCGTGTCAAAATTCGGGACCCACAACGCCTTACACAGGAAGAGCTAGAGGCTTTAGCACAAGTTATTTGTGATGATGATTCGGAAGAAGAAGTGGGAGGTTATGCAGATACATCGGAAGAAGAAGTTATAAACGAAAGCGACCACAGCTCTACTTCGGAACAGGAGTGCGACAATGAAACTGCCGTTGTCTCTGACAATGGAGTTAGAATGGTTGCAGGGGAAGAAGAATATTTTATGGGAAGGGATAAGGTGACACGATGGAGCAAACGCCCACTTGTATCTAAATCCAGTAAAATTGCTAAGAAAAAAGAAGTCTTCTCAGTAACTTTTTGAAAATATTTTCAAATATAATTTCGTCAGCATAAACATAAAATAAATATATCATATGTCAGTTTTCTTCGGTGAATAGATTATAAAAGAAATGTTTAGTAGTAAAGCCTTCAAGGACTGCACTCCACTTGAACTCAGGGAAGTCGTCCTACCGTAGCAGTCCAGATATTTTGGCTTGAATAGAGAAGGACAAGAAATCACTATTTCATAATATCAACAATAACAGGACGGCCTATCTACATGGATTCAAGCTTCCAATAATTCTAGTGTAACAATTAATTTTATTTACAACCATACAATTAATAATTATTTGTGATAAAAATTCCGATAAGGTTTTGACATATCGAGAATTGACAGTTTTGTGATTGACATTGAGGTTGGGAAGTGAGGGCAGTAATAAAGGGCGGGAAGTAAACGTGAACAAAGTGACACTTCCAAACTTTTAAAAAGTCATAAATGCTAACATTACGCTTATGGTTGTAAATAAACAAATAAATTGTTCACATGCATCCAAACTTTTCACTCTTTCCACTCTTTTCACAATGAATACGTTTGCAGCTTTGTGAAGTAGATGAAAACTGTGGGAAAAATTTTCGTCGATGTATTTATAAACTTTACACGATTATCCCATGAACAAAATTTCTAGGCAAGAACGTAATTTTGTTTCAGTAATTCAAAGAAATCCCGCGTATTCAACTGACAATTTTGGTGTCTAGTTACCTACCTTAACTACCTCTGATTGAAACCTAAACTTCTTGGCGGGAGACAGTAGACGTCACTGAAATGTTGGTCATGTTATAATGGTTTTCGATATATTTTTGGAAATTATTGAAATTATCGATATATTTTATGTATCCAAACTAATATACCGATATAAATATACTGATATATCGCTGCCATCCCTGTTTATTTCAAAATTTCTATAGAAATAAGCAATTATTGATAGCTGTTCTATTATTGATATTTTCTTCGCCACTTTCGAGAGGTGCTTCAATTTGTACAAAAAGGATCCTAAATTTATTACTTGATATTGTACATTATTTATTATATTATACAATATGTAATCATTTTTACATTCAGATTGATAGCACTACTTTCAACAAAATAATGAGGTGTGGCCACCACACGACTTTCTTATACGTATGAGCGTTTCAAATTATACAAAACTTGTTCTAAAGTAAGTTTTAAATGCTTTTATCTTCTTAAAAGAAGAAACCTGTGAGTAAGCTTGTTTACCTCAAGTCAAAATTTTAAGAATTTATTTATCCAAAAAGTATTCCAAATCCTGCTCTAAATACATTTGTACTCTTGATAATAAATATATATAGAATCATAATTTACAACATATTTGCAAAAAATCGAGAGAGAGTAAAAGTCTTACTTTCGGTCGGAATTTTGAATTTTTTTATACAAAAGGTTTTAAATGCTTTTATACTAGTAATTTACATGCCTGGAAAGCATGACTTGCGAGATATTCGCAAAAAACTGTATTTCGATATGAGTAAAAGACCTATTTCCGGTAAAAATTTCGAAAAACATTTTTAACAAGAGTCCTTTCAAATTTAATTTTGAGTACATTTGAATTCTTTATAAATTTGTTTAAACTTAGTGGTTGACGAAATATTAGCAAAATTTGATTCTTTCAGTGAAGTAAACTACTTCTTCTGGAATTGATAAGTATAGCTGTTTAACCTATATTGTGGAAAGAGATGCATTGACAATTTTCGTCATCACAATACTTCCATATACGTACTACGCATAAGAAAGTAAGTAGTATGGTTTCATAAACCATTCTAATTTACTTCGAATTAGTTTCGAGGATTGTAATATATCCAAATGCCGTTCTAGTTACCGACCCAAATGAGAGGCTAAAATCGATATCAGAAACAAAGTTCGACGAGAAATATAATTACATTTTTACTACATACTAAGGGAAACATTATCTTGAATTTTTATATAAATCTAATCACCATCCCCGAGTTTTGTTTTAAGTATGATATATATTATTTTATATTACACTTGAATAATATTACATATTTAATCTGACATCTCTGTTCTAATAATATATCACAAACACAATCCGGGCGTAGCATTCACAAATTATCTGAGAAAGCGGCAAAAACAAATTAAGAACCAATCGCCGGACCGAACGTTAATTAAGGGAATGTCACCAACACATTAAAGGCAAAAACTTCCTATTAAATTTTACGACGACCGCCGAAACGGGCTCATAAAAAATGTCCTATTTAAAAGCGCCATCCCTAACAGCCCCACAATGGCACCCCTAAATCCGACGTTTTCCTTCTATCTACTTTTCAATTTATACATTGACACGACTCAATTAAAAAGAGTTGCCGCGACGCGCTATAAATTAAGTCTTTCCCTCAAACATGGCCTTAAATTTGACTTCGGAAGATAACATTGGTTCACTTATACAATGTAAGAAGACAATGGAAATAACTTTCAAGTTTGTGTCCACTTAAAGAAGCGAAGATCCTTTAATTAAATATTATTTCAATTAATTTACATACTAACTATTACTTATAATGTTAGTAAGAATTTTGTATTATGGAATTAACATTCTGATGCTATTCACTGTACACTGCTTTTATATAAATTCTTATTTGGACTAACATATAATTTTGATACAAACAAGGTGACATTGAACAAAATAATATTTGCGGAAGAAATATTTTGATGATTGTCATCCATTCTGTTACAGATATATCAATAAAGCTGCAAATAATTTGTTTCATGTTGCTGATAAACATAATAATAATTTATTTTTATTATGTATCCGTGATATTTCCTTATTGATTTATCATTCCTGGGTTGGACGGCACGCGGGTTGACAATGTCTGCCTCGCGGCGGTGTCAGTTGTTGTCACTCAGACCTGAGGATCTTCTGACATTTAAGCCGCAATTGGTAGTCTGTCTTCCCGATGGTCTTCCTTTTGTTTCTCTCTCCAAGGATATCCAACCTTATTCCTTGGCTACACCGTACTGACGATGACCAACGAGTCTGAAACACGTGTCTGCGGTTGCACTACAGCGGATTAACCCGATATTCTTTCTCCTATTTTTATTATGTATCCGTGATATTTCCTTATTGATTTATATATATATATATATATATATATATATATATATATATACAAGAAAGAGAAAAATATTGGGTAAATTCCGCTGTAGAGCAACCGTAGACACGTGTTTCTGACTCATTGGTCGTCATCGGTACGGTGTAGCCAAGGAATAAGGTGCGATAACCTTGGAGATGTATGCTATACGGAAGACCATCAGGGGACAGACCACCATTTGTAGCTTCAGTTAGAAGATCCCCAGTTTTGAGGACAACAACTAACGTCGCCACGAGGAAAACAATGTCAACTTGCGTGCCATCCGAGAACCCAGGAAAGATAAATAAAAGGAATATCGCGGATACATGAAATACAAGAAAACAACAAAATTGCGTCGTCAGCGTAGCATAGAATCTTTATCGATTTTTGTCCCATTTTGTATCCTCCATCAATTTCTTTTCCACTAGTACTGGTACTTGTTCTGTAAATTCCTATGATGTTATGATGTTTTTGGTGTTACTTTTATTGAGCTATTTTATTACGTTAATGTAAGGTACGGGTATCCTGTTTTCCTGGAGTATATCTACGATGTCGGCTATTTGTATTCTGTCGAACGCTTTCCTAAGATCTATTAGGCAGATAAACAAAGGCTTATAATATTTGAGAAATTTTTCAATCATTTATCTGAGGATGAAGATTGCGTCCACTGGATACATTCTGCCTGAAGCCTTGTTGTTCTGCGCTTATTTCTATTCTGTTCGTTATTTTTCTAGTTATAAATTATGTGAGCAGCTTTCTTATGCTGGTTAGTAAAGATATCATTCTATAATTTTCCGGGCCGTTTTTGTGTCCCTTTTTATGGATTGGTATTGTGATGCTGTTTTTTCAATCAGTGGGCACATTTTGGGTCGAGATAATTTTTTGGAATTATAGTGTGATTGATGTTTCCTTTTGAAGTCCTCCGTACTTAAACATTTCGTTAACGATTTGATGTGGGCCAGGGACCTTTCTATTTTTCAATCTTAATAGTGCTTCATGTACTTCGTCCTGTGTTATGTTATCTTTTTCCAAAAGTTGTTCTGTGTAGGTGTTGTCCTCATTATTTTTATTGTCATCTGCTATTGTCTCATATAATTCTCTTACATGCGTTTCTCATTCTCCTAGACTAATGAGGTTTATTTTTATTTCTTCGGTTACTGCTCTCTTTCTGTTCCTTAGTGTGTTCCAAAATCTTTCTCTGACCCTAGTATAGATCATGTTGCATGTCAGTAGAGAATTTTTCCCAGTATGTCTTCTTTATTTCTGTTATAGCATCATTCACTCTGTTTCTAATCGTTTTATATTTTTGGTATTCTTCTGTTGTTCTTCTGCTAATCTGAAGTAATCTTCTTTATTTTTGCTTTGCTAATGTTTTCACTTCGTCTGTAAACAATTGCTTCCTGTTTTTCTTACCATTTATGTTCACTTTCCTTATTCCGAGTGCTTCTGGGGCACCTCCTATTATGTTGGTTTTAATCTTATCCCACATTTTTTCGGCGTTCTCTCCCTCTGCTATAAAGATGGAAGCATTTTTTTCATTTAATCGATTCTGACATAATGTTTTGTTGAACTGTCATTTAACGATTCCACGTTGAATTTTTCAATATAAAATGGTGCTTTCTTCTTTTGGATGTTAGCTTTGAAGCAGTACTTACATAGAACCAGGCCGTGATCTGTACCATCATTTGCTGACGTGAGTGTTCTTACGTCTTGTATTTGACTCGGGTGTATTGTCCTATTAGTGATAATGTAGTCGATCATTGAATGTTGGTTTCTTGTGTTACCAAAGGTATATTTTTGTTGGCTTTTGTATGTATAAAATTTATTATTAATTCGCAGTTCATTTTGCGCGCATAGTGTTATTAGCATTTCTCCATTGTTGTTGATGACGTGTTCGTTAAACTTTTGCATTATACCTGGTAGAGCTGTATTGCCGATCCTTGCATTGAAGTCCCCCATTATGAAGATCTTAGATTTTCCAGGTAGTTCATTTAGAACCTGCTGTTGTTCTTCGAAAAAGGCAGTCCGCTCCTCTTTAAGCTTGTTTATATCTGGTGCATATATGCTTATAAAGTACGTTTTTGTTGTTTCGGTTTTAAGGGAAATGTACATGATATTACTATTTATGTAATTCACTTCGTTGATAAAGTTTTCAAATTTTTCGTGTATTAGGATTCCTACCCCGGCTTGTGCTCTCTGATTCTTTTCTCTTCCACTGTTGAATAGTATATAATTTTGGTATCTTTTATATTTTTTTCCTTTGCTCTTCAGCTCCGGTAATGCGCATATTCCAATATTGTACTTATTTAGTTCCATTATAACTTCCTAGTCTCTGCTACACCATGATGTTATATTCCAGCTTCAACTCGCACTCTTTGCGATTTCCATAGTTGTTTTTTCCGTTGTCTCGCCGTACCGTTGTTCCCTTAAGATATGTCCGGCTTTTCTCGAGGCTGTATTAGTAGTACTTTGAGCATTATATCTTTTTTTTACAATGGGTAGGTTGCTAACCTTGCCCATCGACCCTCCTCCTTTATTCTGGCTTGGGACAGGCAACAGCGCCCTTGGAGCTACTCAACCACCCCAGAGCGCTGCAGGCCAATACAACAAGAACGAAGAGCATGGTAAGGGCAGCAGAGATGAAATTGGGGAATATTAAGCGAGTAAGCTTAAGAGACCAGATAAGGAGCAGAGATATAAGAGCAGATCTCAAAATTCAAAATGTGGTGCAGTTTACGAGATCGAGACAACGATATTGGAGAGACATGTCGACAGAATGACAGAGGATCGATGGGCAAAATGGGCCAAGGACGAAAATGAGTAACTAAATTACATTTAACTTTGTATGTGATACATATACATGTAAATAAAATTAAAATTTTATTCATTTAAAAATACACAGATTTACACGGATTATCGAAAGAAACCCATTCGTTTCAGGGAATATTTTCAATATAACATAACCTATCTGTCAAGTCATTGATTCTTAACAGTGATTTAACATACAAAATCGAGCGGATTATATAGTTGTCGGAGCTCCTACATATGTACGGAAAAACATTCGGATATTCATTCAGCACCTGATTGTAGGAGATTCGTAGATACCCATATCGTGTGCAAAAATGTGACGTGGACTGCTCGGTATCTTTCCATCGTTAAAATACATATACAGGAAGTCGTACTGCATTAAATAATTAAATTATTGAAATCTGCAGAAAAATTACTTATATATAGGTATAAGTGTTGCTCATTGTTATTGATATATACAATAACGGAATTTTTATGCAAAGTTCGTTACAACTTTTGATACAAAATGATGTATAAGCGCCTGCTCACTCGTTTAAAGAGACGTTATTTAAAAAAATATTGAAAATTCGAGGCAAAAATGGCTGTCATATGTTATAAAGTACAAAACTACGTTAACCTAACCCTAAAAAAGAAGATCTGGTGCCTGTATGTGGGAAAACCTTTCCTTCTTGAGGAAAGATCGAACTTTCAGTTAATAAAGTTCCTGAACACAGTATCCAGTTAGTTCAAATTAGTAATCTCTTTGTTAAAAGTTTTTTGTTTTAAATAAATCAAAGAAGATCACCACATTTGCAACATAATTAAATACATAGAGAAAAACTCATTTGAGTAAGCACACAAACAGCCATAAAAAAATTACAAACAAGAAAGAATATTTAGTCACTTATAAGCGATAAGTTCTTATATTTTAATTGGTTTTACAGCAACATTCTCAAATTCTGTTCGTTTCCTTATTCTTTTTTTTTTGTCATAGGTTCGACATATGTAATCATCATTTAGAGGTTAATTTGAATGTAATTCTAGTTGTAAAAGATAAAAATTTTGTTCAATAAATAATATAGGTTTTACTTAAAACGTCCACTGTTTTAGGCAAGTTAATACGATCAAAGTGTGTACAGTACACAAATTGAGTCTTGGCCGATGGGCGGAGTCTTATAGGTGAGTTCGAGACAGAAAAAGTATTCGAAAAAAAAATGACCAGCTGCTCGTGCTTATCCCAATATTATAAGAATTCACTGCGCATCTTGTGGGAAGGGCATCTCATCGGCCAGGTCTCAGTCTGCGAGCTGTAATTTAGTTATTATTATTAAAATTAGTTTAATTCTGACAAAATCACTCTACACCACACATTGAAATTGAGACTAAGAAAGAGTCATGCTTCCCAAAATACATGCAAGTTCCAAAAATTAATGATTATTTCAAATTCCACTCTTTCTTTCATTATTTCAAATTCAGTACATTTTATTGTATATATTATTACTCCATAACAATCTATATATTTCATTTTACATTTAACGAACTCAATCACACTATTAACAGCACCACTTGTTAAGGAATCTTCCTCTTTTGAAACTATCGTATTGTGAAATACATATAACACAAATTCCGTTTAAATACACATTTATTTGAAAATACGGTGTTCGCCGATACCAGAGTGCCTTTATAATGAGAGTGGTGACAAGAGATAGGAAATCAATAGAAACCAAATCGGCCATTATGTGTGCATCTGTTGAATGGTATAATAAACCTATAATTCAGTACTTATTATTAAATATGGATTGATACATTGTTTTGTGGAAAATATTAGTATAATCGTGTTAAATAAATATGTATTTCAAAAACTTAATAAGTAAAGATAATACTGTAACTGTCAAATACATTTTTTACACAAGACGTCACTATGTGGTACAATTTATTTCAACCAAGAACAAATCTCATCATGATGATATGGATAAGGAGGTAGAATAGGCCGATTGGCATTGAATTTAGACCAAAGCATCAGTATAGTGTTACGTATGATAAGAATAACTAATCGTGTTGCTACCAAAACTTCGCAAAATTACTAGATAATCATATGAAATCACCATTGTTAGGGGCATCAAATGTTAAAACTAGTTCTATTCTTATAATCAGAGACGAAAAAGTATAAGTACATGATATTTATACCAAAATAGTTATATTATAAAGATACTTGATTAATTAATATCACCAATGAATAATAAAAACCCAAACAAAAATTACCTTTTAATAAGATATTATAATTCAATTGTCAACGATTGTAATTTATAGTATTAACGCAATTCCAAAACAATTTAGTATGGACATTAAATTTCAGCTCATATCATAATCCCAATAGTTTCATTTTAATCAAAACTACCAATATCAATCGAGATTAATTTCCATTCATTTCGCACCACAAATTTAGTTTCCTGACTCTACTACTAAAAGCGATGTAAACCCCGGACCGTTCAAAGGTTAATAAACGATTCAATTTAGAGCTGTTCACCAGTAAATATGAACCCAAAGGCTGACAATATAGACGAAATATCTGTTTGGCGTTAGGTTCGCTCGACGCCAACTATGTATAGCGTACCACGTCGTACATCGCCTGTCGGTTGCCTGTTTGTTTTGTCATTTCTTCTGCCGCTTCTATATCATGCAATAAACGTATATATCCCGTTTTAAGGTCAGTATGTCCCGGCATCATCCCATTTATTTACAACCAATTTCCACCATTAATTGCGAAGCGGTCGAAATTAATCGTAAATCTCCCAGAAATTTATGTACCTACAGGTGATGCCACTTCATGTTTTATAGGGTATTTGAATCTAATCTTTTAATGAAAAAGTATCGTATTAATTTATGACCTGATATATAAATACGTATAGAGAATGTTGACGAAGTACCTACCTATATTACAAATAAAAAACTTAATAATTTTTAATTATAAAATTAATATTTGAATTAAAATAATTTTATAAGCAAAAAGTTGTTTGAAGACTTTATTGTAAGTATTAACGTTATGTCTTGCTTATTTTATTTCGTTGTTCGAAAAGAAACCTTTTAAATCATTAGAAGCCAACAGTAAAAATGAGGTGCGGGCACCACACGACTTTCTTATACATATTGCTGTGACCTTCACATTGTTGAAAATAATAATCTTAAGAAGTAATTTAGTTATTAATAAAGAATACTAATTTTATTTTAAAATTGTTTATTTAAAGTTAAGGTATAAGTTTAAAATAGATACATATAAGTAGAATAGGTTGCCAACATTTAAGGATAAACTCCTTTAGCAAAATATATAAATTGTTGGTATACATTAGCTAGATAAGTATAAATATTAGGTACAATAGAAATACTTAATAAATCAATAGGCTTTATTTTGTCTAACAGACATGTTAAATGCCATAATATGATTGTAAACAAAACAAGACGTGCTCGAGAAAATGATGCAGTCTTGAAGGAAGATATATAAATTTGAAAATGAATAATGGTATCAATTCATATGAAAGATTCTAATAAGAAAACTAAATATATAGTAGATACGTACACGTTATATAAAAAAAGGGTATTATAACATTTCTAATAAGAAATGTTAGATCGTAAATAAGAACATCTTGTGTAAATATTAATATGAGTTCAAAAGATACTTGTTAGTTTTTGTATGTGTAGCTCAAGGGCTTCAAAGACACTGGAAATGGTCATGTGTGGTTTAGATACCTGCAAAAGAAAAATACAATGTTAATGTTTGTTTATAGCATTCTACAGATAGACATTATACCTGAAGAAAGAACATGGTTAGAAGTCAGGGAGGATGTGATGGAGGCGACAGTTCTTCGCAATACGAACTCGACAAGGGAAATTCCCGTTGTATATAACGTTTGTCCTTTGCTACCAGACCGACGAGTTTCTAAAAGAAGAATCAGAATAAAATTAATACGTGGCAATAGGAAATATGCGACAAACAGTGAAAAAGGCAATGCATTTATAAACAAATACAATGAAGGTTTATACTGAAGAGGAAGAGAAGAAATATACACTTACCTAACCAGCCATTTTAATTTGGTGGTAGTAACAAAGAAACCGGTGCACGAGTACTTTCATAAGAAAATATGGGCTTCAGGCACAGAAAAAGTCGACTCCTATTAAACATTCGATTCTCATTTTTAGTGACATCGAAGTTACCGTCAAAATTAAAAAAAAAATAATTTTTTTGAACCAGTTTCTTATTTGACTTTTATGAAAGTTTTCAAAACAATGCCTGCTGGGTCTATTATTCACGAAAGGATTTGTTTTCTTTGTTTCTTTGAGCAGTAATTGAACACTTTCCAGCCGATTCTTTATTGCAGAAAATCCAACCCTGACTATATAAATTATCCAACGCACCAACGCCTGCTTCTTCTTCGTACAATACTGTTACAGTACCTATTTTCCTTTTTATGGGGTATTTCCCCGTAGGTTTGCATAATAACGTTGTCCCATGCTCTTTATATGTCATAGACGCAGTTGACAGCGTCGTTTCACTTCTAACTGCTTGCAAAGCACTCTGCATATTCGCTTCAAAATATTTGAAAATATCTTATTTCCATACTAGCAAAAAAAAAATTACAAACGACTATCAAGTAAGTTTTCATAAAGACAATATGCCATTTAAATACATTCTATAATATCTGCAGCTAAAGCTAATGTCTCAGTATCTGATGGGATATTACAAATGCAGAAACAAAACTGTGATGGCTTAAAGCACATATCCATTGCTATCTTAAAGCAGTGAGAAAAGTTTTGTAAAAAAAAATTTTTAAAAATTCACAGAGTTTTGCATTAAATGTGAGTGTATTTTTAATAGCAACTCCCAGTACCTGACATGCAGCTATCAGCTTCAGAACCTATGTCGTTCTTAATGTACCCAAGTTTGACATCAGAAATCTTGGAGGTTAAACAGTATTTGTAGTCAAAATTTAAGTTAGTTTAAATATGTATTAAACGACAATATGCCAAAAGAGTTAAAAATTTTGCGTGTTTAATAAAAACATACACATTCTTATCTTACCTGATAAGATTCAGAACAAAGCACAAACCGCTGGAAGTCAGCATTTCGCCATTACAACTTTCGACTCATAGTAAAAACAGCCCAAGGGTGCTTATGCAAAGGTGCCGACTAACTGCCGTGTGGTAGGACGTAAAGAGGTGGCGCCATATGCGCGAATGTAAATTCCGCCGATGTAAGGTATTCGTTAAAATAAAACAAACAGCAGAAATTTTTGTTTTTCTTATTATGTTTTTGCATTAAATTGAATAGAACGGATTAATTAAGGCTTTGTGGGGAGAACTTTCTAATAATTCAAATTATTTACTCCTACATTTCACTCTCAAAGTTGGTAAAATTTACAACATCATAACACAGTTTCAGAAACTTTATTTTAAAAACTAATTCCAGTTGAGCATCCATTGAGCCTTTGTTTATTTGTGTTTTAAATTTCGTGTTGATATTTCGTAAATAAAAGCGGTACTATTGTTTTAACGAAACCTTGTAAAGACCAGAATTTACATTAGCGTATATGGCGCTACCCCCTTACGTCCTACCACACGACAGTTAGTCGACACCTCTGCGTAAGCCTTCATAAGAAAACAGCCTAAAAATTTGAAAATGCCCCTAGAATTAAAAAATATAGTCTTCCACAAAAGCAGACCTTATTTTACTCATTTAATCATAAATGCTTTCGTGTGGTATACGATGCTTAAACAAAAACTAGAATCAACATGTTACAGAAAAAAATATATAAATTTAAATTTATTTTAATATCTGAAAATATACTTTCAACAAGATCACGTATTTATTTCAACATCTACATGTAAAATATATATAATCTAAGCCACAAAGTTAGACGGATTTACACTTCCTAATATACAATGTTACAACGTGTATGCTTTTCTGTATGCATCACATGCTTTTGTAAGTCGCATTAAATTTATATAATGGCCATAAACACAGAAACAATATTCTTAAATTAAAATTAGTTTAATGTTTCGTCTAAGGATAATATATTTTTATAGCACGTAAACTCCACATGTTTAATGATCAATAACAGACCAGAGGAAGACATCCAGTACCACAGTAAAGCCAGACAGTGATAATATGCTCGGCGAATCCGGAAAATGTTTGCCATCTACATGCTCCGCACAAAACCATTAAACACACATTAAATACTTACACCAGAAACATTTCCGAAATATAATGACAACGTTCTGCATCGGCAAACAATAATTACAATTAAGTTGTTATATGTAAACTAGAGATCGAAACGGTTACCACGGGCGTTCTGCAGTACGTAATTGGATTAGCAAAAGTTTTATGTTGTCCTATTGGCGACGAGTCGCCCTGTTTTCAATACTAATTATTGCACGGCGACTGTTTTAGGTAATCCTTGTATCGAGTGTCCGAAAGACATAAAATACGTGAAGAAACAGATTGAACTTGTAATAGTTAACAATACAATCATAAAATCATTATTCTTATTTCACTGCAGTGAGTATTCTCGTAATTGAAATAAATATATATAGCTCTAAGTATATATGCTCTTAGCTGCAGAATATGATTAAAATATATTATAAAGTTCAAAAGTATAGGTAAGTACATATATATTTCGAACAGTATGAAATGTTTTAATTTAATTATTGGCATGATAAACATTGAGGTATATTAGGTAATTATTTAAAACATACTCATTGTTGTGCCGAAAACTGATTATAGTCGTTTATTAATTAAGAGAGGGGTTTGCCCATCGAATCCCATGGCCCGATATGGCTTCGCTGTTTTGCGTTTCTTTAAGTTATTTTATAATTTTAGAATCTCAAACTTGGTTCAACGATGCAGAAAGCATACATTTATAATGTCAAGTTCAGCTTTTGTATTAATTTATTTTCTTAAAAAAGTTAGGTGTTTTTGACGAAACCGTAAAATTGCATGAATTGGATTAATACGTACTAAGGTTGGTACATAAAATAAACAAACAAACTCCACGCCCTAGCTACACATGGATGAACGATATAGAAAAAATTCAACTTTATGTAATTATATATGAATATACAATATTTAAAATAGAAAACATTTACACGCACATTTAACCGATGTTTTCGAAGCCATCTATCCCCACTTTATTGGATTCACTGGGTCAAGCAAAGACGTAATTCTATGGGAATCGGTCGGCTATTGCAGACTTCATTTCTATCGCGGATGCGGATCGCTCTGACAGAAGCCGATAATCGGTTAGCTACACTTATTCAAACCTCCTTGCTTCTGCCGTCCGGCTAGTAATGCAAGTTGCATAGTTTCAATTCACACAGATGCAGTTGGTAAATGCCACTCTAAACTGAATTACATAAAGAATATAATGTATTTAAAAAGAATTGCATTTCTTCCTATAGTCGAATAATTTGTGGATGTGCTCCTACTAATGACATAGCAGAAGGTTACAAAACTTTGCGAATTCTGAATGCCTCGATTGGTGTCTGAATATCAAATATAACGTGCCTTGTCAACACCTTACCTTATAATTTTTCTCTTTTTGAATATTTGACCCGCCTATCTTCTTTGTTGCATTAAGTTCTAGTGTTTTGGACTGCCAATTTTTCTATATATTTTTGAATGATATGTAATGTGAACTTGTGACAAAATTGTTTCTATATTATTACTTTTATTTGTTCTTTAGTAAACTGTTTATCCCGATTCATAAATGGCAATTAGTAAATTGGGTTGGCTTTTAGTAGCATTAAAGAAAAAGTTCCAAAATATTTCAATATTCAATACTTTTTCTTTAATCTACTAACTTATCTACAAGGGATGCCCCCCATACTTACGTATAACGTCACTAAGTCGGTGGCTTGAATCTCTTTAATCGGTTTGTTTTCTTCTATTTGACGAACGAGCATATTGCGGTGGGATTTAAATCTTTCACAGTAATTTGCGTTAAACTGTGTTGTTTGTTTGATTAACAGTAACCTCAGAGCTTAATTCCACACATCCTAAAATGTTTTCGGCAAATGTATAGCATATGTATCCTATATTCATGGGTGGGAATCTGTACCTATAGTACGACAGAAGAAATAGATACCATCGTAAATACTCCAGCCATAGAGGCTCGTAAAATGGTTTTATTAGTACGTTTCTTTGGGCTTAATTCTGATGATGATGAAAAGGGATTGCATTAGAAACTATAAAGCATACGAGGAATACAAGAATTTAACAATGTACAGGCTGTTCCATTTAAGACAACCACCAACTTATGGAACACTCTGTATAATACAAAATAAATTTAAAAAGTGCTCCTACTGAGTGGAGGCTACTTTAGAAAGAAAATGGCTTCAAAATATCTTTTCTCATAAAATTACAATCGCCCTTGCCCACGGAGATGGATCGGCCTGTATATAGTGCTCTACCATTTAAACACTGTTAATTAAGGCAAAACTTTTCTACCATTCCATGCTCAGATGGCATTAATCTGTGGATATAGAATTCATTAGATTAAAAAAGAAAAAACTCAATACTGTTTTATTGGACATTTTTGCGTATATTCAGAGTACCATATATCTTTTTGATTCATTGTTACGAAGTTCATTTTCTGACTTGTTCCATACAAATCTTAACTCGCTGGTGTGCGCTATCGCCTTCTTCGAACGAGAAAATAAGGTTCGGGATCGCATCAGACCATTGAATTATATCTGTTAATGTATCAGTTGTACCGGTTTCAAAGTGATAAAGAGGATCCAAAAGTTCTTCTTTTAAAAGATCCAGCTCCCACATTACCGGGCAGTTAGTTCGAAAGAAAGTCGCCTTTCTTTCGATGTCTAACGTCGTTTTTGTTTTCGCCGAAGTCCTTGCTACGTAGTCGACGAAGTGTGTTCTTTTTTTCGAATAGTGTGTCGAAAAGGAAGCTCTCTTAACCGAAGAGACGCAATCGTAATCAGTAAAATGGGAAAAACTCTTTTCGAAATGGTAATTTAATTCAGTTAAATGGTCGGTGTCCCATTTAATTTTCCGAGCACATCAAGTGCCTCGTGATGTATTATGACGACACTCAGCTTTACTGACTGCTTTTGTGACGTTTTCATTCTCTATTAGTTTCTTATTTGTTTTTTTCTTTTCCTGTAAGCATGGAGATTTTTTAAAAGGCATATGGGAATACTAATGCATTTCAAAGGATTTTGTTTTTTTATTTATGTATTAAAGCAATCATCTAACTTTACAAAAACTGTAAATTTCCATTAACCATACACATACGCATTTCACATCTACAGCTCTTCAGTGAACACAGTGGCATCCTCTTCTACCAGCGCAGAGATTATTAAAACGCAGTATATTCTATCGAGATGTGCTTCTAAAAAACGACTACACAGTTTCGAAATCTTGAGCAGTTTGGTTCTTTGCTTATATTGCTAATAGTGATAATTTCTATTCTATTAATGTAGTTGTAGTAATATAATACAAATAATAATAAAAATAAAACACTGATTTTAAAGTTTCAATGTTTTAATTGTAGTAAACCACTACAACGTTGTTTCGTCGCACAGGCACTTCATCTGGTAGATGAATAATTGGCAGAATAATTATTATTCACTTCTTAGTTCTTTTACATTCTTTAGAAATTTGTGTAAACATAGTAGATGGTAAGATATTGGTAGAATGTTAGTTACCGAAGTAAACTACTAATTTTTGTTTTAACTCAAAATCAGGTCAGGAGAAGTAGAATATGCCTTTAAATATAAGGTTTGGTAATGATAGCTGCCGCTATCGTTGATACCTCCAGACATGATTGCAAAACAAGTTTTTCGTTATCACAAGAATTCAAAACGTGAATACCTGCAAGTCTCGAGGTTCAAAGGTTTCATCATCGTAGATCTTCCTGATAACATATCAGAAAGTAAAATATTTCCTGAATGTAATCAAATCATTTTATTTGAGCTACGAGTAGTATAAATTTGTTTAATAAAGAGTTTTAATGTTGTGCACGTTAATCTCCGTTAGAAAAGTTAATTACTGTCAAAAATTATTAGCAAATTTGAAATTAGAATTCAATATTTGGATGATTAAAAAAATTATTATAGTTCATATCGAAAGCGTTTTATTCAAAATTTAATCTACGACTGTCCTAATAGATTTTATTCGCATAGGTTTGATTTTTCTTAAATATCAGAAACGTTTTCATAAATTAAAATTCAAAATTATCAGGTGTCCATAATAATCGATGTCATAGTTACCGCGCTTGTTGATTATTTTAATTTTGATTTGGTAACTTTATTATTGACGTTCAATTTTGTGCTATACATGCAGTTTAAGTGAAAACGAATATTAATATGGGTGATTCTGATTCCGAGAGTGTCCCTTCGGATATTGAAGGTATTGCGCAAAACGTTGTCGATTCCCTACTTCCCGAAACAAGCCTATGCAAAACTTGAAGATTGGTGTAACAGGAAAGGAATCAATAAATTCAGCAATGAAAAGGTTATCCTGGCATATTTCGAACATCTTTCAAAAAATAGTAAGGATTCGTCGCTTTGGGTATATTATTTTATGCTACGTTCAGTTAGTGATAGTGATAGTGATAGTGTTATACCAGTCAAGAAAAATAAGGAAATTAGTAAGTACGTCCATTTATTGCACTTTTAAAAAGAAAATCGGAATGATTTCGGTCAAAAAAATCTAAAATTTTAACAAACGACGACCAGTTTTTTGCTGGAAGCCAATGATAGAATTTATTTTATGATAAAATTGCATTGATAGTGGGCCTTGTGGGTATCTGTAGGCGTACTCAATTGACTAATATTCAGCTCCAAAATGTTAAAGATGAAGGACAATGTATTTACATTAATATTCCATTTATGAAAACAGACGGGAATGTTGAAAGAATATGGTGGAAATGGTTCGAAGATATATAGCGATGCGGCTAAGCAATCAGATCATACTCGATTTTTTGTGGGGTACAGAAATGGAAAATGCATTAAGCAACCAGTTGGCATTAATAATAATAATAATAATAATAATTTCAAGAAACGAGTACAAAACAAAAAAGTAGGTACAAGTTTGAAACATGTCATGTGAAAAAGTATTATCTAATATCTAAAAAATATACATCATAGCAGGAAATGACCAGCAAGTATTGCTGTACTTCAGTTTAAAACGGAAAAAATTTGTAATATTTTTTATACATATTGCCGTGATATCTCGCAAGTTTATAAGATAAGAATAGCTTTAAGAATTAGTTTAAGTTTTGAAATAAAATAAAAATGACAAAAATCGTATTTAAATATGAAAGAGTAAAAATATGCAACAAAATTACGTGGATGTATATAAAGTTGCATACACATGGTCAATATACAAGCAAGTAATTCAAAAGTCATTATTATTCAAGTGAATAGTGAGAAAATACAAAATAAAATTTATTAAATAAATATGAAACAAAAGACAAAATAAAAATTTATTAAATAAATATGAAATAAAAGACAAAATAAATATAAGCAATATATTTCTTTTGTAGAAAGGATACACAAAATGTATGGTTTACATATCATCAAAAAGAACCTAATTTTATACAATGCGTAAAGATTGCTTTAAATATTCTAAATAATGGACCGCTGTTTAAGTCAAAAAGCGTAATGAAGGCAAATAATCGAGAAAGGGTGATGTTAATGGACGGATCAGTCAAGAGAATTAGTCATGTAAAAGCAATAGAATTGTATGAAAAAGATCAAATACGATATGCAAAAAAAAACATAAATATGACTGAATAAATCATTATGATTTACATGCATAAAGCAATAAAACTTTATGAAAGAGTTTAAGAACTAAATTATATTAAAAGATAAAAATTACCTTAGCTTATAACTAGAGACTAAGAAAAGGATATAAAAATATGTAAAATGTAAACCCGATCAGCAATAACATTTGGTATAAAAAGGTAGCTGATAGCATAAATAAAAAGTGTATGTGTTTATGATTTGTTTGTAACACAATGCTTCAGAGACTGGAAACAGACGTGTACAGTTTCATGACCTACAAAAGACAACAAAATATAAAACTTGTGTAAAGTTTATTGCAGATAGACATATTACCGATGGAAAGATCATGGGTAGAAAACAGAAATGCAGTAGATAAACAAGCGTGTCTTCCAGGTGCAGGCAGTGCGGGAAGAAAAATAATCGTTATCTCCAATGTGTTTCCCATCTTACCAAATCGCAATCTAGCTACAAGAAAAGTGAAATTGACATTAATAAATGAAAAAAAAAAAAATGTATTGAACAATGAACAAGGCAATAGGTTCATTGATGAATACAAGGAAGGATGGTATTAACAACAAGAATAAACCTACCGTCGGAAATGCTGTGCGAGGCAGTGAAAAGACTTTTGGATGGAAAAACAATTTGTATTGACGTTTGGTAAATAAAGAACTGTCAGAACAATATGTGCGTGTGTGTGTATCAAGACGGCAACATGTGGGCAGCGATTTTACTGGAACGTATATTCCAATGCCAACCTAAAATATGGACTAGAGGGCGCAATAGTCAACGTAGAGTTTTTTTGCCGCTATAAATAAGAAACAAGATTCGACAAGAAGGGACTTCTTACTACGACTCCGAAAGAATAAGACGCTGTAAAAATAATTGTTACATTGTAGAATAGTAGTTTTCATTATTTCTTTATCACGCTTATTCATAATAATTTTCTTTTATTAATATATATTTAAATTCACGTGAAACGTTCAATATGGACATTCAAAATGAACATTTTGATGAAATATTTAAAGATAGCAAGTAAGTTTTTTTTTTGAAAAGAAGTTATCCAAATTGTTAGACAGACATTGGTTTTTACGTGCAAATGATTAATCAATGTGATGTTGGACAATATAGATAAGCAAATATTATCCTGTAAGGTTTTCTTTTAATTCATAAAGTTGGAATTACAACAAAATAGGACTAATGGTGTTGGGCAGTTGGAGAGATGCTATGTGCGAATGAGCATTTTCTTCATGGTATTGTCTAGGCATCATTAATCTTTCTCAAGTTAGGCTAATAATTAATTAAAAGTTTCATAAGGCAAAGATTAAAAGCTAGATACAACACGTGCAAATGGTTGTCTAAGGCAATTAATTGAAGCCAATAAAAAATAATTACATCGATAAATATCACTATCAATGTACAATAAAAGTTTACATTTATTTATTTACAGGATAAATATTTATTTTTTTTTGTTTAGCATCATAAATAAATAAATAAAAGATTTACATACATTACAACCGACATTAGGTATAAATGATATGAGCATTTCCAATTATGTATTTGTTTAGAGCATAAAGGTGTATATAAAAATTATTTGAATCTACAAATTACAAAAATAAAAGGTGTATAATCATGTTAAATAGACATTCTGTTTTCTTCTTTAAACAAAAAAATTACCTCGTCCCTATTATGAGTAAGTGAAAGGCCACCAGTGAAGGAGAAGGAACCACATACATTGCCAGAATCCACAATAGTTATTGGGTACATGCTTTAACAATATGAATTAAATACAAAACCAATTATAAGTTTTTGGTGTAAAAAGAAAATTTTAGAGCACAGCATATACAAATGACTATACCCACAAATAGATGCTGTCACAGCAATATGTATAGTCAGGCAGCTTATTATAAAATCTACAACCAATGAAATACAAACACTTCTGAAAAACGGTTTTTCTGTGGCGAGTAGGTAGCAAATAATCATTACTACGAGTATCATAGGAATGAGTACCATTACCTATGGAAAACTCAGGTTTGTACTTATATACAAAACAAAGTACCTCAGGCATGTACAGATCATAAAAAGTAAAAAGAGAGTTATTTCTAAAAATGTCTCTACAGGAGTTTCCATAACTAATGCTGTATACCTATAATTCGAATTGCTCGCTTCTGCATCAAAAAGACTCTTCGAGCTTCGGATGATGCGCCCCAATAAATAATACCATACCGCATGCATGATAGAAATTTTGAGCTGCAGAATGTTTTTAGGGTATCCCCACCACAGTTCCGTTTCAGTTGCCTTAGAGCATAACACGTTTTCGACAGAGTTTGGCACAATTCGTTAATGTGTAACTCCAACCAAGGTTGCTTTCTATAGTGAAACCCAAAACCTTAAAAGAAGACACCGACTCAAAACCATCGCCTACGCCAGAGGACGGTTGAAAGTTCGTCATTTTATTACCGAAATAAACAAATTTGCTCTTGTCTATGTTGATAACTAATTTATTGATTGACATCCGTTTACCGATTTGATTAACGAATAATTCAGCTTTTCGATTTACTTCTAATGGAATAGTTGAACTTAAAATGGCATTAATATCATCAGAATATAAGACTATGTGAATTATGTTGTCAAAAACTGTGAGTAAATCATTGATATAAATTAAAAATAAAGTAGAACCTAAAACTGAACCTTGAGGCACACCAATATCGACCGGTTCATAGGAGGATTGGTAGTTATCAATCTTAATACATTGTTTACGGCCAGAAAGATAAGATCTGAACCACTTACGGGAAACACCATTAATGCCATATTGCTCTAATTTGTGCAGTAAAATTTCGTGATTAACAAGATCAAAAGCTTTAGCTAAATCTATACAAATACCCAAACAATAGTGATTTTGATCCAAGTTGATGTACATTTGTTTTAAAAATTTAAATAACGCTGTGTTCGTAGATTTATTTGCACAGAAGCCGTGTTGATTAGAATGCAGTCAGTTGGAACTGTTAAAAAAGCACTTTTTGTTCATGAGTTTTTCGTATATTTTAGAAAAAACAGATAGTAAACTAATGGGACGGTAGCTCGATATTACATCAACATCACCTCTCTTAAATAGTGGCTTCACAATTCTCAATTTCAATGCAGAAGGGAAAATGTCTTTGTTGAAAGAAAAATTAATCAGGTAGGCTAATACTGAACTAATACATGATAATTAGTGTTTAACCACAAAAGTAGATATATTGTCATGATCAGTCGAAAAAGACAAAGTTGAACGTCCGTTACATTCGATTGTTGTTGTTTTTTTTATTATTGATCAGACCGCTTGAAATTTATTATCAGGTGAATTTATTAGTAAATCGTTGATCTGCAATCGCTAGTTGTTTAAAAAATCCTTGTAGATCTGTTCAAAGCTTTTATATTCAGATTTAAACTGCGGATATTGTGCACTTATATCTTTTAAAAATTATAAAATGTTCTTCATTGCGACCACATCCGAAGATATCCACGCGGTACTACAACCTTCATCCATGCTCGGTTTATACCGCTGCATGGGAAAACAAACGTCATAAAAATAACTGAAAACCTTATGAAACGCTAAAAAAGCTGTATCCGGGCAATTACACTCATAAACCGATATCCAATTTTCTCCCTCTAAATAGGTATAGAAACTCTGCAGAAAGGCAGTACAAAAATTTCACTTGAATATAAAATCATTTAAGTTATTGATTCAACAAGGAACATATAAATTAATAATTTGACCGAAATGGTCAGATAAACTTTTGGAAAAATGGCGTATAATATAGCATCGTCCTAATACTTCCAAATCCTCAACAATATTCTGGACATTGTTTCCACAGATCGTCTGCGTCGTTGCTTGCAGTTTTAGGAGTCAATCTATTAACTGTTAAGAGGCATGGTGGTTGGCGCTCCAACACAGTGGCAGAAAGCTATATAGATGATTCCAAAGAAAATAAGAAGAAAGTGTCCTCTAATGTTTTGAGTAACATTTCAGACATTGATAGCCCTTCAACAAGTTCAAGCACCGGGAAATAAACGTACTATCTAAAAATTCAGCTTACCTGTCATCTGCTGAAATTAATTTATCCAATTGTTCAGAATTTGTAATGAATGTTTAAAATAAATAAATATAATCAATTTTTTTATAATTTATAATAACAAGTAAAAGTGGTGACCAACTTCCTTTTCTTTATATTTATTTTAAAATTTGCGTGTTGTTATGAATTCATAATGGCACTGAGTGTTATTATGAAGGTCATCCAAATGACAATGCTAAATATGTCATAATGACACCGTCGCGCGTCGTAGATTGGTATATTTATATGAGACCACATATACCATAAAGTAACAAAAACTAATTAATTTCTCTGAATTTAAATATAGTATTTTACTCTATCGTACAATTCCGTCGTTTCCATATACAAAATAATTTACTAAATTAGCATACCTACTCGTTGTTAGGAAAAATTGATCGCCGTTACTACAAAATCGGATTAAAAAGAACGCGGCTCCTGAAAGAAGACAATTTATATGTTTACGTTTCACAAATTGAATGGCATTTTATTTTGCTTTTTCCAATTAGTGTGATGTTTATTTCCATTAAAATGGAAAACAGGATCAATCCATAATGTCATCCTATACCATTCAACAAAACAATGTGAAAATACTGAAGTAATTTGAATAGAAGACATGTGTATATACGGGGTTATGATAAAGTAACGCACAAAATTCATAAAACGTACAGTGTTCATTTTTGAAAAAAATGCAAAAACACGTCAAACAGTTTATTTTATTCCGCGTCTTTTAACATAAGTCAAAAAAATAAAACGTCAAATTTGTCAAAGTTATGACGTCATCAATATTTTTTCTAAATATGAAGCTTGGTTTTTTTTTTACTTTATTTGATAAAGCTTGTTCTTCTGCATTATAAAGAAATAATTGAAGTAGGGGTCACATAAGAGAAAACTAAAAAAAAACCAGTTAGACACGAAATGACTCGTATAACTCCGCAGATGATCGAAGACTCTGTAAATCAGGTCTACCATCGTCTTGGCCTATGTTAGATAGTGAACGGGACACAGTTTGAACAATTCCTGTAAGAAATCGTTTTGGTTTAATGGACTGTTTAGTTAATTTAAATGTTATTACTATAATAAAGTTTATTTTGTTTTTTATTAATTCTCTCAGTTTATTCTTATGTGACCCCTACTTCAATTATTTCTTTATAATGCAGAAAAACAAGCTTTATCAAATGAAGTAAAAAAAAACCAAGCTTCATATTTAAAAATAGTCAAAATGGAAATGTCATTTATCCAACACAATAGTTGTCATAACATACAAATAAAATTCAGTCTCAACCACAAACTTTTATTTGAAACATTTTTTTGTATATGCAATAATAACGATGATAAAGGCTGGGTAATTTATAATGAAACCCTGTACATTAATTAAGACTTCCTTTTACATTTTATATTTTAAGAACTATTAAAGAGTTTAAGTTGAGGGCTGGTTAAAAATCAGTAAAGCTCTCAACTTAAAATATTGAATAGTTCTTAAAATATCATAAAATGTAGAACGTAATTTTAAAATGTATCCTGACTGCCGATCCCTAATGCTATATTTAAATTATTGATAATAATTTGGATCGAATAACACAGTAGTTTTATTTTTGTAGTTTCATATTTGATTGTGTTTATTTGTGCATATTCACGCTTCTTTCGTCTCAAAAGGGATGAAAAATCTTTCTATAGAAAGTACTGCATGCTCTATTAGAAAATATGTTATTAAAACAGTTCAAGAAAGGAATTTTATAAATAAATTAAAAATACTCATGGCATTATAAGAAATCACTACCGTTTAGTGTCACGATATAGAGTCTAGTAGTAATGAGTAAAGAATATGTATCTCCCATCAGTGATTGCGCATTTCGACTGATTGAACATAATATATAGAAAAGAAAATATATTTTTTAATCTCGAGGCAAGTACTGTAATGTAATCATTAAGTTTGCATTACAATTACAAGCCTCCTGCAAGTGTATGTAATGAAGATAATAGTACTAGGAACACAATACTCCAAGAAACTCTATAATATATATATAATAATATACACGCTTTATTAAACTGCAACACTAAACACAATGTATACTATCCCCCTGCCAACACGCGTTTCTGCATCAGATTATTGCAGTATTAAAAGAAGCCCTAAAGTTCTTCCTTAGGATAATGGACGAAACCTCGCCTGCAGAAGTCGAGCGCCAACACGGTTTTAACATAGAAAGTATCAACGACACCCGTGGAAACGCACGACTTAGATTTAACAAAACGTTCCTCCGGTGGAAAGTTTGCTTTAAAATACAAATAATTGAAATATTCTCTAAGAACAGAATTCAGTGCTTTGGAAACCTATTATAGCTTCCATTTAAAAAGCGAAAGCCGGTATTTAAAAAAATATATTATAGTTTGTTTTTAATATCACTTTTAATACGACATACATAAACCTTTTTTTTGCCAACTCCAAATACTTATGGTCAAAATTGAATTAAATTTGAAAAAATGATATATTACGTAAATAGTGTTCAAGTAATGTTAAAAATAAGAACTACTATACGTAAAGCATATCAATTTGAACAATAATGAAAGAGAGAAAGTATCATAAACACAGATGATTTGTACTAAATACTTATGTATTATTTATAACTAATAATGTGTATCGGTTTCAGACAGATATATCTGCGGAAATTAATTTTCCATAAATAACCCTTATTACAAGACTGATGCTGATAAAAGACCCCTATTATAATACGATGACCTAGTACCCAAATAAAGGAGTTCGGCATTTGAATCTGTTCGTCGTGACTCTCCCCAGGGAGCTTTCATAGCTGGCATATAATTAATTACCCCGTACCTTCATCTAATGGCGAGGGAAGACAGTAACAAGAACCCATCTAGACATTCAATTTGTAATATAAATTTGATTCGAAAGAAATATGAAAGCATCGAGCGAAAAATAACAGTCATTCCACCTGTTACTTATCCTTAAATCACTTATGATTAATTTTCCATATATCTTTTAAAGTTTATAACTCAGTCAAGTAATTCTAATAATTCATACATTTTACATGGTTTTATAATGATGTTTTCTTCCTTTAAAAATATTTGTATAATCTTCAGTATTAATAATTTATTTTATATTTTGGTTTAGCGATTTTGTTGTATCTATTCTAATGCATCTAAAATTTAGAGACATCTCTTTTCAATTAACACTTTAACTGTCGTGTTTATACTGTAGAATGGTATACTATAGAGTGTATATTACAGTTCTTATAGAAGTGAGTAGTAATGGTAAGTTGTGTAGATATATAATTTTCGCAATTAATAATTTAGTGTTTTCACTGGTATGTTTATGTTCATAAGTCTTTCATTTGTGGTACCAACCGTCCTTTTCGGATTCAGTTTGCAGTGATAAAGATAGTACAAAGACAATTTTCTTGTTAATAAATAGTCTTTGATAGATAGTACTTAATAAATGATACTTGCTTATATCTTTAAAACAGTTTTGGCATATCAGCAATTGATCGTTTAATATGACATTTATATTGCGAGCAGAGTAATATGCATATTTTGGAGTAATTCTGTTTCAGCAGCATATGTCAAAAAAAAATAGTATGATATGTAACTAGTATACAACCCTCAGACCCTCCCTTTTTTATGAACTAACAAGCAATCTACATAATGAATATAACCTTATCCATGATTATCATGATTTCAGCACGATTTGTAGTGAAAACTTTGCAAATGCTTAATGTAGTTTAAAATTACCTCTGCTCTCTTTGGAAAGCTCGTTTCGAAAAACAGAATAAACTACCTTCTTCTTCTTCTTACTGGAATTTGATTAGTCAAGCTTATCGCTTTTTACTAAAAATCTAAATATGGATGATCTTGATTATGAGGGAGTTAACAAATGTTCACTTTCAGAGGAATCTTCAAGTTGTAGCGAGCCTGGGTCTCTTAATTGGCAGGTAGTGCTGTGGGTCGTATGATAGAGCTGCGGAGAGGGAGGTGTTTTCGTGATCTACATTCTTCTCGTAGAAATCTTTGGTGAGCTTTTTCGTGAAAGTGGGTATATCTTCATGGTTGGCTTCGTTGTGAAGTTGGGCGTTTCTTATATACCAAGGCGGGCGGAAGACCATTCGTAGAGATGTGGTTTGGAAAATTTGAAGCTGGTTGATTACTGTTGGTGCTGCGTAATGCGCATGAGATCATGGGTCTTAATATCTGGTTGTAAATTCGGAGTTTTAGTTTCGATGATAATGTGCTGGCTGCCCCCAGCATGGGCCATAGGGCACCTCTTGCTTTCTTTGCTTTTAAGCATGTTTGTTTGACATGGAACGAATAGGTCAATCTTCTGTCGAGATTTACTCCGAGATATTTTACACATGGAAACCATGGGATTTCGGTATGGTCTATGTATATGTTGCCTACAATCGGTTTTGAATTTCTTCTGAAAATTATAGGTTCGGGTTTCTCTCCGTTGATGGCTATTTGCCAAGTGTGGCACCAAGTAATGACGTTGTTAACAGCTTCTTGGAGGTTTTGTATGGCTATGGTGGGGTTAATGGAAGAGGATAGGATAGCGGTATCATCGGCGTAGGATGCTAGTAGGGTTTTGTTGGTTTGAGGGATATCAGCGGTGAAGATTGCGTAAGGATGAGGGGACAAAGCAAAGCCTTGGGGAACACCTGTTGTTAGGATTCTGGTGGAGGAGTGGGAGTTATTGATTTTAATAGAGAAGGATCTGCGTTGTAAGTAGGAGTGAATGATTCTGATAAGATAGGAGTATAATTTGTATATTAGTGCTTGGTACCACACTCGGTCGAAAACTTTGGATATATCCAGGAATATGGCAGCTGTATTGTTGTGTTTGTAGAAGGAGTTATGTATGTTTTCAGTAACCCTAGCTAGCTGAGTGATTGTAGAGTGCTTTTTTCGAAAACCGTGTTGTTCTTCGGGGATGATTGAATTTTGATGAGATATATCTGTTAGCTTGTTCAGGATGGCTTTGTCGGCTATTTTACTTATTGCAGAGAGGAGGCTGATAGGCCTATAGTTAGATGGGGAGTTGTGGTTTTTGCCCGGTTTGGGGATCATTATTATTGAAGCGTGCTTCCAAATTTTTGGATAAGATTGTAGTCTGAAGATGAAAATTACCTTTGAACTTAGAATAACTAGCAGCTACTCGGTTTAATACCAATCTACTTTATGTACATTTCTACTCAGAAATTTTTAACATAGATTCTATTAATTTTTTAAATCTGAGAGAAATAATAATACTCATTTTGCAATATTAAAATGTTGTAACTGTATAATAATTCTTAATTTTTCTATTTATCACATATCAAAATATTTTAATGCCCATCTATTTATTTCTATAAACTCTTATAGTAAAAAATTAGCGCTATATGTTGCTTATTGTTACTTGTTTATAGAAGCATCTTAATAGTAGCGAAGTTTAGAACTAACATCATGTCAACCACGCTATTTAGAAGAAAGTACTGCGGATGAGAATATTTTGATAAACTTATCAGCAGCGCAAATCAAATATATATTTATCAATTTGAAAAAAAATTGTCGTACAAAATCTGTTACAAATGAAGATAAGGCGTAAAGTATAGTCATATACCAACAAGATGGCGTAAAGCCATCATAGTCAGTGTTAAGTGGGAAGAATTTTGAACAAAATTGCCATCCTTAAAACATTTGCATCGTTAACAAACTCTTTAATGATGATTTTAACAAAGCATAATAGTTTTGTGACAAAATGATGAACATTTGTAGCCGTACTAATAATTTTGTTAATACTGTTATATTTTCGAGTGAGGCAAGTTTTTGTTTGAACGGTACTAACCATGGACATAACTCGTGCTTTTGAGTACACAGCAATCCTATCTGAATTCAAGAGGTGTATAAGCAATACCCTTGAAAACTTAACGCTTGTAGACACAAGATAATATCGTCCTCTTTAAAGAAGAAGATCTAAATTATCGTAGAATGGTTAACTTCCACAAAACTTCTGTTTCAGCAGAAATGGAGCCTCCTCACTATTCAGTTTTTGTTCGAGATTGATTATATCAAACTTTTGTCCCCGGATGGAATGGAAGAGGCGAAATTAAATGGTTTCTAATTGTGGGAATATCTAGAAAGAATTAATGATGTCACACCAAGCGTTTAACAAGACATCATAGCAAGGGTTACGACAGAATTTACAAGCAAACTGGCTTATTGCGTACATTTTGAAAATATTAAAATAAATTATTTTTCTTTTTGTTCCTGGCCAAATAACAAATCAAAAATAATTTACCCCAAATGTTATAATTTGATGAAGTTGTGTCAAAATATCAAGTCAAAAAATAAGGTGTCCCATTTTTAAAGGTATAAATCTAATACGACAGTATACCAAGTAGATATCTTATAAAAAGTAGTGCTTTTGTGCGTGTGTGCGATGTCCAAACGAATCTATCGCACTTACAGCCGTGATATCTGGCACACAGAGAGTCGTAGTGATGAGTCAATGCACCTCGAAAACATAACTTATAATACGACAGTATACCAAGTAGATATCTTATAAAAAGTAGTGCTTTTGTGCGTGTGTGCGATGTCCAAACGAATCTATCGCACTTACAGCCGTGATATCTGGCACACAGAGAGTCGTAGTGATGAGTCAATGCACCTCGAAAACATAACTTTAAAATCTAATCTATAAATTTTTGAAGTGAAAACTTCTATGGGCGCGTTGATGCATTGATTGTTGGGCACTGAACGAGACTGAGCCATCACGCTCGGAAGGTAACGCTCGTTCGGGTAAAGTCGGCTCGAGTCGAGTCGACTAAGGGAGCGAGAGAGATATAGTTAACGCGTCTCTGTCGGTCTCTGCTATACTCGCTCGGCAACCGTTATTTTTATTTTCTGAAAAATTCTTGTCCGCGTGCAGATGCGATCCCGAGCCGCCCGGGGTAAGGCCGGCACGTTACCATTAGACCAGCGCGGGTACTCGTATGAGAATTATCATATCGTCTATTTGTATATGTACATGCGTACGTATGAATTTTTGAAGTGAAAACTTGATCAGACCGAGCAAAATGTACTAGGATAATGTATACATAATAATAATAAATATATATTTTTTTAAATGTAATATAGAACGAAAATTTAAAATGGAAAATGTAAATGTAAATGAATATAGAACGAAAAAAAAGTTTTATTTCGTATTATTAACCTCGCGTTGATGAAGTTTTCACTTCTGCCGTGTGGTCTTAAGCACACCCATTTTTTTTTTGATTTATTGTGGGTAGTCCGCGAACAGAAACATGTCACGTGCAACGCCGTGCGGGTACTGTTTTTTCAAGTTTATTCACTTTCTTTTTAGTACGATACATTTATTCCAACGACACTCAAATCGAATAAACCCGTCACTATAATACGACGAATCAAATGCCCCAAAATAATCGTTTATTTCTGCAATCATTTCTTCATTTGAAGAAAATCTTTTTCCACCAAGCCATTTTTTTATATTCGGAAACAAGAGAAAGTCGGGCGGGGTACCAAATGGGGTCGTTTTTCCTTTAGTCTTTCAGCTAATCCAAAAGCGAGGCGCAGTACACTCCAGTGATTGTTTTGCCCCTTTGGAGATAATCTATAAAGATAATACCACGAACATCCCAAAACTCAGTGGCTATATCCCTGTTAGCGGAGGGAACCACTTTCGCTTTCTTAATTTGAATTTAAATTTTTGTTTTGGGTGTGTCCAAATATCGTCAACCGTAATAAATTGACGCAAAAATGTAGTGCGATTACGATTAAAAGTTTAAACAGTACTCTGAAGTGGTTTCTGGTTCTCAGTCAGTAAACGTGGTACCCATCTTGCTAACGATTTTCTCATGAGCAAATGTTCATGTGAGATATGACAAGGGAGCAGACACCCTTGGCATATCAAAAGATACGCACCTTGGTGTTCATTTCGTCAGTGGTAGACACTTTTGGACGTCCTGCTCTTGATTCATCTTTGTATGTACGAATTCCGAATCCCTATACTTCTGAATAGCACTAAAATAATCTAATAAGTTTAAGAAAATAAAAATGACCAATAATGTGAAGGTAACTAAATTTAAAATAAATTTAAAATTAGTTTTCCTCAGAGTTTGAAAATTCCAAAATTTAGTAAATATGTCGGTCTGCTTGAATCATAGCATTTGTTACTGAATTTGATTTAGTACGATTTTAAAGACTTGGACTCTCATCCCTTTGATGGCCCGGAGGCAGAGTACCTGATTAGCAATCGAGAGGTCTTGAATTTGAATCTCAATGTTTTATAATTCAATTTTCCTACTTAAATGATCAGTGCTTAGTATAACATGAACATAAGTTTATCACAAACCACATGATAGGAAAAAATAACCTTTTAATTCCTAAAAGAGAATAAGAAAAGTATATAGCCTGTTGGAATATTGTATTATTAAAAAGAAAGAAACAGTAACCCACCCGGAACATGAAACATGTTACAGAGTATAAATCAAATTCTCAAACACATATGGACAATTAGACGCAATAATAATGATTGAAGTAGAAGGGTAAACAAGTGTTGTTTTGTGTAATTATATTCTGGTCATGTACACAATCCAACCAATGGGTGTAGTAAAACTGCAAAAATCAATTTCAATATAAAAAGCAAACAAGCTTCATTATCTTGGGGAATACATTTAGATATATTCACGTTCCGCATTCATTTTAATAATACAATTTTCTAACAGGCGGCTGTGTATACATTCATACATATATGCAATACACTTAGGTGAAATTTGAAAATAAATTATGTGCAATACGCTGTTTGTTGAAATACACCAATGAACCGAGCTAGTATACAAAACGACTCTCGTGCCTCTAACAAATCGTAAATTGGATTATCTTCGAATTTACACAAGCGAGCTGCCAAAAAAAAAGAAGCCGCAACCGCAAACCGACCGCCATCAAAATGTAATTTCTGAATATCGGCATATCGTTACGTATGTAGATGTAGGTAAATATCATAACGAGCAAAACCGCCTATGGAAATGCGATTAGATTAATATTCGATATTCCCTGTGCAGTTTGGAAAACTGAATTTTGAACTGAGTATTTTGGCTCATTCGCAAATATGTTTTTGTACTACTCTTGCGGTTTAGACTTTGGCGCCTGTTATTTTAATTTTCGCCGAAACTAATCAACTTTATCTCAATAATATCTAAACTTCCTGAAGCATTATCAAGAAAGAATTTAGCAGGCTTTAGGTTCATATTAAGAGTATAGAAATTTAAGACCATTGATACGAAAAAGAATAATATATACACCGTGTCGAAAGCTTTCAGCTTTGCTTTCTTTCATATTATTGAAGTTATGAAGTTGATTAAATTAGCAAATTAATGACCTTTTTTCTTTAGATTGTGATGCTGAAAACACAATAACAATTAAAGTTTTGTCTCCGAGATGTTCACATAAACATGTTTTTTTTAATAAAACCCCTGTACGGTTATACATATCCTGAAGGAATGTGCTTTTCTTAACAAAAAAGATATTTACATTAGTATTATAAAATTATGAATAAAAAAACAAAATGCAATCGGACTAACAATTATAAACAAACAGAAAATGAAAGGAATAATAATAAGTATTAAAACAACAAGAAATTAGACGTACAGTGGCCACCAGGTTGAAAACTAACGATTGCTGAAAATGTTCATAACCTGGTGTAAAGTAAGCTTTATTCACCATTCCTACTTCTAAACATTAGTTGTCACCATGACTGTTATAGGTGTCATAAAATCAATCGTTGTCATTACAATATCTCGATTTTCCTAAATATTCATCGTCTCAGTGAAACTCAAATAATGAGAGTAAGAACTTTGCTGGAAAACAGCGTAATCGAGCGGTGGCAGATGATCTGCATATTAGTAAAACCTGCATTTTTAAATTAAAGCAGAAGATTGATGAAGGAGTAGATCTAGCATATGTGCATGGTGGAGGAGCGAGAAAATTTTCAACGTTGGAGGATGATGTTTTATTGGTAAATTGGATACAAAAAAAACCCTTTGGGACGGCGGTGCAAGCGGCATACCAAACTTATTTTCCGGGTTCCATTTCAACAGCAGGGCAACGAGTTTGAGATTTTGGGCCGAAAAATTATTCTGCCTCCAAAAAGTTTGCGTTAGAGCCATAACATAAACAGCAGAGATTAAACTTTGCTAATTTATATAAGAATGAGAACCTCGATTTCTGGGAACGCGTTGTCTTTTCTGATTAAAAGATCTTCCACTTATCCCACGACGGCCCGGTGTGTATTCATAGATCTGCAAATATACGCTATGAAGAACGGTATATAAAGCCAACGTTCCGTAGTGGTAGATTTTCAGTGCATCTGTATGTTGGGAACAGTTGTTTAGCTCCTAGTGTTTATTGAAATTTTGAAGAAAGATTTACTAGAAACTACTACACAGATCCCCTGGCATATGTTATGTTACCTTCGGTAACGCAGCTTTTTGGAAATAATTTCATTTTTCAATAAGACAACTCTCCAATTCACACCTCCAACGTTGCGTGAGTGGCATGCAACCAACAACATTTATGTTCATCTATGGCCGTCAAAGCGCCATGATCTTAAACCTATTGAGAACGTTTGGGGACAACTAACAAAACATTTATACAGAAATAATTTTAGAGCCCCAAATCGAGATGAAAGTCATAGACGAGCTTTCATTCTAAGTTCTCGTTGTGTTTCAGTATCCAAATAACCTTATCATTCAATAAGGATATGTGTAAATGGTATGTACCTATTACTAGTATGCATAAGTTACATTAAATTCAATATTCATTATTTGAAGCACTATTTACTTATTGTAAAAATTTAAAGTTTATTAAATTTCATTGGAATGCAGTTTCACATTAGGAGATTTAGAAAAATGTGTGTGTTGAGTCGTTAACTTTCTAGTTTATGGCAGTAAGCATCTATATAAATAAAAATGAAATGCTGTTCGTTGGTAAGCTCATCACTTGAGAACAGCTATACCGATTTGGCTACTTCTTTTTAAATGTTCGCAGTAGTTCGAGTAAGGTTTTTGGTGAACGAAGAATTGGAAAAGTTGCCCGGAAAATAGGAAAATTCGGGAAAAACTGAAAGTGACTTTTTCTATAAAATTTTTGTATGAACTCAAGACCATAACTCACGATTCAAACGATCGAAATGCGTAATTCATGTATTGGAAAAGCTTTCGGGAAAAAAATCGGGACAATGGAAAAACGCATTTCAACCTAAATTAGTGCAGCTGTTAGTGATCGTGTAACCTCTGAACGGCTTGACCGATTGAGCTCATACTCACGTAATATGTTTATTTTGTTTATTTTGTCGAGAAGATGGTTCATAGATATGCTAGGATACGATAGAGAGCGCTGTAGTCAAGTTATTAACAAATTCTATATTTATGCACCAAAACAACTCATATTCATAATCCGGGTGTCAACGAGATCATGTATCAGCCCGCCATTTATTTATTAGTTAAAATAAACTTTGAAATTCGGACCGTATATATATATATATATGAGTGATCGGTGGGCTTCTTCAGGTACACACAGTTTTTCTATAGCACTTCCGGTCAAACCAGAAGTGACGTTCATTTTGAATTTTTAAATACAACATTTATTATTTCTGTTCATATTCTGTTTCTTCTGAAAATTTGCCATCTGGTGCAGGTTAACTTTTGACATTTCTGTCAAAGATAGCGAAATCTGTTAAAATTATCCATTAAAGTGAAACTGCTTCGCAACAATTGTCTAAATGCAAAAACCATCAAAGTTAGCTTTGAAAACAATTAAGAAACGTATTTTTCACATTTACACGCATTTGCGAAGGAAACATGTATTTCACTTTGAAATTACTCAAGAAAATAAGATATTTTTTTTCATTTTCAAATGACAAGTACTCGTTTTTTTAAATAGTAACACCTATTTTTTATTGCAGTGCCATATTGGCATAATTTTTAACTTTCAAGTGATATAAAATATGCTGTGGTTTAGTGGTAGACAGGTAGTACAAAATATAAAATGTTTTAAAAGTAGTCTAATTCATTTGACGTGTAATTGCTATGTTGCTTTGGAATTAGACTTTAGATTATATTGTATTTAAAGAAGGTTGGGTTTTCTAAATTATTGTCGTCGAGTTCAAAAATCTAACGCACAACTGTAAGGATTATTGAAATTTATAAATAAACCTAATAACAACACTACTAGATGAAAATCTCAAACAAAAGTAATAAATTAAATCTACAAGTAAATTTACCTTATAAATTAATTCATAGAAAATATTCTTTCCTGCGTTTCTTCCTAATAAACAAATTCATAAAAAGCGGTTCTTCCTGATTTTCTATAATACAGTGGTGCACAAAGAGATACCAGCAGGAACTCATATACAGAATCATGTACAACTTTATTTTAAGTAGGGCTGGATACAAGTACCTTCATCAGGATGCAAGAGCTATGAAAAATTTACTGCCACTGTCCAAGATTAAATCGGTCTGGGGAACTTCTTAATTATTATCATGTATGAATTTTCTTCATAGCGTGGCTTCTGGTGGCTTAATGTAAGTTATATGCTTTCTTGCTGTGTAATTGGCTTCTTATTTTAACTTTTCTAGGCAATTTATGCCTATAAACATTTATAAGCTTCGTCAAAATGTAAGGTTATGTTTTTCAAATTATGTGAATTTAGTTTGATTTTTGATAGGGACAGCATCACTCGAAAAAGCACACACTAACTTTGATGAGGTCCCGAAAAGTAGCGATCTGCAAAAAATTCGAGGAAAATGTTGCTGAACACAATACTATGTTACAGTTACTACGTGTAAGAAGTTAAACCATGTTTATAATAGTATATTATGCAATGAACATTTAATGATAGCTATTAAGACACGAGTAAGAAAATTACAATACGAGGCGAAGCCGAGTATTTTAATGAATACGAGTGTCTTAATAGCCATTAAATGCGAGTTGCATACACTATTTTTTCTACGTACCCATAACAAAACATTATTTTTTGAACATTCCATTTCATAAATTGAGGTTAAAATTTCCCGTGCACCTTTGCGAATTTAGCTGGTAATAAATTGTTCGTGGTCACTAACGCTTGTTCCATAATTTCTGGTGGACTCAAATTTTACATTTCTCTGTAATTATCCCTCATTTTTACCGTTTATATTTTCAAAAAAGCACAAATTTTAAGTACTTACTTGTAAATTGCAGAGAACTGTCACATTTATTTAATTTGTATATCTGTCAGATATGCAGTCGCCATATTGAATATTGTTTGAATATTGGAATGTCACATTCCTATTGGATATAAACTTGTATCGTAATGAAAAATCTGTATTCCTATTGGATATAAACTTGTATCATAATGAAAATCTGTATCGTAATGGACATCATTAAAGTACAGGTTCGGCATATCTAATAATACAATTAAAGTATGGGAGTAGAAAGACATATTTAATTAACAAGCTATATCATATGCTGTATAATAAAAACTAGAGCTGAAAGTACTATTCTATAAGAAATCAATATTTAAAGTTTCATTAAATGTCATAATTATGTCTATAATTTCATTGGTGTTTATTCTAATATTCCTGTTAACATTTAATATAATCATGAGAAAATATACTTAATATGTACATCAATTGTATGAGTGTGTGTATGTATGTATTTACAATAACGTTTAAAACATAATGACATTTCACATATGGCCTCCAGCAAAGTGCTATACCGCTACACTTCGTTGTTTTAAAAATAAACGCCGACAATATGTGTAGTTCTGCTCTGTCCCCTTGAACCTGACATGTCCTCAGTCAGTCGGAACGAACAGTAAGTGGAGTAGATTCGTTTCCGCTTATTTTACTTATTTTTCCTTTAGCCGAGGCAATTGACTTCCTTATTTCGATGTTAATACTCGATGCGCGGAGCTTCGGCCGCTTCTTTCGAAATCAATTTCCATTTACCAGTCAAACGTTCAATTCCTATTTTCGAGGGACTATCTTGGATGTGTAAAAGATGCTCCCGTCGCGTCTTTAGTTAAGGAAAAGAATTTGACGTCCGTCGGAAAATTATTAATTGGAAATGAGAAACGATAAAGAGGAAATGAAATGGGCGCGTAGGAATTCGGAAGAATTTTCAATTGAAGCTGCTTGAAAATGACGTCAGTCGTTTTTTAAGAAGAGATTAGAAATATCTGCATAAAGGAAATTTGAAAAAAAAGGAATTAATATTTGAATTAATTGAACTAACATTTAAGTAGCAGTTAATATATTCTGTTTGTAAATGTCCGTACATATTTCTACGTATTATATATTTAATAAATTTAATACAGTACCAATCCTTGTTATTAAAATCAAAGTAAGAGGAAAGGTATAAATTTGTTATTTCAAATACATAACCGTAAATCGTACCCTAGATAGGAGTTCCAGAAATAAATAGTCGCTAGGTGACAATCAGACGGATAAAGAGGATGTCGCAGTAATTCCTAGGATAGTTCGTGAAACTTCCATAATTTACGAGCAGTATGTGGTCTTACTTTATCTTATTGCAATGAGAGTATGTGCAACTTTCCATAGTGATTTTAAACGAGCACTTGCAGCAATGGACCAACTAAGAGCTTATATGAACAGCAGTATTATGGATTTTCTTTTATTAATAAGCAGTTCTTTTAAATATTATAGACTAACAGATTATTAGATTTTAAAACTGTTCATTGTTTCAAAATCAACACATATCTATTAGACCTCCCATTTAGTGTTATTCAAACATTGGAAATGTGGATTTCGCATTTTTACTTTCAACAAAAAAATCATAAAAACTTTAAAGCAATATATTTAACTATACAGCATGTTTAAAAACATATTGGGGATAGGATATATGTATACTATGCATACCCGCAACAACGCCCAGGTCGTGCCGGTGTAAAGTACGATTATAGCATTTCAGTCGCATACAGTCAGCCGATGGATGTACATGTATTTATCTAAGCATCACACGCTTCGTAAATACATATTCACCAAATAAGAATTCAAAATACTTCTGCGAGTTTTATTATATTGCGTATACAACGCAGTAGGAAAATAAAAGCACAATTCTAATTAAACATTAATTCTTAGTAAATTATTCTATAAATTTACTAAGAACGGAATTCTATTGAAAATAAAAAATATACTCTAAACAATACTAAAAAATAAAATGTTATCTCATAGGCTCAAAAATGCCTCCTTCAGCAGCAGGGCATTGTCAAAAAATTTCTCGCACATTAGGAATCATATCGACTGTTACTGATTCAAAAGCCTCTATGATTAGCCTTCTCAAAATATTTATGTTTTCTAGCCTGCCAGCTTGTGCACTGTATATTTTATTTTTGATGTATCCTCACAAAAAGAAATCATTTGGCGATAGATCAGGAGATCGCGGAGGCCAACGAATGTTTCCTGTTCCACTAATGAGACGATCAGAAAAAGTATTCATTAAAAAATGCTTTACTCTGACCGCATTATGTGCAAGACAACCATCCTGTTGGAACCAAATAATTTCCCGATTTATTCCGCTATTATCAATAGCGGGAATTATCTAATTCTGTAGCATACCGAGGTATTTGTCCGCAATTAACGTACCATCAATAAAAAATGGACGAAGCAAATGGTCACTTAAAATACCTGCCCAGACATTCACTTTCTGGGGATATTCGGTGTGTTTAACAAAATATCTGTGCTGATTTTCCCGAGCCCAATATCGAACAACAGAAGGATTGTGCTTTCCTTTTAATGGAAATGACGATTCATCTGTGAATACAATATTTGCGATGAAATTCTCATTTTCATTTGCCTTTTCCATTACGGTTTCACAAAACTCCATTCTTCCAAAATTGTCCTCGAGAAATATTTTTTGCGTTTTTGAATATTTAAAACATTTTAATTTATTACGCTTCCATATGTTCGCGGCGGTTTTATTACTCACACCCAATTCCTCAGCAACACTTCTGGTAGATCGCGTATCCTCTACTCGAGAATGCTACAAATCATTACATCCAGCTCTTTTCGTTCCTCAGCTTTTTGTAGATTTACCTCTCTAGGATTACACTTTGTGCAATTATTCAAACAAAGACATTTTTCAAAGCTATTCAAAATATGCAATTTGCTTTGCTCATAGAGTACAGGTCCGTCTGCAAATATTTGTGGAAATAAATTTATGCAATCCTTTGCAGAATTACCACTATAGTACCATTTAATAATTTGCAGTTTTTCTGCTGGTATGTAGCGAGGCATTGTTGATGTATAATTTGATGCGCTCTTATATTTCCTACCTTGCGTCATGAATACACAACTCGACTGAATATGTTTCTTTCGACAAATTAATAGTTATTTACCAACCAAGTGCGGGAAGACTATTTTCCCGCATGAGCGCACTTTGTAAGCACGAGCAACCGCAGGAAGCGAGTGCTTTTAATTGCGCGAATGCGTGGAAGATGTCTTCACGCAAGTGGTTTGTAATATATTTTTTATACGAACATTAAATTAAACAAGAAAATGGATGTGCTTAAAACCACACGGCAGAAGTGAAAACTTCATCAAGGCGAGGTTAATAATACGAAATCCAACTTTTTTTCTTCGTTCTATATTACATTAGGGTCATCCTGCATCGACGAATTCAGTTGCTGAGATTTAGTGTGCTTCTTTTGACGATATTTCTTCACGCGCGCATTAGACAATTCCCTTTTTCGTTTTAATTGGCATCGATTTGATTTTCTTCATGCATGCTGTGTAACAGAAAATAATTAAATGCATATAAATTCGTATATAATGAGCAATTAAAGCAATGTTCTATTTTCAAACAAATTATAGTAAATGCGTGTGGACGTTATTTAACACCCGGAATATACTGATCAGTTTCCGAGTCATCCATATCATTTTAATAAACATGCTAAAACTTACCTGAGCGCGAAATATTATATTATATTATTATAGAGATAATGTCTCATACACACACAACAAATTTTTTGGTTAACCATCCGCGAAGTTACCAATTAGCGAACGCAACACCATCCGCGAAATACAATTTCGCGGCCGTTACTATGACAGCGGCCGGTTCGGACGCATGTATATATATATATATATATATATATATATATATATATATAAATAGACAATATGAATACTCGCTTACGAGTCCCGCGCTAGTCTGATGCTAACGTGCCGGCTTCTTATCCGTGCGGCTCGGGATCGAATCTGCTCGGGGACATGAATTTATTTATTCATTTAAATTTTAATTTGAATTTCGACTTTACCCGAACGAGCGTTACATAGCCGAGCGTGACGGCTCAGTCTTGTTCAGTGCCCACAATCAACGCAACACGCCCAAAGAAGTTTACACTTCAAATAAATATTATTTATTAATGTCATTAGTATCATACCTAACCTAAGATAGATTACCTAATTAATTTAAGCATTTCATGTACGTAACTATTACTCACCTTACCCTAAAATTAAGTTATTATATTCTTACACATGGCAAACATGAGGTATTTATTCTTATATTTACAAATTTATATTACATTTATTGCGTATTTTGGTTTAAATTTGAAATTTGGAATAGTGACCAGCCTTCAAATGGGATTTTTCTCTAAACAAAAGTTGCAAAATATCAGTTCATCCTCATCTATATATAAAGAAATCATACTCCGTGATTGTAGATATTTTCAATTGCAAAAAGCAAGTTGTACTTTTATAGCCTGTATTATAAGTTATAAAAATATTTAACATTCTATTGGCGATTGTAAATACAAAAAACTAATTCGAAATAAATGTTTTGTTTTTATTTTCAATTGATGGAAAAATATTTTTTCTTATTGGTAGACAAAATCTCACCTACACTTATAAAATAATATTCTCAAACATTCTTGTTCTTGGGATGCCTAACTTCCCTTTGAGATTTGTTGTCAAACGCAATATTACTTGGGTTTAGCTTGACTTGTCATCTTATTTTCTTCCGCATAGTTTAAATATTTGGGCAAAGGTGTGGGTAAGTATGCAAGTGGCATCTGACCTATTTACATACGTAGACATCTTCGGTCAGGGGTTTTGAAATAAGAATAATCCTAGAAACACAACGACGTGCAAAAAGCAAATTAAATTTGCTGCTCTTTTAAAGTCAACCAGGCGTTTAATCGTTTTAAATGTTTACATATACAATTATTAATACATTTTTTTATATTTATTTTACTCTTACAATAACAAAGCACAACATTATTATATTTTAATAACACATACATACATGCATTTCGTGAATGGATATTTAACGTCAATAAGATGAAAATAAGAGAGAATAAGATTGAAACACCTGCTAACAAGGAGTTTATGTTATTCAATATCTGATGAGAATTGGCCAACCGAAAAGAGGATTAGTGATCAATAAGAAAAATGCCTGGTGATTTTTTCCCATAAATTCCTTTCAAATCACATATACTCAGGTATATTTAAAGAATACTCTTTCTAGGAACCAATCGGATCTACGTAAAATGTAACATGCTTTCGTGTTATACACATATCACAAAAGGATTTAACGAACAAAGAGACACATTTCCTACTATATACACGCTGCTTCTTCATTTGAAGCTTTCCTTTTAATAGAGAATATTACAAAAAAGTAAGCCTAAATTTGAAATAACATTTATTTTAAATATCTTATAATAGAAATATCTATCCAACATTTTAATTTATGTAAAAGAAATTGTCACCATAGGATTTGCTTGTATAAACGGACGTATACACAAGTCTATGCACGCTATCAGAAACGAACCTATTCCCAGAATTGAACCACAGAGTTTTCTAAGCATTAATTCTTCCACTTAGTTTATTTCTATTGTATATGTTACCGTAACTAGCCGAAATCGAATGCGAAGTAACTACGAGCATTTGTAATTTCGCGTTCTTACTAGGAAAGACACGAATTAAAATTTTAATTCGGCTATTTACTGCAGCTTTCCGCTAGAACCTGTTCTAACCATACATATAACAGTAAGTAACTGAAATACATATCTTAACAGCGGACATACTGCCAAGCTCACACCTCTATTTAATAGACAATTTTTCAACATGATACGAAAAGCGCACATACTTATGAAGTTATAATACTATCTTTTATTTAGTTTTCTTTCTTATAATAAAATACGATTGGTTTCAAAATTATTTAATGAGTTGAGAAATAAATTGGCTTATTCATTATTACATGGGTTACTATTGTGACATTTTGAAAGATATTTGCTTATCCTTCTTTACTACATCAATGTCAATAAATGTTTGCTTACAAATATCTAATCCTGATCTGTTGTACAATTGATCTATAACAGCATCCTTAGTACCGTACTGATACATGTTGTCATCGGTTTTTAATAAAAGAACAGGTATAATATTTATGTATGCACCTTTAGCTCTGTCAACGTCAGAAATAGGTATTGTGGCGTTATCTAGATTATATTACCTCTGGTTCTTTTTCTTCATTTTAAATTCTGTATTTGAATCTTCTCCATGAATTTCCGCCATTTTAATTTTTACGTCACCAATAATATTTTCCAAATCTTCTTCCCGCTCTAGAGAAGAAATAACCTCAGTAGGCAAAGAGGAAGTAGTTACCCCAACCCTAGGCTCCTAGGCTCGATGCCAAACATAGCCTTATATGAGGTTTGCTTTATGCCTGAATGAAACGCACGGTGTTTCGTAAACTGTACAAATGGTAGATATTCTGACCATTGAAAGGTTATGGGCATCCACGCGGGTATCCTATTTTCAACATCTTGATTGGCTTATTCAACTGAGCCTTGGCTCTGACAGTGGCGTGGCTTACATACAAGGCGCTTCGAACGTCAAAAATATTTCGTTTGTTTTATAAGCTATTTCTTCTGCTCGTTTAGATGTTAAAGCTTTTAATAAAATAAACTTGGTTAGATGATCTTGATAAACTATGATGAATTTATATCCCACATCTACTTGACTTTGGATATCTATAAGATCTACATGGCATCGGCTGATTAACTCATTGTGCAAACTGGTTTGGAAACTAATTCCGCTTTCTTCTTAGATTTTTTACTATTGCAGACTTCACACATTGACAGGAAACAGGAACAAATGAATTTATTTTAGTAGTAATGTTGACATATTTTCTACTTGCTTCCATTCGAAGTCTATCGCGACCTCCATGTCCATCTGCTTTGATTACATCATAACTCTTGGACTTTGCTATTATTCGCTGAACGCCGCCCATTTATATTATGTCAAAACGGTTCACGCGTCGATACAGCGATGAAGTTTTCTTCGACGCCAGTTTAGCTTGTTTTATTTCCTGAAGTAATTTTTCATATACATTCCTTTCTATTTATTACAGTGTATTTACACAGTTTGGCATCTTCACTATTTAGTACGCGATGAGAAATAACCCATCAGCGCATAGATCATTCATCGACCCGTTCTTGCTCAGTAGTTACTGGTATGTGTGTAGTTAGAACGGGTTCTAACTGAAAGCTGCAGTAAATAGCCGAATCAAAATTTTAATTCGTGCCTTTCCTAGTAAGAACGCGAAATTACAAATGCTCGTAGTTACTACGCATTCTTACCAGTAAGTACGCGTAAAAACATATTTCGGCTATTTACAGTAACATAAACAACAAACTTTTTATTTTATGGAATTCCATATGTAAGAATTACATTCAACTCATGATATTAATCCATTAATCGAGCTATTTGCAGACGGACACTATACAGAGTGTCCCAGAAATAAAAAGATGCAGTAGCAGGTATATAAAGTTCGAACAAAAACAGGCGCAAATATACCGCAATAACCAAGAAATTACAAATTTAATTTTATATGTTGTTTTTTAAATAAAAAAGTTACATTACGGACTTGGCACAGAATGTATGTTTATAAAATACACGTAAGAATGCTCATTTGTAAATAGAAACGAACATGAATTCATAGAAAAATGCGCTTTTATTTGTATAAAACGGGAAAAAACGTTAAATTGTACTCATTCATACATTTTTTTACCAGATGGGCGACCCACTTTATTGCAGACAATAAAAGATTGTATTTATTTTTAAACTAGGAAGGTTGTTGCTCCTTATTGTGTTTGTAGTCGGAAACAGCTGATTATTATTATTTTAGAATATTCAGTAAATCGTGGTTTTTCTAGATTACAGTAAATATCAAGAATGTAATTATTTTTTTTTAGCAGGTGTAAAATTAAAGTAATTAATGGTTTGATATTTATTAAGAAGTATCTATTCCTCCTCCTTTTTTTTTAACACGAGTAATATGGTGGTCCTGAAAAGAACCGATTGTGAAAGTGAAGCAGGTGAATATTTAGTCCATGGTCGGCGCAAGGCCAATTGAATTCTTTATTATTTTTTTTCTGCCGTCTGCGCACGAATAAAGACTTGATATTTTGAGGGTGCGTTTTTACACTATCTAGCTACCGATTTCTGCTACTCCGTCTTTTTATTTCTGGGACACAATGATCGATGTCAGCCACCTTGAAAATATATTTTGTAAATTTATTCAACAAGTATGAGCTATAGTTATGCAAATGTGCTTCTAAAATTATTTCTTCCAAGTAATTAAAAGTTGCCTTATCATATACTAGAATAACTTTTTAATTTTCGCATAAACTTATATCTATAGTAACACCACATAAATAACATAGCCGAACCTGCTGACATTCACTGTCAAAAGATGCACAGTTTACTGTTTGATGCACTATGAACATTTATTTACTCTTTATGACTACTGATTATATAAAAAAAGATGGTGAATATTCTGTCGTTAATTATAAATGTTATATTATAGAATTTACTACTATATTTTTGAATATGTATATTGGTACTGAAGAAGTAAGACATGTTAAAGAAATCTCACTAAAATATTTATCTCTATAAGTTATATTATCGATTTTCAAGTCAAAATGTTTATAGACACGAAAATGAAATCGAATATGGGTCATACCCGTAGAGAGCATTCTGCTGCAATGTGCATTAGATATATAAAGTATTTATTTAGAAAATATTATAAGTAAGCTAAAAATAAGAGACTGAGATAAGATTTAGTAATTATCTATACTGAAGGATTACTTATCTGGCAAAGGTTATAAATTGTTCTATTACATTATGCAGAATCCACATATACCCGAAATGAGATGTGAATTGCGTATTCATGAAGCTCGCTAGTAAATATTCAAATGTAACATAATAACGCCAACTGTAATGAAATGGAGAGATTAGAGAGAAATAGAACTAAATTATAATTTGATATATAAATCAATCAGTTATACTAATCCAAGGTGTGCTCCAAAATTGAGCGAACGCATTCAACATCTAGCAATAGCTTGTACAAAAATCTCCACTGGTAAACTTTTCGAACAGTTTCTTCAGACAGCCCCAAATTCTTTCTAACTTAAAATATTACAGTTGTGTTTCAGTTAACTTTCAGATTTAGAATAAATGTCATTTCACAAATGTGCATTACTGTGTCGCATATATCCTATTTACTGGTAGAAACCCAAATTAAAAAACACCTACATATATATGAAATAACTTATATATCCATATACACTACTACTTGCATTTTTCACAGTGAAATTAATTTTAGCTCATCTCATTTTATTGACATGAATAGAAAATCGCGCACAAAACATGCACAATTTGACAAAAATAATGAAATATTTCGTTCTGCTCGAATTGAATTTTTTTTAATCAAAGCTCTCTCATATAAAAGTTTTATATTTTCATTTGCCATATAATCCGTAATGCAACTATGTGATACCAAAATAAAAAAAAATAATATGACAGATGTTTTTTGAAATTACCTAGTAATAGTATGTGTAACAAGGTAGTAAAGTTACATTTTTCATCACGAGTGTGCCTATTAGTATAACAACCACTATCAGTAATGAAAAATAATTTACTGCTTAGTTACCCATTAAGTTTTTTCAGAAATCGTTCACAATAAGGCAAAACAAATCTTTATTTTCCCTTTGAATGTTAATTGTGATAGTACAATTATTACCACGTTCCGCTGTCAGCTGTCAACTAATGTCAACTTGCAAATCAACATACACCAAAATCGTACAACAATGATTGTTTTACTGCCGATTTCAGATAAATATATGTATGTGAACTTAAGCGTAAATAGGCTTGACAAGACCATAGAGACCATTCATTTCAATTAATGTATATGCAAAATGTGCCTTGAATTTTTTATGTCATCTCTGCGGCCATTGCTGTGGAAATATTGTTTATTTAAATACTCAATAGCGAAGTGGACTGGTTGTAGCTATTCCACCTAACAAACAAGAAAATGGGTGTGCTTAAAACCACACAGCAGAAGTGTAAACTTCATCAAGGCGAGGTTAAAAATACGAAATACACGCGTATAATATTCAGTAACGTATTAAATAAAACGTATTCGCACATTTATTACATTTACACATGTACACACGCGTATAATATTCAGTAACGTATTATACGACTGATGCGACATGCTCTCCCATGTAACGGTCGGTTCGATGTATGTATATATATAAATAGACGATATGAATACTGGCTTACGATCCCCGGCCTCTCACCCAGGCGGCTCCGGTTCACATCTGCTCTGGGACATGAATTTATTTATTCATTTAAATTTCAATTTAATTGAAATTAAATACCTCTATATGATATATTTATCATCTTGTTCCCTTAGTCGACTCGAGCCGACATTACCCGAACGAGCGTTACATATCCGAGCACGACGGGTCAGTCTTGTTCAGTGCCTACAATCAGCGCAACGCGCCCAAAGAAGTTTACACTTCAAAAAGAAGTTTGATTTTACACATAGGATAAAAGTAATTAGTTGCACGGATTTTATCTACGCGCCATGAAAGAGGGAGATTTTTTAATTAATGTTGTCCAATAAGAGGGAAAAACTGAACAAATATTTAAAGACAAATCTAATAAACATTAGTAGCGACTAAATATTTTTTTAGGTTAAATTATGTAAAGTTAATATATACAAACTTGTAGAGTGAAGAATTATTATTTTTCTTGCATTCATCATCATAATGTCAGCATCAGTCCAAATTAGACTCAGTATTAATTTCACGAAAATTTATTTATAATTTGTAATTAATATTGTTTTTGTTTTAAGCAGTACTTATGTATGAAAGGAAAAGAAACCATGGGCTTCCAGGGGAAATAGTTCACGGCGAGATAAACCGCCGACAAGCAGGCAAACCAGGGCCGGTGTTATAAAGTCAATATGACCGCTAGTTCCGACATGTGCACACTTCTATCTTTCTTAAACACAGTATAATTATCAAAGCCACCACAAGTAGGTACACTATCACCTATCGTTTTTTACACGTCTGAACTTGCCGCATATTACAACTAGCATTTCCTGCCAAAAGGTAAAGTAAATTTATATGATCAACTTCAAAGGAATATATTGATTTTAAAAGAAATGTTTTTCATATTCTACGCCATGCACTTCAGAAATACCCGCCTCTTTAAAGAAGTGAGCCCATATCATATTTATTATTTTAATAAAAGATAGGTTGTTTATCATCTAATAACGTCTAAAATGGTGTATATTATCGACACGCTGTTGCCTATATGCATGCACGACCAGATAAATCATAAATACTTATTGAGTTTAATATAAGCGGAATTGTTTGGAGTCGCGCGAAACTAGTTCCCAATGCTTCTCACAAGTGCAAATAGTCACGCCGACAAACAGGATGTTCGATAAAATCTAATAAAACCCTCCTGTTCTCATATACATCGGAAGCATTATGATCCACTTGCTTTATAGTGATACTGAGCGACAAACAATAATAAAGGCACGTACGGAACGTAATGCGCGTAATAGAAACGAAGGAGATATGCCCATAACTGGATTATTATGCAAACTATTACATGTTATTAAGGATGAGAAGAGACATATGGAACAAAAAGAGTAACTATACTCAACTTACATTTAATATAGACATTTTATCACTGCTTTAATATCTACCAAAGTACTCGAATAATTCAGTATAGACGTTTATTTACAGACGAACCGTAACCATAATAATTTAATACGGTACCCCACGCTAATATAATAATACAAATATTGTAGAAAAGTGACACGAAGTATTTTGTGCTTGTGATTTTATACAGCACAGTACTGTATATTGAGCTTATTGGATCCTACACTTTTATGCTGATTACTGTTATTATTGTGCATATTAAAAGGTACTTTCAGCAATCTGGTTTGTATGTAGTATAATCAGTGCTCGAAATGGAGTTTTTCACGAACCGGAACACTTCCGATTTTTTTTTATTAGGTAAATACAAAAATAAAGTGAAACTTGCAACTTCTAGTATGTAATTTTTTTAAAAATGTTACATCAGTCGTAATGTTCAGTGAACTATTGTATTTGGGCCTTTTTTTGTACCTCTAGTCAAATCCTTAGAAGCTGTGTCAAAATGTTCACAAAGTGCTTGGTAGTTATGTAATACAGTATTAATTGTACGTTTGCTTGATGCATCCCATTGAACAGATAAAATTCTTCCGATTCTTAAAATTTGCGCCTCAAACGAAGCTGTTGTCTTTTTGAGCTCATTTTGGTTTTTGGGCGATTGGTCGTACAAGTTATATAATTTATCAATAAAGATTTTGAAATGGTTGATACCACTGACTTCATTAACGCAGTCATTGACAGCATGGTCTAATTTGTGATTAGAACAGTGCCACTCTAATAAATTTTGAAATATTGTTTGCAACTGTGTTTCTACTCCAGAGTTCTTTCCAATCATAACCGAGGGTCCATCCAGGCAAAGGCTATGAGGCACTCTTCCAGAAAAGGTTGATTAAAGCCATATTTATTTAGGCATGTCAAAAGGTCCTTTGTGATATTTTCGGCAGTCGTATCAGTCAATTCAATTAAATCAAGGTTAAAGACGTAGGTGTCTTCTAGATTTGAAGAAGAATCTTCGAAATATGACCTTATTACTACAACTAAAGTAGTTTTATTGCTCAGGGTTATTGACTCGTTTATCAAGACAGATTTTCTTTTTATTGTCAATAATATTTTTGCATATAGCGTTTATCATTTCAAATGCAATATGAGTCACAATGTCATGACACGTTTTGTCGAAATCTTACCCATAGGTAGTCCATTGGGATCTATATCAACAAGCAGATCAGTAAACGGCCTTTGATTTTTCGCCATTTTGTAAATAGTTCTGATAACTCGTTCAGTGGTAGTAAATAATGTTTCATTCATTTTGCCAATGCCTCCTTCAACAGTCCTTTCTTAGACTGCTCTAATAAGTCTATGGCTTTATTATGAGCTTCTGAACGTTTGTGTCCAAAATTTTTTTATGTAGGCTTGATTGCTGTGACTCATGAGTCTCTCCATTTTTACTGAACATTCTTGCCACAGTTTTGAAACTATTTTATATTTATCACTGTGAATGGCGAAAGAATCCACTTTGCATCAAACTAAACAGCCCAGCCTTGAATGCCTCGTACTGTCTGATATTCCAACAAGCAGGTATGTGTGATAAAATCACTGTTCTCGTCGATGTTACTCGTGCCACTTGTGTTGGGAAGATTTTGATAATCTTTTTCAAGTACTGTTTTCTTATTGTTGATCGAACTAGTCTCGTGTGACCTCTTTTTAAGCCAGTTTTTTATTAGGAAACCGAAGCCGATATTACACATGAGGAAAACTTTTACGAAACGGAACAGTGATTTCACGAACCGGAACGGCGATTTCACGAACCGGAACGGCGATTACACGAACCGGAACGGCGATTTCACGAACCGGAACGGCGTTCCGGTGCGTTCCGGTTATTATTCAAAGTCTTATTCTAAGTACTTCTATCCCCTTAATAAATCTCTATAGAATGCATACTTTGCAGATATCAAAAAAGTGCTACTCGCTAAGAGTAAAAGTGCTACTTCCGGTTCGAATTTTGAAATTTCATATATACAAAAAATATTGCAAATCCAGTTCTAAATACTTTTATACTCTTAATAAATATATATATATATATAATGCACAACTTACGACATATTTGCAAAAAATCGCTATTCGATAAGAGTAAAAGTGGTACTTCCGTTCTGAATTTTGAAATTTTTTTATACAAAAGATATTGAAAATTATGATTTAAATACTTTTATACTCGTAACGTACTTGTCTAAAAAGCATGACTTGCGAAATATTCGCAAAAAACTGCTTTTCGATAAGAGTAAAAGACCTATTTCCGGTAGGAATTTCGCAAAACTTTATAAGGAAAATTATTCTCAATTTTAATTTTAAGTACATATGAGTTCTTTATAAATTTGTTTAAACTTAGCAATTGACGAAATATTGGCAAAATTCGATTTTTTCACCGAAGTAAACTGCTACTTCCGGTCTACCGATTTTACTAAAAAACTAATCAGATCTCAAGAGGGAGATTATACACGTAAATACAACATTTGGAATTGATATCTCCAGCGGTTTGACCGCTATCGTGGTCACAGACAGACAGACACACAGACATTTTTTAAAAACCACTTTTTCGGTATCAGAAGACCTCAAAACGTAGACATCTGAAAAAATCTCTAGGTCAAAACACAATACTACTACTCCAAAAATGGTATGGGTGCTCTATAATTGAAATTTGTCGGAGCTTAATACCTGAAGCTGGCATTTTAAAGGGATTAAAATCTAAAAACTAGTATCTATGTAAAAAATCAAGAAGCAATATTACAAAAAATTGATTAAAATAATTTGTATTATATACTAAGCAGAGAGTTTTTCTAGCTTTAGCAGCCGAAAATGTTTTTATTAGTGCATCAGAAATTCTTGATAGAAATCAGCTCCTCGCATAATCCTTTGATGTCACTGTCATGCTCATCTGAAAGGAATTCTTCGAATTTTTTGCATTTAACAAACATGGCTTGTCTGTTGAATAATTCATCGATTTTAAAAAGAACCTGAACCTTTTTATGTTGACCATTAGCTGTTCGAACATCTCTAACACAGCCATTTGGGTAGTTTCAAAAAGTGGTTTAAAAAGTCAACTCTAAAACGCTCTTGGGGGCCAATAGGTGCTTCTTCATTAACATCGTAATCAAACAGCGTCTTCCTCCTTAGCCCGGAGTGTTTTGAATTTTCCTTCAATTTCTAATCTTCAGCCAACTCTTTGGCTTTTATTAAACAATTAACAAATTTTATTTTATTTCTAATTGGACCAAAATACATTGATTTATTGAGTTTATAATAAAATAATATTAGTTTAGGTATCTATATAAACCCTAATAGACTATATTCTAGAAAATATAAATAAATTTTCAAAATTGAAATAATCCAAGTTCTTGTGTAGGAAAACAAAGAACTGAAGTTGGCACGTATGTGAGCAAATACAAGCACCATATAATACACTACCATCCGCTTTCCATGTAAGCGTCAAGTGGTCGGAAAGTAAATGTATTACCCGATAAAAACATTGGGTAGGAATGGAATTAAACAGAAAACATAACAGCGACCGCTTATGCTAATTAGATTTCTCAGTAAGCGCTGACATTTTAATTTCAGATATTTCACGCAGGAAATATATACGTAAAGCTTGTTTGCTCGGGTCTGATACTTTTTTCCTGCTATCTTTCTACTACGATGTTAATTTATTTGCTCTACAAGATACAAAGGAATGGCATACTCGTGTTCTTTAAACTTGCACATGTAGTGAGATAAGAGCAACCCGTCGCCTGCAGTACGGTTTTATGACTTTTTACAAGTGGAACTGACTGACTGGCTTTTCAAAAATTTCCTTTAAAATGGAGGAAATGGGCCTCAAAGGCATTGATACTTACTTCGTTTTAAATCTGAATTCTTTTCTAGTTGCATACATTTTCGTGATGAAAGTATGGATTGAACTGAGTTAAAATCGCACAACAAAAACAGAATATTTTAGGGGGTTTTATTGTAATAACTTTGATTTACATATTTTAATACAAGAAATAAAATATTTAAATATTCCGCAGTATTTGTCGTTAAAACATATCTAATTTTCCTCTAAGAAGACAAGACGAGAAAAATATACCTTTATATGGTAACTTATTAATTATAATAAAAAAAAGTTTATGTTTGTCCAATAAAAATTACTATTTTTGGCTTAAGAAACTCACTTAAAAATGTTATCTTTTGTTAGTCTCTTAGTTTGTTACACTCACTTTTCAGCTACTTTTTAAAGATTTCAGGTATGTATCAATTTATACTCTTTCTATAGTACATGTACTAATGTTATTGGATTTTCATTATCGCAGTTATCTATATTGTCAACTTATGAAGAACTATTTTAGATAATTTCTGACACATTTTGACAAATGCAGATAAGAAAGAAATAAATACCATCGGAGTTAAGCGGTATAGTAATACTAACTGATGGCCACTGATGGACTCGTAATGTACTTAGAGCTGTTGTAGACTGTTAGGGTATAGGCATTTGAGTCAGGTAAGTTATTAGAACGCAAAGAATACAATATTATTATACTTTGAGAAATATTCACCAAACTTTAAAAATTAATGCCAACACATTTGTTTCAATTTATCGCTATCTTACGAAATGTTGTTCAAAGATGAAATATTTTAAAAGTTTATAACCTAGATTATTACAATAAAAATTTAAAATGAAAATGTAATTACACAATTAAATATAATATGAAAGCAATGGAATCAATTTTGGTCATAATTAAGTAATAGGAATATACCATGAAAGTTGATTCTTTCTGATAGTCACTGATACATTTAACAAAAATAATATTTATTTGAATATACTGCATTAGCTAGAATAAATGTATGTAATTTAAGAGCAAATAACACACTACTATGTTTCTATGTATGATTAGTCCTTTGTGATTACAGTTAATATTAAACATGGTAACTACTCTTAAGTACATGACCTTAAATTTATCTAAAATTAATTAATGAAACTAAGAATAGAGTAAACAGTGTAAATCTTCCATCCCGCTCTCTCTCTCTTCCTCCCTCACTAACTTCCTCTATCTTTCGTGTGTGCGTGTGATACTGTTCGTGTGCGTGTGTGTGAGTGTTTGTGACCACTACTACTGTCGAGCAGTTAAAGCTATCAATACTAAAGCTAATAAAAATGTTAATCAATTCAGTATAGTGGGGTGTCTCTGAAAGGTGCGGAAAAAACGCTACCACACATTTCTGAGGGCAAAATATGACGATCTAACCCAACTTACCTCAGTCAAAAAGTGGATGCTTTCGGAGATACAGAGTGTCAAAAGTTCAATTTGGTTTTAGTTTTTATATACTGAAAATAATAGATTACTTCAATCGCATATCAGACAGAGGCGTGGCACAGGAATCCATATTGGGGAGTTTGATGTTTTTGAAATACGTGAACGATATACTTAAGGCTTCACTATACAGGGTGACCCAGAAATAAAATGACGGAGTAGCAGAAGAAGCTAGATTGTGCAAAAACGTACTCTCAAAATATCAAGTCTTTATTCGTGCGCAGACGGCAAAAAAAAAATAATAAAGAATTCAATTGGCCTTACGCCGACACTGGACTAAATATCCACTTGCTTCACTTTCACAATCGGTCCTTTTCAGGACCACCATATTACTTGTGTTAAAAAAAAAGAGGAGGAGTAGATACTTCATAATAAATATCAAACCATTAATTACTTTAATTTTACACCTGCTAGAAAAAAAATATATTCTTGATATTTACTACGATTTATTGAATATTCTAAAATAATAATAATCAGCTGTTTCCGACTACAAACACATTAAAGAGCAACAAAGTTGTTATAAGAGCGAAGCCTGATCTTTGCGCGGAAGTTACGCAAACTATAAGTGAATTTGATGCATGTTCAGTAAACACAATCTAAAGCTTAATGTAGAGAAAACAATCCTTATACGGTTTGGCTACTTTAAAAGAGTACAGCCCCTGTATGCATACAATAATGCAGTGCTTACCTCTGTTGAGAGCGCAAGGTTCTTAGGTATTACTCTCTGGGGAAGAAATTATCTTCATAAAGCTTCGCGCTGCGGATGGTGTTGCGCAAGGTTAACACAGAAGCGGGGATTAGTGCATAATATTCCAAGGTGAGGTACGGGATAGTTTTTTGGGGCAAAAAAGTCCCAGTATTATCAAAAACTATGAAATATTTACTTCCGTGAATTGTCCATACTAACTTTACATGTCAAATGTCAAAATCAAAATGTAAAAAATAAAGTGCAATTATATAATTCTAAAACATTCTTTCATATAATTCAACTTAAAATTAACCCTATTTCATTGACATTTATCACAGGCAAATTTTAAATAGTAAACCTAACCACAAAAATAAATAAAAAAGGCTTGCCAATTACACTGGGTTCCTATATTAAAATCAGTATGGCGACCTTAGAACAGTTCAAAATGCTCACTTTGTATATCTATGAGTGCGGATTGTTATATAATATAGCACGCGTACCACACAAATTGTTAAGATATACAATAATCTGCCCTCTGCTATAAAACATCTAAGCACCTGAATGTCTAAAAGAACTCTTTATTTAAGATTAATCCAAGCAAATCTTTACAGCCTAGAGGATTACTTCCTCAAAAGATTTTAATTGACTGTGATATGAGTGTGTAGGGCCATTGCTGGTTGTTTGTTGCAGTGTGCCCTTGTTGTTATTTATATATATTTATATATATTGTACTGACATGCTTGGCGCATATTGCACTTGTATATAATTGTGACATGCTTTTAGATATATTAGTAATTTTATCGTATCACTATTGACTAGTCATATACACTGTATGTGTCTTACATGATATTAAGGGTTATTATTATTATTCTTATATCATATTTTTCTTAATATTTCGTGACCTATTAAGTTTAAACAAATTTCGAAAGAACACAAAGGCATCAGAAGTAAACCTGAAAATAAAATTTACACTTTCATCTTATCAAAAAGTAGTCTTTTGCAAATGTCTCGATAACTATTGTATACAGATTTACTAAAAACATAAAAGTATTTAGTGCTTAATTTGACATAATCTTTGTATAAAAAAAATTCAAATTTCGAAACGCAAGTCACAGCCTTATTCTTATCGAAAACAAATCTTTTTGGCAAATATATCACAAATTAAGTGTTCTATACAGATTTATTAAGAGAATAAAACTTCTTATTTCTTAATTTAAATAAACTTTGTATAAAACAAATCGGCTAGCAAATACGTATAAGTAAGTGGCTTGCCGCTCATACTTTTCTTTTGAATCAGGGATATTTTAAAACTTTAGGATTATCTTGTTTTGGTTTATTGGTCGCCGATCAATTCGACCTCGGGTACCTGGATATTCTATGTCCAAAATTGTTGCCTTAATCCCAGCCTTTAGTTAGACCACGTAAGGGACAGTATATCGTAATAATGTTTATTATTTACATTTTATTTGCCTTACATTGTGAATATCTCAAAAGTGTATGTGAAACTAAAACGTATGACAAATTATTAAAAAAGTATGTACAAAAATGTGAATTTGTGGGATTAAAGTTTAGACCTCAAAAGATTGTCATTGATTTCGGAAAACCAATTCATAATGCATGTCGAATGATCTGGCCAAAAGGAAAAATTACAGGTTATAGATTTTTATCTTTGTTAGGCTTGGTATAGGAAAGTACAAAATTGAGGTTTAACCGCCGACTACAAAGACAAAATGTCCTATATTAGTGCATTTCTGAGATTGTTTTTTGAAATATATTTTTTAGATCCTGCCGAAGTAGGTGATTTATTTTCTATAATCTGCCATTCTTTTGGATGACAGAGTTAAAACATTCTGTGACTACATAGTAGATAATTACATAAATAAAGATTCATCTTTACCGTCATATATGTGGGCTTCTACCCCTACAAGTATGCATTGAACGACACTCATATAATAATAAATTCTGCAAAACGCAATGTTAAAAGACTTAGGTGTCATATTAGAAACAAAAACAAGTTTTCATCAAAATGATGATAGAAAAATGAAGGTTAAGTAGGTATGCAAATTAGAATTTGTTTGTAAAAAGGGTTGAAGTATTATTGTCATAGGTCATCAGTAGTCATCAATAATAGCGTCAATTCTTAGTTTGGTTCTGTATCTCATGGTTTACTCATAACTGCTTATACAATATATCTTGTTGTTTATTGTTCATTAATTGTTAACATTAATAGAATATGTCTGCAAATGATTTGCGCCGCTGCCATTTGTATTTTTGCGATTTTTAAGTTTTACATTTTCCACCTACGCTTGAATTTACATTAATTGCCAAATTTGGCTCTTTAAAGGGTTTGTTTAAGAGTGATTTTGAAAATTATAGGCTTAAACTAATCACCTAATTAATGCTATTTCAACATATTTGCAGTGTCATAGTTACATTATACGCATGACCATATGATTATAAAAGGAAGTTTGCATTGAAAATTAAATATTTTGGTACGCACTGGGTAGAAGAAACGAAGAAAGCAGTTTATAATAATTACAAGGAAATTACTCAATCGCAAGGTGTAAGTCAATTGCCGACACTCATTTTACATCATTGTAGTGGGCCCCTGTATAACCAATGAACAATATGTGGAGGTAGTGAATATATAAAGTTACATTAGTACCATACTTGGTAAGCGTTTTTAACAACATTGGATCCTAACAACCACCATATTTTTGAAATTAATATAATTTTACTGCGAAAACTAAATAAATTCACGTATGAAAGATTAATTTACCCTTGTGGCCTGTGTAAATGTGGAATATGGTTCCTTGCTATATATCATAAATTTTAAATATTTAATACAGAATAATTTCCTGACCTCACAAATCATTTTGTACGAAAATTTTTAGTGTTGAAAGTGTGTCTTGGCAATCCTTTTTATTAAAAGCTCGGTCACCGAAAACTTCCAATATCGCACTGAGCCGTATGTTTATTTTTATTATAACTAACTCGAGGAGATGGCAGCCGAGAAACGTGACCGAACAATTAATGACTATTCTTCCTCTATTCGCCTTTTATTTACCGCCATTAATTTTCAGAGTCAGACTTTTAAAGTGACCCTCTTTAGTACGATTAAAATCACCCCGACACGAAATTATAAATGGGCACGTAGTAATTTATCAGACAATCTGAACAAATATTTTCACTTTTAATGGCTACAATCGTTAGAGCTGTGTGTTTCAGGAAGTTTTTTAATTGCATCTTGAATGGACCCGGAAAACGAGATCGCACGAGCTGGCCCTTCCCCGTCGACGACAACGGCTTTAAAAATTAAAAACTTTTCGAATTAAGGTTTCCCGCACGATTAATCAATTAACGTCTGTCGAATTCGTTTTATTCCATTCGTATGAAGGTGTTTATTAAATTCCTAATTATTTTCGTTTAAAACGTAAAGGTGGTAAGTAAACGAAATAATTACAAATTTATCCAAACTGTGCGTAGACTATATGTAAAATGAGACAAATTTCAATGTCAGAGTATATTATGGTAAATAAAATATGTTCCAAATTAGCAAAGTAGCAGTGTTTTTATTGCTGTTTACGACGGTGAACTTTAAAAAGTTATTGAACATCGCATTTTCGTGATATTTGAAAAACATTATTTTTTTAAATAGAACACCCGGTATATTTTTACTTCAAATGAAAGAAAAACTAATTCTAGACAAAAGTCATTATACACTCTTATATCAACATACTTGAAATAACGCAGATATTAAGAATTTTGACATTTAATCAAAGTAGTCCTGACTTTCAATAAATCATTTATTTAACTTTGTAAAATTACAATAAATGTTCAAAAATATCACCATTTTGTTGAATGCAGGTTAAAGCTCTTTTATGAACGCCTTTTGTAGCATTCGAAGTGCTTCTACCGTCTATTGAATTAATGCATTAAACGAATACTATTTTCTAATTCCACTACATTGGCGTATTTCTGTTGGTAAACCTTATTCTTTACATTGCCCCAAAAGAAAAAATCTAATGGTGACAAGTCTGGGGAACGGACCGGCCACTTTATCGGACCATTTGCCCCTATCCAGCGGTCTTCAAGGAGCCCTTGCATAATTGCACAAACCTCGCGGAAATTATGCGCAGGGGCTCCATCTTGTTGGAAGTGAATGATTTGACGATCTACTAAATTAATAATATCTAGGAATTCTTCCAATACTTCCACCATCAAATTGACATATCTTGCTCAAACAATAAGGACGTACTACTTGACTACCAATCAAACCACACCACACATTCAAACTAAATTTTATTTGTGGGTGTGCAGGATAAGTTAATAGTGGATTATCTAGGGACCAGTAAGTAGTGCATGTTTTTACCGTTAAACATACCGGAATTCGAAAAATTCGATTCGTCGCTCCAAATTAAATTTTTTTAATAGGTGGGGATTTTCTCTACAAGAGGCAACTAACCAACGATAAAACATAAGGCGCTTATGAGCATCTCTCTATGGATCGCTTACGGGAGCAAGATATGTCAATTTTATGGTGGAACTATTGGAAGAATTCCTAGATAATATTAATTTAGTAGATCGTCAAATGATTCACTTCCAACAAGATAGAGCCCCTGCACATAATTTCCGCGAGGTTCGTGCAATTATGCAAGGACTTCTTGAAGACCGCTGAATAGGGACAAATGCTCCGATAAAGTGGCCGGCCCGTTCTCCAGACTTGTCACCATAAGATTTTACTTTCTTATACGTAGTATAAGGAAGTATTGTGAAGATGAAAATTTGCGACCTCGAGATTTTTGCAGATGTCCACGTTTTGAGGACCCCTGATACCAAAAAAGTGGTTTTTAAAAAATGTCTGTGTGTTGTCTGTCTGTGTGTCTGTCTGTGACCACGATAGCGGTTTGGCTACAGATATCAATTCCAAATTTTGTATTTACGAATATAATCTCCCTCTTGAGAACTGATTAGATTTTGAGCAAAATCGGCAGACGGGAAGTAGTAGTTTACTTGTTTGAAAAAATCGAATTTTGCCAATATTTCGTCAACTACTAAGTTTAGACTAATTTATAAAGAATTCATAAGTATTTAGAACTTAATTTCCACTTTTACTCTTACCAAATAACGATTTTTTGCAAATATATCGTAAATTATGCATTCTATGTATATTTATGAAGAGTACAAAAGTATTTAGAGTTGGATTTGAAATATTTTTTGTATAAATGAAATTTCAAAATTCGGACCGGGAGTAACACTTTCATACGTATAAGGAAGTCGTGTGGTAACCACACCTCCTTTTTTTCTTTTGGGGCAATGCAAAGAATAAGATTTACGAAAAGAAATACGCCAATGTAGTGGAATTAGAAAATAGTATTCGTTTATGCATTAATTCAATAGACGGTAGAAGCATTTCGAATGCTACAAGAGGCGTTCATAAAAGAGCTTTAACCTGCATTTAACAAAATGGTGGTATTTTTGAACATTTATTGTAATTTTACAAAGTTAAATAAAAGATTTATTGAAAGTCAGGACTACTTTAATTAAATGTCAAAATTCTTAATATCTGCGTTATTTCAAGTATGTTGATATAAGAGTGTATAATGACTTTTGTCTAGAAGTAGTTTTTCTTTCATTTGAAGTCAAAATATACAGGGCGTTCCATTTAAAAAAAAATTGTTTTTCCAAATATCACGAGAATGCGAGGTTCAATGTTCACCGTTGTAAACAGCAATAAAAACACTGCTACTTTGCTAATTTGACCAAAGTCATAGCTCCAATAATAACAAAGTTAGCAATAGTGCCGAGTTAATTTGGAACAGGCTGTATATACAGAATAATTCATCGATCTCGCGATCTAAATTTACTCTGAAGTTTAATGTAATAAAAAATTCGCCCACTGCAGTTGATAGAACTGCTATTGTTTCACAAATACAAAGTGATTCATAAATCAGTGGCACAAAGAAGATATATTTTTTTAATATGTTTCAATAAGAGTAATTAATCAATAAAGTTAACATTTTTCGAGTTAGTTATGATTAAATTCAGAGAGTGACATTTACAGATGCTTATAATTGCCTATAATTCAAGACTGGCATGACAGAACACGAAATAATTAGGTACGGCGTACAGACAAAGAGTGCCAAGTGTTACCTATAATCGGATCTTATTGTAATTTATACTGTGGCAAAATGAGAATTTTAAGTAAGAAAATCTTATTTAATTTAAATGGAAAACCCAATATTTTTTACGGAATCGTATTAGGTTCATCGACAGTTACTTTTTTTTTTGTTAAACATGTTCTATACCTATTTTCGATATTTTAGAAGATGTTCAAGCTTATATTAGAATTTTATTCATAACGAAATGAAAATCACTTGTCATGGAGAAGCATAGCTGCTGTTGAAAAATGTTGATGGTAAATTTTAAAATAGTACTTCTACGAAAAATCCGTCAAATTTTTCACAGAAGTATAAAATCATACTTTGTGTTTATATGAATATTTCTACTGTCAGTATTCTTGTTCCTACGTTCTCTCTTGTTCTAATAAAAATGTTCACTTTAAGCGGTATAAAATATCTTTCTTTTTGCTCAATTATATTAAGTACTTTTGAGGATAATTTATATTATGTTAATTTTAATTTACACTTCTTTGTAATAGTCAAGAAAATACTTGATCAATTCTTAAAATCAGTTTCACTATAAAGTAAGGAAAAAGTAACCACATGTAAAATTACGTGGAAATGATAAAGCATACTAAAGATATAAACTAATAAATTACTACATTTAACAAAGTCATTTTAAATCTTGCCTAGCAATTTTATTGCAAAAAGAAATTCAATTTTCAAAATCAGGAAGATTTAATCCCTGGGATTTATCATGGAATCAGATGCATCTGCAGTAACACTTATGTCTACTACTAACCTGCCCATTTTGTGTGACACGAAGAAAACTCTCCGAATCATACTGTACTTTTCCGTGAGCATCATACGTTTAAGTGTTTCAAAAGTTAGTAAGTGACATGCACAATAAAGAAAAAAATTAAGTGTGGTCACCACACGACTTTCTTATACATATGTGTCTTTCAAATTATGCAATGTTGTTCTAAATTAAGCTTTAAATACTTTTATCTTCTTAAAAAAATGCGCCTAGGAATAAATGTGTTACTTCATGTCCGAATTTTCAAAAGTTTTTTTATACAAAAATTGTTCAAAATCCTATTCTAAGTACTTCTAGTCTCTTAATAAATCTCTATAGAATGCATACTTTGTGAGATATTTGCAAAAAAATGCTACTCGCTAAGAGTAAAAGTATTTCTTCCGGTCCATTTGAAATTTCATTTATACAAAAAATATTCCAAATCCAGCTCTAAATATTTTTATACTCTTGATAAATATATATAGAAAGCATAATTTACGACATATTTGCAAAAAATCGCTATGCGATAAGAGTAAAATCAGTTTTTTGCGAAATATTGCAAAAAACTGCATATCGATAAGAGTAAAAGACCTACTTCCGGTAGGAATTTCGAAAAAGAATTTTAATAAAATTCTGCTCAAATTTAATTTTGAGTACATATGAATTCTTTATAAATTTGTTTAAACTTACTAGTTGACGAATGGAAAAATTATTTTTTTTCACTGAAGAAAACTACTACTTCTGGTCTGCCGATTTTACTGAAAATCTAATCAGATCTCAAAAGATTATATTTGTAAATACAAAATTTGGAATTGATATCTATAGCGGTTTGACCGCTATCGTGGTCACACACAGAGAGAGAGATATTTTTTAAAAACCACTTTTTCGGAATCACGGCACTTCAAAACGTGGACATCTGCAAAACTCTCGAGGTCGAAAATTTTCAGCACAATAATAATAATACTTTTATACATCAATAATACTCTGTAGGCAGTTTTACAGAAGCACAATATATCTTAGCAATGTGATTTTGTGGCGACTATGTTTTTCAATGGATAATATTATTTTTACTGCATCATGAATAAGATGTTAAAGTAAATTTTAATATCTTCTAAAATATCATAGGTATACTTAACAAAAAGGTGGCTGTCGAAGAGCTTAAAATGATTCTGTAAAAAAAAATTGTGTGTTGTATTTACGATAAATAAGATTTTTTGTTTCTATTTTTCTTATTTTGCCACAGCTTCGCAAATACTCGGTATATATTAGAACAAGTTCTTAGCATAAATATCACTTGGCACATCTATGGATCACTTTGTATATGTATATATATCTTAAATTGTAAGGCAATAGCAACTCCATCAAATAAGTGCACGAATTTCTTATTATATTTAATATTAAAGAATAAATATTGTCAGATCTTTGAATCACGCGGTATATAGACATGTATACAGCGGTATATATAGATATAAAACAAGAAAGAGAATATTGGGTATATTCCGCTGTAGTGCAAACCGTAGACACGTGTTTCTGACTAATTGGTCGTCATCAGTACGGTGTAGCCAAGGAATAAGGTGGGATATCCTTGGAGATAGAAGCATACACGGAAGACCATCAGGTGACAGACCACCATTTGCACCGTACTGATGACGACCAATTAGTCAGAAACACGTGTCTACGGTTTGCACTACAGCGGAATATACCCAATATTCTCTTTCTTGTTTTATTTTAAGTATCCGCGATAATTCCTTTATTGATTATATAGATATACATATATATAATTTAAAAATTTCTTTTGGGATATAGCGACCAAAAAGGGAATAATAAATACAATTACAACATTTTTTTCCAACGTTTCGACAATTATTATTGCCTTTTTCAAGGTTTATTGAAACCTAATACAACACTAGAAGAAATTAATCCTATGTTAGTTAAATTACATTTTAATTTTAAAAAAGAAAATATCATTTACTTTAATTATACCTTTTAATGTTCTCTATGAATATGATGATCAATAACCATGCAAGTCCATCATAAACAATTTTTATCAATCATTTCTTACTAATTTTACTATATTCAACATCATTTATAAATTTTGCAAAACATATGTGTATTTACCAGAAATAAAAAAAGTTTATATTAACCATCACATCGTTATTTAATACATATATTTTCTATATTATACTGATAACTTTTATTATATTTCATATTCCATGTGTATTTTGCGCGTATGAACGCCTAGGATCTACGATTAAAGAATAGAACAGGAGAGAGTCTCGTTAAAAATAATTAATTTGTTAAAATTGGTAACTCAATATGGCCGCCGCAATGCATAAGCGTGCATGAATACTTTGGTTAGGGTATATGTACATTTCGTATGTTCTCGATAATCGTTTAAAATATGTTCCTAGTCCAATAATAATTAAAGAAATAGTGTGAGTGCATTATTTTTTCAATCCTTTTATTCTTTTTAATATAATAACATTTATTCTAACTGTATTAAAGAAAACATAAAAAAAAACATTCCTTGGATATGTATGTTACGCCACTGAACACATAATCAAACATGTCAGATATATGACAAGTTATTCAAAATACCCATTTTTTTAATTATTATCGCTTATATTGAATGCCAATTTGAAATTAACTTTGCCGATTAAGAGAAAAAGTGAGATTCTTCGTTCTTGTTTTACTAGAACGGCCACAAGCAACACAATTCACCATTATAAAAGCACTAAAGCTGTCAATATTGACATAACTGACCCCCTTAAAGTGGTAACTTCCGTCTAAATAATACCTATTTCCCCACCACTTTATTATCTCTCCTGTTCTATTCTTTCCTCGTAGCCTAGAACACACGACGAGGTACAGTACTCACAAAAAACAAAAAACATGCAATAACAATTTCTTAGCAAGTATAAAACACATATTTTTATTGACCATTACTGACAAACAGAAAATCTTTTATAAATAACATATTATTACTTTGAACGTAACACAATTATACAATATTAAAATTTATTTCTGATAATCCATTGATATCAGTTCTATCATTTATTGCTTTATTATGGCTTTTTTAATATTTATAATATTATTTTATAATTGTGTTACGTTCAAAGTAATAATATTAATTTATAAATGATGAAAATGAATGAATATAGTACAATTAGTAAGAAGCGAATGAAATGTAAAAATTGTTTATTAAGGGCTTTCATGGTTATTGATCATCATATTCATACAGAACATTAAAAGGTACAATTAAAGTCAATAATAAAAAAAAATTAAATTAAAACATAAGTAACTAACATATGATTAATTTCTTCTAGTGTTGTATTAGATTTCAATAAACCTTAAAAAAGACAATAATAATTGTCGAAACGATGGAAAAAAATGGTGTAATTGTATTTATTATTCGCTTTTTGGCTGCTATATCCCAAAGAAAATTTTTTGTTTTATTAACAAATTAAGACCAGAACAGAAAAATATTTTAAATATATATATATTTATATATGTGATGTAAATGAAAGAAGAGGTATATAGAATCAAAAGAATGTTACTGTATGTTAATTAACACTTTCTAATAAAATTCTTTTTGAAAACATTAGTACCTAAAATCTTTTTTATGAAGATTGTGAAATACAGCCTGTATGCAGAAGGCAAATAATAATATAAGGCAGAATGATTTAAATATTTTTTATATTTATACACTCACCTCATGTCGCTAATTAATTTGGACCCGTAGAATCTAGAAAAAATAGAAAAAGTCAATTATATAGAGATCCTTCGTATTTCACTTTTACAATTAATATTTTTTAATTAGTTAACAATTTGTTAATTATATGTAAGTATAATATATGCGCAATAATTAGTTATTTTATAGAAATCTGTAAAATATGCATACCGATAAAATAATAATTATATAGATTTATAATAAAAATCGTCTTAGAAATGTATATGGAACTAAAACTATTTAACTTGTCATTGACAGTAAAGTATGACTGTTTCTTTTTTAGCTCCACCAATATACTCATCGGCACAGGACTAGGGTGTATAAGTTTTAAACTACTTTAATCCTGGAATTCATGAGCCAACCTCGTAACAATCACAACTTGGCTCCATCCCACGAGGCAAAATCACTATATGCTCACTTGTTCTACATTAGCAAATACGTATTTTTATCCTTCTCTAAAATTGTGATTTTGCCAAGTGGGATTGTGTAATATGCTACAATCAGACATGAGTTTGCGAAAGGCCAATCTGGCAGTATAGATATTAGAAAAGCGATCTATATATTGTTCTGAGATAACCTAATTTAAATAATGCCGGAACCACTAAAGTACTCAAACAAATCAATTCATATTTTATTAATCCACTAAAATACAATCAACGTAATTAAACACGTTCATGTTAAGATTAAAATTAATATAATTAAAATAAATAATATCACATATATGTATAAACATATGAACACAGTAATATTCTTTAGTTCATTTTATGAGTGAAGATTCAAATTTGTCAATCGAATAAACGAAATGCTCCAGACATAGTTTTACATGTTGGGTTTAAAAATATTAATGTTGGTACACGTCTCCCACTCCACCGATATTTAATGAAAATCTTTGATGCCTATAGGAAAGCCTGCTTGCGTCATAACTCCCTTATCTACTATCTATGATTTTTTTGATCTAGTAGATCATTTTACTCAAATTACATGTTTCTGTATAATCCTGGTGGATAATTTTGAATATCTTCGTAATATGTATTTTGTAAAACATACCTTACCATAATTAAATTGTACTTAAAGAAAAACGACCCGAATATATGAATACTAGAAATTCTGCATCACAATTTTCTTTAAAAGAATACCTATCACGAGAAAATATGAATTTTGAAACTACAACAATCTTTTTGCGAAAGTGGTCGTGGTTTTCATATCACAAAGTGTACATAAATGTTGTCATAAGACTATTTTGCTTCAAATCTTTTCTAGGAATATTTTTCTGAATTTGTAACCATTTTTCTAAATACATACAATTATTATCATCCACGTTTAAGGGTCCTATATAGTGGATCGGAAATGTAATATTGGTTGTATAGCACATAATTTAATAAGCCAAGGATGTCCGAGTAGTTATTACACATAGGGAATATACAGGGTTATGATAAAGTAACGCACAAAATTCATAAAACGTACAATGTTCATTTTTGAAAAAAATGCAAAAACACTTCAAACAGTTTATTTTATTCCGCGTCTTTTAACATAAGTCAAGAAAATAAAACGTCAAATTTGTCATGTCAGTTATGACGTCATCAATATTTTTTTTTAAATATGAAGCTTGGTTTTTTTTTACTTTATTTGATAAAGCTTGTTTTTCTGCATTATAAAGAAATAATTGAAGTAGGGGTCACATAAGAAAAAACTGAGAGAATTAATAAAAAACAAAATAAACTAGTTTTTGAATTTATGAAAAGAAACTAAATATTAAAAGAATTAAAACTTAAAGTTACCTAGTAATAAAACAACTGTTTGTCAGTGTCAGTCTTACAATTAGTGTCATACCAATTTTATTATGATGGCTCCTTTAACGGAAAGAGAAAGGATAGAAATTCTAATGATGGTAGGTTACGGCGATAGACTTCGAAGTCATGAAGATGCATGTGTTTTATTTAACGAAACACATTTTGAAAGACCTCCAATAATGCAGAAAAACAAGCTTTATTAAATAAAGAAAAAAAAACCAAGCTTCATATTCAAAAAAAATATTGATGACGTCATAACTTTGACAAATTTGACGTTTTATTTTTTTGACTTATGTTAAAAGACGCGGAATAAAATAAACTGTTTGACGTGTTTTTGCATGTTTTTCAAAAATGAACATTGTACGTGTTATGAATTTTGTGCGTTACTTTATCGTAACCCTGTATAATAAATATTTGAAATAATAACTCAATATCTAAGCGAATAAAAATTCATTTATGACCAAATAATTTACACATTTGTAACCCCGGGAAAGATTTTTACCAGAATAACAATTCATTGTAATGTGGGTTGCCTAATTTTAATTTATTTTATATTCATTTAAAACAAAGTAAAGAATAGTTGAACGAAAAATAAATGCAGAGCGGGGTAGCTCTTTATTTAATTTATAACGTGAACTAAAGCAAACAAATCTGCTACAAAGGATTTTTGAGAAAACTTGTTTTTAATATTTTGACATATTAATTAATTTTCTTTAATCAGATCATTTTTTTTCTAAATTTCATTATTCAGCGGGGTAGATTATTCAATTCTTCATAAATTGACGTTGAAAGGTTTTCTCCAAATTTAAAATCAACAAAAATATCTTGCATCAAAAATCTCCCATTCTAACTATTCACATATCCACTATATAGGACCCTTAAAACAAAGAAATAGAATACTTACTCTAATACGAGTTGTATAAGATGATTTTGTTCGAATGCGGAATTAAAATACAAGCGGTGCGATAAAATACATTTTAAAACGAATTCTTTCAAAATATTTTTTAACTTTGTGTTATTATGCAATAATATTAAAAGAGTATCGAATATATCAAACCAAGTTTAGAGCGCATTTATTTTGATAAGGCGCGCGATAAGTGTATGACAACGACTTAGATATAGTTAGATAACTTCGAGTACACAAAAGCAAGTGTGATGTATAAACCACTTTTATGTATTGAGCCATAGAAAAACACGTGTTGTCAAACCATAAGCCCGTATATTTGCTTTAAAACTGTTCTCCGTACTTAAGTGTTCTTTGCCGAATGCCCATCAATTTCGATTTACTAGTGGTATCAAACAAACTACATGGATATCTAATAGTTATCGTTTATAATAATTTATCTCTAAATCATAAAAACTATACCTAAGATCAACTAAATGAAGCAATTGAAATGAAAAGGGGGCTGATGGGGAACTTGATAGCTGCTAACAATAGCTGCAATTGCAAGATAGAAGATACGGTTTGGAACAATTGAAGAGTAGAAATTCAAAAGGGTCTAAGCGCCAAAAAAATGAAACTAAGATATTAAACAAAATATGTCTAAAAAATAAAATAAGTTGAAAATCTTTGTTGAAATCGTTTTATTAAATAAAGAAAACACGGTTACACAAACTGGTTACATTGTTACACAGTTAAAAAAAACTGTCATGAAAAAACTAACCTAAACATCACAACCATTAGAAGGTCCTAAGTGCCCAGTATAACAAAACTCAAAAGGGGTCTATGTCCAAAGAAACCTTTTACTGTGATTGTGTTCTTTCTATGAGGTCTTTATAAAAGAGGCAATATTGTAAAGGGATATAATCCATCATATCTTTTAGATTTTGTAACTTCTCGGCTGAAATACGGTTTTTGCAGTCGAGGTCGCGAAGCACTGCTAGGGGAATGCCAGCAGCCCTTTTTCCTTTCTTCAGGACATTACAAGTAGTCCATTGTTCTATATCAGAGAACGTTTTCTTGGTTTTTACTAAAGTTTCTTGTCCTTGTTCAACTTTAATCCAGACTACTTGGGAAATTTCAAGTTTTGTCGTATTTAGATATTCGTCAGCCATGCTTTGAAAATCTTTAAAATCGTTTCTTTGCATGTGGAGTACATTAAAAGGTCTCTGATGGCGTGCTTCTGCTATCATCTTCCCTATGTGTTCAGGAGTGTAATTTTTTAGGACGCGTTTTCTTTTTCCGATTAGGGCAAAATCCTTATCGCAAGTGAGGTAAGAATGGCCACTTACCAGAAACTTTTGCTCGACCTTTTCGTAGATACCCTTAGAAACTAAGTAAATGAGCAATATTAGAATGATCTTATTTTTGTTTTGCCCGATGCAATTATCACTCCATATTACTAGATTACTTCGTTTCCGAAAATTTGGATGCGCAATGACTTTTAGCAGACAAGAGGCGATTTCGTTTCCACCTCTTCCCAGATTCATCCCATATGCACATAAACGCATCATCTGTATCAGAGAGATGAACTCCGAAGTTAAAACAGGACAGTTGTCTACTGTAGAACATGTCAGAATGGCTTAGAGTGGGAATAAAAAGCACTTGTTCTAAATCAATCGAAATAATATTGTCTTGACTATCTATAGTTTGTGATTTTGTAATATCCGAATTCATTGCTGTTCTTGCCTTTTCCGCCTTGCGATGATGTAATTCTAGTTTCTGTGTTTCTTGTCTTCTCTGTGGGTTGGTTGATGGAATTGACTTGATCTTATTTTGATAAAGATCACACTTCGAACATGTATCTGACCTAGGCCGCCCGAATCTGAGATTTGGAAAGTCCTTTTGCAATACTAGAGAGTAGTACTTATAAGTAACAGTTGAGTTTGGATATTTTCGCTTGTATACCAAAAACATGCGATTTTGATTTAAATCTGGACTCAGAAATTCTTTTATTGATTTATTTCGGCTATAGTGATTTTCCTCGCGAGGAAAACTATGGATGTGATCCCTGACCTGTTGACGCAGTTCTGGCAAATATTTTTTTATTTTCGTTCCTTTACCACGCTGATCTGTGTACGTAGTTTGACCTCTTTTCTTTTTTTCGACGAGTACTTGCACTTTCTTATGGCTTAGCGCAAATATATTAGAAAAAGTCTTTCGGCAAACTTGTACATGCTCTCCACAACCATCGGGAACAGTATAAGTATTCGTACATTGGCGACGACTTTGCTCTGGAGTATTATACGTGCCATGTCTCCTGCGACGTATAGGTATAACTTGAATCAGCCCCGAAAGAAAAGTACTCTGCTTATCATAATTACTAGCTTCATAGTACTGGCGAAATAGTGAGCTTCTTTGCTCAAATGTTAAAGATTTGCAGCCATATTTACAAGAACACGTTACCTGTAACACGAGCGTAATATAAATTGGCGTATATTTAGAGGTTAAAATTGTTTACCACAAGTTCAGGTTGATTTTTAGCCGGCACAACGACATTTTTATAATTTTTATGTTGCAAACCACTATTTCTGCACCTTTTTCTTTCTTTTCTAACACTCTCGGCATCTTTATGGCGCCTTTTTACGGCAATATTGTCGAGTTGTACGTCATTAGAGGTATTCATGTCGTATACTACAATGTTAATAATTAGGCACTTGGACCCTTTTAACGTAAAACGGACATTTACACATAGACCGCGCGCAGGTTTTGACGCCACACAAAACAACTTGATACAGCGTTAGGCACATAGACCGTTTTGAATGCTATTGGCGTTGGCACATACCTAAAATTTGCTGGAAGTGGCACTTAGACCCTTTTGAATTTCCACTCTTCAATTATTAATAAATATACGTCGTATTACTAAAATTTACAAAGAATCTTCCTAGTAAGGATTGAGCTTAGGTCTTCTTGCACGACAAAAAACTGACGTTGCACAACGTCTCCCGTAACATTAGTAAAGCTATAGGAAGTGTGTCCAGACTATCCATAGAGTAGTTTAGAGGGAATTCCAGCTAATATTTTCAATTATGATGAGACAAACGTTGGCGACGATCCTGAGCAAAGCGACTAGTTTATCATCGAGAGGTCAAAAATCCCGAAAATATAGTAAACCACTCAAAGTCGTGTATCACAATCATAACGTTTCATCGTCTGATCCACATTTCCATCAGCCGATGGAACACTTCTTGCACCATACGTCATATTTAAAAGTAAATATTAGTACAACACTTGGAAAGATCAAGGTTGTCTGAAATCTTGCTGTTCGTTAGGGTGTCGATTTAGTCGTACCTCACATGGTTGAATGGACAGCCTCACGTTTGAAGACTGGTTTCTGACTTTACTTTTTTCTCATGCCAGAAAACTAGAAGGCAGAAAAGTGCTAATAGGAAACAATGTAACGTGACATTTTAAAAACAATGTTTTAAGAGCGTGTGAAAAAAATGATACTCTTTTTACAGCCTTTAAGCCACTTAAAGTAGTTTGGCGCATAGTGTTGTCAAATTTTAAATTAAAACATACATTGACTTATACCCCAGGATCAATTTCTGTGTTTACTAAAACTTGCTTTGGAAAAAATGAATAATGTAACTACCCAATATATGAATAAACAGGCAATAATGAAGAGTTCTGGCATCTAATCCATCCAGAAAATAAAATTAGCTAACTTGCTTCAAGAGAAAAAGTATGATAGAAACACTGAGAGAGAACTGGTAGAAGCATTGCTACAAATCCAAATAGTAGCTGCTCCGAAAAAGAGGAAGTCGAAGATAGGGGAGCTGATGAAGAAATAGTCGAGAAAGTGAAATACCAATATCCAAAAAGACAACTTCTTTTTCCAGAAATATTTGTTCTCATAAATTACGTGTCAGGGAAAATAATCGGTACTATTTATAGATACGTGTGGAAAATTCGAGATGAATGACGAAGGGTATACTAATACTAATCCAGAAAAACAAAATTTTAAACTGGTTGGGAAGGATATCTCCACCGTTCTCATGACAGCTATTATAGCTGTTTTGCCAACGCCGGCGCAAGCAGGCAACCAAACTTTTGAGCGTAAGGTAAATGTGCTTGAATTTTAGCTTTTTTAAAATATTTGTAATATAGATAAAAATAAAAATAAGTGTAACAGACGAGTTTTTTTCTACAAAGAGATTTATCAAAGTCACCCCATATACAAAATTATTGATAGCACAAAGTCGGCAAAACCAAATCCAGAATAAGGTGGTAATTTTAAAATCACTAACATCGCCCCATGTTATGGTAATTTATGTGGTATTTGATATATATATTATAATGATTTAAATTTTCAATATTTATAGGTATAAAATCAAAATTAACTTCTCAAGAAAATTAATTTGTTATACAAATAAAAGTTCATTCGTATATAAAATAGAAGAATTTTATTAGAATGGTAATGAAATGTATAAAATGTTAGATAGGAACTGAATTTATTGTAATATCATTCTTATTGAAACACATGCATATATGCATATACGTTTTACGTATAAATGTATATATGTAAGTCACAGTATTTATTTACTGCTTGATGTTAGTTTTAACATCCATGTGTTTACACTATTCAATTTCTTATTGAAAGATTTTACAAAGTCACAATATTAGTAATATTGTCAAGACATAAGATAGGCAACTTAAATTACTATACAAGAAAATGTCATTATCATGAAAAATCAAATACGTATATGGAAACTAAGTAAAAATATCCTGGTTACTCATAAACAAATAGATGGTTTGTGAATTTTGACATGAAAGTAAAAGAATTATGTAATGAAACGAGATTTTTTGAAATAAAGAAGAATTTATATAGAAAAGCTGGTATAAAAGTAATAAATAACTGATTTTATAAGTTAGTTATCATCATCTATATGTTTGATAAGTCGTAAACTTGTGGAACTCATATCTTGGACCAAAGTGTTTACTGAACCGGAATTACCTTGATGTTGCTTATAAAAATAAATTGAAATGGATTTATAAACTGAAAATACATATAAGAAACGTTTTACCGAAATATAAGAAGCACATAACGTGTATACAAATACGAGAAAAACCTACTGGATGAATTTAACTTGGACCTTATATGCTGTATTATCCGGACCTTAAGAAACTGTACTTGTAATTCCCCATATTAGCATATATGTATTTTCATCCTTCTCTAAGATTGTGATTTTGCCAAGTGGCCCAGAATAGACGTATTTTATGAAGAGGACCTGTCCTAGACAGAAATAAAAAAAACGTTAAGTAGTACAATTATAAATATTTAAAAGAAAATTCTGTTATAATAATTAATATTAAACATTGAAGTAATATCTTTCTAAGATAAAGAGAATAATAGAATTGATAGTTAATTTATTGTAAAAATTTTTCTATTTTATATGAACATCATCTGAATAGTCATATTTCTATTATTGTTTAAATAATTTTCATTAAGACTGAGAATTTAATTTTGAAATTGAATTTATTGTTATGTGATTAACAAATTTTTCCATCATTACTTAATTTATGCAATTCAAGATACATTATTTTGTGTTTTTCAAAAATATTATTTTTAAATAAATATTAAAATAACTTTTACAATAGAATCCAATCCTGAGATTATTATTTATTTTTCATACTCGATTATAATTTCTACCGACTGAGCTTAGCTAGAAAGAAAATAGTATAATATATTCACTTTACCATATTAATGTTTCTACCTATCCCAGCCTGATATCCTCCAATATAATAAAGTTTTTATGAAACTTTATGAAATACAAATAATAACATTTAAATGTCCATAATTAACAAAGCAACTGGTATACAAGTGATGTTGATTTTTTAGTAGATCATTTGTGCACTACGCTTATTAGTAACAAAATAGTCACAGTGTACGAAATACTAAAACTATAGTACTGTTTCTGCAGTGCTTTTAACAGGTGCACTAAAATCGTATGAAAATGTCATTTCAAATTTTACATTTGTTTTCTTATATTTCATTGTATTATTTCAGTTCATGTTCTGATCGAAATATAAACTAATTAGTTTTATATGCAAACTGTTTAATCTTTAAAAGTATGTCATTCTTAATTCAAAACGAAAATCAAAATATATACCTAATGGACTCAAGTTCCTCAGAAATAAATATTAACAGATTTTAATTTTTGAAATGTCTTCATGAGTAATTTTTTTAAACAAGAAAACTCTCGAAGGATTTAATTAACTTCTTAAAAGTATTTAATTATGCACAAATTTATTGCCGAAAAGAATGTGTCTAAAAATTGAAATATTTTTTTTCATATAGAGCAAACTTTATTGTAAGCACGACATGTACTTGCCATAATTAAAGTGCTAATGTAAAAGAATAATTACGAAATTAATTACCTATTACCATGCTACAAAATTATTGTCTTACACCCATATATTTACAAAGATCGATCATTTAATGAAACTGGCTGGTCATTCTTTCCCGCGTCATTGCGTGCTGGTATACATATTCCATTAGACCGATGAAACTGAATCTTTCTCAATATCATATGCAACGTATTACGCCGCCATTACATATAATTCACTAGGTCAATATGCGGTTAAGTTCTGGTAATAAATACGTTTCTCTTAAACAAGTCCGTATGTATTTACGGCGAAACAACAGCAACATACATTCATACATAGGACATACCTATACGAGTCTCTGTTCCGGTCTGGCGGTCTTTCTACTCCGGTGCTCCGTTCAGTGTCCGGAACAATTAAAGAGAACCTAACACTTCTTCCTTTAGGGCGGCGAGAGTTTGCCCTTTGTTTCCTCTTTCTTCGATCTACTTTCAGAAAAATAGGTAACCAACGTACGACGGCGAATATCCGTTCTTTAGCTTTTGACTATATACCAAAAGAGATTCAATTCTGATAAATTTTACATTTGAATTTACGTGCACTCAACTGTATATTACAGACGTATTTTACAAAACGAAATTTTAATGGAATAAGCAATGGGTATCATTTTTATTACATTTAATTTTATTGCGTAGTACGAGAGTATGTCTTTGGTTAATTTGTATTATAATACAAAAATAATAGAAAGAAGTAAATGTTTACAAGAAGTAAATAATTATTCATTTTGAGCTGAGTAGTTGGGAATAATGAATAATGCAAAATAATAAGAAAAATGTTTAACGTATAGAAAACCGGAAACGAATTGATATATAACCCATACCCAGAATCACAGATAGATTACGCAATAAAAGTAAGATGATTGCACCAATTAAAACAAAAAAAGGAAATTATTTGGTAAGAACTGCAGTACCGAACGTAAAAAGGTAGACGGCGCGGCGTTTTAAATAGGATATATGTACAATTAGATATATTTGAAAATAAATAATAAAGTTATGAATTTGAATAGAAGCTGTGATATTTTGCCTTTTTAATTCTTTATATGTAGTATAATAAGTACTGTGATGGTGAAAATGTTCAACCGCAAGATTTTTACTGATGTCTTCATTTTAAAGCTTTTGATGGTAAAACCTGGTTTTTGAAAACAAGTCTAACCCCTCTCTTTCTTTCTCGCTCTATGTATCTATGTATGTATGTATGTGTCTGTTACACGGCAGCGGCTAATGTATGGTCATGGTCTCATGGTCGCACGGTCTCATGGTCCCAGTGATCCATACCCTCATGAACCATGACCATGACCAAGCTTTATATTTACAAGCGAAATATTTCTCCCGAGACCTGATTAGATTTTCAGTCAAATCGGTAGACCAGAAGTAGTAGATTACTTCAATAAAAAACTAAATTTAAACATTTCTGTTTAATACAAATATAGATAAAAGTAAATGTTATAGAAATTTATCGAATTTCCAACCGATATTTGTTCTCATCGAAAAGAAGTTTTTGGTAAATATCTCGCAAGTCAAGTATATAGTTAACAATGTTATACATAGTAATAATTTAAAAACACAAAGTTCGATGTGGAAACATAGTAGGATTAATCAAGAATTAAAGTATTCCGGACTGTTTAACATTTAATGCACATAATAAACGAACAGTATAGAAGAGGAATTTCGATAAATTATGATTCAAAGGATGTTGAATTAGACAGAAGACTGAAAAGAAGCATACAAATTATGCTTTCCAGCACAATTTAAGTTTAATTATCTACAATATTATATAATTGGGGTAAACTAAACATCGTAATTATCATTGTAAAATAATTATGAATATGTAACTAATCACTGACATAATGCTCGCCTGATTCTATACCTATGCATTGTCTACTTACATTTGTTAAAAAGTAAACTGGCCTTGTCAAGGGATATTTAAAAGATCAGCGTCTTGATAACATATGCGATACATTGCATTTTAAGATGAGAGTAGAAAAATGTATTTAAAGCTAGTTTGGAATAATTTTATAAAAAAATAAATTCAAAATCTACGCAAATAACACTTTTACTCGCACGTTTAGTAGGTATATAAAAGTAATTAATACTAAATTTAGAATAACTTTTATATAATAATTTTGGAATGCACGCACGTATAAGAAAGTCGTGTGGTGTCCACACTTATTTTTTTTTAGTTTCGCCTGTTTCCATTAACCTATCAGGCCTCTACGTATGACTTTTCTAATAATCCTTTTCTTCCTTGTCAGTTCCACATGCACATATCTTTCTCTTTCTAAAGTCCCCTTCTGTCTAACTTCGCGCCTTCCATTCTCCTCCGTCGTTTTTTCCTCTTTGAACTTTTTTGATATCATAATCCGTAAACATGTATATTGTAACGAAATAACACCACAAAAAGAAAAGTAAACATCGGCGCGACGTAGATAAAAACGCACTGTAAACAAGTCCTAAATCATCTACACACAAGTACGGCGTACGCAAAAAGTCTTGATCTTCTCTAGTATATTCCCGGACTTATCGAGAAGAAAGACAGAAGTTTTCTCGTATATTTCAAGACTTTTTTTGTATGCAGATATAAAAGCCGCTGGGGGTGCCGGAATGAGTAATTCATTGAATAGTATTCGTACAGTCGAATAAACATAAATATAGTGAGTAGTGCAGTTTTATTATAGTTCAAGAAATACATAAATATTACAGACATAAATAGTAGTGATAGGTATAAATACGTGTGTTAAGTTATTTGTAGTAGTTTTAAGTGCGATACATTTATTTTATATTTTTATATTGCGATTAATTTTAAACATTTTAAAACAATATGAATATGAGCAATTTATATTTCTCTGTCATGCTTGCACAATTTATTTAACCTATGCTTTCTAATGTCCACGTCCAATTGATCAATTGTACCAGTTTGAATAGTGCTTTCGATACCTTTTGAGTCTCTTTGTCTGGATCTCCTACTAGTCGAAACCCCTCAGATTTATACGTGTTTGCAATTATTTGATTTTTTATATTAGAAACTTAAACTAGAAATAAAAGGAGGCATAACATTTTTGAGGATGTAATACACAAGCAATATTTTATGTGTGTATTAGTCGAACTATCAAGACATGAATTTGGGAGGATATTTTCGCAAACTCAAAAATCCTCCAGAAGAGAAATTACGTACCATATATGCAGCCTCTAAATTCCCAATATTCTAATTTGCATAAAGCCACAACCCACTACTGATTGAATCAGTAAATTGGCCGATGATTTCAGAACAATTGCTCAAATTTATTATGTGATAAAACAGTCAATATGTAAGCGCGTTTTCCAATTGTTAGTAGTTAGACGTCGATATTGGATTTTAACCAGTTCACCATAGTATGTAAATATATCATATTCCATCGTTATCTCTACCTTGCTTTCTCGTTCAATATTATCCAACTAAATTAATAAAACTTTATCAAACGTTTCTACTATAGCAAAGTTAATTAAATCGTCTCCCACATTTCCTAGTGTATTTGTTTTCAATTCCTTGCACTTCAAGGATAACGTTAAAATTTTACTAACAGAAACGATAGATGCTGTCAAGACCTTTACTTTTCAGTATATTGTTCAGACAAATTATGTTTCCTTTGTGACGGTGGTCTTACAAACAAGTTTGAGATCAAAATCGTAAATTACAGACAGGTGCTCTATTTTTCCTATTTACTTACGTTACAGCGTTACAGCTAAAGATGAAATTTCACAAAGGTAGATTTTGTTTGTAATCATTTCACATTTGATATCGTTTTCTTAGCATGTCAATTGTATGAATAAGTTATGTGTTTATAGAGAAAAGAGGGCTTTCTTGTTAGCAAAATCGTTGTGATTACGTAGATGTAAGAAACGCCTCGACAAAAATTTCTAACTTATTCCTATTTGCCGAGACGTTTCTTACATTTACCTAATCAAAATGATTATATACCGGGTGTCTGTTTAAGCTCGTCCACCGGGCATATCTCGGCAACCGTTTATCATACAACCTAACGGTAAAATCTTGATATTAAAAGGGACTACGGAAATTTCAACGAAAATATTATTAAGTTTCCAAAATGATCGAAAGGGGGGAGGGGGGCAATTGAAAGGGTGAATAAAAAATTCAATAATTTTTCATTAAATTCAAGTTTAAGATAGGTTACATTTTTACTAGGAACATTTTGAGACGTTTTTATACAATTTTCATTTGAAACTTTTTGACTCCCATACGAAGGAGAGGATAGAGAGGCGTATGCCTGCGTACAAAAGTAAAAATATGTGTAACTTCGGTTTGCCTTAACGGATTTTAATGTTTCTAGTATCGTTAGATAGAGAATTTTACAAAGAATAGCAGTGTATGTAGCAGGAAATTATGTATATTACATGTTTTTTCTTTAAAATTTTAAATGGAGCGATAAATGTTTAATATCATATTTAAGCAAATCAAAAATTGTAGAAAACTATGAAAACCGGAAGGTGCCACCTTTTTTCTTCACAAAGATATAGTAATACTAAGAAAATCCAGAAAAATAAATTCTTAAATATAAATTTATTTATTTATTGGGAGTAATAATTTGATTTTAATTTCAAGAGGATAACTAGACAGTGTATAGTTTACTTTCATTTAAAGTTATATCATACTCTTCCATAAATGTATTCATTTTAATCTTTTCATCGAATTTTTTAATTCATTGCATGTTACATATGCAATAAAATAAAAGATCGATGAAATGATTGAATTCCCCCTTTAAAAGTTTTTCAAATTCTCTGGCTATTATTTTTTAAATATCATTTCTTGTCTCTTCCAACATTTAAATAAAATAATTATAATAATAATAATACTGAACACTATATAGTTTGCTTTTTTTTTAATTTCCGTCATACAATACGTATGCACCTTGATACTGAATTACATTATTATGAGATTTCCTAGGTGGGCTATGAAAATCGAAATGTTAAAATATTAGTGTCACTTGTAGTTAAACGAGTTGGACGTATTTAACAAATTAAGCCTTTTTGGTTACCTGCACATAAATATTAAGTTTGTAAAATGTCATATACTAACGTTGAAGATTATGACATGATCAGAATGTATTTTCAATGCTTTGAAAATGAGGTTCTTGCTTCCCGGTAATACTTCCTAAATTATCCGGAAAGAAGACATTATTGACTTTTTATTCGTCTTGCGAGATGTACTTGATTTTTATTTATGGGGCACAATAAAAGACATAGTTTATCACAAAAACCACACTGCAACAATGGCTGTCTCCAAAATTGAAGTAGATGTGCTCTCCACTAATCGACGAATAAACATGTGTATTGAACATAATGGTGGACACCTGAATATTTGTTAAGTTAAAGTTTTTTTTGTTTTTTTTTTTTGTTCTTTCTTATTTAAATATATTTTGTTTGTTTGATTTATATTATTTGGTCAATATATTTTCTTATTTATGTTTAAGTATAATAATCTATTCTTTTACTTACTTTCATGTTATACGCGGGGATGAATTAGATATCAATTTTTATACCCTTTCGTTACTAATGAGTAAATCATTTATTTATAACTTAACGCATTATATTGCTTTTTTTCTCATTATTGTATACTTAGTTCATGAGTTATGAATGAAAATTCAAATGAAAGCAAAACTATACACTGTCTAGTCACCCTCATAAAGTAAAAATAAAATTATTACGCGCAATAAATAAATAAATTATATTTAAAAATTTTATTTTTCTGGATTGTCTTCGTATGACTATATCTTGGTTAAGAAAAAAGATGGTAACTTCCGGTTTCATCATTCTCTTCAGTTTTTTATGTAATTCAATATTATGATATTAAAAACAATCGTTCCCTTTAAAATTTTAAACAAAATACAAGTAATATTCATAAATTGAAAAGCGCGCCACCTGTTATTTTTTTGACAACCATGCAATTTTTTACTACATACCCTTCAATTCTTTGTAAAATTCTCTATCTACTGAGTCTAGAAACATTTAAATCCGTTAAGGCAAACCGAAGCTATTACTAATTTTGTATGCAGACATGCCCCCCTCCTCCCTCCTCTTCGTATGGGAGTCAAATCTAAAAGTTTCAAATGAAAATTGTAAAAAACATCTGAAAATGTTGCTAATAAAAATTTTAACCTATTTTAAACTTGATTTAATGAAAAATTATCGAATTTTTAATTCACCTTGAGAATTGCCCCCCTTACGTTTATATTGGAAACTTAAAAATATTTTTGTTGAAATTCCCGTAACTCATTTTACTATCAAGATTTTTTCCGTCAGGCTGTACGATAAATGGTTACTGATATATGGCCGGGCTTAAACAGACACCCGGTATATATATATATATTACAATATCAAAAAAAAAGAAAAAATTCTGTTTGAAACAACGCTTCCTGGTGTAGCGGTCCTGATATAATGATATAATTTAAATCAAATAAACAAAATCAACATTATTGACGTTTCAACTTTATATTTAATCAGATTATAAAAATTATAAACATTTTGTTTCCAGGACCTGGCAAACCATTGGAAAACCGAGGTGTGACCACCACACGACTTTCTTATAAGTATGAGCAATTCAAATTATACACAAGTTGTTCTAAATTGTTTTAAATACATTTATCTTAGAAAAATAAACCAAAAAATACATTTTAAGAGTTTTTGAAGTGTAAACTTCTATGGGCGCGTTGATTGCGGGCACTGAACGAAATTGAGCCGTCACGCTCGGCTATGTAACGCTCGAGTCGCCATGGTTACCAAACGAACCGTAAATTCGACAAAAAAGTGGAGCGGTTGTAAAGATATGGGCTTTTAAAGAAGATTGTGCACTCGATGTTTTAACAGCAAAATTGCTTACATCATGACGATTCACGTGACAATCAAAAAATCCCGAGAAACGTCGAACTGACAGGCGAACTGAGTTGCACCACAGATTCACTTTTAAGCGTGAAATACGAACTTTTGAAGGTTGCGAGGGTTCATCAAGACTCGGGGTCTTAAGGAACCGGCTTTTTGGGACATTTTGTATGCTTATTTCGAGTCGGCAGTCGCACGCAATCGAAGGTACCGGCAATTTAAAGGTCGTTTGCAGAAGGATTTGGTAAGAAAAATGGCCGTTTAAATGTGCAGTGATATTAATGTATTCCAGACGGGCGAAAAATAAATATCAGATTCTCATGTGCACTGGCGATCAATGTATTACGGTCCGGCGAATTGCATCTCCACACAATACATAACGGTCTCCCACATGACTTGATATTTTTATCTATACAGGGGTCGATTAATATTTTTAATAATGATTTGAATTAAAAAAATATTAAATTTGATCTAGTGTCACAAATTCTTAAAAGTTAAAGACAAAAAAGTTATGCGTTAAAATAACCGTTTACCTACCCAAAACGGACGCCTATGACCGGTACTAGAAATTCGCAATTGATGGAATCGATTCATCTCTGGAGGATAAATAAGCATACCAGTTTTTTCTAAATAGAAGCGTTCGGGAGATATTAAAAAAAAACTAATTACAAGGCGCCATCTTCAAAGAGCTCTAGCTCCCTTAGGAAGCATTTTCGGACTAGGGTGAATTGGGTTAAATTGTCTTAAAATTATCTGAGGAATCTCCGGTCTTCGTTTGTCAGGAGAGTTTCTGGACATCCTGTATCACGTTAATTCCCACCAAGGTTCTCCCGAATCGACCAGAAACAACACATATTTACGGAAAAAAAACAATTTTACATAAAATTGTCCAAACTCTACTGGTTAATGGAAGAAAATTCAAACTGTTCTTGGATAAGAAGCTAACCGTCTGCAAAATGAGCAACAGTATATAATTGTGAAGTTTTGTGAGTGTATCTAATATAGAAATTTTACAATGATTCCAGTTGAAACCCCAAAAATAATTACTAATGAGCCTTGGCTTGTGACAATCCAAATTGTTCACCACGATTTGATAACAATCCCAGTGATAGAAGAAATCAAGTGCGCGAGAGTTAAATACCTACCGCGGCTTAAAGTGTGTTTTAAATACCTAGCTGGCAACCTCCTGGATACCAGCGAAAAAACGCACCGACTTAAACGTAGTGATTTTTTAGAGATAAGTTAACAAACTAAATTTATACATACTAAGCCTTTAATATAAGCTCCCTAACCCCTAATTGCTTACTAGCTATTTAGAGTTTAAAAAAAATATTTTGATGTGTAATATAATTAGAATATCGTCTACCAGCTTTTAATTCGCTGGTATTTGAAACGAAATAAATAGGCCATCCTTCCGCTGACACAGAATTACGTACCTTTTCTAACGTTATTCTCTTCCATTCCGAAGTTTTTGGGGTGAAAATAATCTTCTCGGAGGCGGAAAAATCTGAGAGAAATCCGGCGTAATATTGGAATATATGTATGAATGTACATACATTCGAAACTGTAATTCGTTTTGGCGAAACCATATTCAGTTTACGTCGGACCCTAGGAAATGGGATTATCTTCCGGACTTTGAGAGTTTGTAAAAAGGAGGAGTATATAAATAGGATTCTGAAAAAAAATAGAGGACAGTCGGAATATACTTTTGTATATTAAAGAACTACCTGAAAATATAATTTTAAAATATGATCTTGTACATTTTATCCCGAAGGAAAAGGATAAACGGAGGATATACCCGAATAACGCTTTCCAAGCAAAAAGTTATAATGGTCTATAAGAATCCATAAAACCTTGCAAAATAGTATCATAATATAACAAGTGAATATGGATAAACATCTCTTATCACAAGCGCGAGTTAATTGCATAATTGTAATAACATTCAGTAAATTGATAACTTTTAAATACATCAACTGGCAACAGTATCGAATCATATTAAAATTGCTTCGTCATAGATTGATAAAATTAATAAAATCAGCAATATCGAATATTTCTCTTATATTTAGAATTTGCAGTAGGTATATATGCATGTATCGAGAGGCGCCTTTTAAGTTTTTGAAAAATATTTTATTGCTTTTCAAAATATTCGCCTTTAAGATTTACACAATTTTGCATGCATTCAAACCAATTCTCGATACAGTCTGGACTTTGTATCAGAAACACTATTTGAAGGCAAAAATTTCTGTCCATTCATTTTTTGTTTGACATCAAATGAATATGGGCAAATCGACATTAACTCTGTTTGTTCCTTCATACAAGGTGTGTATATTATGTAATGATACCTAGCAACGTAACGCGCGATCTGGCAACACTTGGGTCGCAGGATATGGAGGGGCGGCAGATTAATATGTGATACGCCTTCAGTACCTACTTTGAACTCCTTAAAGTAATTTTTTTTCGTGAAACAGTTTTCTTAGTGCATTCTAAAACTGAGTTGCATCAATTTCGAGCAACATTGTGCTCTCAGGTTATGCTTCAAATTTAATCACAGCACAACGGAAACTTTTATAAAACATCAGCAAGCCTACGGAGACAATGTTTAGTTTCGGGCGCAGGTTTTTCGGTGGTTTAAGATATTTTCAGAAGGAAGTTGATTGGAACAAGAACGAGCAAGTCGATTAAAAATTGTATGCTGATGTTCTTTCTCAATAGCCAGGGAATCGTCCACAAAGAGTTTGCTTCTCAAGACCAAACGATAGGTCATTGCATTTACCGAGAGGCATTTTAAAAACTTCGAAAAACGGTTGTGCATGTGAAACCAAACATCATGAACAACTGGTCACACAACCATTTCAGTAAACGAATTTTTGGCCAGTAAAAACATTCCTATTGCCTCTCAGGCTCCTTATTCGCTAACTTAAGTCCTTGTAATATTTTCTTTTTCCCAAGATTGAGAAATTACGTTTACGCACGTCATTTTGAGCACTCAAAAACATACAAACTTCTGTAATCGAGCAACTGGAGTTTATTCGAATATCCAGGGTTCCATCGCTGCTATGAGCATTAAAAGAACCACTTCCAACTCTGTGTGGTTTCTCAAGGAAGTTATGTTGAGGAAGTCGATATTGAAATGAAATTCTATAAATGAGGTGTGTGCACCACACGACTTTCTTATACGTATGTGTCTTTCAAATACAATATAGAAGTTGTCCTAAATTACGTTTTAAATACAACAATCGTCTTAAAAAGATAAAACTGTGAGTACTTGTGTTACTTCAAAAATTATTCAAAATCCGATTCTAAGTACTTATAGTCTCAATAATTTTCTATAGAATGCATACTTTGCGAGGTATTTGCAAAAAGTGTTAATTCTGGTCCGAATTTTGATATTTATTTTATTCAAAAATTATTCCAAATCTAGCTCTAGATACTTTTGTTCTTTTGATAAATCTATATACAATGCATAATTTAAGAGATATTTACAAAAAATCTTGAAAAATTTTGAACATGTTTTTTATTCAAACAATATTGAAAATCAAGTTTTAAATGCATTTGTACTCATAATGTATTTGCCCAGCAAGCATGACTTGCGAGGTATTCGCAAAAACCTGATTTTCGATAAGAGTAAAAGACTTTCAGCCGTTTAAACGCTATCAAAACGTGACATCTGCAAAAATCTAGAGGTCGAAAATATGGTCTTACTATAAGAGATTTAAGAAAACTTGCGTTTCATTTTGCCAGTCGTAATAACCTCAGGTATCCTGTAAAGTGGAATGAAATTGAACATGCTAGCGAGGATTGGCTTGTAGCGTTTTTAAGGCGAAATCCTCAGTTATCATTGCGAACTCCTCAAGCAACGAGTCTCTTACGCGCCATGAATTTCAATAAAGAAAACGTTAACAACTTATGGAAAGGCATAAATTTGAACTACAAAATATTTACAATACAGACGAAACCGGGGTTACAACGGTTCAACAGCCGACCTAAGTAATCGCTAAGAAAGGGACTAAGTAAGTGGACTCTATTACTTCACAAGAACGAGGAACACTAATTACTATGTGTTTGGCTGCAAATGCGGTTGGAAATACGGTTGCACCAATGTATTTTTCCGCGAAAATATTTTAAAGATCATTTTATCAGAGACTGACCAGTAGGGTGCATAGGATGAGGCAATAAGATGCAAGTAGACAATTTTCTTGTCTTTATGAAGCATTTCGTAAAGCATACCAAACCCAGTGAAACGAATAAAGTGTTGATCCTTTTAGATAACCATTCGTCACACATTTCCAAACCCATAATAGATTACTGCAGAGCCAATTCAATAACTTTGCTTTCATTCCCCCCACACACTTCCCACAGGTTACAACCTTTAGATCGTGGAGTTTATGGCATATTCAAGAAATATTTTAATAATTCTGATGATCAATGGATAAAAAGCAATCCAGGGAAAAAGATGACCATTTATGATTTGCCCTCAATTGTGAAAGTATCACTGCCCCTGGCCAGTACCCCAACCAATATCCTTGATGGATTCTCTTGCACGGGCATATGGTCTTTCAATAGAGAAATATTTAGTGAGTCTGACTTTGCCCCATCAACTGTCACCGACAAACCTTTAGTCAATGTAAAAGTAAGCGAAACTACTAATAATGATGAGAATGAAAATAATGGGATTAATGTTACTCGACTAATCACCCTAGACATCAATCAACGCAGCACTTCTACAGAGAGATGCAGCACAGCAGCACCTATTTCGGAAACAAAAAAATTTGTAACACCTGAAAATATAAAACCATATCCCAAAGCTCACGTAAATAAACCCAGACAAGGAGGAAGAGCAAAAGGAAAGATGTTAATTTTAACAGATACGCCGAAGAAACGTATAATTGAATAAATAACTCCAAAAAAGAAGATGCCTACAAAACGTAATTTTGAAAATACAAATAACAATAAAGAAAAACAAAAAAAGAAACAGAAAAGTACTAAACCAAATAGCTTGTATCTTCAGAATCAAGTGTCGAAGAAACGTTTTGTTTAGAATGTTGTGGCGCCTATTCTGTTAGCAAAGAAGACTGGTTGCAGTGTCGTCAATGTAAGCAGTGGGCACATTTTAAATGCAGTAGCAAAAGCCCGTACTACATTTGCAGACACTCAGATTCCGGTGAGGATTCTTAGAATGTTTTATTAAATGCAGCTATGTAAACATAATATTGCATCTTTTTTATATTAGGCATATTTACTGTTTTAGACGTGTAGTTATTGTTAGTACGTATGCATTTTTCTTAGTTAGAATGAAAATCTTCTTTGTTAATTTTGGAAAGTAAAGTTTTGTTCCTTTAATATTTTTTTTTTATTTTCTTAACTCTCTGTTACAATCGGCACCGGCTTCGTTACAATTGACACCAGTGAGACACTTGTTTGTTCTAGACAAATACAGATGTTACATGCCTTTATGATAACATATTGTTAAACTTGAAAAATGTAATCAATTACACAAATGTTCAATATTATATATATTATATATATTATAAAAAAATCTTTTTCAAATTTTGTTACAACTGACACCGGTCTCCCCTATTAGTTATAGTACTTAATTCATTTATTGCAATGTATCGCAATATTTTCTAAATTTATTGTTATATGTAAGAGTAAAATAAGAAGTGACGCGCGGTTCAAAATGTTATGAAAATTAGTATATTGTAGAACTTTTCCCCTGTTAAAATCTCCAGGGTTCAGGCAATATTTGATTATCCCGTTGGCTATTGAAGACGAAATACCAGAGTACAGTATGAATCTCCGGAGAACTCGTTTAAAGCCAACTTCATATTGTACTTCCTTATTAAATATACAAACGATCTTGTGAGAGTTTCCTTTTCACTAAATTAAAATTTCGTTATACAAAATCCTTATTATGAGAACTTCTTCCAACTTCTTTGTTAAGGGGCTAAGTGGAACGAAGAACATTTAGAGATCCTAATTCCCTAAAAATTTGGTCCCGTGTGAATTCTCTATAGCCGTGAATACATAAACACGTTTTCCAAAAGCAATATTTTAAGAAATCTTGTTGAGTTATATACAGTAAGCCCAGACACACAAATTTTATGTATCAACCTATACAGCAGTGTAATTTTAATTGGATCGTTAAAGAAATACGTGTGAATACCACACGACTTTCTTATACGTTAGAATGTGCTTCCCAAATTTGTATACAAATGTTATTCCAAATTAAGTTCTATAAATACTTTTACCTTCTTAATAAATCTGTATAGAAATTTTCGAGATATATAGGTACAAAAGAAAACTGCTTTTTTAGTAAGTAAAAGTGTGACTTTCATTTCCAATTTTGATGTGATTGTGTATTATACAAAAATTGAATTTATTTCGGTTTTATATATGTATCTGCTATATAACATCAGTTTTACTTCAAAATATCCTACTTCACTATAATTTTCTTCACCTTTTAACGTATTCAATTTAAAAAAACAGGCAACTAACTCAATTTCTAACATTTGCACACAAAATTTGTCTCTTATGTTAAATCCTTTTAAACATTGAAACTTCAAAATAAAAAAAATTGTATAACATGCACGTTTTATAAACCGTTTTGTGAGTTTTCCGTCATTTTTAAAGAACTCGCCGCAAGTGGGTCGTTTCCTAAACTTTACATCGTGCCAAATAACTCATGAAACTTGTATTTTAATTTAATATACAGGGTGAGTCAATGTTTTTACTTTTAAAAACAATGTGAAAATGATTTTTTTCTGAACACGTGTTTTGGTCAAATATTTTCAAAAAAAATTAATAACTCAAAAACTATTGGCTTAATTTTGAAAAAGAAAAAACAGTTGCACAGACAATTTAAAGCAGTATAAGAAAATCTAAAAATATATAGGGTGAGTTAAGTTCCGTGCATTTCCGGTGAAACCGGAAGTGCGCCAGAGCCTAAAATATTTTTACAATATGCGTCACAAGCAACCATCGATACTCCACTAATTGCTTTTTCTTTTGTTTAAAACACAAAAGAGCAATCGAAGAAGCGGCAACTAATGACACACCCTGTACTATACTTTTAAATATCTAGAATGCATAACTTGCAAAGAATGTCCCGTTGAAACGTATTTTATAAAATTATTCTCAAATTCAGTTTAGGGTAGTTCTGTATTCTTCAGAAATTCGTCTAAACTTTGTAGTTCATGAGATAATGGTAAAAAAAAATTAAAAAGGGAAAGGGGAAAGGAATGATGGATTACTTTTTCCTAAACAGTGTTGAAAACATTTTGACTCAAACTGAATGAAACTACTTGAACTATCAAAGTTGGTATTTATTAGTAACCATAATTGAAGTTCCTACCATTTAGAAACATCTGATCATAAGCACCATGGTCTTATTCTTAAGAAACTTAATACATTACCTACAGATACTACTTTGCCTGAGTGCTTGAGTAGTTGTTTATATTATTAAATCTTTATAATCTTTGATGCATCTGTAAGTTATACAATAACTTTTGAATGGTTCAACCAAACTTCTTTTTATTCTCAGATCATATCTATATCGTCAATGCGCGTAAAATAGGTTATCAAAACGTTCGATAGGTGGCGCTGAAGTCAGGCTACTAACAAATTCTATATTTATGGAACAACATGAGACATATTCACCATATATATATTGGTTTAGTGACGAAAAGGAAAACCACAAAATCTGGACACGATAGGTGGCGCTGTGGCTGAGCTATTATTAAACTTTGTATTTATAAACAGAAATGATTTACAAGTACCTACACAATATGATTGCGTATTCAACAAAATTGTTTTGGTATATGTTTCCGTTCGATTTTTTGGTAGAATTGAATTTTGACATATAAACATCATTTCTCTTTGAATTTCGACATAGGCCATTTTTCGGTCTCCGTGCCTATCCTGCAATCGCACTAACGACCTCTTCTCTCCAGACTTTCTTATACAGGGACTTAACCAAATCAAACTCATCGCGCCACCTACCGGAAAGGGCAGAACAACGTCTGGCGGGACAGCTAGGAAATAAATATAATTAAAAGCTACTAGTAAATTGCACAACTTGTCACTTTAAATGGGAGTATTAATTATAAGTACACACACTTTTGCCAACATTATAGGAACGTTACTATACTGTGGTCGAGAAAACAGACGACAACTGTCAAAACTGACCTGCTTTGCAACGTCAGTAACAGCTCAAGAGAGCTTAGAGCAAAATGAGTTTGTCTTGGCAAAAATCTATAACAGTTTTTAAATACCAATATTATTTTGGTCTAAAACTGACCTGAACTTTTGAAAATAAATGAAGTATCATAAAAATTATACATGTTATGCTACAAGAAATCTACCAAATTTAGTTGGACATTACGGGTAAATTATCAATTGCTGCGGATGTTAGTCCACCATATGTATCGATGATTATTGTTCACTATGTACTTGCACATACTTTTGTGTAACTAATAATATATACATTGTTTCTCCGCAGTAAATAATTTTTATTGGATACTGAACTTGTGTGTAACTAGTCAAAAAAGTAACAAAATGCAAATTCTATACAGGCTTAATTAAAAATAATAAAGAAAGTAAGCAAATCTAAAATAACAAGAATAAGTAATATCAAAATCCAAATATACAGGGTGAGTCATTACTAGCCGCTTCTTCGATTGCTCTTATGTGTTTTAAATAAAAGAAAAAGCAATTAGTGGAAGATCCATGGTTGCTTGTGGCGCATATTGTAAAAATACCTTAAGTTCTGACGCGCTTCCGGTTCCTCCGGAAATGCATGGAACTTAATTTTTTTAAATGACTGATCCTATGTATTTTTGGATTTTCTAGTACTGTCTTAAATTGTCTATTCAACGGTTTTTTCTTTTTCAAAATTGAGCCAATAGCTTTTGAGTTATTAATTTTTTTTGAAAATATTTGACTAAAACACGTGTTTAGAAAAAAGACATTTTCCCATTGTTTTTAAAAGTAAAAGCATTAACTTTTGTTTATGCTTGTAACCAAGAAAATTCTGCATCATTTGGTATAAGTTGCACTCGACAATACCTCAAAACACTTGGTTCTTTCAAAGCCTACTTCCTGAAATTTTCACATACCAAAAACTTATTTTTTTTTAATGGAACACCCAGTATTTTATTGAGGCATTTGGTCCCCTTTTTATTCTCTTTCATTTTTGTTAACAATGTTCTATACCTATCTTTTGTAATTTCTGAGATAATCACTATTGGAGCAGTTAGTGGTCAATTAAAGAACTACAAGTGTTGTTGTTCTATGCACCAAAATATTCGTTCAACCAATGGAAGGCAGGAATGGGGCCCGACTTCCTTAGTCACTTACCAAACAAAGTAAATGTTAAATCTAACTATCTCAAAAGTAATAATTTTACAGAATGAAGAGCATCGCATTTCAATTTTTTAATACAGGCAATGTTCAGTTGCAGTATTTCATTTTTTACACTATTGGTTAACAACGAAGTAAAATAAAGGTTATGTTTACTGACATATATGAAGATGTCTTCAAAAACTTTTGAAAATCCGTCCGTAGAAAGCGAAGATACTCTCTTCCATTAACATTTTCATCAAAGAAATAAGATCCAATTATATAACTACCCACTATTCCTCCCCACACATTTAATGACCAACGATTTTGAAAGTTTGCAGGTATGATAAAGTGAGGGTTTTTATGTGTTATAATAATGAAAATTGTGACGATAAACGTAATCACTTTAATAGAAGGTGGCTTCGTCGGTAAACAACAAAAAATTGAGAAAGCCAGGATAATTTATTTGCTGCCCATTGACAAAAATGTAAGCGATTCTGAAAATTTCTTTCATCTAACCCTGTGTATTAATATGCTACGGATGAATTACATATTTCCTAATTATTCTGGATTCTCAAATTTGACTTAATCTAACTGACGACTAATTTTCGTAGTACTAGTATATGCGGGTGTTCGACTACACTCGCAAGTACCACAAACGTCTTATCCTCACCAGTTATTGTTTTTTCCGCTCTTTTTTTCATATTCAGTACATTCTTTCACTCAAACCGTTCCTTTATACTTTCGAAGGTTTCTGGCTTCGGTTGACTTCTACCAGAGATCGCTGTGCATAAGTGGATGCTAGCAAAGAGTTTCTTTCAGATTCACCTAAAACGTCAATCTTATCTATTAACTCTTCATAAGAATAATTAATTTGGATGATAAATAATAGCGATGCTTTTATAAATTTGACATAAATGTTTACCGACTTTCTTTAACAGTTGACTCAGACAGTCAGCCTCATTCCAGCCTTTATTGGAGGAATATTTGGGTGCATAAAACAGGGGTCATTATTAGTCCGCTAATTGCTCCTATAGTGATTATCTCAGAAATTACAAAAGATAGGTATAGGACATTGTTAACAAAAATGAAAGAGAATAAAAAAAGGGACAAAATGCCGCAATAAAATACCGGGTGTTCCATTTAAAAAAATAAGTTTTTGGTATGTGAAAATTTCAGGAAGTAGGCTTTGAAAAAACAAAGCTTTTTGAGATATTGTCGTGTGCAACTTATACCAAATGATGCAGAATTTTCTTGGCTGCAAGCACCAACAATTTAATATTTTTACTTTTAAAAGCAATGAAGAAATGTTTTTTTTTCTGAAGACGTGTTTTTGTCAAAAATTTCCAAAAAAAAAATTAATAACTCAAAAATTGATGGCTCAATTTTGAAAATGAAAAAATAGTTAAATAGACAATTTAAAACAGTACTAGAAAATCCAAAAATATATATAGAGTGAGTCGTTTAAAAAAATTAAATTTCATGCATTTCCGTTGAAACCGGAAGTGCGTCAGAGCTTAAAGTATTTTTAGAATATGCGCCTCAAGCAACCATAAATCTTCCACTAATTGTTTTTTCTTTTATTTAAAACACAAAAGATCAATCAAAGAAGCGGCTACTAATGACTCACCCTGTATGCATTAATACAAATGTAAACGTAATAGATAAATTAACTGAAAACAAAGAATTCTTTGTGGTTGGTGTTATTATTAATTTCAGACGATAATAATAACGAGAAGTAAAACGACGGCGATGTTGTACACAAATTGGAGGTTCAAAATCCTAACCTTTATGTTATATGTCCCCGTGAAAACGTATACTAGGGTATATGCAACTTACGTCTTTGCCTGGCATTATAAGTATAGTGCGCAGAATTTGTATGGATGAAATCTTTGTTGTTAAAATTATAGCAGCTGGTGTCAAGCACAATGTATGACAGTTTTCCTTCCAAGTGAATGTAGCATCAAAATTATTGCCCAAAAAATGATACTATTGCAGCCACTCAAGCAACGGCCTTTGATTTCTAAATTAAATGTATGGACTTTCTTCTGTCATCTATCAAATAAAATTGTGGGTTATTCATAAGCCAATACCGAGATAAACTGTATAGCGCTGTTTTTTACTATCATAATACATAATTAAAGATGCCGGTTTATATTTCGGAATTAAAACCCTTAATAACGTTATTCAATACTTAGGTAACATTCAGACTTGAACTGTGAATTTCTTCATATAAAATGTTCGTAATTTTAATTAATATAATAAACCAATATTTTGTTAATAATTATTTTATATTTATTGATAAGCACATCTTCTATTATTGTCCTCACAGTACCCGTTCTTCGCTGCTATATTTACAACAGATAAAATCTTTAAAAAATAAATCAACCATTTATTTAAATCAGTGCTTCTGTTATACCGTATATTACGTGTTTTATTCGATAAAACAGTTCCAGATAATATCTCCATTGCCAAACTATTATTATGAGACGCAGAGTCGGTCAAACTGATTTTGTAGCATTTGAAAGAAATAACTTTATAAACTTACTTAATGACCAATCACTCAAGAAAGGAAACACGGGGAAAAAGCAAAATAGAAAGATACATATTTTACTAGGAATGCAGTCAATAGCATTTTAAATATGAATTACTATCTAAATTTTTAGTGAAAGGATACGTTGTGTTTTCTATTTGATCCGTAATTTGAATACGCATCGATTGCATAAATTATTTAATGGCTCCTTGTTCCTTGTTCGGTCTTTCGTACAGTTTGCGTAAACTTTATATTTACACTGGAAAACAGAAAGGAATCTGTAATGGATTTTATTTATTTATGAACACTTGGGAAAAGTGTTGCTAGCCCAATTCTAATTAAAGTACAAGTAAAGCACAGCTTATATATCAAATATCTTGATATTCATAATAAAAATAATTACAACATGAATTTCCAATATATATGGAGAGAAGAATATTAAAAAATACAGCAACAGTAAAAAATAATTTTATTTAAAGTTTAACTTTTTATTGCCACATTAAAAACGTTTTGCTTCATTAATTTCAACTATAGGTAAATCAAGAAAAATTATAATTAATAAACATTCCAGATATGTGACACTAATTAGAATGCGTATTCAATTTCATTGACAAAAACTTTCTTGAAGAGACCAATATGGCTTTACAAAAATTCCACTACATCCATAAAAGTATATTATTGGTAGAATGGTTTTAACATATCTTTTATCCAAAAACGGGGTACCTACAGATGATCTTGGAAACCATACATGAGCAAAACATTCATTATTTATTAGAAACGATGTCACGACTGTGTAAAAATCTGTAGACTTCTTATGATAAATGAAACGCCTTCTGATTTATGTTTTTATTGCAGTTTGCAAAAAAGACCGTTCAAATAATAATATGATTCTTGGATATTTATATTTTGTGTGTACGATAGTATTTACTGCCAGAAACTAAATACAAAATACAGAGGTTACAGAACCTATGTTTCAAATTAATTCTAAATAAATATAGAATTAGAGAAACAAATACTATGTGGAATGAATTGGGTTAGTCGAAAATATAAATATTAATTAGATATCAATGCATTATGTTTACTCATAGAATAAAATCATATTTCATGCGGGAATATTTTATTAATGTTTTGAAAAGATTTACGAGTGCTTACAACTCACATAGGAAATGGAAAAACCAAAGTCAGCAAGAATGTGTCAAAAGGCAATTTTTTAACGTGTGAGCGCATATAACAATTTAGCAAAAGATGCATTAAAAACCGTTATCTGATAATATTTAAATCTAACTTGAGAAGCCAATTATCAAATGAATAATGTTAATCATACCCAATTATAAATATAAATTATTACAACATCTTTGCACTAGTTATGTCAAATAATAATGCATTTTTTGTAGTTTAAGGAGACTGGTGTATAAAAAGTACCTAACACTTCTAAAGTGCATTAGCTAGATAAATCTACAAAATACACACTTCCATTGTTATTATTAGGTATTATAGTGTCGAATCATGACAGATGTGTTAGTTCAAGTAGGTATAAATACAGGGTGATTCTTAATATATGCGACAAACTTTAGGAGCTAATTCCTGGGGTTATTTTGATCATAAAAGTTCATAAGAACATATGTTCAAAACCGCTTAGTTCAGAAGTTATACAATGTTTAATAGAAAGTTAAAATAATAAATGGTTTTATTATAAATTAATGTTAGGTCCACATTTTTTACCGATGCGGTTAAATGGCGAGGTATACCGCAATTTTCTTGAAGAGGAGTTACCACTACTGCTGGAAGAAGTTCCGTTGCAGTTAAGATTACAAATGTATTTTATGCATGACGGTGCTCCAGCGCATTTTAGTTTACTTGCTCGCGAGTTTCTGGACAGTACGTATCCAAATCGTTGGATAGGACGGGGAGGTCCACAACCGTGGCCTCCTCGGTCTCCAGACTTGAATTCATTGGACTTTTTTCTCTGGGGCCACCTTAAATCATTAGTTTACACGACTCCCATGGAAAATGTCGATGAACTAAGAAATCGTATTATAGCGGCTTTTGAAACAATTCGAAATACCCCTGGTATTTTCGAACGGACTCGCCAGTCAATACGACGGAGGATAGCAGCTTGTAGTACAGTTGGGGGCGGTCAATTTCAACAGTTACTATAAGTTAATTTTGTTTTACTAATTATTTTGTTAATTTATAATAAAACCATTTATTATTTTAACTTTCTATTAAACATTGTATAACTTCTGAACTAAGCGGTTTTGGACATATGTTCTTATGAACTTTTATGATCAAAATAACCCCAGGAATCAGCTCCTAAAGTTTGTCGCGTATATTAAGAATCAGCCTGTATATTGACGAAAATAAATAATAATTATTATTGTTATTACAGTACAAAATAAAAATTATAAACATAATGACAGTAACATATTATCGTTGGCTCAAACAGTGCCACTGGAGATAAAACAATTATTAATAAGGTAAAAACAAAGGCACTGTTTTTTAACTTAGAAACAAAAACTGTTCTACCCTAAAAAAAACTTTACTCATATACATGTATCTGTGTGTTATCAAATCATTATCAAAATAAATTTCAATAAAAATAATAATAATAATCTTTATTGTCCAACAGAAGAAATTCCAATTACAAGACAAAAGATAATTATACAGTACATAACAATAATCTAATAATATGATAAAATATATAAATAATAACAAAAAGGCAATCTAGTTTTAGGAAATGGAATTTGAAACATGACTGCTTAAGTAAATAAGAGAATAAATAATAAATACATGCAATACATAGGGAAAAAAACAAAATTATAAATTAATAAATTATGTCAAGAAAGGATCAGCGATGTACCCATGTGCACTTATCATCATATGCGACAAAGGAGCTTTTATTAAAGTATTAGTTCTTGCTCTCGAATTCGCAAACGTTTCGGTTGATCGGGTTGCCCTTAAGGGGACGTGAATATTTATTTGTGAGAGTAGTACGGGGGAGTCTATTTTGTTCTGAAGTAATTTGACTAGGAACTTGGCACAACTCAGCTCCCTTTTGCTGCCTAAAGCATCGACGGAATGTCTGTCAAAGAGAGCTGCATAATCCACTCCCCTTTCCGGATAATAACCATCGCTTTTAAATAAAAGATATTTTAAGAAGCGTCTCTGAATTCTTTCAAGATCCAATTGCAGGTATAGATAATGCGGATACCATATTATAGAACCGTATTCTAACTTAGACCTTACAAGTGCATAGTAAATAGATTTTAATACAAGGGATTATTAAATTATCTAGAAGATCTTATAAGAAAACCTAATAATGATTTAATTGCTGAGGCACAAGTTTCAAGGATATGATCAGTGAAACGAAGGGAGGAGTCGAAGATAATACCCAGATCCACCAATCTATTCTTTCTCGGCACTGGAGTGTGACTTACACCATAGCTGAATTAAAACGGATTTGAATTTCTAGTGTAAGTAACTACCGCGCACTTATTAACATTTAAAGTGAAACCGCTTCGATCTCACCAGTCAACAATATATTGAAGGGTCCATTGTAGGTGTTCATAGTATCTCAACGAAGATACTCGAGAATAAATTTTAAGATCATCAGCGTAGGCTAATACTTCACAATCTAATGACAGCAACAGGTCGTTGATGAAGACGATAAAGAGAAGGGGACCCAGGTTGGAACCCTGAGGAACCCCAAAAGTTGGGGTGAATTTTTTAGAATGAAAACCATTCCAACACACATAGTTGTAGCGACAGGGCACTTACGAAGACGTAAGTTTCAGTAGGCTTTTTGAAAAACCGAACGCGTCAAGCTTCGACAGCAGTATCAAATGGTCAGTGGAATCAAAAGCCTTCGCAAAGTCGGTGTAGATAATATCCACTTGTTTGAGATTGTCCAGAGCGACACTTATGAATTGAGTTAGTTCTGCCAAGTTGGTTGTTGTGGATCTACCCGAGATGAAACCATGCTGTTGAAATGCAAGCCTTGACTCACAATTGCGAGAGATTTGTTTATTTAGAGTACTTTCAAATATCTTAGCAAAGTTGCTGATAATGCTAATGGGTCGATAGTTGTCCTTTCTTAAAAACAGGCATTATTCGAGTGATTTTCCATAACTCAGGACACGCGCATGTTTTAAGTATTAAATTAAATAACACCGTTAGTGGCTCACAGAATACAACTGCACAATCCCTCACGAAAAAAGCCGGTAAATTATCATGACCAGATGTGAAGTTTGCTTTAAGCTTCGCAATAAAATAAAAACGCAAATAATAAATCATCCGAAAACAATAACAAATATATTCGAGTTTTCTATTGAATCAAATTACTTAACAGTAACTTATCAAGATTTATATATAGATGAATAACTTTTACAGGAATTGCAAACCTTTTACAGAAAAAAAACGTAAATTATAATAAAAGTCATACTTTTGAAGTTGAGGAAAAATATTCAGAAAGGTTGGTGTCAAGAAGCAGCAGATACTTCCATTGAAAACCTTACAGCAGTGGTTCTCAACGTGGGCGGTAACGCCCACCAGTGGGCGCTGGAGGATTTTGGGTGGGCGCTGTACGGTGTAAAGGTAAAGCTACACTACACAGTAAAAAATTAGTAAACATATACAAAAATGCAAAATGTTTAATATCCGCGCTCACCAATGTTCCTATTATGCATTGTTAACCCCATCGTTGCTATGGTTACGTACATGCTGTTTCTATTTCTGTGCTTAACTATGTTATTGTATGTATGACGCAACGCGCGGACTCTGTGAGTCAACGTGAGTATAGTGGACCGCATCTCGAATGTTCCAAGGTCGAGAGAGTTCGACTTCCAGATAATTCCATGCAGTGCGATATACAGTGTGCTTGCCGGCGACCTGCGTATAGGGCTTACTGTGAGATAAAACGACGACACCGAGAGTTTGTATGAGTTAGTACGAGAAAGCAATATACAAACCGCTTTTTGGTCGAGTGTAGTGTTGGAAAAGTGGGGATTCGAGTACATTTACGCTAACGCTAGAACGGGCTAGACTGACTCTCCGTTTAAGCAGGGCAACAAGGATAGATAGCACCTGTACTGCAGTTTGTATATTGCTTTCTCGTACTAACTCATACAAACTCTCGGTGTAGTCGTTTTATCTTACAGTAAGCCCTATACGCAGGTCGCCTGCAAGCACATGGTATATAGCGAAGTCATTATTCGCATGATTCATTCTATTTACGATAGTCAGCGATAACGTTCGAACAGAGACAAATATTCAGTGTGCGATAGTTGTGTGATTAATTAACAGAGTGTTAATCAAAAATATTGTACATTTAGCACACACGGTTCTGTTATAAAATAAACAATATATATTTGAGCTGAATTAAAACTAGGTAGAGCAATTTTTATAATCGAAAACCGTTTATTACAGGTAATAATCATTTATTGATGTTGGTAATGTTTTTAATAACTCAAATTATTTTAGAAATCTAACTTATACAAAATACTTTAATTATATTGCTCCAACCAAAATTGTTTAACATTGTTTAACATCGGTCTTTTTTACACTACAGCAATGGCCCCTCCAGGCAAAAAGCAGAAGGTGGTACGCCAGTATTCGGTCGACTATATAGCCTTCGGTTTCGTACCAAGCCCAGCGGATCGCACAAGACCGATGTGCCTCATTTGTTCCAATGTCTTCTCAAATGAAGGTATGAAACCCTCTCGTATGCGTGACCATCTAGAAAAGATGCATTCGGACAAAAAGGACAAGCCCGCAGAATACTTCAAGAAACTGCGTGATGACAGGGAGAAAACTACCCCGTCCATTTCGTCTGCTTTTGCCAAGGTGGCAGAGATTCAGCGTGATGGCCTGCTGGCATCGTATAACATTGCATATATGATTGCAAAGGCTGGCAAGCCGCACACTGTGGGGGAAACACTGATTCTGCCTGCCGTGAAAGAGGTGATTTCGACTATCTTACATAGAAATGCGACAGAAATAGTGAAGGCTATCCCCCTTACCAACGACACGGTCTCCAGAAGAATAGATGAGATGGCAAGTGATGTCGAAATCCAGTTGGTGGACATTCTCAAGAAGACCAACTTTTCCATCCAGCTTGATGAATCGATTTCAGTGATAACACTGCCCTTTTCATGTCTTACGTGAGGTACTTCGACGAAACTGGGGAAACAAAAGAGGACATGTTGTTTGCAGAGTCCTTACCCCTTGACACAACTGGTACATCCATCTTTGCTGCTGTCAAGAAGTACTTTGAAGAAAAGGAAATCCCGCTAATCAACATTCACTCCTGCGCAACAGATGGAGCACCAGCAATGGTTGGGCGATACACGGGGTTCCTTGCTCTTCTCAAGAAGGAGCATCCAGATATCATCTGCATACATTGCGTAGCGCACAGAGAGCCTCTTGCAGCGAAACGGCTGATCCCTAGCCTTCATGACTCTCTCAATCTCGTGATCACGGCCGTGAACGTAATAAAAACAAATGCAAAAAGCGATCGACTATTCCGCAATCTCTGCCAGGAAAATGACGAGATCTACAATCGGCTGCTGCTTCACACCGAGGTGAGATGGCTCTCTAAGGGCAACTGCTTGGCTCGATTCTGTGAAATGTTCGATTCAGTTGTCACTTTCCTGCAAGTCAAACATGAGAAGTTGGCCGATGAGCTGAAGAAACACAAATTCGACATTTTCTACTTGGCTACAATCTTCAGGAAACTCAACGAGTTGTCTCTCCAGATTCAAGGTAAACTGGTGACACTCATCGACTGCAAGAGCGCTGTGACCACCTTTATCGACAAGCTGGCCCTTCTCCGCAGTAATATCGTTAGGAAAGAATTTTACCAATTTAGTGAAATTAATCAAATGACAGAGACACCCACAGATGAAGATCTTCTTCGATATGGGGCTCATCTTCAGCAACTAAAAGAGGACCTTACATTGCGCTGGATCACTGACCCGTTTGGAGTCGTGCTAGAAGACATTGACGTTAAATTGCAGGAGGAGTTGGTGGAACTTCGCAACAACGAGGATTGCAAAGTCCGAATCAAAACAGGCTTCAAGAAACTCTGACAGAACCACGGCATGGCAGGACTATTCCCTACAATGTGGGGAATTGTTCACAAGCTACTTCTCACGTTTCCGACTTCATATTTAGTGGAAACCGGATTTAGTGCGGCTACATTTCTGCACTCAGACAAGAGGAAAAGGCTGGACATGGTCAACAGAGGGGACTTGCGGCTTTATTTGTCTCAGCTGACTCCTCGCGTGAAAGAGCTGGTGAGCAAGCACCAACCTCAAGGATCGCATTAGTGAAGACTGCATGGGTTGGGCTCACAAATTTATTAATTTAATGTTGTTAAATAAAATTCAATATTTCAATAATAATTTTTGTTTGTATTAATTAATATTTTTAAATAAATTTAGAGGTAGAATTTATTACTTCTTGTTTTAATTACTGTGCCCAGGTTAACTAGTCCATAATCCATAGTCGTAGCCCATGACGTGTCCCTTCGCGATTTTCTGCAGTGGGCGCTGGGATCTATACAAAATCCAGTAAGTGGGCGCTAGGCGAAAAAAGGTTGAGAACCACTGCCTTACAGCATTAAAAAGTAACTCCAACTCACGCGCCAAATGTGATATAATGACGCTATATAAAGAAAATAAAAACAAGCAGCCTAAAAATTATTTCACTTTGTTTTGTTATTGGCATTTGTTTGCTGAGAATCAAAAAATATTTGTTAATTTTCCCAGAATTTTTAAAATAATAATTACATCATTACTGTGACTTACATATATACCTTTATACGTAAAACGTATATGCATATATGCATGTGTTTGAATAATTACATCTTTAATTCTCTACCTCGCATTTACTCCACGTCATATTAATAAAAATTACAACATGTAATGCAAGAATATTTAACAATAATATCAATAAATGTTTTCATACTAAAAAAAATACTGTTACATTCTCCTAAGAAAATGTGCTGCGTAGGTATTTCAAATTTTCCATTATAAACTGACGACAAAAATTTATTTAAAACCACCGTCAATGTGTCGTACATGAGTACATTTATGTATATTTGAGCATCGAGATTTTATTTAACATCATGCACGCACCGTTTGTCACACAAAATTATCAAAACATGTAACACGGGCGCCCCAAGAATCGCTTACGCCCGTAAACAAATAACCTTATACGCTGGGGGAAACACAAACGATAACGACATTTTCCCACGAAAAGCGATCCCAAAATATATTCGGTTTCCATCGTCACTTACGCGTCCTGCGCTTCTCCATATATGTATACATAATATACATTAACCATTTCGGGGAAGAGGCGCGTGTCAGCCATGATGTTTAATTATTTGCGGGTGCAATGATTGATGCCCCTGTCTTACTACTCCCACTATGTGCACACATTCGAGTTCGTTGGTTATGTCTGTTGAGAGCGTTCCCCTATTTACCGCAAATATAACGCTTTCAACAATGATAACCGAGAACATGTAAACTTTAAATGGTTGTGGGTGAATTGCTAATGTCATCCTGTTTATTTAGAAAGTTAAGTGGTTGTATTAACTCTGAGGAAGCGATAAGTGTTCACAGTAATTTTGGCAACTTTTCGAACTTTCACTGAAATGTTATATCCTCTATAAATAAAGTAGTGTGTTCAAATTCTTATCAAAATTCCCTCCTATTTGATTCTTTGTTCAATCCAAAAAAATAAATGTAGCGTGAAGTACGAGGGTCCACTTTTATGGACCAGGCATGAAAACATATAAATAGAGCTGCCAAAACATTGTATTTTCTTCATATACATTGTCAAAATAATTATGAAATAAGAATGATAATAAATTTTAAAAAATTCAATAAAATAATTTCTTTTGGTCTTGCTGTATTTGTGAAAAAATAACAATAGTGATTTTTCATTTGTTTACAAGTTTTGATGTGATCTTTGTTAGTTAAAACGTTCCATAGTTATGCTTAAGCTTCATTACAATAATACTTAGAATTATCTCTACAAACATCTAAACACATTCGGTAACTTGACAAAATGTGTATTGGATTTGGATACCAAATTTCTCTCTTATATTCAAAATTCCTGAAACGCTACTAGTGCGATATCTTTCCACAGCATCCCAAGCATGTTCTATTGGGTTGCCATCTGCATAATCGCTTAACCATTCCGTTGCCTCTGTCAAATTCACCAATCCAGGTCTTCACAATTTTTTACTCGGAGGGATGAGCATCGTCGCTTATAAAAATGCTCTATTCTGCCATTGCTACTGCGTACAAAAAAATAATGGATATCAAAATATCATTCTCATATTTCTAAATAGTGAGAGCATCATTTTCTACGAAATAAAAACCTGCATGCACTTCAGTACATCTTAGGTTCTTACCATTACACTACCACATCCACACTTACACGTATACCAACAAATTGTATTCAAAGTAAAAGTGATACATTGAATACTACAATTTTTAAGGTCACTAAATCGTCCAATTCTATGCTATTAGAAAGAAGAATATTGATTTAATTTCTCACGACTACCTGCTCTCTGAATATGGTACTAAATGAATTTGATTTTTATAAAATCTGCCGGAATGGAAATTCGAAACTTCAACACTGGTAGAACATACTGGTAGCATTCGGTTGCTTTCACCATGCCAACATTTACTGTTACTTAAGGCTTCCTCTAATATATATATTTGTTAATATACCGCTCCTTGTTTGTTTTCTTATAATATTCTTTTTCTACTCCCATACTTTAATTGTATTATTAGATATGCCGAACCTGTACTATAATGATGCTCATTACGATACAGATTTTCATTATGTTACAAGTTTATATCCAATAGGAATACAGATTTTTCATTACGATACAAGTTTATATCCAATAGGAATGCGACATTTCAATATTCAAACAATATTCAATATGGCGACTGCATATCTGACAGATATACAAATTAAATAAATGTGACAGTTCTCTGCAATTTACAAGTAAGTACTTAAAATTTGTGCTTTTTTGAAAATATAAACGGTAAAAATGAGAGATAATGACAGTGAAATGTAATAATTGACTCCACCAGAAGTTATGGAACAAGCCTTAGTAGCCACGAACAATTTATTACCAGCCAAATTCACAAAAACGTACGGAAAATTTTAACCTCAATTTATGAAATGGATTGTTCAAAAAATATGTTTTATTATGGGGTCGTAGAAAAAATAGTGTATGCAACTCGCATTTAATGACTATTAAGACACTCGTATTCATTACAATACTCGGCTTCGCCTCGTATTGTAATTCTCTTGTGTCTTAATAGCTATCATTAAATGCTCATTGCATAATATACTATTTGAGATTTTTCATCGTTACCAAAGTTTTGCATCCATATATTATGGATTTGTTTTCGTTATCATTTTACTTTGAATGCCCGATATAATTTAATAAAATGTTCAAAGTAAGGTGTAATAAATGTGAAACAATCTAAATTTGTAATATTGTGATTGGTTGCATATTTATATTTATTATTCAGTCATTTGAATAGCTTCCGAAAAAAGCAATATCCGTAAATTCATCTTGAAGAATCGTTCTTGGCCATGCGAACTTTCTATCCAAATTAGATGAATAGTTCGGAAAATTATCTCAGAAAACATACATACTGTCTGTTCAATTCCTCTTTGCTATATTTAATTTGAAATTTATACTTACGAATCAAATATTTGCTTCCCAATCAACTTGCATACTGAATTAGTCAGAAAGACATAATTTTATACGTTTACAAAAAGTTAGAGTTGTTTATACATTTAGTTATCAATACTCAAACTAATTAGTATTCATCCCTTGGACTATATTATTTAATACAAGCTATACAATAATAAGAAAACAGTAGTGATGCAAAATGAAACTCTTACAATCCTCATTGGCTACTAGCATTTGCATGATATACCTATAAGCAATATGTTTTACCCCTTAAAAATATAGACAAGGTTATAGTATTTGCAAAAACAAATGTTAATTTTGACATTTGAAACATTTCAAACTTTATTGGTTGATCGTATTTCCACAGTATGACCGATGCTAGTTAAACAAAATAAGCTAGCATTGATTAAGAATCTTCTATCTCTTTCTAACTGCTATAGAGTATCTAGATCGCATTTCAAAACCTATTTCATGCGCTAAATAGACAAATGTTTTTAATAATTTGTATGTGTTTTTCCATAGAAGATTTATTGAGAGACCTTTGTACATTATAGTTACATAAATTCAGAAAAGAATAGCAAATAAAAATTGGATAGACAATACATATAAATAGTTTATGTGCTTCTAATATTTGTACAGGTAAGTTTTATGCAGAGAATAAATAAGTGTAATAGAGCTGTAACGATTTCTACTAGAGCAAGGACAACAATAATATGCTAACCGATATAATAAGCCGCCGCGCAAAGTTACATAGACATAATACGTGAAATAATCCTGTAAATCTACTTCAAGATAGCTGAAGTGCAGTCTTTTAGACATATAAGCGTATATATGTTACGGGTAAAGTTATATTAACGGTTAAACTTAGGTTTACTCGGGTAAACTGCGAAATACCCAAGAAACATAGGTAAAGTACGAAATATAACCGACATTATAGCTATTTCTTGCTTTACCCGGGTAAATCGCGTTCTATCCGGTTTTGTGTGGTTAAAGTTGGGTGTAGGAATTTTTATTGCGTCTTCTTTCACCACGTGCAGTCAGTTCGAAAATGGCAACCGAAGAGAGTGGACGTGTTAGTTTAAGATAGCATTTTAATGAAGTTTTCAATGAGTTGGTGTCTTCGAAAAGAGCAAACAGTTTTTATTTTAGTAATGAACAATACCAAGAAACGTTAGAATCAGTCAAGTTAGCAAAAAATGCTAAAACCAAAACCACTATACATTATCGACGTTTGAAGCGGTTTGACATATTGCAGTGATCTTGAATAAATAATAATATGTAAATAAATAAGTATAATCAAGATCACTTCAAGATTTTATTTAAATTAATTTTATTTTATTCATTTTTATCATAATGTGTATGTAAATATTCACTATATCAATAATTTGCGAAAATTTTATTTTTATTTAAGTAAAACAATAAAAGAATCTTAGTAAAATTTTTATAAAGTCATAATATTAAGTTACGCATTGAATGTTACGTTTCAATAATGAGAAGGTGTTTCTCGCCCGAAGAATACTGACACCGGCGAAGATCGACCGTGTAGGCCGGAGCAAGAAATATTGTTCGCCAGGTGCATGGATGAGTCATAAACGTGTAGACAAATTTATATTCACATGTTTGTTTACCTTTTTCAAGGATTGTTAGTGCGCTGTTTTCCCAAGTGACCGATAAGAGCAGCACCGTCGATGTGCAGTTTTGGAGGTGGATTCGTACATCCCGAGAATTGCCGTACGTTTTTATAAAGAAAATTAGGCATAAAAGAGCTGACGGATAAAAGTTCCGGGACAGCTTGGTGCAGTAGGTGACAAACCACTTCCTCCTCTTTTAAAAAGGATTACTCTTAAATCCGGACTTAGAATAATTTTTGAGATTTTCGACACTTATAAAATTTTTAACAAGATTCAACACTTGTAATATTTTTATTTTAACATGCAACGTGTATTACATTGAGATTTCTAGTTATACTTGAATAATTATTTATGTATGAGATAATTTTATTTATGAATTCGGATTTTGAATTTATTTAATTTCATTTTATTTTCTTTTTCTAGAGTGTTTTGTTTTGCATGTAGGGGTACTATGCCATACATTATGACAAAACTTTCTAGTAATTGTAATGACAACTTTGGATAGCATAATCATTTTATTTTCGTATAATTTACTTTTCTTTTAAATTTATTTATCCTACAAAAGGGATTTGAAATTAATAATTTTGTTTTATGTGTATATAGGATATATATATAAGTGAACAAGTTTCTAAAATTTATTATGGATGAGTTTGAAACCATGTACGAAGAGTTAAGGTGATTAGATAATATTTGTTATAAATGTGTGTATAGTGGCGTACCAAATTCTTTGTTTGTAGTGGTGTTTTGTATTGGAATTTCACGAGAAGGTAAAGTTTATTTATAATGTATATATTATTTCTTCTTATATGTATATCAAGTATATTTTTGTTGTATTTGGGTGTTCAATGTTAACGTGTTGAATAATACATCAGGAATGTGTGAAATGAATTATGTCGTTATTTAATTCATAGCATGGAGTCCTGGTGAATTTGAAAGACACGAATTGGTCTTGGTGGTACTGCGTTTGGGAGCGAGAAAAGGCACCAGGCAGAACTAATCAGGGCTGAGTTAATCTATTGAATACGCAAAGACATTATTTTATTTCATTTTATTTATATAAAATTTATTATATATATATATATATATATATATATATATATATATATATATATATATATATTCCTTAAGGAGTGAGCACATTGTGATGTATGTTCGGGTTGTGTCCGACGAGTTGAAAAGACATACTCGTAGGGTGGAACTTTGGGATACTCATCTGTGTGAATTTGCTATCTGATGGTACTGTGTTGGGAGCGAGAAAAGGCGCCGGACAGGACTAATTAGGGCAAAGCCATATCCTTAATGTTTATATTTTGTTCGCAAATAGTAGATCGCGTAAATTTTTGGTTATTTATATTCCAGTACAATTCATCATGTGTAATTTATTTTATTTTTGATTGTTTACATGTATCTATGACAAATATAATTCATAATAATCACGTTCACATTTTTCTTTAGACATAAGCTTTTCACGACATTATGACTTCATTTATTTTTATTTCTCATAATATTTTATTGATTATGATGTATCAATTTGAATAATGATTGAAGTATTGATTCTGTGTATGTAAATATTTGTATATTAAAATTTTTGAATTCGTTTAAATTTATTTTTAATAAATTAGATGTTAAGATTTATTTTGCATTTTATTTTCTTTACCTGACCTGGAGATAATTAAAGAGCAGGAGAATCGATTGGAGAATCTACTTATATTTTCTGCCCCTGAGAGAATTATTTATTTTAAACTGAGCTAGTTGTATGTAAAAGTTTTGCTTAACCTACTTTTCAGCAGAAAATTCATCGTATCTTAGTCTAGCATAAGGCCTAGCACTAAGATGCGTGCTCGACTCTCAATTACACATTGATTAAATAAATTAAATTTATTTCATTTATATATATATAAATTTGCAAGAGTCACAGCAATATGTTCTGTTAGAGGTGTTGAAAAGCTTATTTCTGGTGTAGCATCGGGTGAATCCAGCATAAAGGAACACGTTACAAACGATGAAATGATTGATATTTTGCATGTTGCACTCGTGGTTAAATCAATGGTGTTTTCGGAGATGAACAGCCATTGTCAAGTGGACCTGATTGACTTTCAATTCCATGCCGATGGAGAATACAAATTTATTATGGTGTATCAAAACCACTTAACAAAATTTGTTCAAATAGGTGCATTAAAATCGAAAAGGGCTGAAGAAGTTGCTAAGAGCCTGATAGACATATGCATTTTTGGCGTCCCATTTATACCACAATCGGACAACGGCCGGGAATTTGCAAACCGTGTTATTGAAGAGTTATGTTCCATGTGGAGTGGCCTTAAAATAGTACATGCCAAACCGCGCCACAGTCACTCAAGGCAGCGTGGAAAGAGCAAATCAAGATATACAAAATATGCTCATGACGTGGATGGATGATGAAAACTGCAAACGATGGTCAGAAGGTCTGAGGTTTGTCCAATTAATGAAAAACAAGGCATACCATGATGAAATTAAACGAGCTCCTTATGTCGCCATGTTTGGGCACGATATTAAAGTCAGCCTATCGACATCAGCTTTTCCAAAAGAAACTATTGAAAATCTACTTGAAGAAGAGCTTGCGAGAGTCGTCAGGGAATTTGGTGCGGGTGAACAGCCTCAGCAAGAAGAAAACAAAGACCAGCCTATGGATAGTGACCCAGAAATAGATATCCCGCAAGAAGAATATATTACTGAAAGTGACAACCTGCACAAAGTTATTACTGAAGGTGGCAATAGAGAAGAAAATATGGGCAATAATTATAGAGAAAACGCCAATAATATAGAAACTTAAGAAAATCAGACCAAATATGCAGAATGTGGTAGCCCTGTACATCAGCTAGTATGAGGTGTGAACTTTGCTTGTGCCAAAAAAATATACTTTCAAACAGACTAGATGCAAAACGAAATTTAGAAGATCAATCAAAGAAGATGAAAACCTTATCTAATTTAAAATTCACTCCATGTTCGTTGGAGATATAGTCAGAGTGAAAGTTCCAGACGTTGACCGAGGGAAGGGCGATTTTAGAAACATACTCATGACAGTTGATATCGAGAAAACCGACGACAATTTTTATAAACTAGCTAACAAGGCAGGAACTATCGAGGAAATGTTTTCCAGGAATCAATTTTCTGTGTGTAGTGAGAAACTTGTAGGTCTGGAAAGTGTATCATCGGAAAAGAAAAGTTTACGACAACTTGCAAATGAACAGTCACTTTTAGGAGGTCAAGGTTATAAACGTGTTATAAACGTTGCAATTGTAAAGCTAAATGCATGACCAACAAATATAAATATAAAGCTATTGGAAATCTGTGTAACTCGAAATGTCATGGCAGCTTGTCTTGCTAGCACAAATAGATTATAGTATTCTTTACTTTGACAGGACACAGTGTTAGTGTATTGTTACTTTTATTCGTAAAATGTGTTTTTAAATAGATATGTTTTTCAAACATTTATGACCTTGTTGTTTTTGTTACACCCAACTTTAACCAAGTGAAAATGGGTGGAACGCGGTTTACCCGGGTAAAGCGCGAAACATTTCCAATTTCAGTTATATTTCGTACTTTATTTCGCGGTTTACCCGGGTAAACCTAAGTTTAACCGTTAATCTAACTTTACCCGTAACATATTGATACGGGGGTATGACAAGCGTATTTGCTTTGAAGCCCTTACATACGCTACGGTAAGTACCGTTTAGAATTTCTTATAATTATTTTATAAATTGAATTTTCTTTTAAATATTTAATTGCCTCGTTGTAGATGACTGGACACAGGTTCGTATTTTTTTCAAATATATTTGGATTGTTGTTTGGTTAACTCCCTGGTAGTTGAAGTTAATATCCTTGTTGATTATTTCTTTCTTTCCAGTACGTTATTTGCATCCTTGGTTTTTTCCAATATCGAAAACACAGGATTGACTTCAATGTGTGTAGTTACACTAGCTCGCACTTTGTTTCACAGAAGTGGGATGCTCGCAAATATTTAGAACAACCTTACTGGTTGTGTATAAATCTTGAAGGCACTGTTCTTTTCACAACCTTACTGCTTGGTTGTTGTAGAAGAATTCATTTAAACACAACCTTACTGGTTGGTTATTGCAGAAGAATTCATTTAAACACAACCTTACTGGTTGGTTATTGCAGAAGAATCCCCTTTCTCATGTGAGTACTCCCTTTTATATGAATCCAATGTTTGTATGGTGGTTGTCAAGGCAACCAACAAAATTCAATCAAGTCACCAACCATTCGTTCATTTCAAAAGGCAAACCCCATTGTTTCGCGATTTTATTGCCTTCTTAAAGTCTTTTGAAATTTATTTCTACTATATACAATCTTAGAATTCTAGTTTTTGACAATTAAACGCGTGTTAAAAACTTTAATAGTAGCGCGTTTGATTTTCCTAGTACAGTTCTGTTCATAAAAATATTATTTTTTATAATTTTTGATTTGCCTAACATACTCAATATGTGTATCTCTAATGCAACGGCGTTTACAATGGTTCTCTTAACATTTAATTACATCGTTTCTTTGTTTCTTTTCCGTTTCTTTTTACCAGACAACAATTCATTTATAAAAATTAAAATTATTGAAGGGTGACTTTTGACAACCTATATTCAAACATGTGGTGAAATCTTAATAATGCTCATGCCCTGTTTGTACAGGACTTGAATATGTAAAGGGCTTTTGGTTCAATATGTGTGTACCCAAAAGTTTGTTTCTTTACTGAATTAAAGTTATCTTTGACATAATAAATGACATTTACGTTTGACGTATATAAAAATCAAAAGATGCTATTGATCTTTTCACGGTTTTTACATTTCCATTTGCTTACAAAAACCTATGATACATCAAGTATTGATACTGAAGTATCCCTATTAATTTGCAAATTTAACAATTTTAGTCGATTTTTATTATAAATCATACTTTTGCAATGGCCATATTTGTCGACCCAAAGTAAACATTTTTATAAGTAAACCAATGAGCAGGATACAAATGTTTTATATCTTTGTTATGTGTGATGCGAGTCTGCGCACATTGTATGCGCACTTGACCTTAATTATATGAACAATTCAATAATAATTATTTTAACTACAATGTACAAGGGTTCGCCCAAAAGTGAATCTTTTAAAACATGGACAAAAATCTAAATAATCATATTTTACATATTTAACTGGTCGTGACTAAGATACAAGACCAGTTCAATATATACTAACTTTTAAGGGTCCTCGATAGTGGATCTGTGAATAGTTGAAAAATAGCAGATTTTTAATGCAAGATATTTTTGTTGATTTTAAATTTGGAGAAAACCTTTCATCGTCAACATATGAGGAATTTAGTAGTCTACCCCGCTGAATAATCCAACTTAGAAAAAAATTATCTGATTAAAGAAAATTAATTAATATGTCAAAATATTTAAAACGAGTTTTCTCAGAAATCCTTCACAGCAGATTTGTTTGCTATAGCTCACGTTAAAAATTGAATAAAAAGCCACCCCGCTCTGCACTTATTTTTCGTTCAACTATTCTTTACTTTGTTTTAAATGAATATAAAATAAATAAAAATTAGGCAACCCACATTACAGTGAATGTTATTCTGGTAAAAATCTTTCCCGGGGTTACAAATGTGTAAATATTTGATCATAAATGATTTTTTATTCGCTTATATATTGAGTTATTAGTTCAAATATTTATTATATATTCCCTATGTGTAATAAGTACTCGGACATCCTTCGGTTATTAAAGTATGTGCTATGCAACCAATATCGCGATTGCCGTTTCAGTAGTGAGGAGCCTTAATGATAAGCCAAATAAGCATTTTGCTTTTCAGGAAGCACGTGTTTTCAAATATTGACATTTACTTCTTTTTATTCTCTTACGTCTACCGTATATTACAGGTTAGATTTAACACAAAAGTACGATTATAGTCTTTATCTTGTTTCTCCCATTGGATCTCAAAGAAAAGTGCGCAAGGGGCGAAAGCGTTTCCAGGACAACAGGACGACTCTAAAATACAATACTAAAGCACACAGATGCTGTGGTATTGTTGAACACATATATCATACCGCCGAGGTCAAGGATTTACAAATCTGACAGTTACCATTGTTGTTTGTGTTGTAAAACTACCAAGGGGGACACTAAAGTGACGAAAACAAAACGACAGCAAAGATGAAAAATCATCCATCATAGGACATATGTGTATTTTCAAATACGTGCACATATGTATACCTTTCACAAGGAAATATCTGATGTACCAAAAAAAAAATGTCCGTTCACATTAAAATTTTGCCAAATATATTTACAAAAAGATCGAGAAATATAAGGATACAACATAGGTACCAATTAAAATAAAAAAGGTTAACAAATGAGATCTTGTTTTTTTTATATATTATTATTTTACCTAAAATTGTATCTGGCTGTTCTCGTGGTGTTATTTACCTGGGGCCCGATTCTCGAACTTAAGAGAAGTGAACGTTCTATTGAGAGAAGTGATAGATCACACTCCCATCCCTGGTTCTCCTAACTTCAAGAATAACTGTTTTTAGGTAGGGATGTGTGTCGATCGTGTAGGAAATAGCAGTGCAATGTTGCCAGGTTGCAAATGAAGGCGGATTAGGACAATTGTTGTATAGAACAGTGTATATTAGGTAATATGTAATACGAAAACTATTTCTTTTAAATAGCGTGTGTAATGTTGAAAGGTTTTATGGGTTATATCAGTTGGATTTCCGGAAAGTGTTAGGCTACACATCGAAATGTGAATATTGTTTTCTACGTATCATACATGTAGAAATAATGTAACATATATTAAAGTAATAAAAATAATAAAATAAAATAAAACACCTTTTTCACAAAATTAGTTTAATAACTATTTAAACATATATTTTATAATAAGTAAAATACATGTTATACAGACAAATTTTAAAGGTAGGGTGAAAAAACGATTAATGCAAAATTACAACGAATATTAACACTATAAAATTCTGAGAATTAGTTCAATGGGAAATACAAAATATTAATGAGAAAGAACGGGTAAAACTAACGCTGACAGGATTACGAATTACAATTCTAAATAAGATATTAATGAAAAGTTTAATATATAATTATGTATTTAAACCTATTATCTACGAGACATTTTATAATAAAAATACATGTTATACAGAACAATTTTAAAGGTAGCTGAAAAACGATTAAAGCAAAATTGCAACGAATATTAACAATATATCATTCTGTGAATTAGTTCAATGGGAAATACAAAATATTTCTGAGAAAGACAACGGGTTAATTTAACAGTGACAGGATTATGGATTAACAATTCTAAATAAGCAGATATTACTCAAAAGTTTAATACATATTTCAAGAGTGTCTTAAGTGTTATCCGATGTCGGTATACAAGATAACAAACGAAGAAACGTTCAAATACGATATAAAGAACACATGGCTCATGTCAAATTACACAATGTAGAAAAATCCGCATTAGCTCTACATCATATTGATACAAGTCACAACTTCAGCCTAGAAAATGTTAGTTTAGTTAAACAAAGCAACAATAGAAACTTAGATATGTGGGAAGTCATATACATGAAAAAACATAAAAATTATCTGCTGAATAATGATATTTCTCCCCTTAATAACAAGCATTGATCGGTCATATGTACAAAATTTAAGTCGATATGCGCATGTTTCTCTTAACTTTTAATATGTTCGCTTGACTTGAACCGATAGATGTAAATTCTCCCAACTCTTGAGGGAAGGGATCTATCTCTCAAGTTCAAGAATACGATTTTTAACATTTCAAGAGAATCCCCTCCATTATTCTCTCGAAATCTCTGTTCTCTCGACTCGAGAATCAGGCCCCTGATGAAATGTCTAAATTACAACAGCAAATATTTTTGGTTTTATTTTTAGATGATCAATATTAATTGTAATTCTCCTACAGCCAAAGATTTCTCTACAAATTTAGAATTCAAATCTGTCTTTAACGTTATAGCTATTTAATAACAATATAAATCTTTATATTGGCTAAAAATCTCAATGAATAGGATTTACTTTGAGCGTAAAAGGTACCGTCAGCAGCGCTAGCGTAGAAATGCATCAACACAGCTTTCATTGCATTCTTTTTAACGGAATTAATATTTAGGCATTACCCTGGGGGGTAAAACAGTTGCCGATAAAATACCGTAAATATTTCTAAATCTCAATTTCTAAATCAGGTACAGACACCCGTTATATAAAAATGTAATATAAAAGTAAATGTGTAAACAGGTACTATCTAGATGTGACTTTTTCTAACTCGTGATAAATAAATTCCTGGAAAGAAGAGTCTGAATATCGAACACCATTATCATAGTGCAAAAATACATTTATTTTACCGAATGAATAACGTTATCTGATTTAATATCGATTTCTAGATTTTATTATCTAGATAAATATGCCTGTCTCCTTAGAATGTTTATTCTTTCCAATTACATATTCACGAAATCGTCTGCTTGCGATAGATAATATATTGTCCTATAAATAGCCACACTTTATACTTCCATAGTATATTACTTAAAGAAAATATAATTAATATCTGGAACAGCATTCGTGTTTATTAATTATATTTTATAAATGAATTCTAAATTTAATTTCAAATAGATATTAAATATAATTCAACAAAATAGCTGTCTATCATGTTTTCCTTATATGTATCCTCAATCATTATTAATTGTATACATACGATAGATGTTGAGTTGAAATTCGTATTAGCATGAAGCATATGGAGTTACTCAACTGACGTTTTGTAACATTAGTAATGTTTGTAACTGGCACACTGATTAGTTTATTTTGTTTAGTTTAAAGCTTAACCTTCTGCCAACCTTTGCTGACAGAGTTTAAAAGCTAAAGTTAATATTAACCCAAACATATACAAGTTTGAATAAGCTGCATTAAACGATAAAACAAAAACGACGAATTAGGTTTCACGTGATGTAATTTTGCTTCAGGACAACGCTTGCTACAAACAACAATATATGTGCCTAAATTGTGGTGGTAATTATTTGTAAATATATTTTTTATTAACTTTTCTACGAACTGACGATAAGTTTCAATTGGCCATCCTCCGTTATTCGTAATTCATGAGGGCTCTTACGCACACAACTTTCTTTGCCAACTATAATGAAAAGGATAACGATATTATCACAAAAGGAGACATTGAGATGTTTGAAATTTAAGTTTTATAATATCCCGTACGCAGTTCGTGATTAACTTGCCAGATATAATCGTCTTATCCTAATTAAACTTTCTCAATTAAAATCTAATTGCTGTTACGGGAGTGACGTTTAAATACGAGTGCATAAGTAAGGAATTCCTCTCAACAACAAAATTTCGCTCTAATTGTATCACTACGGTGACATGACAAACTCGGAATTAAATAGAAAAAATTAATAAAATTGAAAAAAAGCTGAAACTTTTAAATTAAGCAGCCACAAACACACGACGAACGTTAATAAATATCCTCATAATTTCATAAGCTGTAGAACTATAAAATATGAATTATACATATCAGATATATACAGGGTTATGATAAAGTAACGCACATAATTCATAAAACGTACAATGTTCATTTTTGAAAAAAATGCAAAAACACGTCAAACAGTTTATTTTATTCCGCGTCTTTTAACATAAGTCAAAAACATAAAACGTCAAATTTGTCAAAGCTATGACGTCATCAATATTTTTTTTTAAATATGAAGCTTGGTTTTTTTTTTACTTTATTTGATAAAGCTTGTTTTTCTGCATTATAAAGAAATAATTGAAGTAGGGTTCACATAAGAAAAAACTGAGAGAATTAATAAAAAACAAAATAAACTTTATTATAGTAATAACATTTAAATTAACTAAACAGTCCATTAAACCAAAACGATTTCTTACAGAAATTGTTCAAACTGTATCCCGTTTACTATCTGACACAGTCTGAACAATTCCTGTAAGAAATCGTTTTGGTTTAATGGACTGTTTAGTTAATTTAAATGTTATTACTATAATAAAGTTTATTTTGTTTTTTATTAATTCTCTCAGTTTTTTCTTATGTGACCCCTACTTCAATTATTTCTTTATAATGCAGAAAAACAAGCTTTATCAAATAAAGTAAAAAAAAGACACGCTTCATATTTAAAAAAAATATTGATGACGTCATAACTTTGACAAATTTGACGTTTTATTTTTTTGACTTATGTTAAAAGACGCGGAATAAAATAAACTGTTTGAAGTGTTTTTGCATTTTTTTCAAAAATGAACATTGTACGTTTTATGAATTTTGTGCGTTACTTTATCATAACCCTGTATATATATATATATATATATATATATAAAATATATTACAATTCCTTGCCAAATATACAAATGTATTGAAAAAATCAAAAGATTCTTGGTAGTAGTGGCATACAATGAAGTAAAAGTAATAACAATATGACAACTGGTTGTCAATTAGAAAACAATGACAAATATAAAATGCAAATCACAAATATAATTGAAAATGTAATCAAATAAGCAATAGGACAGTCGGGATTACTTATATAGTCACATCAAAAGGCTTGGGATTTACCACAAACTGTTCAGTCAATGCAATTATACAAATAACAACGACGCAACTATGTAATGAAAAATTAAGAGTAGAACTGTTGATATTATAACAATATAGAATGTAAAATCAGTCATGTATAAATGTAAATGAAATCAAATAAGCATAGGACAATCGCCATTACCTATGTAATCCTATCAAAATGGATTAGGTTCACCTAAACATGTACAATCTGATTGAAATACATAAACAATCAACGATGCAACTATGTATGTGTTAAGATGTATTTGTAGCTACAGACATATATGTTTCTACCTAGTTTGGTTTCGTCAGTGCAGCATAACAAAGAAGGTGTATGTTAAAGCATTAATATGTGTTGAATAAAAATTATATAGTATTACCTTAAAATGTCAATCCAAAATGTCCAAGTGTAAAACAACTGTGCACTTACTTAATACTGTGTAATGCCTTATTTCAACCAGGCAGTTAATAAAATATATTACAATTGTTTGCCAAATATACAAATGTATTGAAAAAATATATTTGGCAAAGAATTGTAATATATTTTATTAACTGCCTGGTTGAAATAAGGCATTACACAGTATTAAGTTAGTGCACAGTTGTTTTACACTTGGACATTTTGGATTGACATTTTAAGGTAATACTATATAATTTTTATTCAACACATATTAATGCTTGAAGATACACCTTCTTTGTTATGCTGCACTGACGAAACCAAACTAGGTAGAAACATATATGTCTGTAGCTACAAATACATCTTAACACATACATAGTTGCATCGTTTATTGTTTATGTATTTCAATCAGATTGTACATGTTTAGGTGAACCTAATCCATTTTGATAGGATTACATAGGTAATGGCGATTGTCCTATGCTTATTTGCTTTCATTTACATTTATACATGACCGATTTTACATTCTATATTGTTATAATATCAACAGTTCTACTCTTAATTTTTCATTACATAGTTGCGTCGTTGTTATTTGTATAATTGCATTGACTGAACAGTTTGTGGTAAATCCCAAGCCTTTTGATGTGACTATATAAGTAATCCCGACTGTCCTATTGCTTATTTGATTACATTTTCAATTATATTTGTGATTTGCATTTTATATTTGTCATTGTTTTCTAATTGACAACCAGTTGTCATATTGTTATTACTTTTACTTCATTGTATGCCACTACTACCAAGAATCTTTTGAATTTTTCAATACATATATATATATATATATAATCAATAGTATGTATTCTTGGGTATGTGGTTTTTAGGTTAAAATTAAAAAAAACGTGATTACTGCTGACGTTTCGATGTTAAAACTACCAACACATTAAGACATCTCTGGTCTAATTTAAAAGCAAAAACAACCAAAGACCAACAAACACATGTTATTTATGAGATTCCGTGCGGAGAATGTTCTGGAGTTTACATAGGGCAAACTATGCAACATTTAAAAAACAGAATCAACGGGCATAAGTTCAGCAAGAATAGTACTGCTTTGAAAAAACACACCACTAGTACTGGTCATTCTTTTGATTTTAAACATGTAAAAATTCTTGATAAAGAATACAACAATAAAGCTAGGGATGTGTTGGAAATGATTCACATCAGAAAACAAAAAAAGGCCATTAATGATCGTGGGGACACTGCAAATTTATCTAATTTCTATAATGCAATTATTTAATTTTAAAGGTATTAGCTTTTGTGATGTACTTTCTGACGGTGAGGTGTTTTGTTTGCGTGTTGTATTAATGCATAGACATTCTGTGTATTCAATAGTTGAACGTGCATGAACGAAAACAACCAAAAAATATAAAATGTGTTTTTAAAAAAAAAGTAAGCAAAAGCCTGTGTTAGGTTTATACACTTGTACTATGCATTAATACGCATTTTCGGAAATACAGTCGATATAATGACATTATTTTTATTATTGTTTTTAATTCGTAATAATTTGCAATACAACTGGCTAATGTTAAGCCAGTTGTTTTTAATTTGTGACGTGCTGTAACCGTTTAATGTGAGTCGCTTTATTTTAGTTTATTTCATTCTTGTTTGTTTTTTTTGACTTAATAAGTGCTTTTTAATTGGCGGATTTACATATTATTGTCTTCTTTAATTACTAATTTTTTTGCAGTATTTTAATATGCATAAGTTTTGAAAAAGATGTGAATAAACATCGAAACGTCAGCAGTAATCACGTTTTTTTTAATTTTAACCTAAAAACCACATACCCAAGAATACATACTATTGATTATTATTAAAAGTGGTTAAGAAAAATAAACACACAATATATATATATATATACAGGTTTGACCTGTTTTTACCTTGCATGCGAGTTAAAAGTGCATGTATTGAGACGAACGTTGTTGCCAATATTTATACACAAGTGGGCAAGTACTGTTCGAGAAGAGTAGTCGGAACGCTAGACCACAGGTCGATGCGATCATCACGATCATTTTTCCTTTATTTAGAATTATTCTTCCCCAGAAATTATATTTATTGATTTTTTACATTTTGTTTTCCAAGAAGTACTGATCAAATTAAAGTACGTTGTCTATCACATCTGCTACAGCAAACCACTAATCTAGATCTCATTGTTACACACGTGCAGCTTATAACATTCGCAGAAAGTCTACTTGCCCGCTCTCGTATGTATATTTGTTAGGTAGGTACGGTTTGGCAACTCCATTCGTATTATGTATGGGCAGTCGCATGCAAGATAATAGTAGGCCAAACGTGTATATATATGTAAGACTTAATTATTGGGGACTCCAGCATAAAAACAAAATTGAATTTAGTTCTTTATTTTTCCATCCAATATTTCGCACATTGTGTGTGTGCTTCATCAGGGATTATCCACATCATAGTTCACATTTTTAATCCCTGATGAAGCACACACACAATGTGCGAAATATTGGATGGAAAAATAAAGAACTAAATTAAATTTTGCTTGTATATGCATGTTTTTAACATAAATAAGGGGACAATGTAAAAAATGAGGTTTGTGTACCACACAACTTCTTGTATGTATCTGCTTTCCGATTTTTGAAGTGTAAACTTCTTTAGGCGCGTTGCGCTGATTGTAGGCACTGAACAAGACTGACTGCAACGCTCGGATATGTAACGCTCGGATATGTGTAACGCTCATATCATATATGTAGAGGTATTTAATTTCAATTAAATTAAAATTTAAATGAATAAATAAATTCATGTTCCAGAACAGATTCGATCCCGAGCCGCACGGGTATGAAGACGACACGTTACCATCAGACCAATCGCGGGACCGTAAGCGAGTATTTATATCGTCTATTTATACATACAGATACGTCCAAACCGACCAAACGAAATGGCGCCCGCGTAAATGTAATAAATGTGCCAATATGTTTTATTTAATACGTTACTGAATATTATACGCGTGTATTTTGTATTATTGAAAATTGACGTATGAAAGTGAAATTTTAGGTACGGGGGTGTGTTAGGTCGCCGATCACCAATCCATAGTCAAAATGTCAAAAAGAACGAAATGGCGGTAGAGTTTTTTGAAAATTGACGTATGAATGTGAAATTTTAGATACTGGATCTTAGGTTGTCTTAGGTTGCCGATCACAAATCCAAAGTCAAAATGTCAAAAAAAAAAGAAAAATGGCGGACGATTTTTTTGAAAATTGACGTATGGATGTGAAATTTTAGATACGGTGGTTTTGGGGGTCGCCGATCACAAGTCCAAAGTCAAAATGTTAAAAAAACAAAATGGCGGAAGAATTTTTTGAAAATTGACGTATGAATTGAAATTTTAGATACGGGGGTGTCTTAGGTCGCCGATCACGAATCTCAAGTCAAAATGTCAAAAAGAACAAAATGGCGGACGAGTTTTTTGAAAATTGACGTATGAATGTGAAATTTTAGATACGGGGATGGTTGAGGTTTACGTTTTAGTTAATACGTTACTGAATATTATACGCGTGTGTACATGTCTAAATGTAATAAATGTGCGAATACGTTTTATTTAATACTTTAGTGAATATTATACGCGTGTATTTCGTATTATTTACCTGGCCTTGCTGAAGTTTTCACTTCTGCCGTGTGGTTTTAAGCACACTCATTCTTCTTGTTTTATATAAAAGTTGTTACATATTAAGTTTCGAATACCTTTACCTTCTTAATAATTCTGTGAATAAAGGTTCTTTTATTCAGAATTTTGAAATCTCTTTTGTATCAAAATTTTTCTAAATTGAGCTCTAAATGCTTTTGTACTATTGTTAAATCTGTATGGAATGCATAATTTGCGAGATATTTGCTATTTGATAAGAATAAAAGTGCTTATTTTTTTATACAAGTATTATTCAAAATCAAGCTGTAAATACTGTTATACTTTTAATACATGTCTTTAGAAATCACAACTGGCGAGATATTTCCTAAAGACTATTTTTTGATAAGGGTAAGACTTTTTCATAAAAGTTTTTGCAAATTCACTTTTCAGTACATTTGTAGCCTTTACATATTTCTTTAAACTTAGTAGTTCACGAAATATTGATTAAATTTGATTTTTCTATGAAGTAAACTAGGTAGTACTTGCATTCTACCGATTTCACTGAAAATCTAATCAGATCTCAAGAAGGGGATTATACTCGTAAATATAAAGAGTGGGGTTGATATCTTTTGGCCGTTTGACCGCAGAGAGAAATAGAGAGTGATTTCAAAATCTACTTTTTCGAGTTCAGGGGACTTCAAAACCTGGACATCTGCAAAATTCTCGAGGTCGAAAAAATTTTCATCATCACATCCGTATACTAGAAAGGGGGGCACATTGGGACGTTTGAAACATTTTCCAATCTGAAGTCTTTATTTTTGAACAAAATAATTTTATTTTTGGACAACACATGAATTAGAAAATTGGCTTTGGAATGAAACGTTTGGAAAACCTAATTCGCTCATACATATTTAATCATTTTTGTTTCAAAAACTTAATGCAAATGTCTCAATGTGCCCCTCCTGTGGAGCAGAATGGGACATCCCTGGGGCACCTATGGACACACATGTAAATGACATATAAAACTCTCCAACAAGTAAAAATGTAATCTTTATTTTTCTTTAATACAACAACATAAAAAAGATATTAAAGAAACGAAGATCTATTGGAAACCTCTTTATTAAGCTTGCACGACTTGTAGTATTGATGTCTTCAATACAGAGCGAGTAATGGCGCCACAATTTGAAATGTCCTATTGCGCCCCAAGTCCCAATGTGCCCCCTCTCCCCTATAAGAAAGTAAAAAACTGATGGAGTAAAACTCAGGGCAATAAAATATAGACTTCGGAGAAATGTAGGGATAGTGTACGTAGAATTAGAATTATTTTATGGTAATTTTAACTTGGAGGTCGCGGATGGATAACCTTGTGGCTTAAAATCCAGATACTGCCGTGAACATTAAAAGTTGTTTCGGTGTCATTAGCAAGTTAAAAAAATCTGTGTGCCTGAGAAATTGATGCACTTCACTTAGCTATGAGGTATAGAATTTCAGTTCTTGTATTCTAACGGCAAAGATGTATAATAAGGAAGTTGTTAAATCATGATATATACAATTTATATTTTTCTATTCTGGTTTATATACATATTATGAATGACGTCATTTTGCATTATCCAAATGAGAATAGTTTTAAAATATTTTTGTACATAAAAGAACTTGGTAAGATACATATTTGAGGATATTTCAGGATTATAAGTGTTCTTATTTACTATGAATCAATATTTTATTTAATTTCACTGAGTTCGTTTCAATTTTAAATCAGCACCTCATAGTTTTGATTTATAATCATTTTATAAAACAATTAGTAAAGTAAGTTATTTTTTTTTATTAAAGACACGTTGTGAAACAAATTTTAATTTAAATCTATATCAAACATAATTTTTTTTTAATGTATTATTGAAATTGACACCAAACAATTCCCTATGATTTAACAGAAATTTTGGAATTTTGAGGTGTTCTGAAAATGAATAGAAAACAATTACATGAGCAATACTAAACAACAAAACCAAATCATTAATTGCTCCATTGGCGTGTTATAATTGATGGTTTCAAATATCAAATGTAATTAGTATTTAAATCGTGGAAAATGTTGGAAAATAAGTGTTTATTACTATTAATAATTTTTAAATACTGTATGTAGGTATTTTGTATTCATTGCCAATGGAAATAAAAACAATTGCATGTTGTTTTTTTATTTTTCAACATAACTGCCATTATACCAGTTATAAAATATCACCATCAAGCTCGTAAAAATAGTGCTTTCTTTCTGCAATAATTGCCTCGTTTGCCTTGAATTTCCATGCAGCGAGAAACAACTTGAATTTTGGTACTGAATGAAAGTCTGAAGGGGCTAGATTCATTAAATAGAATGGTTAGAGCGTAACCTGGGATCCACATTCATCCAATTTTGGCTTCGCTTATGATACCATAACACTTTTTCTATCCATTGCGGATTCTTGTTCAGCGATAACAACTTTCACATTGTCCAGAAAGGCAGCATCAAATGCCGCGCTTATAGTTTAGCCCCTTCCTCCGAAGGAATATCATTGCCCAATGTTTGTTGCCTATCCGTCAAAAATCTCAGCTGCGATTATCATCGTATACATTCACAGAATTTAAGTATCCTTTTTTAAATACGTAGCTTACTCGAAAATAATAACATTTTCTTATCCATTCCCGTATGTCTTAAGCTCATGTGAAAGTGTAAACATGGGTTTACTACTTTTAAAACTTATTAAATTATCATTCAGTCACTATCTATACTTATATTTTATCTCGACAATATGTAATCAACATTATTAAATAAAATGTTTTAAAACACAGTGAAATAAATGACATGCTATTTCCACAATTGTTGAAAATCTAATTTATGAAATAAAACTAATCAGATATTTTATATCACCAACTCTTCGGCATTGTAATTAGCAATTACAATGCCGAAGAGCATTGTAATTGCTAATTACTCGTTTAATTCAATAATTGAAAGCATAATTTTAGTTGTAGGTATATATGTATGTTAACCATCGATGAGTAATAATATTCTATGAAATAAAGACGTCCGTGTATGTCTTGACGAGTATAAAAGAAAAATAATAGGCTTTAATCAAATTATATAGGCAATAAATTTTGGTTGCACTACAATGATAATCACGGTATAATATGCCTACATTAGTATTAAAAGAAACGAAATAAAGAATCAATCTAAACCATCTTAAAATAACACAGGCGATTAATGTATAGTTCACAGGTCGTACCTAATTCAATAAATTAAATACAATTACATTGTTAGTAGCTTGCAGTGACACAAAAAGGGACAACATCGACCTACAAAATAGTTCGTCTACTCCCCCCTTCCTACGTGATGTATCTATATCAGCGTACGCACATACACATATGTAGAAGAAATTCTCCCACACATCTCTTGTTGGTAGTAACAGTGTCAGAGAATAACAAGATATATTATGACTACGGAACTGCTAACCAGATGGGTTACCAGACCGGGGCCCTGAGAAAACAACTGATCTCTGTCGTGTTTGTTGTAAAATTTCAGAAACAAAAGTAGGTAGGTATATCTTCCCTGCAAATTGACACGCATCGATGTGATCTTTACGCCTACATCGCACATTTATTTCATCGATTGATGTGACATCTTACTTTCCTTGTGTCTTCTTTTACGATGATAATTTTTATTTCATTTTACGAAATGGGATCGAGTTAGTATTTCTATATTTATCTCTATACTACTATTTAATAATTGCTGATTAAATTACTTAATAATAATAATTCCTGCCTTAACACTCCCAAGAGCTTTAAACGAATTACGGGCGCCTTCAGCGGCCACTAGATATATATTTACGCCAGTGTCTGTTGCACAAGTTCATATTTCTTGGTATTCGCTAAAGAGTATTAAAATCGCAGAAGAACCAACACTTAGAGAGGAGGTGGCGAAACTGTATATACCTGGTTATTAATCGTGTATTGTAATGCTTTTAATTTTTTCTAATAATAGCTTGGAGTAAAAACCTTAAGAGAGTTTAAAAATACAGTTACTGATATAGGGCCTCTACAAAGTTCAGATATAAATGTATATTTTGAAAACCATACATATTTATATATCTTCTAAAACACCTCTTTTTTGGTGTATTATTATAAATAAAGCTTTTGAAATGAAGATTACACAATTTCCAAGACAGAAGAACAATCTTCATGTTGTATTATAATTCTTATGTTATACCTAAGCTGGAATTCGCTTCATCATTCTTTTTTAAGTTTTTATATTATAAAAAGATTAGGTGTGGGCACCATACGACTTTTTTGTACGTATTGCTGTGGTTACAATAATGCAACTACAATTGTAACGTTGTAGCTTTAACGATACAAAATTGCATATCTATTCAATGAATGCTGAGATTGCATTAATATTATCAAAATATTCACCTATAAATTTATAAATCTAATCCCTAAATTTCATAAAATATTTATATTCATCTTTTAATTCAATAAACAACATCAAAAAAAAATTATTAACAACATGTGGCTGTGTTAAGAATGTCTCTTCACAATTATAAAACATAGAATAACATAATTCCTTTTTCTTTTATTACGATTCAAGAAAAATATTATTTTGCTATTTTTATTCTTTAATTTAATATTTGTAGATTCAAAAAAAAATAACTATTTCCCATACGAAGCTAATTTTTATTTCAACAAAGACATACATTCGCACATAGTGCCGTTGATGATCTAAAACTTTGCAGAGAAGAAAATATCTTGAAAATGACCTATACCAATCGTCGAATGTATTCGCACATAGTACACCCAACAGATTGGCGCTTGTCCCTCAAGAATATTCCTATCTATTCGTATTCATCTACTTGAAATTTTAATTAAATTTTTACCACAACAGGCGTTAATAATGCCTAGTGATACACAGGAAGCAAATATTTGCACATAGTACCTCCAGTGCCCTCAACACTATTAACAATCTTCCCATAATTTACAAAAAAATTAATGTAATTCAGCAAAACAATATTTTATCTAAATATTGATGATGTTTAATGCCTTGCTAAAAGTAAACATTTTCACGTAGTACAACTAGAGTACGTCTTACACCATCAATTATTCCAAACTGTATATTTATTTCAAAAAGAAAAAAAACTTATTTATATTCCTCATACAAATCATCAAATTCTTTTGTTTGATATCTACCATTTTGATATATTTGAAAATGAAATTATCAAATGTAGCAAATAATTAATAATAACAAAACTAAAAACTATGCTGGAATTCAGAAATAAAGTTAATACATTCAAACTAATATAATATAACGTAGTGTATCAAAACCCCTACTATTATTTGCAAACGATATCAAAAATGTTTACGTCTAGTAAATTCGAAAGTTCGGCTTCATCTCCCCTTATATCGTTCTTCTTTTATAACTGTTCCTTTTAAAACAAAAGACGACTATCCACTTACAGCGCCACGACTGCTACAGTAACATTTATGTTGGCATTGCCCAGTTCATATTTGTTTTCTATATTGAATCAATGAATACACAAAATGTCACCACTTACAAATTGTTTATTAAAAGTTTATGCACACTTGAGATTCTTCATCTTCGGTAGGTATATTCTTCTTTCTTAATGCCATCCCTCATTATGCTTGTAAATGAACCTATTGCCTCTCTCATTATTAATTGTATACTTCCTTTTCCCGTTAATTAAAGTTATTCGTATTTTCTTCTTGTAGACATCTTTGTTGGTTATGATCGAAAATATATTGTACACCACTGGAATCCTCTTCATTAGGACAGCGTCACAAGGAATACCGACTTCTACAGCATCTCATCTACTTTCTACCCACTTCCTTTCGGCTTCTTGTAAATTGATTTGCATACAACTGTCAACAATGTTGATGTTATTTATTCTTGCAGATTATTTGAACCACACAAGATTTATCCTGCTATCTTTGATGCCCTTACATTTATGCAAATAACATTCAAAGATGTGTTCCTACCCATACATCTAGTATATGCATAAACTTATTAATATATTATCTCGGATAAAGAACACTTTTTGTATATATCCTTTAAAATGTGTTTAGATATAAGTATCAGATATTTATTGTACTCTTAAATATGATCATAAAATTCTTTTTGAAATTACAATCATTGTACAAATTTAAAATCTATTTTTTATTCATTTGAATAGACATTTTCATAACAAGCATGCCGAATATGACCTTACTCGTACAATTTTACGGCATTTAAATGATTCACCCTCTTCACAGTTCCGTCTTTCAACATCACTCTCTCTGTGTGTTACTTATTTTTAGTACATTTTTATTTTTGAACAGTGGTCCATTTCTTAGAATATTTAATGCTATTCTTACACATTGCGAGTAGTTTGGTTCTGTTTTTGTATATGCAAACCACACCTTGTGCTCGTCTTTTCTACAAAACACAGAATGCATAGATTTATTTTGTGTTTATTTCTATTCCTTTCTTAATGTTTTTTAAACTTAAATTACTATATACATTTTTCATAATCACATTGCCCCTTAAAAGTTATGCAATTAATTATTCACCTACATTCCTTTCTTAATATTTTTTAAACTTAAATGACTATATACATTTTTCATAATGACATTGCCCCTTAAAGATTTGCAACTAATTATTCACCTACTAAATATGTGACTTGTGATTATTTTACCTTAAACTATATTTTTAAAATTAAAATTTTATGTTCTTATTCTAAAGCTTAACTATTTATTAATGCTAGACATGGCTAGATGATAATTATCTTTGCTTGCCACTATTAATTAAATTAGTGTTTTAAGTGTAATCTTTTCTGTTTGTTTCATGTTTTTGAGATAGAGGGCTGTTTAAATGTGTTTTTGTTGCATAAGAGGTCAGATATAACCGTTCTCTCCAGCAATAACAATTTAAAAACTTGATGCACAAACTGCTCACCATTTCCTTCTTAGCAATAATATAAAATTGCAATTCTTTAATACCTTGTGGTTTGTTTATATAAGGTCGGGATGTTATGGTGCTACAAGAAGAGTTCCAGTTGGTACAAACACCTTGATTTAACAATTGAAAGAACACATTGTCTTTATAGTTGTAGGTTTTTTGAAGAAAGTTTTTAACAAAGAAAGAGCTCATAAAACGATGTCGCACTAAACACTAATTTTTGAGAACACTGCGTATGTACCTGTTCCATCCAAAGTTGTTTAACGTTTGACGAGTATTTTCGAAGATTACTGCCGATTTACACTCGGGCTCTCGTATTTTGTGCGAGTCGTCTGTTTACACTTGTGCATAATTCTTTCAAAGATAAATTTTATTATGGACGTCGTCAAAATTATTGCAGCTGCGTCATCATGGTGAGCTAGATATTAATGATTAAAAAGAGAGGCAGCAGAAAATAATATCGCTCGAAAACTATTGTTTTAGACAATATTGCGTTAGAGCAGCGGTTTCCAAGCTATGAGTCGCGACCCACTAGTGGGTCGCCGGATCAATTCAGGTGGGTCCCGGAAGGGCGGACAACCTGAAAAGTATGTGTTTTGCCGACTGCAATATGAAAGTACATATATTTCGAGAGGAAGAGTTTTATTGTTTTATATTTTTGTTTTCTATTTCTTTTACAATGGATGAGTCGATTAAGATTAGATCATGCAGTAAAAGACTTCAGCTAATAATAATGACGAACGTTTCCTATCCAATACAATACACAGTGCAACAACCAAAATGGGAATGGGATGAGACCAATTGCAAATGAATGACATTATCCATAACAAAACCTTGAAGGGTTTTTTTAGTTCAGTGCGAGATTTTTTTTTACACGCATTTGAAGTTGTTGATTTTGGAACGCTGTCTAACAAGGAAAGATTATTGAAAATTTGATCAAATAATGCTTATTTATTTTTATTATCCTGGAAAGTTGTGGTATCTTACTGTTTTTGGGGTCGACGAATTCATTTTCGATATTTATTTTTACCTAAAACTCACGCTAGATGGCGTTGTCATACAAATGGTGCTATTTCTTGTAAATTTTCAATAAAAAAACAGTGTATTTACTGCTTCACTGCTTTAGACATAATATTTGTTCCAAAATGATATCCAAATAAGATATAATAAGATATAATACTTTAAAATAAAAAAGTTGTTTTTGTAAGCACCATTTGTATGACAGCGCCATCTAGCGTCAGTTTTAGGTAAAAATAAATATCGAGAATGAATTCCTCGACCCCAAAAGCAGTAAGATACCACAACTTTCCAGGATAATAAAAATAAATAAGCATTATTTTATCAAATATTCAATGATCTTTCCTTGTTAGACAGCGTTCCAAAATCAACAACTTCAAATGCGTGTAAAAAAAAATCTCGCACTGAACTAAAAAAAACCTTCAAGGTTTTGTTATGGATAATGTCAACTTTCATTTGCAATTGGTCTCATCCCATTCCCATTCGGATAGTTCGATTTTGTATCACTCTGATATCAGCGCTTTATGTAATACGCCTAAGGTGACAATGTTATTGAAGTTAACGAAATGAACTCGTGTTGTAGGCCAAGCAATAGTAGCAATGGATGGAACGCGACGACGGTAAAACCCTGCCTTCGTAAATACGACGCTGACTATTTGAAATATGGGTTTGTGTTCTCTGGCAGAGACGACGAACCGATTCCTGAGTGTGGTATATGTTTACAATTACAACTTTCTAATGAAAGTATGCAACCTTCAAAACTGAAAAAAACATGCAAAATACGTAAAGTAGCCAATCTGTTTTTTCAGTATAAGAAAAAAGAACTTTTCATGTCACTATCACTGATGACAAAATCGACTTCTGGTGAACAAAATAGGCAAGCTACAATTGCTTCATATCGACTGCCTTTATTGATAACTAATAAAATGGGAGCAGCTCACACCGTAGGAGAGGATATTATTTAACCAGCTGACAAAATAATATCTGATGCACTATTTAGCCACAAGCAAACAAAATAAATCGATGAAATACTACTATTAAACACAACGGTAAAGAGAAGAATGGATGATATGTCAGATTTTGTGAAACAGTGCATGATAACAATTTTAAATCAAAGTGAGTACTTGATAGGAGGATAGGAGAAGAAATGCTCTCTTGTAAATCTTTGCCATCTACAACAACGGGGGAAGAAATTTTTAAATGTCTGGATGGTTTTATAAAAGAAAATGAAATAGCATGGTCAAATTGTGTTGGATTGACATCTGATGGCGACAGAGCCATGTCTGGCATTTACTCAAGTTAAATTGCCAGAGTTAAGGTAGTGGCCCTTGCAGTTTAGAGGACTCACTGTAGCCTGCACCGAGAAGCTGTTAAAGGTCTGAACGAAACCCTTAAAAAAGTGCTTAATCATGCAGTAGAAATAGTGAATTTCGATCAAGACCTAAAAATGCTGAACTATTTGCCATATGGTGCGACGAGATGGGCAGCGAGCAGAAGTCACTTGTCCTGCACTGTAAACTACGGTGGCTATCAAGAGGGAAACTGCTGTCAGATTATTTGAGCTTCAAAATGTTGAGAATATTTTTGATGGAGGACGAAAGTGATGGAAATATGTGAGCAGTTTCTTGAAAATCTTAAATGACAAAAACTGGATGATACGGCTATCATATTTGGGTGACATATTCAGTGCTCTCAATACTCTCAATTTAACGCTTCAGGGAAATGATGTCCAGAAGTTCTATGATCAAGATAAAATAGAAGCAACTCCTAAAAAGCTTGAAAGGTGGTCCTGTAAAGTGGAAGACAGTCGCTTTGATCCTTTCACAGTCCTCAATGACTTCCTAGAAACGTGAGGAACCAAAGTTGAAGAGGAAACTGCAACGGCAATGAAGGAGCATCTTGAAAATCTGGCCTTTAGTTTCAGGTAATTACTGTCAGATAATTTTACTAATATATACTTAGATCTGGACCGTTTCTTATTAAAAATAAATTCATCACAAAATTGCTTCTTGTTTTAGGAGTTACATTCCAAAAATTCATTATAAATTGTTATGGATAAAAAATCCGTTAGTAGATCTCACTCGTGTGAAAGCTTTTATAATTCAATTTACTTAATTAAATTTTCAACACAAAGCAGAGAATAATAATTAGAATAAATAAACCTTTTTAGCGAGCCTGAGCTTCTTTAATGTTATATTTACGTAAATTGTTTGTTCTATTTATAGTTGAGCCAGTGTATATATTAAATTATTTGAAATTATTTGAATTACAGAAATTAGACGTGAAGAAAATAAAAAGTAAATTAAATATTTTTCTATCCCTTTATATAAAGTCAATGTTTGACTATTGGCACTTGATCAATTCAGTAGTTACATCCAATTAAAGTCTCATGTTACAGAAACGTCCGGCGCATTCTAGGTGGCGTTGACAGGATGTCCGGGAGTTACTAGGGTAGGCCTCGACGATTGTCAACGCCTCTACTACCTACCTTTGAACGTACTACATACAAAACAGATAGCTGACGTTTTAATAGAAACAAGAAACCTCAAAGGATGTCCCTTAAACAACGCCGACCGCATACACATCACAATTAGAGTAAATGGCCCTTGCAGTCATTTTAAACTCGTACTCTGGTATCTTGTCATAAAATACAGGTCCGCGTGTTCTCTACAGTTTATATTTCGTATTTACACCAGTTATATTAAAGCAATGAAAGCAACACAAACAAGTATGAATTAAGTTCACCTCTCGGCAAATCGTATTCATACTGAAATGAAGTGCTTCTTTGCACTTGGTACGTCAATTTAAAGGAGCTGTAAAATGTGACGAAATATTTACCTCATATTTCTTTTCTGCCATGTATGATTGACAGAAAAACAAACAATACGAAACTAAGGCCATATACATATAATATTAATTTCAATATTACTTTATAGTAATCTTGCAAACCCTGTCCGCTGAAACCACTCAAAACAAGAATAATTAGAATAATGAAAAGAAACACCTAAGTGGCCATTACATAAATGTGGGAGATAGCTTCTAAACCAAATCAAGATCATTTAAAGATAAGTGTTGTATCAAAAGAAAGATAGCAACATACTACAGCATTTAATACTGATACTAATATACCGTGGTCGTCAAATTTTAATTTCGGTTTACACTTCTATCGCATGCAGAAGATGACCTTATAATATGCAGCGATGCCTGCTTGCTAACAGTGGTGGGAGAGCAACGCAGTGTCGATGTCGGGGGACTCTCACGCGAGTGTACTGTCTTGGCAGCCTCGCTTATGTTTATCTTGAGTTTATTTCGTCGCGCTCTTTTCCTCTTTCTACTTTCGTATCAGAAATTAAAATATGTCGACTACGATATATCAAGACTTAGAGCTTCAATATTTATATTGCTGTAGGTCTACTTAATATTAATATACGTCTGTACCTCTGTGGTTATTTGATACATACTTATACACGCTAAAAAGTATTATTTTGAGTTGAGTAAATCTGTTTCAAATCAAGAATTCTCTGTTTTGTATATAGGAAAGTAAATTTAGTTTTAATTTGAGAAAAATTGCATTCACTTAAGCCAGACTATACTTAACATAAGGATAATATAATTCGTTTGAAGCAATTTAAATTTCGTATGAATATAATTTTTTTGAGAATTTGTTTTTCTTAATTTAAAAATGCACTTTTTAGCGTATATGTGTGCATAGACCACTCTGTAGAAAAAGATGATTTTTGGATAAATGTTGAGCGCATATAAGGTATACTCTTGGATAAAATATATCTCAAGAGTAGGAGCTACATTTATTTCGTTTCCTTCCAAATATATATATATTTATATTAAATTTTGCAAAAGAATGGTGTTACTTTGCTTATGTATTGTTTCTATTTTTCTATTTTTTTTTATTTGTTTTTACTGTATATTTTGTCTTCTAAACCTCTTCTAAAGCTAAGTGATTACTTCTAGGCGACTTCATTCTATATATCTTTTGGTGACTTGAATACAGTTCAAGATATTTTACATGTGTGTGATTTTAGTATTTATTCACTATATTTTGAGTGTCTTCTGATTTATAATAGAATTATCACGTCCTTCTTTTGTTTCTTAATTCCCATAGCTTACTAACTTCACAGGAACACTTTCCAGACCATGCTAGAATTTTCCTGAAAATTTTATCAAAATCGGTTCAGCGGTTTCGGAGTTTATAGGGACCATACACACCCACCCACACACATACATGCACTTTTAATCTAACCACTGAATAATCACAGGTGATCAAATGTAAGTACGATCATTAATGCAACTTCATGGGTTAGTACTAATCTAACCACAGAATAATCACATGTAATTCGATGTCAATAAAATTAAGTGATGGAACATGTTCTTATTTTTAGTCCGATCGGGACCAAACTTCACAGAAACATGCTCCAGACTATACTAGAGTTTTCCTGAAAATTTCATCAAAATCGGTTTAGCGGTTTCGGAGTCTATAGGGAACACCCACACATATACATATATTCAATTTTATATACCGGGTGTATTATGAAAAACCTTTGGTGCTGTAACTTCCTTATATTTTATCTGATTTTGATGAATGATATGTCAAACTAAATCGTTTTTAAAACACTGTAACCTGTTATTAAATTTTTTTTTTTGACATTTCATTTTTGACAGACAGTAGTTAACTTTTTTTTTTTAAATTGTACTACATATTTTTTTTTACTTATTCTAATAAAGATTTATTTCCTGAAGACACCTCCATTAAATTGAGTGAGAAATTTATTGTTATTAAAAAAATTACGAAATTTACAGAAATCAAGCTATCATAGCTTTTAATAAATCAAATGTTCGAAATTGGACCCATTTTCTTCCAGACACATTTGACACCTCCTATTAACTATTATTAAGTCGCAAAGCAGCTACAGAATTTTTTCCGCATTCAAAATATACTTGAATAGCATCCACACATTCGCCATTATCCATTCCAATAACAAATTTTAGAAATAAATCGTTGAAAATGTTATAATGAATGTGTGACTGACAGATGTCATAGCTCTCTTCGAAAATATGGAATGCACTTTTATCGTTCAATATGACTGCTTGATTTTTAAATTTTTAAAATAAACACTGTAAATGTTGTTGTTGACCCACCGCTCACGGGGCGTAACTTCCGTATAAGCCTACATCCTTCATTTGGTGTCAGTTATATTGAAACTATGAGTGTTTTCACAATTTTATTTATTTTAATAAAAACACTTAAACCTGTTTACAAAGTAAATCTCACAATTGTTATTTAACGAGAGATGTTGATTATCTTACTGTTTGTAACGAAGTCTGTAAAGAAACTGATGAAACACTGGTAACATTGGTTTATAATACTTTATGGGCTATATAGTATTGAATGTAAGTGATTTTAAATGCTACACACATTTGCTGGTAATAAAATGAAATAGAGTATTTAAAATGCATTTAAGAAATCTCTGTGTTCGGAAAAACCAGAATAAATTGAACTAAAAAAAAACCTTCAATTCCTCGTTTTTTTTTTCATACAAGGGTACCATTGTTTACAGTTTCATATTCAGAAAAAAAAAATATATTTGAATAAGTAAAAAAAAAATATAGTACAATTTAAAAAAACACAGTTTGCTGCTGTCTGTCAAAAACAGAGTGTCAAAAAAAAATTCAAAGCGGATCACGTTACAGTGTTTTTATAACGATTCAGTTCGACGTATAATTTATTACATTCGGATAAAAAATAAAAAAGTTACAGCACGAAAGGTTTTTCATAATACACCCGGTATAAGAAGAGGAAGAAGAGTGAATTCATTTATATAAATCTTAAGTTTAACGTGAACTCTCAAATAAAATATCAATATATATATTTCGTATCAAAATATCTAAAAATTCAAAATTAAACTTCAATTATAAAAATAAAACTATAACTCCCACGTATATACCGGGTGTCTGTTTAAGCCCGGCCACCGGCCATATCTTGGCAACCATTTATCGTACAACCTGGCGGGAAAAATTGTTGATAGTAAAATGGACACCAAGTAAAAACATTTTTAAGTTTCCAAAATGATCGCAAGGGGGCGTTATTTTCAAGATGAATTAAAAATTCGATAATTTTTCATTAAATTCTAGATTAAGATGGATTAAAATTTTTACTAGCAACATTTTCAGACGTTTTTATACAATTTTCATTTTGGTCTAACTCTCATACGAAGGGGAGGATGGAGGGGGGTATGTCTGAATTTAATGTTTCTTGGTTCATTAGATAGAGAATTTTAGAAAGAATTGAAGGGTATGTAGTACAAAATTGTGTGGTTGTCAAAAAAATAACAGGGGGCGCTGTTCTCAATTTATGTATATTACATGTTTTTTCTTTAAAATGTTAAATAGAAGGATATATTTTTAATATCGTAATATTGAAGCACATAAAAACCTGAAGAGAATGATGAAAACCGAAAGTTGCTACCTTTTTTCTTGACACACATATAGCCATACAAAGACAATCCAGAAAAATAAAAATTTTAAATATAAATTTATTTATTTATTGGGAGTAATAATTTTATTTTAATTTTAAGAGGATAACTAGACAGTGTATAGTTTGCTTTTATTTAAATTTAATACTCTTCCATAAATGTATGCATTTCAATCTTTCTATCGATTTTTTAATTCATTGCATATATTACGTTGATTTCCCCTTTTAAATGTTTTCCAATTCTCGAGCTATTTTGAAATTTTATTTTTCTGGATTGTTTTCGTATGACTATATCTTCGTCAAGAAAAAAGGTAGCAACTTCCTGTTTTCATCATTTTCTTTAGTTTTTTATGTGCTTCAATATTACGATATTAAAAGTATATCCTTCCATTTCAATTTCAAAGAAAGAACAAGTAATATACATAAGTTGAGAACACGCGCCCCCTGTTATTTTTCTTTGACAATTACGTAATTTCGTACTACATACCCTTCAATTCATTGTAAAATTCTCTATCAATGATCCCAGAAACAATAAAATCCGTTGACGCAAACCGAAATTTTACGCAGACACATCCCCCCTCCACTCTCCCCCTCGTATGGGCGTTTGATCAAAAAGTTTCAAATTAAAATTATATAAAAACTTCTGAAAATGTTGCTAGTAAAAATGTTCATCTATCTTAATCTAGAATTTAATGATAAATTATCGAATTTTTAATCGATCTTGAGAATTGCACCCCCTTGCGATCATTTCGGAAACTTAAAATTAATTTTGTTGAAATTCCCGTAGTTCATTTTACTATCAAGATTTTTTCCGCCAGGTTGTACGATAAACGATTGCCGAGATATGGCCGGTGGCCGAGCTTAAACACACCCCCGGTATACATCTGTGATATAGAGTGCCTATTTTCTATCTCCCTATATGGGTATTTTTCTTAAAATTGAAGATACAGGATCGGTTAAATTAGCAATCTTGTTAGGATATTTGAGGAGTATTTTATAGTATTTTCAAATTCAATATTTATTGTCAACTTCTGAAGATATTTTTAAAAAATTGAAAATTGCCTAAATTTTCAGTTATACATAACTTCGTAACTATTGAAGATAGGACTAACATAAAAATTACATCCGGTAGATATTTTTACGTAGATTAAATAATCTTCGTTAAAAATTTATAGCACACTTAATTATCGAGATATAACATAAACTAATATTTTTTTAAATGGCAACCATAGTTGGCCATGACTTCATAAAAATGCTTATTTTTTTGATTTTTTAAAATATTTATTATAACGAGAGTAATTCAATTACTGTTAATTTTTGAGGAAATAATGAACAAGTAAACTCTGAAAAACTATTTTCTTATGCGAGTTGGCGTTGAAATAGTGTTTCAAAGCTTACTTGTTCATCACTTTCTCAAAAATCAACAGTAATTATAATTAGTCTCGCTATAATAAAAATTTTAAAAAGATCACCATACCAAACCTTATATGAAATCATAAAAAATAAGCATTTTTATGAAGTCATTGCCAAGTATGATTGTCATTTAAAGAATAAACCTAAGTATATTATATCCTGATAATTAAGTATGTATGCTGTGAATTTTCAACTAAGATTATTAAGTTGTACGTAAAAATTACTACCGGATACCATTTTACTTTGTTATACGTAGTATAAGGAAGTATTGTGATGATGAAAATTTTCGACTTCGAGATTCTTGCAGATGTCCTCCGTTTTGAAGTCCCATGATACCGAAAAAGTGGTTTGTGTGTGTGTCAGTGTGCGTGTCTATCTCTCTCTCTCTCTCTCTCTCTCTGTGTGTGTGTGTGACCACGATAGCGGTCAAACTGCTGTAGGTATGAACTCCAAATTTTGTATTTTACGAGTATAATCTCCCTCTTGAGATCTGTTTAGATTTTCAGTAAAGTCGGCAGACCGGAAGTAGTAGTTTACTTCAGTGAAAGAAACGAATTTTGCCAATATTTAGTCAACTACTAAGTTTAAACAAATTTATAAAAAATTCATAAGTACTAAAAATTAAATTTGAGAAGAATTTTATTACAAAAGTTTTTCGAAATTCCTACCGGAAGTAGGTCTTTTAATCTTATCGAAAATCAGCTTTTTGCAAATATTTCGAAAGTCCTGCTTTTTAGACAGGTACGTTACCAGTAAATTAATTATTTAGGACTTGATTTTTAATAACTTTTATATAAAAAATATTTCAAAATTCGGACCGGAAGTAAAACTTTTACTCTTAGCGAGTAGCACTTTTTTTCGAATATCTCGCAAAGTGAGCATTCTATAGAGATTTATTAAGAGAATAGAAGTACTTAGAATAGGACTTTGAATAATTTTCGTATAAAAAGATTATTTAAATTGTATAATTTGAAACACTCATATACGTCTAAGAAAGTCGTATGGTGGCCACACCTCATTTTTTATATTAATTCTATCTTCAAAAGTTGACAATAAATGTTAAATCTGAAAATACTATCAAATACTCTTCAAATTTAAGAGCTTTGGAGCTTTGCTAATTTAACCCATTCTCTATATTCAGTATTGAGAAAATTACCCATATAGGGAGATAGAAAATGAGCAGCCTGTATATGGTTCATACCGTAACTAATTTGTTGTAATAAAAATATACAAAAGCTATAAAACTTCGTAGGACTTTTAGATTTTGCCCGTTGTCATTGATGGATGTGTTCCGTATCTTTAGAGCAGGAACTTACATTGTGTCTGAGCAAACTCGCAAATATTAAAATAAAATGCCCTTAGCTGTCGAGGAAAAAATACATATTGTGTTATGGTATGCGAAGCATAATTCGTACAAAGACGTGCAAAATTTATTTATATAGTTCATTATAATATGTATTTAGTTTCGTTTTAAATGTGAGAATTTTATTTTAGTTACAATTTTTATAGTTAGCAATTCCTTAAAGCAAACGTCTGCATACCAGCTTTCAACGTTTTGCACTGAAGCCTCGGTCTCGGCACAGTATGTTTATACTGTGGTCTCGGTATCCGGTGTCCGCCCGATATGAACTCATGTGTATTCCCCTATTATCGTACCCCTCCATTTCATGTTTGCATGCACGTGTGTGCGTGTCTGTGTTTCCCTATATCTACTTTTATTTCAGTCAAACGGTATAAGAAGAGGAAGAAGAGTGAAATCATTTATATAAATCTAAAGTTTAACATGAACTCTCAAATAAAATATCAATATATATTTCGTATCAAAATATTTAAAAACTCAAAATTAAACTTCGATTATAAAAATAAAACTATAACTCCCACGTATATACCGGGTGTCTGTTTAAGCCCAGCCACCGGCCATATCTTGGCAACCATTTATCGTACAACCTGGCGGAAAAAAAAATTTATAGTAAAATGGACCCCGAGTAAAAACATTTTTAAGATTTTAAAATGATCGCAAGGGGGCGCTATTCTCAAGATGAATTAAAAATACGATAATTTTTCATTAAATTCTAGATTAGGATGGATTAAAATTTTTACTAGCAACATTTTCAGACGTTTTTATACAATTTTCATTTTGGTCTAACTCTCATACGAAGGGGAGGGTGGAGGGGGTATGTCTGATTTTAATGTTTCTTGGTTCATGAGATAGAGAATTTTAGAAGGAATTGAAGGGTATGTAGCACGAAATTGTGTGGTTGTCAAAAAAATAACAGAGGGCGCTGTTCTCAATTTATGTATATTACATGTTTTTTCTTTAAAATGTTAAATGGAAGGATATATTTTTAATATCGTAATATTGAAGCACATAAAAACCTGAAGAGAATGATGAAAACCGAAAGTTGCTACCTTTTTTCTTGACGCAGATATAGCCATACAAAGACAATCCAGAAAAATAAAATTTTTGAATATAAATTTATTTATTTATTGGAAGTAATAATTTTATTTTAATTTTAAGAGGATCACTAGACAGTGTATAGTTTGCTTTTATTTAAATTTTATACTCTTCCATAAATGTATGCATCGATTTTTTAATTCATTGCATATATTACGTTGATTTCCCCTTTTAAATGTTTTCCAATTTTCGAGCTACTTTTAAATTTTATTTTTCTGGATTGTTTTTGTATGACTATATCTTCGTCAAGAAAAAAGGGAGCAACTTCCTGTTTTCATCATTTTCTTTAGTTTTTTATGTGCTACAATATTACGATATTAAAAGTATATCCTTCCATTTCAATTTCAAAGAAAAAACAAGTAATATACATACATTGAGAACACGCGCCCCCTGTTATTTTTCTTTGACAATTACGTAATTTCGTACTACATACCCTTCAATTCATTGTAAAATTCTCTATCAATGATCCCAGAAACAATAAAATCCGTTGACGCAAACCGAAATTTTACGCAGACACATCCCCCCTCCACTCTCCCCCTCGTATGGGCGTTTGATCAAAAAGTTTCAAATTAAAATTATATAAAAACCTCTGAAAATGTTGCTAGTAAAAATTTTCATCTATCTTAATCTAGAATTTAATGAAAAATTATCGAATTTTTAATCGATCTTGAGAATTGCACCCCCTTGCGATCATTTCGGAAACTTAAAATTAATTTTGTTGAAATTCCCGTAGTTCATTTTACTATCAAGATTTTTTCCGCCAGGTTGTATGATAAACGGTTGCCGAGATATGGCCGGTGGCCGAGCTTAAACACACCCCCGGTATACATCTGTGATATAGAGTGCCTATTTTCTATCTCCCTATATGGGTATTTTTCTTAAAATTGAAGATACAGGATCGGTTAAATTAGCAATCTCGTTAGGATATTTGAGGAGTATTTTATAGTATTTTCAAATTCAATATTTATTGTCAACTTCTGAAGATATTTTTAAAAAATTGAAAATTGCCTAAATTTTCAGTTATACATAACTTCGTAACTATTGAAGATAGGACTAACATAAAAATTACATCCGGTAGATATTTTTACGTAGATTAAATAATCTTCGTTAAAAATTTATAGCACACTTAATTATCGAGATATAACATAAACTAATATTTTTTTAAATGGCAACCATAGTTGGCCATGACTTCATAAAAATGCTTATTTTTTTGATTTTTTAAAATATTTATTATAACGAGAGTAATTCAATTACTGTTAATTTTTGAGGAAATAATGAACAAGACTTAACTCTGAAAAACTATTTTCTTATGCGAGTTGGCGTTAAAATAGTGTTTCAAAGCTTACTTGTTCATCACTTTCTCAAAAATCAACAGTAATTATAATTAGTCTCGCTATAATAAAAATTTTAAAAAGATCACCATACCAAACCTTATATGAAATCATAAAAAATAAGCATTTTTATGATGTCATTGCCAAGTATGATTGTCATTTAAAGAATAAACCTAAGTATATTATATCCTGATAATTAAGTATGTATGCTGTGAATTTTCAACTAAGATTATTAAGTTGTACGTAAAAATTACTACCGGATACCATTTTACTTTGTTATACGTAGTATAAGGAAGTATTGTGATGATGAAAATTTTCGACTTCGAGATTCTTGCAGATGTCCTCCGTTTTGAAGTCCCATGATACCGAAAAAGTGGTTTGTGTGTGTGTCAGTGTGCGTCTCTCTCTCTCTCTCTCTCTCTCTCTCTATCTGTGTGTGTGTGTGTGTGTGACCACGATAGCGGTCAAACTGCTGTAGGTATCAACTCCAAATTTTGTATTTTACGGGTATAATCTCCTTCTTGAGATCTGTTTAGATTTTCGGTAAAGTCGGCAGACCGGAAGTAGTAGTTTACTTCGGTGAAAAAAACGAATTTTGCCAATATTTAGTCAACTACTAAGTTTAAACAAATTTATAAAAAATTCATAAGTGCTAAAAATTAAATTTGAGAAGAATTTCATTACAAAAGTTTTTCGAAATTCCTACCGGAAGTAGGTCTTTTAATCTTCTCGAAAATCAGCTTTTTGCAAATATTTCGAAAGTCCTGCTTTTTAGACAGGTACGTTACCAGTAAATTAATTATTTAGAACTTGATTTTTAATAACTTTTATATAAAAAATATTTCAAAATTCGGACCGGAAGTAAAACTTTTACTCTTAGCGAGTAGCACTTTTTTTCGAATATCTCGCAAAGTGAGCATTCTATAGAGATTTATTAAGAGAATAGAAGTACTTAGAATAGAACTTTGAATAATTTTCGTATAAAAAGATTATTAAAATTGTATAATTTGAAACACTCATATACGTCTAAGAAAGTCGTATGGTGGCCACACCTCATTTTTTATATTAATTCTATCTTCAAAAGTTGACAATAAATGTTAAATCTGAAAATACTATCAAATACTCTTCAAATTTAAGAGCTTTGGAGCTTTGCTAATTTAACCCATTCTCTATATTCAGTATTGAGAAAATTACCCATATAGGGAGATAGAAAATGAGCAGCCTGTGTATGGTTCATACCGTAACTAATTTGTTGTAATAAAAATATACAAAAGCTATAAAACTTCGTAGGACTTTTAGATTTTGCCCGTTGTCATTGATGGATGTGTCATACTTTCTTGATTAATGGATTTACTGACAACAATTCCTTATTATCATTATCTTCTATAAGTGTTCGATTTATGTTCGGGTTCTCCATACTTCTTCAGTAGCCTGTGTATCCCTATATTTTCAAGGCCAGAGTCATTAATCCTTCTTTATTCATTACTGTGATCAACCAATATGCAAATCCGCGTAGATTTACTTTTATAATTAAGTACTTATAAAATCATATGTAAACGATATCTTCCTTGACAAGCTGACAAAACACCTTAGGTAGCGATCCCTCTCATCAAGTGTCTTGCGAGTTCATTGCCACTATTCTTAATATTTTACTGATTATTATTTTATTTTGTGTCGAGCAGATGTGTTTGTATACACTAAAACTTCTTCATACGGCAATAAACGTTAGCGAAGTGTCACACAAGCTTATTTTTCCTAACGAGAGACATGTGTCAGCACATCATGCAAATATTTATCAATTTTATTCTGGTACAAACTTTAAATAATGCACGCATTACATATGTTGACGGTCATACATAACTACATAAATATGTATAATTATATACAATTACAACTACTTACATATATGTAAATAAATTAATGTGTGTTAGCTGAGCTTAAATGAAATAGCTTCATGCAATATGATGCATATATCACTCGTATTTACACGGTTGATTTAATTGTCGCTAGTACAATTGTCATTGTGTATTCTCGAAAAAAAAACTGAAGCGAGATTTCTTAGCGCCTGAAAAATAACGCTACATTAAATGGTTTAATTACTCATTTAATATGATACGCTTTCACGAATTGTGTACAGTGAATCATGAATACATGTTCTATAAACATTTTATACATATTTTTGGCAAATTCCTAATTGATAACGTGTTAATCCATACAATTATCTTCCATTAATCATAAATCTCAGATATGTATACCTAGTTTAGTTTTACAGGTATTTTCTTCAGTTTCCGAACAACCTAATAATTTGTCAAATTGCTGTGTATTATGCTTCAAGCCAAGTTGAACGTGAAAACGCAAAGTAAAACTAAGATAGCCCGAATATTACTTTTTTCACAATTAATGTTATAGTCCTTTTATATGGATAAAATATGTAATATTCTGGCTATTTTTGTGTCAAGTTTTGCGATAAATATCGGCCAAACTTCAAGCTTTTATGCAAACTGTCATCGCAACGCGTTTTGTTGACGTTTATTTGTTTTCGTGACCTTCAAATTCTATTACGAGAACAACAGACTGGTGATATGGTGAAATTATTCCGATTGTCATCGCGATTTTAAAAGTTAACATACCATGATCAAGTCTAACAAAATATCAGCTTAAAATTGCAGGTTATTAAGAAATTAATTGTTCTTACATACTAGTGTTCAAAAATGTGATAATATTTATAATTATAATTTAATAATATATTTTCCAACGAAATTAAATAACTTTCTGCTTCTGACTGGTTGATGGTAAAGAACACATCGCACTATTAATTTGTTAATGCTATCCAGCATTTCGCACCTTTTAAACGCTTCCTTTTATGACAGAATCGATTTAATTTTGTATTTTTTTAATATTCTTTTTTCATTTAACACATTTTTTACTAATATATAAAACTCGCTTTTTTATTATTATACCACTATGAGTAGCACAATCGTTTGTTGTACATAGCTACTATCGCTGAAAGATATTTTAAAATAATTATTAATTTAATAATGTATTTGAGCCAATTTTCTGCTTAATTATAGGCCTGTAATGTGAAGAAACAGAAATTAAGTAATAAACAAGATTATTGCTTAAATTATTCGAATATTCTCTGATATTAGGGATAAGAATTATATTCACTACGTATAGAGATAGCAACGGATTCAAGGATATATGGGAGACAGGCAATTACATAACAGAATGGTAGAGTTGGTATAGTTACTACTTTATATGTATATTTCTAGTTGTTTTCTTGGCTCCTGTAATCGTTCCAGCAACATCTTTTTGTACTACTACTGAGAAAGCAATATTGCAGATTTTACTCCCTCAATCTTTTTTATATGCAGTAGGTACAGTACATAGACTGAGTCTTGGCCGATGGGCGGAGTCTTATAGGTCAGTTCGAGACAGAGAAAATATTCGGAAAAAGGAACTAAGCGTTGGATTGGAAGAAAAGGACCAGTAGAGTGGCCACCCAGATCTCCCGATCTCACTCCTTTAGACTTTTTTTCTGGGGACATCTGAAGAATAAAGTTTATGTAAGCGCTCCTGTGTCAATTGATGAATTAAAACTAGCCATACAACAGGAAATTCAAAACATAACCCATCAAATGTTACATAATGTTAATAGAAATTTTGTTGTAAGTATTTGTTGCTGCAGAACCCAACAAGGAAATCAGTTCGAACACTTTTGAAGTGAAAACTTCTATGGGCGCGTTGATGCATTGATTGTTGGGCACTGAACGAGACTGAGCCGTCACGCTCGGAATGTAACGCTCGTTCGGGTAAAGTCGGCTCGAGTCGAGTCGACTAAGGGAGCGAGAGAGATATAGTTAACGCGTCTCTGCCGGTCTCTGCTATACTCGCACGGCAACCGTTTCAAGCTCGGCTTTTATTATAACACTAACTAGCGGTATTTAATTTCAATTAAATTGAAATTTAGAATAAATACGCGAAATATTGTATTTTTATTTTCTGAAAAGTTCTTGTCCACGTGCAGATGCGATCCCGAGCCGCCCGGGTGTAAGGCCGGCACGTTACCATTAGACCAGCGCGGGTATTCCTATGAGAATTATCATATCGTCTATTTGTATATATACATGCGTACGTATGAATTTTTGAAGTGAAAACTTGATCAGACCGAGCGGAATGTACTAGAATAATGTATACACAATAATAATAAATATATATTTTTTAAATGTAATATAGAACGAAAATGGAAAATGGAAATGTAAATGAATATAGAACGAAAAAAAAAGTTGTATTTCGTATTATTAACCTCGCCTTGATGAAGTTTTCACTTCTGCTGTGTGGTCTTAAGCACATGCATTTTTTTTTAAAAAATAAACGTTTGATAATTAATTTTTGTTACTATTGCTATTCTTTTAATGTTGGAAAATAAATTAAGTTTGGGTGCTATTTATTAGCTCGTAAACCGCCACTCTAATCAAAAACTTGCACTCTTTTTGTTTTGTCTTAAGATGTATTAGAAATTGTTAAAAAATACAGTGTTGCTGTTTAAGAAAACATGTTTCTCTGAAATAGCGCCCAATCTGGCAACAACGCGTTTATTTTTTCCACACATTTTTCCTATTTGGACTAATTCCTAAAACTTTGCTTCAAGAACCATAGGTCTATCTATAAAAAAGTTAGTCTATGTCAAGATTTAAAAAAATAACCCTGTATATTTCATAAATGTTGAAACATTTCACAACACATTCACAGTACTTAATAAAAATAAATAACTGAGTAAAGTAAATATGCATGGATTAAAATTTAACAAAACGTACGATATATTTAATATGATTAAGCAATTTCCATTTAAAGAACAAAAGATATCCATATATCATATTAGAAAAACGCCAATCGTTCTAAAAATATATTAATGAGTTTTTACTGCAGGTTGGTAAACTTTTTGTGCATTTGTATTGTATGTACATAGGTGCATATATCAAGCTATGAAATGTTGCAGTACGGAATAGCTTCAGTTTACAGAAGATACAATGTATAAGAGACAAGCGTAAGAGAAACAAACTGTGAAAGTACACAGAACAATTTTCTTTAATTTCTCTGGTAAGCATTTGTATTTATCCTGCAGCTGAAGTAGAATAAGTATGTGATTAGTGTAATTTAAAACTTTGTTTATATTGAAAGTAGCAGTACTGAAAATAATCTGTACTTACGCTGACTGAGGGTATTTAAGATCTAAGGAATCGTCTATTTATATATGTTGCTGCTTTGCTCAACAGAATTAGAATTAGAATTTTGATTGGTTTATATGATGTTTGTTCGTCTGTTTTCGTCCTTATGGTATTATTGTGAACTATTTTTCATGTAAATAAAAGTTTCATATTCCATTTTGGTAAAAAATATTTGTGGGTCATCCCTAAGTAAAATAAAATTTAAAACGAAAAGAACGATTATTATCGAAGACACATGTGATAATAAAATATGGAACATATAATTGATTAATTGTTGTATACATACACAAATATACATAGCCGAATTCGATTTGTTACGGATCTCGTATGTACAGCTCAAAATTGATTATAAAATTAATGACGTCACAACCGACACCGGATCATTTGATCCTTTCTTTTCCTGAGCGTATTCACACTAATGATTTTTATTCTCGGTAAATATATCTATCCTTGTTTACTTCTAGCGGTGTATATTATGCATAACATTTTGAAATTGTACCTATGTATATGGATAAGCATCAAAATCATGCTCAAATTAAATATGAGATGTGGCTACCACACGACTTACTTATACGTATGAGCGATTCAAATTACATATACAAAAGTTGTTCTAAATTGTTTTAACCCGTAATCGGCGAGGTGGAGTCTCTCAGACTCCGGCAGATATTTTTTTCACTATAACTACCTGGTATATTAAGTGGCAAAAACGCACATCTATGTACCTTTAGTTTGGATACGTGAGTCTTGTTTGCCGCTTTGGTTACAGTTCTACATGAAATGTGTGTTAGTGTGCTTGTGTTTTTGTATGGTCAGGGAGTCTCGCTGACTCCACCTCACTGTTAACGTAACTTTTTCTGGCTAAATAATATTAATGTTTGTTTTTACATTTATCATGCCATATATCTACTTCAAAAGACACTGTTAGATTTAATCAGCACAGATGTAAAAAATTCAATCGGGTGCATTCTTCGAATAGATACCCCAATTCCATACCTAGATAAATATGATGTTCGGAAGTATTATCATTTATGCCCATCCAAGTTCATAGAAAAATGTAATTTTTAAGAACATGATGCAAAAAATCAATATGTTTATCTTGCAGTCGTAAACTATGCCTAAAATGCCTTGAACATTACGAGTGAACCTAAATTTTGTTTTTTAATATATGTATTTTTGAAGGAATGTCATTTTTTGAAGTGTAAACACTCGGATATGTAACGCTCGTTCGGGTAATGTCGGCTCGAGTCGACTAAGGGAACAAGATAAATATATCATATAGAGGTATTTAATTTCAATAAATAAATTCATGTCCCACAGCAGATGTGAACCGGAGCCGCCTGGGTGAGAGGCCGGCACTTAACCATTAGACCAAGCGCGGGGATCGTAAGCGAGTATTCATATCGTCTATTTATATATATACATACGTCCAACCGACCGTTACATGGGAGAGCATGACGCATCAGTAATAATACGTTACTGAATATAATACGCGTGTGGACATGTGTAAATGTAATAAATGTACGAATACGTTTTATTTAATACGTTACTGAATATTATACGCGTGTGGACATGTGTAAATGTAATAAATGTGCGAATACCTTTTATTTAATACGTTACTGAATATTATACGCATGTATTTCGTATTATTAACCTCGCCTTGATGAAGTTTACACTTCCGCTGTGTGGTTTTAAGCACACCCGTTTTCTTGTTTTGTTTAACATTGAAATCATTAGTTATTGTGTTTGATTACTTATTATGTTCCTCCTTAATATAAAAAACTCTTATTTTTTGCAAAATAAAACGCTGTTTTTTTATATTTCAAGATATAGCCAGCCATTTTCAAATTCTGGAATTTTTCATCAAATTTTGATGTTTATATTAAAGTTTATAACTCACTAAACATAAATAGTTTAAATAGCCTCCAGACAATCCCATAAAATTTAAATTAAACAGATACTAATTCGTGTACAAAAAAAAAAACATAATCGGGAGTCTGAGGGACTCCACCTCACACTCGACGTGACAAAAGTCGCGCCTCACCGATTACGGGTTAAATACTTTTGTCTTCTTAGAAAAATAAACCTGTGAGTAAATGTGTGTTACTTCAAGTCCAAATTTTTAGAATTTGTTTATATAAAAATTATTCAAAATCCTATTATAAGTACTTCTATTTTCTTAATAAATCACTTTAGAATGCATACTTTGCGAGATATTCGGAAAAAGTGTTACTCGCTAAGACTCAAAGTGTTACTTCCGGTCCGAATTTTGAAGTTTCATTTATATAAAAAATATTCCAAATCCATCCTTAATTACTTTTGTACTCTCGAAATATACATGCACAATATTTGCAAAAACATCGCTATTCGATAAGAGTAAAAGTCTTACTTCCGGTTAGAATTTTTGATTTTTTTATACAAAAGGTATTGAAAACCAAGCTTTAAATACTCTCATACTTTTAATGTACATGTCTGGAAAGCATGACTTCTGAAATATTCGCAAAAAACTGATTTTCGATAAGAGTAGAAGATCTACTTCTGGTAGGAATTTCGAAAAACTTGTTTAATAAAATTCATCATCACAACACTTTCTTATACGTAGTATAAGAAAGTAATAGCAGTTTCTTTTCTCTTTAGTTTGAATTATTTCTTATACTTGAGTATATTTTTTATTCAACAATAATGTACATATAAATTCGATTGATTGTAAACGTATTACTTTCCTTTTATTGTGTGTTTCTTAGGAAAGGATGCCTCCTACAATATGCTGTCTTGTATATTGTGGAAGACATATTCATCGGGGTTTTGTAAATTTTTCTAAAATATTTTCCATTTTCCATATCAATTACCTTTGAATGATCTTTCAAAAACGAAGAAGCCGGCAACTAATACCAGTAATATTGAAATGAGCCTTCACTTATTAAAGTCATTTTATAAAATTAATTATTTTAATTATTCTTAGCAACCACGTTAAATAAAACATAAAATTACTTTCTAAAGATAGAATCCCTTAACCAAACATTCAGCAAAAAGAAATGAGGAAGATGTTAATAATCCTATAAACTTCCACCTCACGTATACGTTTCACGTTGTCAATAAATAAAAAAATTCTTAACAAACGAATGGATTGGTGCGGTAATAATATCATCGGTTTCAATGTTCACAATATTAATAAAGGATTCAATGCAAAGGGTTCGTAAGATAACTTTCATGTACCGTTTACTTTATGGTTAGCTTTAAATTTTACATTAAATATGGTATATAATCAAATTACGTATAATACAGCTAAAGCGATATTACTTCCGTAAACGTATGGTATATATGTAACACATATATTAGCATGCTTGGCTAGTAGTTCCCCACGAACATGTTTATGCATACAAATAGTGATGGGAGTTCTCGAGAACAAAAAATCGAAAGTACTCGATTCTTGAAAGTACTCGTTGTTCTCGAGAACTTGATGCAAAGTACTCGAGCATTTTTAGTTCTCGAATAAACCGCAGAATCAATTAGAGAAAAATTAAAAATTTGGAAAAAGGAATGTGGGTGGTAGTCTACAATTAACAATTATAGTGTATCATGAAAAGTTTGTAAAATTATAAAATGAATCGAGTTTGAAAGGTGTGGGTGTATAATATAAATCTCTATTTGTATATCTATTATATTATGTATTATTATTAACAACGAAAAATAACAATTTTCAACAAAATAAAAACACATTTGTCAGGGATTCTTTACTGTTAAGATTTGATTGTTTATACTATCAATTCTTTCAAATAATAATATGTATTGCGCTTTCCCATGTGTTTTCAGGCAGTGCCGATCACCTCGCCGATCACTTATGTTTATTTGTGAAATTTATTAATATATGTCGTTTTAAATGGTCCTAATATGCGTGACAAGCATATCGGATTACAAAATAAAATTTTAGACATAAAATAACATCCAGAGCAATGTTTTTTCTTTATTGTTATTATTATTCTTTCGCAACTTTGTTTTGGTCTCGGGCAGTATCGGTTCTCGGATAAATACTCGATTCCGAAATGTTCTCGAGAATAAAGTACTCGATTCTCAAAAGTTCTCGATTCTGCCCATCACTACATACAAAGATGTTGATGTATTTCTCGGGATATTTCAGGATGTGCATGCGCTTGCTGCAGCTATTCGATTCACTTCACTCAATTTTGTTGGTTCCGCCTTGTCTGTCATGGAGTGACCCAAGTTTTAACATTTGATAATTAGTAAAGTTACTTAATTTATTTTCTAAATTATGCAATATTACTCTCATAAGATGGCTTCGCCAAATAATGCCATGAATTTAATTTAAATATACTTAAGAAACTCTGTAAGAAACATCCAGGCAAATAATATTCAAGTATAAGGAAACTGGATTGTGTTTTCGATAATAGCTTAATATGATCCTGCTGCTCGATATTAATAAGAAAATATAATATATGTCAGTAGAAGATAGTAACACGGTGAATTGTTTATTTTTTTGTAGTGCAGCTCGTTCATAAGTATGCTTTGCAAGACTACTGAAGCCACCTATAATGTGTGTTTTATGTTTCGTCGCCTCGGTGAAATTATTGATTAGATCCATGACAGCTAAGGCGGGAGAGAAATAATACAATTATTTTAAATTAATTATTGGTATGCCGATACGAATCTACTATATCGGAGTATACACGAAAATTGGCATATAGTGTCTGACCATCTTTCCACCAGGTCATCGAATTTTTAAGTATCGCAAAGCCATAAATAAATCACCCAAATTTATTATTTTTGCTATTGCATCTTTCTTATATTAATGCATTTATGAATGATATTCCATGTATAAATATTTGCAGAATAAATGTTAACGTTACGATCATATTTAGATATAAAACATTCAATCAGGACGGTATTTAAATAAAGTTTATGTGAGAAAACTGCAGGAAAAGGTAACCAAGTAGGAAAATATATCGTTTTCAATTTTATTTTGATGTTGTTACACCCGCAACAACGTCGAAACTAAATTTTACTGACCAGGTGAGTCACAGTATAAGGAGATCACGATAATGTGGTGGTAGGAATTGAGAAACGCAGGGCCGAGCTAGCTCCAATCGCAGATGGCGTGACGGTTCAAATAACTAATCTTAAGAAATGAGCGTCGGTCGGCGACGACGCAAGCGACGTTGTCCGGGCACCAGGACACTATGCTACCTTACGGTAACCTACCTGCGCTCCCTACTGATCTGCCACTGGCTGTGTCCCTCCAGCGGGTTTCCTACGGATCACCCTGTATAGGTCGGCTGCGCCAAACCTTATTCAAATGCTTGTCACAATAATAATAAAGAAAACAAGATACGTTGAGGTAAAATAAAAGAGAGTTCACGATGTGTAGAAAGTTCTATATTAAATTGTTAGTTTTTTTTTTTTTGAAAATAAATTGAACAAGTCAGAATGAAATTTTGAAAATTTAGTAACCAAGACAGAATGAAAATTGAAAAATATACTAAACAAGTCTAAGCGAAATGGTGCAATTAATAAACAGTCGGATTTAATTATTAATAAATCTTAAATACTATTGACATAACCCCTGCGCATCGGTAGGGGATGGTCGGCAGCAGAAACGTTTCGTCGCCTCACAGGCTATTCTACAAATGATATTATACAAGTGCCACCAATGGCGATGTTCTATGATATGGGTTATATGTTACACAATTAAAAGAAAATTGATTTAAAATTAGCACTTAAGACTTAAAAAAAAAAATTAAGAGAAGGGAAAAACGTTAAATTTACAAAATCATGGTTTCGATTACAAAATCAAAATTAAGAATTAATTAAAGTAACTTGTTTACAAATGTTAAGTTATTAAATGACGCTTTAAAATAACAAAGGAAAATTTAGTAGTTCACTCAAAAGAATCTACTGAGCTTACGGTATAGAATTTACAATTGCATAAATAATTTTAAAAAGCTCAGAAATTTAAAAAAATATACATGAAAGGCAAAGTTTTAGCGGTAATGAATTTTCTAGAGTTTTATTTGATTAACATAAAAATTCAACACATCAACGAGAGCCCTAATCAACTCTTACTTAGGGTCACTCTGTATACAGCAATAACAATTTACAATTTTAAACAGTAATTTAGATAGGATTACACGTGACCTCGCAATTGATTAAGTGGTGCATTAGGTATCTTATAACCACCCAAATAGTCTTAGATCACAAAAAAAAAGTAAGGTAAAAGTCCAGATCACTGGCACAAAAGTTATCGAAAAATTAGTCGAATGATACGTCGAAAACTACGAATATAGTTGTACTTATCTGGCCACGGTGCGAAGAAAGTCTCCCTGGCTGGTCGGAGAAAATCCACCAGAAGCCACTAAGAAGGTTGGAAAGGTACAGCTATTAGAGCGACGATGGTAGTCACTATATTCTTCAACAGAAATGTACGGCGGCCATTTTCAGTGAATAGCTACTGAGGGCTTAGCCTCGTGCCCAACAATAAAATCCTATTAAATTAGAAAAGAGAAAAAAACAGAGATAAAACCCCGAAAATTAACACAAGATTTACCCCACTTACCCCAAATTTATTGGAGATCCGCGAAATCGTCTCACAAGTCACACAATAGTACAAAATTTAAATTCAAATTTGAACACGTGGTAAATCGTAAATTCGGAAGCGGTATTACGATAAGATTTACGATAATTGACCTATACTAAGGTATCGACACTCACTACTTATTTCTTCAGAGCCGCCTAAGCGAAATATCTACTAGGCATAGTAATAAAAATTACCAAACAAAATAAGCATTCTGTACTGATGTTCTTTAAACAAGATGGACTTCGTAAGTGAAACGAGTACGTGTTTCCCTGGATAATGCGCTACAGCCAATCACGCACGCCCAAAATATGACGCAACTCGGAAATGGTTCAGAACAGAAAGCGGGAGAATTCAAATAAAAGTAACGAACACAGGACTTAATTACAAAAGAGAGAGTCAATAACGTGACCTATATAATTAAACACAAACATCCTCGGAACTTAAGGCGATGGTAAAATTTATTAAAACACACCTACAAAGTACGGAAGATTGAAAACGCTAGTCAACACTCAGGGCAATTTCGCGCTTAAGGTTGGTCACCTGTTTGTCATCACACCAAGTTCATGCCAACGACAGCGAATGATGGCAATCAAAACAAACCTATGTTATAGCCAAAATTTATTACGGAAATAAGACCGGATCTTGCAGGTAATTATACAAGAATTACAAGCTATTAAAACGCTTTGATAAGGCGGTTGATAAAACCGACCTTCCCATGTATTACAGGGTAAACAACGGAGATCTAACCTCGGTACGCAACTGGAAGATATCAACAGGTGTTTAACAATGCAGCCAGGAATGTCGAAGACTGGAGTAAACAAATCACATCACGAAAACATTTAATAGTATGCCCGTTATTCTACAGGATTTCCTTATTTAATATCTATAACGTTTTAGGGAGATATTTACGATAGAAAAACATCAATCGGACGAAACATGTGTGTGTCTTAGGTGAACGTATGAACACAAGCGACAGTAAATGCAACAAAGCCTGACTGTTGTCTCGAGGAGTTTAAAGCAACAACAACTACAAATAATCCCATAAATGCCACATATTGGATACATTTCGAAGAGAACGGAAGGTATAATTAAGCAAGTGTAGACAAAGCTTAAACGAAGCATATAAAAGTAACTGCTAATGCAAGTACCCGAGACTGCAAGTAGGTTAGAATAAGCCAAAAATAAGATAGGTAGTTTATATACAGAATTCCCCCCTCGTAAAGAGTGTATTTGACCGAAACTGCACTAGGCACATCTGTCAGTGCCATATTACATAACCCAATGTTCCGAAAGCAAATAATTAGGTATAGGACACGCTCAGATAAACAACTAAAGGTCATTTCCATACAGTGTACCGAAAGATGTGCAAGGTTCACTCGATTAGTCTCGCTCTCTAGTCAATTCCTTAAGAATTTCAATAATAACACATAACCTTACGAGACCCACATACAAAATGAAATTTAGGGCATAACAATGTTTCTCTTGCTTTTCCTCTAATTTATTGAATTTACTCAAAATTAAAAGTAAGAATAGACCAACGACGAGAATTAAATAAAACAAAAGTTGCTTCTATTCACCTAACTCCTTCCTCAAACACCTCTCTCATCCTAATCCATACTTACGAGGTAGGCGCCATAAATTCTCGGCCTGAGAGTCTTATACAGATTCAAAAGTGTTCAAACTCCGTCACGTCACGCATGCACATAAGCGGTTCGAAGTTTAGTAGTTTTTAGTAACCAGCCAACCAACGTGACTACCGCACGAAAATGTCTGAAGTAACGAAAATTGAGCACCGCGAGGCCATTAAATTTTTAACAAAAGAAGGACATACCTACACCTTATAAAATTAAACATTGCTCCAAATGGGGTAATACAATTACAGAAATGCTCGATAATACAATGTTCAAATTATGAAATGATGTATCGCATGATTACAACAAAAACAACAATTAATAAATTGGAAAATTGACACTAAAATCGCACAAGTTACTCATGACGATTATTGAAATTTATAGCAGCGTGATATAAGGGCGCTTTGTATAGAATATTCGTCCTGGGCGTCGGAACCATAATTAACTTGCTTGCCCTCGACTGAAGACGTGGAACCAGGATGTTCACTCTAGAAAGCAACTCAGGAGCATCCAATACACTGAAGAGTAAGTTATTCATGAAGGAAGCGCTGATGTCAGTTCTTCTTTCGGATAGTGCTCTAAAATTATGTCTCAAGAGCTAAAGTACCTACCTAACGAAAATTGAGTACCGCGCGGTCATTAAATTCCTTATCACATTAAACAACGTGTAGACGGCGTTTACGGTGATTCATCTCCTTCGCATTCAACTGTAAAAAAGCGGGCAACATGTTTCCGTTTGGAACAAGAATCCCTGGAAGATGCTGATCGGTCGGGTCGACCAATTAAGGTGATAACGCCTCAACAAATTTCAATTATTGAATATTTAATGCTAGAAGATCGCCGTTTGAAAGTGAAGGAATTAGCAGTGATAACAAACATTTCCGAAACAAGTGTTCGCCGAATTCTCCATGACCATTTGGGTATGAATAAAATTAGTGCTAGATGGGTACCGCGACTTCTTTCTGCTCTCCAACGTCAACGTCGAGTCGAATGTGCGCAGTCGTTTTTAAGCATGTGTGGAGACGACCCAAAAACGATTTTGGAGTCCATTGTCACAGGGGATGAAACAATGGTTCTGTTTTACGATCCTCTATCGAAAAGGGAGTCCATGGAATGGCGGCGACCTAATGAACCTCGTCCCAGAAAGGCGAAAGTCGTTCAGTCAACGAAAAAGGTACAATATTCTGGGATTGTGAGAGCATTTTGCTAATTGACATTAAAGAGCAATACAAGTGTTAAGGGACAGTATTCGTACAAAACGTCGTGGAAAATTGATAAAAGGTATGCGATTATTGCACGACAATGCTCCCGTCCATACTGCCGCCATTTCACAAGCTGCCATCAGCGAATGCGGGTTTCCAGAATTGAAACAGCCACCGTATAGTCCGGATATGGCACCTTATGATTTTTGTTTTGTTTTCTAATTTAAAAAAATGAGGTGTGGCCACCACACGACCTTCTTATACGTATGAAAGTGTTACTTCCGGTCCGAATTTTGAAATTTCATTTATACAAAAAATATTCCAAATCCAACTTTAAATACTTTTGTACTCTTCATAAATATATATAGAATGCATAATTTACGACATATTTGCAAAAAATCACAATTCGATAAGAGTAAAAGTGGTACTTCGGGTCTGAATTTTGAAATTTTTTTTATACAAAAGATATTTAAAAGTATGTTCTAAATACTTTTATACTCGTAATGTACCTGCCTAGAAAGCATGACTTGCAAGATATTCGCAAAAAACTGATTTTCGATAAGAGTAAAAGACCTACTTTCGGTAGGAATTTCGAAAAACTTTATTAAAACAATTTTATCTTAAATTTAATTTTGAGTACATTTGAATTCTTTATAAATTTGCTTAAACTTAGTAATTGACGAAATATTTGCAAAATTCGATTTTTTCACTGAAGTAAACTACTACTTCCGGTCTGCCGATTTTCCTCAAAATCTAATCAGTTCTTAAGAGGGAGATTATATTCGTAAATACAAAATTTGGAATTGATATCTACAGCGGTTTGACCGCTATCGTGGTCACACACACACAGACAGACACACAGACACACACACACACACAGACAGACACACAGACATTTTTTAAAAACCACTTTTTTGGTATCAGGGGACCTCAAAACGTGGACATCTGCAAAAATCTCGAGGTCGAAAATTTTCATCATCACAATACTTCCTTATACTACGTATAAGAAAGTAAAAAGACCTTAGGGGACGTAGTTTTAAGGACGACAGTGAGTTTCAAGCAGCTGTTATAGAACATTTTGACGGAAAAACTTCAGATTATTCTTACAGGGGTATCGAATTATTAATTAATGTATAGAAGTTAGGAGAGATTACATTGAAAAATAAAAGTTTCTTTTTGTATATCAAGCCGAAAATTTATGGCGCCTACCTCGTAACTAGTACTTTCGCCAGAGCAGAGATTGAGTGAATTTCTTAATCGTTTTTGCAAACAGACTCGTTATTAAGTCGACCTGAAAAACAATATACTATATAAACAATATTTTTATATTTCAAATACTTATCGGTATTATGGTGGGTGGTATTGTGGATAAAAGGGCAAGACACTGAAAATGAATTTTTGAATGGTCTTCGCTCTCTGTTCACAAACCTTTCCTGCTCGTAAGCACAAATTTCAACAGCACTTTTCCTTTAGTGTCATATAAGTGGAGAAAAGAGTCGTGGAACATTTTACCCAATAATTAAACTAAATGACTCTAAAGTATTGTAGTCATCAAGTTTAATTAATAGGGATGCACTACAATAAAACCCATCCGCTGTGAAAATAGCATTTCTTTTCTTTAAACGATTCCTAATAACTACCATAAATTTTTTACTAAATTTGGTAACGTAAAATCGTCACTGGTGCCAAATTGTGACAATAAGATTGAGTATTCAATTTCTTCGGATCCTTTGCAAGTCTTGTGCAGTTTCATGGTTTAACAAAATATCTTGACACGTATGAGGCAATGCATTACGTTTACAAATACCCGCCTATTAGTGTAATTGAAATTAGCCCAACACCCAAAAATGGTTATTTTGCTTGTAGAAGAAACGACTTTTAACTTTTCGGGAAGACTAGAACTGGTAAATAATTAATATTATTTACGAAAAAAGTATTGCCATGATGGCGTTGAGGAAATAGAGTAGGATAATCATAAATTTAACAATTTCTTTTGAAAGATATCTTGTGATACAAACTTTTTTGTGATATTTTCAATCTATGACATACAATATTATAACATGTTAACAATAAATGTTTCTAAATCCCAACTCAAAAGATTCCAGTACAATAAGGTTTATTTGACTAAACTAGTAGCACCCTTAATCAAAACTTGAATCAGATTTGTAGAATAAGTCGTTAAACATATTTACTTGTATGTTTTTTCGTAGTGCTACTCACTACTATTTAAAATATTTTCTTTTTGTTATATATTAAGATAGCAATATCTTAGGATAAAAAGACATTATATGAACAGAAAATAAAGTATAAGAAAATACTTTTCTTACTGTAGAACAGATTACCTTTTTATTCCAATTCGTAGCAATTTTGTAGGAAAGTTAAGATTTAAAGAAAAATACCAAAATATAGAAAGCATTACAACAATTACTTATACTCTCATTTGTGTTTCAGATCTTGTAAGCTTTCCCGTACATTTGTAACCGAAACCTGCTATCTAAGATGAGAATATTTTCTATTGAATTACAACCCGGGAAAGCCAGCAAAACTTGAGGATATCCGTAGAGTGAATAATAATTGAATTAGAAAAGAACAAAAAGTAACTCTGGCGAAAAAAAGACTGCTTCTTCGTTGCTCTTTGTTTAGTTCAAAACAAAAGCGAAAAAAATCCTTTTCGGTCGGTACATTGTATTACGGCACCCTCCGTTTTATATATTAAGTAACTTTATCTAACTGGAACAATTAATTGCATTTTGTTTGCAAAACAAAGAGGCGTTTTTAAGCGATGATTATAAACGGAAGAGGGTGCGGTTTTTCGGCTGTCATTTTTGTTACAATACTGTTTTTTTTGCCGGCCGGTCTATCATTTATTTTATATATACATTTCACAAATTTTTAATTTTTCCACTGTATAAACTTGACCTGAGCATGACTTGGAATGTATACTTTTACGAATGACCGTAATTTATTTACGAAAAATTTACATCATGCAGTTATTTTCATCCCTTAATGAATGTGTTGCCTTAATGTTCATGCAAGAAAAATTAATGGTATGTGTGTTAATATGAATTTTGTAACACAAAGAAAAAAAATTAAATTCTTCTTTTCAAATTCTATTCGCAGATTTGCATACTATTTATTTATCAAATGCAATAAGCTGGTACCAACTTGATTTGTTATGTTTGGTCCTTTTCTATGAAATCACATCACAATTCGTATAGAAACTTCAATATAGACGATTTTATAATATTATGTTCTTTTAGTTATGTTAGTGAAATGGTTTTGTGTGCGTATTTATTGTTAATGGTTTTTATTCCCCAAATATTTACTTGCTTTATCAAGTAGTATGGCGTAATGCAGATTCTTGTACTAATTATATTTTATTGTAATGCGCACATACACTGTAACAAAAAAAACGAACAACAAAATATATCTGGTGTTCAGAAAAATTAGAAGTCAAGTACGTGTTGAACAATTCTACTCTATCTAGCATAGCTGACTCGTCCGCCATTTTGGAGATAACTGCGTCAAAATGTAGCCTATATGAGAACTGTCAATCTGTCCGCAATGACGTCATTGACAGCTAAAGTGAGCCTGACATTTATCTCCAAAATGGCCGACGAGTCAGCTGTATACTCTATCTTAGACATGATTACAAATTTAAACGGATTACTTTGACTTCAAATTTTTCTGAACAGCCGATACATTTTAACTAAATTTTGTACAAATACAGTGCGAGCAATAACTTCTGGTCGTCAATGCTATACAAAATTCTGTCATATTTTGACATACTAGAAATTTGAGCTGATTGGTTGTACTTTTTTTGTGAATTATAACCAACATGCTGTCAAATATAACTTTACTTTGAGTTGTCAAAAGATGTTCTAGTCATAATGGCACTAATTTCTTACTTTAATAAAGTTAGAGCCATTTCCCTAGTAAAAACAGGAATATCTGAAGCTGCTGATAAAGCAGGTCAGTTAAGCACAACAAAGAGTTCGGTAAATTAATTGTTCGGGGGATGGGGAAAAAGAGAGAGAGAGGATTTCTGGATAGGCAAATGGGTTCTGGGCGACCTCGAGCATCAACTACGGTGGACGATCTTATGTTGGCCCAAAATATTAAAAACAACAACCCTTTTCTAACAGGAACTAACCTCTCTGCATCCGTTTTTACCGCACGATGTCTAATACCAAAACCAGATATACACTAGAGCGCTGTCAACTGCATTAAGAATGACATTGACGACCAGAATTTATTGCTCGCCACTGTATGTATTGTATTTAATGTATATAATTCAATTAAACTTTTTCTCAAATAATTCATTATTTTTAATTGATTAATTAATTTTGTAATCACATGCATTTGTAAAGTTCAAACAATAAAAATGAATTTGGTTAATCACAAATATTTGAAGTAAAATTAAATAAATTTTACTTCAAATATTTGTCATTAATCAAATTCATTTTTATTGTTTGAACTTATACATTTATTGGTCACTTAAGCTTTCTTTAAAACTGATCTACTTTTGCTGATTTTGTTTGTGTGATGACACCATTACTATTTGGGCTTTTAACCCGTTTTCCTTACCTGTTAAGGAATCAGCGTCTCATACACGCATGTCCTTAATCAAGGCCAACTGTATCTGCTATCGCTGTGCGATATGAAGCTGTCACATAAGGAGCTTTTTCTGATTCTGGTAACCTCAAAATATTGATCCTTATGTGGCGCCATCTATCCAAAGCACAATAAACTGTTTGGTAATCGCTGAGCATTTTTAAAATCACGTGATTGAAATTATATATAGGTATATGATTGGACTATATCAAATCTACTATTATTGACATTTGATTGATTTGACATTTATTTTGTCTATTCCATATTATTTCCTACTTAAATTATTCTAATACTACATATATTCAGTCGTTTCATTTAACGTGTGCTACATATTTACTATAATATATTTTCGAAGTTACGTCGTGTACCAATAGAAAACTATATCTCCAGTTTTCTCACGGAAAAAAACGTGGCTGTTCTGGGTCATTTAGTTCTTTGCAAAATAGTCTGCGCTAAGAGGCAAGTAATTCGCAAGGTACTTCGGAAAATGAGAACTGATTATTCGAAATGTAGTGTTAGGAAAATTCTTAGTAAATACCTACCTATGATTTTTTGCATTTTTAGGTTAAATTTATATCTTAATATTTGTATACCTTATTACAAAAAGAGAGAGACGAAATTACAACTTGAAACTGGAGAAATCAATTTTAGGCGGTAAAATTAAATTTAAATATTTGTCTGAAATATGAAATCTGTACCAAATTAAATTGTATATAGATTCTTCAAGATAAATCCACAGTTAAAGCAACAGAATGGTAAATCTAGTAATCACAGCACATGAAAGTAAATAAATTTGTCTAGAAAACAAACAATGTCAAAGATATCAAAATATTTGGCAATTGATAGCAAAAAGCGAATGTAGTATGGTGTTATTTCGCCTTGCTGTCAACCAATAAGAAATAACTCTCACTTGGGTCTGTTCAGAATTTCGTCTCTCTCTTTTTGGAATAAGGTATAGATGTATAAACTTCTAATGGAAAAATTGCCGGGTTGAAGTAAAGCAGGTTTCTAGAAGTTATTTGGTCACTAATATTAACAATAAGTGTGATTATGTGAACTCTAAAGTATTTGAGGGCTGATATACAAGGATATAGGTGGGTTTATTATGAGTATTTCAACATTGTCCATTCTTGATCTGTAATTAGACTTACACCTGTTGGATAAATTAAGATGATATAGGTAGTAATTTTAAAATACTCTAATTATTACCAATAATGCTATTTGTTATCATTGTAAAGTTGAGAAGTGCCAAGAAGGAACTGATTAGTGTTATAAAACAAATTTTGCGTAGAAAAGATTTGGTATAGGCAGCACCAAAGAATGCATCACTGTAAGTAACTAAATTAGCAAATTGTAATAGTCCCAAAATAGCAAAAGTACATCCAATATGTACCGAAATACACAGAAAAAATAGTTTAGTGAATATTTGCTTTTTAACCCGTATTATTTGGAAATTTTCTATATTTCTTTTAATAAGTGTATATGCATGAAAATCAGTTTATTGTAATATTTGAGTATACTGTACAAGAAAGTTATTTTGTCATAACAAGATCATTTAGTTGCGATTCTGTAGACCAAGTGTTAGGCTTAAAGGAGGTTCAAATTATACTACCGATGCCAGAGTGGCTGAATATTTTAAGAAGCAAATATTGCGATGTGGAATAGTAAAGCTTCAAATTCTTCCAATACAGTTGAAAGCGGCGATTACGTTATACAAAGGCTTTACAACATATTTGAACCTCAATTAGTGTTTCCTTTTGATACAAAAAATTAGAAACGTTAGTAAAATTGTAATTCTTGACACTACCCAACAATTCTATTATCAGCAACACTTTTTTAAGTACATATTTTAAAAGTATGAATATTAATTACCTATTGTAAAGTTAATTTTTAAAGGGTCATTTTAAAGTTTATTTCAATAAAAATTCAGAAAGTATTTCTTCTTGGTACTACAAGATGGCATTACATAAGGATTAATATTTTGAGGTTACCAGAACCAAATTCGTCAATGTAAGTCGAAGTTATGTGACGGCCTTATATCGCGCAGCGATATTGATACAGTTGGCCTTTCCTTAATGTATAAGTGGAGCCACCTGCTTAGGAACCCCGACTATCTTCAACTGCGCCGGCAATATTCTCAGTGATACATTTCATATGATTATCTTTTTTTATCTCATATTTAATATATACACAGAACACCTAATTTTCTCATATTGCCTAGGTGAAAAACGATAAACGTGCGACTTCTTCACTGGGTTTTGACAAAGAATATATTACAAAATTCATATTTAGCACTTGCTAAGTTGTCAGTGATCTGTCAATAGATAGCTCTAAAATTTATTGGTAATGTTAAAGGTAATATTTATTATAAATTTGCAGACGCAATTGAATTGTATTTATATTATGTTTATCCCGTATTACACATGGAGGATATAATATAGGAAGGACATTCTCATCAAAATGTGACGCCACTGGGAGTATATTTACGTCCACCCTTGGCTGGTATGACGTAATTGTGTGTTAGTATGTACATGGTTATCTTCTTCTTGAATATGTAGTGATCTAACAAGAATGAATAAGAAATGAAATTATAAAACAGAACATCAGTTTCTTAAATATTTGCGTTCTAATTGCTGTCTAGTAAATAATGTTGAAGTAAGGAGTGCACTTAGGATAAAAAAAATGAGAACTGAGGTTGGTATTTTGTTTTCAAATACGAATATATGAATTTAACTATTATGGAAAATAGTTGGATGTATCGCATATCAATCTATAAATAGCAGCAACAAAAGAATGTAATACCTGTAATTAGACACTGAAGGAATAAAGACATAAGTTTGCAGAAGTAAGTTTGCATTGATTTTGTAGTTATTTATTTACTATAATTTCATCAATAGAGTTTATTTGTCATAACAAATTCACATTTGTTTATTCTAAATTCCAAAAAAATGGTTTTAGAAGGAAAGCCGCGCATTGAAGAAATTCGGTACTAACCTAAACCAGTAGACTTTACTCTATGACTGATTGCAATGTTATAAATATTTTGATGATACATATTACATATTTGAAAGAAAATGCTACACCGATATGTGAATTGAGAATGATGCTCAATACCTATAAACACTTAGTAAATATTTTCGAAAAAAAAATGGATATTAAAACTTTCAAATGGATGTTGTAGTTTTTGGGTCTATAGAAAAAGATTTTATGTAGCCTTCTCCGTGTTTATGGTGCTGGTAATTGTCATATTTTTCTACAAATTTGTATAAATCCTCTCCAAGTTTCTACAGTCTACTACTGATAACTATAACTCTTATGACTATATCGCGACTTCGTATGTAAAATTGTATGCATTAATTGTGGAGCAACCAAGCAAAAGGTGATAAATCCACTAAAGGTAGTTTTGAGGAATTTATAAAAAATGTTTCACCAAAAATCCTTAACACTAAATTAAAATCTGCAAAAGGCAAGTTATTCATTGTAATGGTTAGTATCTATACTACAAATTTGTTTTTTTTTATCTTTTTCGTGTCTGGATTTATTATCAAAAATAAAATGGATTTATCTCTTTTTGCTCAGCCGTAATGGATTTATTCCTTTTTGCTTAAATCAGAATTTCCAATTTTTGGCTTATGTAATTTTTATTGAGAGAAAACAATAGAATAACGAACTGCTAATTCAAATATTTTTGAAAATACAAAAAGAAATATATATGCTTAAGCACAAAACACTGGTAAGTACATAAGAAAATTTGGTATAAATTTATATATGAAGGCCAACATCGTCTTCAAGGCAGTCACATTCTTCATGTGTTTCATTTTCTTCATCTTCATTGTCTTCCACTGTTGTATCGTTCAGAATATTTTTGTACCATTCTAGCCTTTCGTCTTGTTCCTATTCTATACCAAACTGTTGTTCCATCAAGTGTTTTAGTGTTTTTTTCTTTTTATTTTGAAGACTACGCTTGGTTTCGACTACTTGTAGCTCCATCCTTGAATCCTTTTGTCCCCTTTTTATGATGCTTTGAGGAGTTTCACTCAATGAAGTATAATAGAAGTTTTGGTGGCACTGAACCTTTACGGAACCTTTTTCCTTAATCAGTTTGATTTTCTTCAGGTCAGAAATCCCTTCAATTTTTTTAAGCCACTTTTGTAATTGCTTCACCTTGTAGAGTTTCCAGTCGCCGTCTCCAAGATTTTTTACATTTCCATGTGCAGAATATATTTCAATATATTTTTGCTTTGTTACTATGGTGGGTTCTTTTCTAAGACATTTTTCTACTCGTCCAAAGACCCTGTCAGCTGGCAAAAAGCTGTGTCCTCGAACTGGATAAATTATTTCTATATCTTTTATTCTGGGAGGAGATTTTACTTTTAGCCAAAAATACAAAGCGTGAATAACATGAGAATTCTTGTTTTGTCCTCCGCACCCATCACAAAATAATTTTATACTTTCTATATTTCCAAAATTTAATGAACTCAAATGAGTTAAAAGAGCAGAACTAATTTCTTCTGAGCCTCTTCCAGCTTCATCTTCGCTCCAAGTGTAGAAAGTTGGATTTAAAGAATTCATTCCAACACAACAAAATACATAAAAGCTTATCTGATGAGAATAAAATGCATCAGAAATTGGAGTACGTGGCAGCGGTTGTACTTGCTGTAAGTCGAAGCAAAATGTTAAACAATTTGGTGGTTTGCTTTTGGCTAGTTTATGAAACGCGTTTGCTCTTTTTTTGTGAATTCTCAATTCAATCATAAGATCAGATTTTTTTTTTAGATCTTTTTCGTATTTTATTCGGTATGTAAGTCTGGTACACAAAGAGCAAGAGTCTGCAGCTGGAGAGCTGAATCCTATGTTATACTCTGAGCAGAAAATTTTTGAAAACATTGTCAAACTGCTCTTGTATTCAACCTCGCATTCCAAGTTGTACATTTTATGTAATTTTCTAATACTCAAATTAGCAGGCAAATAAATTCTTCGAGATTTAGCACGATTATAATGACTTTCTCTACCTTGTAGTTTTTCGATAAACTCTCGAATTTTTACTTTTTTTGGTTCTGACTTGTGCGAGATTTTGTCACCACCACGATTTTCTCTTGGTGCTTTTCCTTGGTGTATAATCTGTGCGACGTTGTTAATGCGTTTTTTCGATATGTCAAACACTGTGAGAAACATTTTCTGACATACTCTATAGGCCTTTTTCTCCCTCGTTTTCAGATAATATGCAATACTAAGTGATCGGTTTCTAGGAACGTTTTTGACAGGCCGTTGTCGAGAAACTGCACAAACACCTAACATGTGGCAAAGTTTTACATCTTGCGTAATTTTGTCAAGAATATCAAAGAACTTTTTTCGAATAAGTTTCACATCACTATTTTTAATACTGGTGCACATGTAAGTCTTACCGTTGTGATTGCACGGTCTAACAAAAGTCATTAACAAAGGATCCTTGTCACTGTACTTTTTCTCTTTGCGAAGTTTAACTTTTTGTGGAGAACGAGCAATTTTACGGCGACTTCCACTACTACCTGATAAGAAAAAAATGATAATAATCATATAGGACCATAAACTTTTAGCTTACCTTCTCGTACAGATACATTAAAATCTGTTGAATCGTCCATTTCTGTAGAGTACTGGTTTGAAATAATTCTCGACTAATTTTTTAGGTTATAGCACGCCCGGCAACATAACGTAGGTACTTATTGTGGCAACTGTATAACTGAATGATGTATTCGAAGCTTTGTTCTTGATTTTTGCATCATAGCTCCATCTTGGTGTGATTTACTACATTTTATCTGTTAAAAGTATAAGAAAACTACAGATCTCTGCACATGGATTTAGCACGTTTTGGTCGAAACAAAAATGTTGCTTTGGATTTATAAACTTTTGCTCGATTCACTGAGTTTCACGTTAACTTTTCGCTAGGGTTTAGCAAGTTTAGCTCAATTCTGAGTTTATCAGTGAATTTAACTCACCCAAATTAGTAAGAATACGTACTGTTTAGATTTTTCTCACAAAACGGATTTAACTCCTTTTGCTTGGTTGCTCCACAATTAAAATAATTTATTGTTAACTGCAGCTAAGGATTTCATGTAGCCTCCCCCGTGTAGTTGTGATGGCAACAGTCACATTTTTCTACAAATTTGCATAAATTCTCTCCAAATTTCTAGTCTACTACTGATAACAAGAACTCTTATGACTATATTGCGACTTCGTAAGTAAAATTTTTTTTGCATTAATTAAAAAAAATTATTATTAACTGTAACTACGGATTTGGATAACAAGTGTGATGTGTTGCATTACAGGCATAACAGTTGTGTTACTAGGCTATGTTTATTTTTGTTTGTCTAAATTACTACTTAAATAGAAACAATCTTCGTAAATTCTCGAAATACAACGAAATTTATAAAGCATAAAATAATCATATTAAGAATATAAGGAAATATTAAAAGAAATTAATAAATTTAAAGTAATCTTATATACTTCTTGCATTTGCTATAGCAATACAAATTTGTAGACAATAATTATGATACCAGCTCTCATTACGAAACCCGGTAAAGGTATTTACGTCATCATATATTAACAAAAATTAAGAAAAACCAGTATTACGATCAAACTCACTTATTTGTAATGTGGTTTTTCTCGGACTGACCCTTTAAATATCTATTACGAAATAGAAGTAAAAACGTAAAGTAACAAAAAGTACTTGTTTAATTGGAAAGCGATCGTGTGGAGTTTCTTTCTTATTGTTAGATGTGTATCCGATGTGTCAATTCCAGAAAAGCAGGAAGTGACAGATGATTAATTTTATTCCCACATTAAGACATTCTAGAAACTAACTTATCATGTTTCATTTCTCCTGCAAAGCAAGTAAGATATTATTACATTTTAGTTGAACTTTAATAAATTTGTATTAGTTCTAGTTTATATATAGCATCAATCATTTACTGATTTTCTATTTACATCACAAACTAAATAATTAAATAGAAATAGAAACAATAAATTTAAAAAAGACAAATATTTTTAAGTTGTGTATTGAGTAGTATTTTAATAACCACCAACTTTGTTGCTGAAAGTTGTTTAATAAAACATAAATAATCATATATTCAATATTTTGTGTCTTTCATAATATTATTAGGGATGATGCCTACAGATACCGATATGATAACTGTTTTGAGAAATATCGATAAGTAAGAGACTCAATATGAGCAATTTATTCTAATTACTTAAAGTTTTTATATATTATTGTATATATTACTTTTGACACACAACTTAAAACTATGTTATAAATAATTTGTAACAAGAATAATTTTTTACGCATCATCTTATAAACTTAGAATATTAATCTAAGCTTTCGCAAACTGTTTTAAAGTCAAAAAAAATATTCCTTTCCAGAAAAAGGCAAAGCTACAAATCTCAACAATTACGGACCAATAGCACTTCTGTCTGTTATATCAAAAGTATAATTTATACCTCCATTCAACATTTTTAAACATGCATAAAGTAATCAGACTACATTGCAGTAACATCGATTCAGATGAGGAGAATCTACAATAAGACTTTAGTACATCTACTTATGAGATCTATTCAAAGATAAATCAAGATGGCACAAATTTAGGTACTTTATTCCACCTTACTATAAAGCATTTAATAGTAATATATTACATGGAATATAAGAGAAATTGAATATTATCTTAAATGGATAAGAGAAAGTAGTGGTACAAAAAAAGAAACTCGACATAAACAATTTTACAATAAATAGTCGTCTACAGTAAGGTTCGATACTGGAGACACTTGTACTATCACTAGTCATTTATACCGACCACGCTATGGATTGAGAAACCCATATAGCATTCATTGTTGGGCAAGTTGCATCCGCTTGCTACGGACTAAAACCCCTACGCATAATCGCTAATAATGAGATATGTAGGGCTTTCTATTTGGCAATTTTCTGAATGATACGATTTATGGTCTTACATTCTGGTATGCTACAACTTCTGGTGAAAGAATGTTTATACTGCAAAAACGTGAAATTTGTAACATTTTTAGATTGAATTCTAGAAAATCATGCAGAAACACATTTTATCTATGTCAACACTATACATATTGAATTGTATCGTATATTATATTAAAGAGCGACTGGGTGGTGCTTTTGAAATGTGGTTTATATTTTCGAAAAATTTGACATTTGTTATTGTGAAAATAGTAGCAGCTTTGAAACCGGCTATGAGTAATTTGTTTACAGTCCATACTGTAATCCAACATAAACGTTCACATGAAATTCTCATTTTTTCACAAAATCGCTTATTTTAGATTTTGTGAAAAAATGAGAATTTCATGGAAAAACTGTAAAATTTTATAAAACAGAACATATTTATTCGTCACTGACATCCACGTCATGTGCCATTTTCAAGAAGGGTTTGCCAAAATAAACGCATCGTCGGCACCAGAAGTTGTATTATCTTGTCCTTTTTTGTTTCTTTAATCCACGCGGATTTGGAATCAATTCAGGCCATATACCAATGTAGATTTTTTTTTGCAGAAAGTCAAGTTCGGCCAATTTGTGCTCAAAATCAATTTTATACTGTAATTTTAGTGAACCCTTTTCAAATTTATCTTGTACTACTGGATTTAGAAAGAAAAATTTCAGAGGATCATCTTTTTTGTGGTTCTTTTTCCAATGGCGGAAGGCAGTTACCTCCAACACTGTAACGTTCTTACGCGATTGATTCACGCCAGTTTTTTGATATGTTTAATCGTAGATGTCTCTTATTTTATTAATTTTTTTTCTATATTGCCATGAATTTCGTCTGCGGTCATGTGTGTATGTCCCTTAAACAAATATCTAAATGTGCTGCTTTTGGGCTTAATTTGATTGACGATAGTGACGCATGATGTAAAAAGAATCAAGTTCTTACTCTGTCCAGTGCAGATATCTGCCCATAGTCCATATTCTTCTACATCTCGTTCTCCTAATATAACTCTAACAACTATATTCGCCGCATCTCGCCCAGCAACGCTTCATACCACATTGAGCAATAATTTTAGATTTTTGCATCTTTTATCAAAGATACAAAAGTTTCATTACAAACTACACGCCCCTTTTGCACTTTGCATGTCAGGAATCAGTATCACATTCTTCAAATCAAAATAGATACGTGTTGTAGCAGTAATAGGAAAAGCAATAAAGCATTTTGTTCCAAAAATGGTTTTTCTTTTCTAATTTTTATAAAACTTAAGGGACGACTTTCGTATTTAATAACACCAATAGATTATAATTAAAATCTAAAAAAGATATATTTTTACAACTTTTGATTAACAGGGAAATGAATATTTCCAAGAAACCGTTTTAGATCATAATTTTAAATTGATAATTGACATAAACTGTTCCTGTTTAGAATTGAATTGAATAAAAACTGACCCGAATCCTTTTTAAATAATTCTACAAATAAATTTAAGTTTTCATATGTATAAACCTACGAGGAAAGAATAAAACAGGAGAGATTCTCCTTAAAAATAATATTTGTCCAAAGTGGTAACTCAATATGGCCGCCGCAATGTATAGGCGTGCATAAATATTTTGTATATGGTATATGTACACTTCGTATGTTCTCGATAATTATTCAAAATAGGTTCTTAGTCTAATAATAATTAAAGAAATATCATGAGTGCATTATTTTTTCAATCCGCCTGTTCTTTTTAATATATTAACATTTATTCGAACTGTATTAAAAAAGACATTAAAAAAAGACATGCCAAGGATATGTATGTTACGCCACTGAACACATACTCAAACGTGTCAGATATATGACAAGTTATTCAAAATACATACTTTGTAAATCATTATTGTCTATGTTGAAGGCCAATTTGAAATTAACTTTACCGATGAAGAGAAAAAGTGAGATTCTTCTTTTTCGTCGTTTTAGAACGGCCACAAGCCACACAAGTCACCATTACAAAAGCACTGAAATCAATTTAACCAATAACTGACCTGCCTTAAAGTGGTAACTCCCTTCTACATAATACCTATTAATCCACCACTTTATTATCTCTCCTGTTCTATTCTTTCCTCGTAGGTATAAACCGTCCTGTACATCTATAAATTTAAAAATATCCGATATATTTCAATATTGCCTTTACTAATATGCTTTTTGCATATTACATTCCATTAAAATTCAAGTGTTCTGTTGCTCCACTTTTATATGATGGTAACACTTTATATTTCATGTCTACATCGCAGCTAATTATGACTTGCCAGTGCTTTGCATGAGGTCGAATATTTTCACTAATGTCTGGCGCTATTATGGTACATACTTGTCTGTAGCGTTAACTTACTGAGACGATATCACTTAGAAGAAAGAGGGCAAGATTATTTACAAAATAAAACCACAATAGTGTTTCATGTAATGGCTGCCATAGCATTTTTTTTTATATCTAAGTGCAACGGAATAACTGTTAACTGTAGCAAAAAAATATCGATCAATCATAAATACGTATGTACATACCTACCCTACTGTATTTCATAGATGTAGTGACAGATTTAAAAGCGTTGCGGAGGTGCAAAAATGAAAAACTGGGAATTTACCTTCCTTCTTTCTCTCTATTATTATGAATGTGCGTTCTTTTATTAAACCGGTGTGTTAAATAATGGTCTCGGTCCGGTTCACGATTTGAACATCTGTCCTTTCTATTGTGATTTGACAAATAAAAGTATTTCTATTTTAATGTAAATGGATGTAGTCGATGTAGTTAGTGGAGCAGTGCTGGTTTTGTTCCGGCTTAACATCAAAAATTCACGCAAATTTCTACTTACAAAGTCAGTAACAATTAGTCTCTGTTTCAATTTAAAAAAAAAACATTTTATATTTAGCCTAATGCCATCCTACATTTATTTAAAAAAGAAAACTGGTATTTATTATGAAAGATTATAATTTTATTATTATGTGCAAGGATTATTTTATCAAAAAAACTCAAACTCAAGAGAAGAAAGAAGTTGTGGACATAAAATATTCTGCATAACTCTCCAAAAAATCCTTTTAAAGAAGTATGTAACTATTATTTCTTGTTTGCTATTCTGTTATCATACAGTAAATGAAACTTCGGGTACGTTTAATCTTCGCAGTATTTATAATAATAATAATAATTGTTCACCAATAACCACCATTTATAGGACTTGAAACTAAAAATTATTATTATATTTCAAAACAAATAAGCAATGGTAAGTACTACAAAATTAAATATAACACATATTTCTACAGAATTTATCATTGTTAATTGACATGTGAAGGACAGGAGACGCAAGGACAAAGACTGAAAATCGTGGTAAGCTAGTAAATTTACATAACTTACCTCATGACCCGGATAACTACCGATCAATTTGTATGACAAATATTTTAAAAATCCCCTTTGAATGCCTTCTACCGAAATCTAACGATGTATATAATGTGAATCCCCCACTATAGATATATATTTTAACGTGCTACGTACAAGGATGTAACATAATACTTTAATACTGTTCATGTAGGTAAAAGTACGTCCCAAAAAACACAGTAATGTAAAGGATGAACTACAGAATGTGGATAGGTGTTGAGGCGAAATTAAATTTATCATCGAAGAAAATTTTTAAATCCTTGATGACAGGTTTTTAGCAATAGAAGTAGAATTCTATGGGCCAGTTGTACGAAAGATTCTTGAACGTTAGATCACTTGATCGGACGATCACCGCTGAACCCAGTTCAAGAAAAAGCGAGTTGTATGAACGATATTTCACATCGGTTCAACAGAACTCTTGATGATGAGAATTGGTAGCACTGACATTACGTTTAAGCATGCGCATTTAAAAGATTTTTTGGCGCGGTTAAAGGTTTAGCTGCAATCTAATCTGAATGTAATTATAGTCGAATAGATAGAAAGAAAATGTGTCGTTATTAATTTTTAAGCAAAATTGCAAACGGTAAGTATATGTCTTCTTAAAAAGTAGGTTTTAGGGGTATATTTTTATTTATATCTAGCATAGTTTGGTGGTGGTTACATTTTTATCAGATTCTGATTAGCAATGGAAAAAAATTCTGTTGGTCATGCAATTTTAGAGGATTACTTGCTAATAACGCTTATTAAAAAATATAAAAATGAAGTGGATTGTAAGCGATCTGGTACAAACACTATCTGACTCAAAAAGCAATCGTGGGAAGAAATAGAAAGCGAATTTAATGCCTTAAGTGGAGAGAACTATAGGAATGCACAAACGCTGCGCAATAAGTTTGACATTATTAAAACAAGGACAAAGCAGAAATTAGGTGACATAAAAAGGAGGTATTGGAAATAGGTGGAGGGCCTGCATAAGAAATCGTATTAACAGAAGTAGAGAAAGACATGGAGATGATAATTGGTCCCCAATTTACTGGATTTCCTTCTGAATTTGATATAGATGTTACAATACGTATGTTAAATATCTATAATTTGCATACCATTTTGTTACAAGTACCTATTCTTTACAGAATTTGTCCTACCAGAAGTATCGAATGAAGTTACAGTAATAGATACATTAAACAATTGGGAGTATTGTACGTAGATCTGTATTGTTAAGGGGATATTAAAGTCGATTTGTATTTGGGAATTCACTATAATTGCTTTTAGAGGTGTTGGCCCGTAGGAGGAGCCAAATGCAAGCCATCTCATTCTCACATATTTGAAATGAATGTGTTGTTTTCCGTCACCCGAATACAGAGAAACAACTGAACTATTCAAATCAACGGCAGCAGAATATCGTGACAAATACGATGGTCGATTATACTAGCAAAAAAAATCTGTTCATACAAGCAGATTTGTATTTTTCCTGAGTTTATTTGATTTTAGCGTTTTTTGCATGAAGGAAGGTTATTTCGCTATAGTTATTTCTTTTAGAAAAGCAAATATTTGGCAAATACTATATTACTATATATAAACAAAAATTAAAGTATTCCATTCAAACAAGTGCAATAAATGTATTCAAAGACATCTCTACGAAATGTACGAAGAATGTATATGAAACTGACAATTTTTTTTTGCTGTAATAAAATATTTGTATGTGCATATGTGAACGAGACACTTTCCACAATTACGCAATCAACTCAATAAAAGTTTTTCTTTCCGTGATAAGTATAGTTATATCGCGATCCTTGCTGGCTTTTCGCACATACAGTAAATACTAGTTAGGGCTGTTCCCTGTTCTTATTATTTGGAGAATTAATTTTTTGACACTTTTTGGTGTTGAGTGCCGAAGTAGAGTATGACGTAAAGGTATTCACAATGGCAAGAGGCAACAAAAACTTAAAGAAATATCCAAGATTATCCTCAAAGCGGAAAAATAGAAGCAGGCAAGTGTTAAAAAGACTCTATAAGAGCAATGAGAGTGATCCATCATCAACCGTTCAAGTTTGCCAAACGTAAATTCAATACCTTTCTCAATCATTTATATTATATTTATTTTTTTTTCTTTCAAGTTCGGTTAGTCATGAGGATGTTGATAAAGATTACATGGATGTATTACATGCGATTGAACGTGAACCTGACGTTGACTTATCAAATGAAAATATTTCAAAGTAGGCAGTTCCAGCAACTATTTAAATTATTATTTGTATTATAAAGCAAGTTATATACAGGATGTTTCCAAATAAGTTTGGAAAGTTTTTAGAGGGTGATTCCTTGTCAAAAATTAAAGGGGGTCTTCCATGTAAACAAAAGCTCTTAGGCTTGTCTTTGAAAACATCCTGTAAACATAAGCACATACAGAGCTGTTCGTTATAAATTAATTGCGTTTTGAGTTTATTTTAGAATTGAAATAATAAAAGAGAGTGCACATTCTGAATACTCTGTTTCTGGTAGAAGAATGATTGATGTTGAACAATTCTTTAAATCAATTGTGGAGTTCAAACATAATCCATTGTTTTCCTGCAGTACTGAGAATTTGAAAATAATAAATGAAAAGAAACTTGGTCTCAATAGTATTTTTTATTTACAATGTGCAATGTGCAAGGAAACATCATCCGTAAGCACAGATAGTGCATCAAAAAATTCGCTTGATATAAACAAAGCAGCAGTCTTGGGAATGATATCCTCAGGAGATGGTTTTTCGCAGCTGGAGGAAATTCTTGCATTTTGTAACATTCCTTGTATGAGTTTTCCAAAGTTTGCTGCAACTCAGGATGAAATTTCTCCTCTCATTAGTGGAAGTGCATTTGATTTAATGGAGGCAGCAGGAAAGGAAGAGGCTCAACTCGCAAAAGAAGTAGGAGACGTGGATCAAGACGGCATCACAATTATCGCTGTAATAGCAGATGGAGCCTGGTCAGTGCGTCATCAGGTGTTGTTAGTACTTTCCTCAATTTTGTTTGACATGTATTTCCATGAAGACATTGAGAACATAATATTTCATTTTTAGGGAGTTATTATTGGGCAAAAATCCAAAAAAATATTATATCTTGGTATCAAGAACAAATATTGTTGTATGTGTTCCCGTGCAGAAAAAAAACAAGAAGATGTCAAACCTCATACCTGTTTCAAAAATTGGTGCAAACCGTCCACTGCAATGGAAGCAGAAATAATTGTAGAGGGTTTCAAAAGCAGCATTGAAATGCACGGGCTGAAATATAAATATCTTATAGGAGACGGGGATAGCAGCGTAACAAGAAAATTAGCTGAGGCAATGTGCTGTTAAACACTGGATTAAAGAAGATATTTCACATGAGCAAAAAGTGAGGGAACTGCGTTCTGATATTCTCAATTCATCCAAACATATATTTGGAGAGCATTCGAATTGTAAACAATATTTTTGTCAAGGTAAGTATTCTGGAAGTGGATTTTTCATAGTGTATCATTTAATATATATATTATGTAGGTAAGGATGAACGCAACATATATTTGGAGAGCATTCGAATTATAAACAATATTTTTGTCAAGGTAAGTATTCTGGAAGTGGATTTTTCATAGTGTATCATTTAATATATATATATTATGTAGGTAAGGATGAACGCAAGTGGGTGAATGAAATGACGGAAAGTGGTCTTTTGCAAGATGTCGAAATTCTGTTGTACCGCTTAGTGCATACTGCTGATAGTCTTCTCCTAAACATGGATAATAATGCTGCAGAGTGCTACAATTCAGTTGTCGCAAAATTTGTGAGTGGGAAAAGATTGAATTTATCCAGCAGAGGTGCATACCAAACTCGATGCGAAGCAGCAAGTGTGAGTTTTTCAGCAGGATCACATAATTATCCTGGCATAATATATAAGGCAATATCGAAGAAAAGCCCTGGACAATTTACCAAAAAATTAATGCGCAAAAGAGAAAAGCAACACCTCTACCATAAATCCCCAAAGACCTTATTCCCTGAAAAATATCGCAAGAAGTTGAAAGCTAAGGCACCCGCAGACAAAGATTACGGGCCTGTCGCGGCTCTTCTTTCTGCTGAACTGCCTGAGAATTATGAAATCCTGAAAAAAAAATGTTTGGAAAATCTACAAAAAACGCCTTCTCAAATTCGTGACTTAGAGAAAAAAAACTGATGGGCAAAGTAGCAATAACGACTGGAGAACCGAACGTCACAATAGACTGACTGCTTCCAGTTTTGGCAGAATATGCAGAATGAGGTCAACCACGTCTTGTAATGCAACTGTTAAAGAATTGGTGTATAGTACTTTCACAGGAAACGAGGCTACCGAGTGGGGTATTAGCCACGAGCCAATTGCTAGAAAGGAATTTGAAAAACATTTTGGACTTGAAGTGTCCTCATGTGGACTTTTCGTAGATTCCGTGCTTGGTTTTCTTGGTGCCTCGCCACACGGACTAATCGGTACCGATGCGATCATAGAAATTAAGTGTCCAAAGTTCATTTGTAATTTGTCACCTCGTGATGCCGCCGACCAGAAGAAAATCAAATTTGCAATAATTGATGATGATGGAATCTTTCATTTGAAGAAAACAGCCCATTTTTACTACCAGGTCCAAGGACAACTACACATTTCTCAAAGGAATGTGTGCTATTTTGTCTTGTGGAGTCCACTGGGAATGGAAGTAGAGCATGTTTGAAAACACACTATTAGGAATAAAAATATGTTAACTGCTTATTCGACCTGTTTAGATTTACAGAGATGACAACTTCTGGACGAATCATATGGAGTTACAACTACGAGATTTCTATGAAAATTGCGTTCTACCAGAACTCATAGATCCACAACATCCACAAAATCTACCCTTCCGAGATTTGAGACAGAAGAACAAATTTGTAGAATCCGAAAAAGTGTAGAAAAATTAAAAAAATAATCTATATCATCGTTTTGTGTGTGTTTAATATTCTTATTTCATTTGTTCCATTTTTAGTACACATTTTGCGTGTTTCTCTTTTGTTATTTCATAACACAATCCAAAAAAAATTAATTTTCGATTGTGAAAGTAGTTACGGAGTTTAGTCAATAATTTCAGCGAAAAGTAACGTGAATGCGATCCATTCTTGCGAAAATCATGAGAAATTTCCGAGGATGTGTGTCGGATTGATTTATATGTTCGACCTAGGAATGAGGTATTTAATTGTGATTATGCGAAAATCATAATTAAGTATAATAAAACTTAGACTGGAATTATTTTGTTTTTTGAAAATTTTTATTATATATTTTGGTTATAATTATACATGCTAAAAGGCATACATGTGGATAGATTCATAATTTTTGAGTGTTATTTAATTGTCTTAGGCATATCTGTTTTTCAATATTTTCTATTTTGAAATATTATACATCATACATTTTTGGTAATATTATTTATTTGTTAATATTTTGTAAATGTTTAAATAAAAGTTCAAATAAAGGTTTTAATTTATATTATAAAACTATATGTTAAATAAAGTTATTATATTTGTTCATTGAAAAATTTGTGTTTTGCTTTATAAATTGCCATACCACTTTGAAGTGTTAAAGCTACCTACACCCTGAGATATACCTAGAGTAAATGCCGGGAAGAGATTTTGTTAAAGATAAGAGGAGCAAATAAGAGCATAAACCACTGCTAAGTTGCTAACCCACCGTTTTTTAGCAATATAACTGTGATTGTTTATTTCCAAGAGTTAAAATCATTTTCTAAATATTATTCAAATTACTAAGGTCACAGCAATATGTGCGTTTCAAATTATACAATAGTTGGTCTTAATTAAGTTTTAAATAGTTTTATCTTCTTAAAAAATTAAACCTGTAAGTGTGTTACACAAAAGAATTTTGTTATAGGAAAATTATTCAGAATCCTATTCTAAGTACTTCTATTCTCTTAATAAATTACTATAGAATGCATACTTTACGAGATATTTGCAAAAAAGTGCTACTCGATAAAGGTAAAAGTGATACTTCCGGTCAGTGGCGGCTCTTTAATGAAAGCAAGTGAGCAATTGCACCCCCTGGAATTTTGAAACAAAACAAACCAAGCGGCGACTAACTGTGAAAGTATTTATTTATTACGTATTCATAGTTATTGAACAGGAACGTGGCGTGTGCGGCACGCGTAACAACCTACATGCACCGATCGTCGTCACAGATATAATGACGACTAACAGCGCACGAGCAACTATTCGAATGTTTACCCCTTCCACCGAGAGAAACATACCCATGAGCAAAGCCCAACCGTTGCTCCGTTAAGCCATTAACATTACATTGAAGGTGGGGAGAACTGTATTTTGTTCTACTTCCATATCGTATAATACATAGCGTGTGAGCAAGATCCCCAGTCTGCTCACCGCTGTTTTAAGATAAATTTCGTCTGTGCGTTACAGAATAACACGTTTTCGCGGTTAACGTATGATGAAAAAATCGTAATAAAAAATCTTAAACGCCCGATGCCTCAATTATGTTTAGAAAATAAACAATCTGTTAAAGGTAAAGACGTTATAAGAAAATTCAAAATGAATATTTATCAGAAAAATGACTGGATTTGTGGGTGTGAAATTAAAAATACTTTGTTTTACTTTCCGTGTCTTTTGTTTGGTGGTGAACCGTCTTGGTCAAAGAACGGAATAAAAGACTTAATTCATCGTAGTGCTAAAATTACGAAACATGAAAATTCCGAAGGGCATTTGAAAAATATATTTAGTCTTAGAATGTTAGGAAAAAATAACATTCAGAATGTTTTAGATTCATCATATAGAAAAGCAGTTCAATAACACAATGAACAGGTAACAAAAAATAGGCATGTGTTAAATTTAATAATAAATTGCATTAGATTTTGTGGCGCGTTTGAACTGGCACTTCGGGGTCATGATGAACGGCAAACGTGGAATACCAAGGGCATTTTTCGGGAATTGATAAATTTTACGGCAGAATTGGATAAATTGCTCAGAGATCACATCGAAGCAGCACCGGTTTTTAAGGGATTATCAAAAACGATACAGAATGAGCTGCTTGATGCAATGTTGAACGTGTATCATGGACAAGTTTCCAGTGAAATTAAAGCAACCGACTTCATATATGTGATAGCTGATGAAACCACAGATGTGTCCAATCAGTTTCACTTGGTGGTTGTTTTAAGATATATTGTGAACGCGAGACCGGTCGAAAGATTTTGGAAATTTCTTCTGCCTAGTGGACATGATGCTAATTCTTTATCTGCTTCCATCCTTAACGAAATTAGTTTGCTTGTTGATGACCCAGAAAAACTGATTGCACAGAGCTATGATGGGGCAACAGTCATGAGTGGTGCTATTAACGGCGTGCAAAAACATGTCCAAGACCAGTATCCAAGGGCCAATTTTGTACATTGTTACGCACATCAGACAAATCTTATTATGTCACATGCTACATCGAGCAGTAGTAATTGCAGATTTTTTTGCCAATCTGACGGGATTATGTACTTTTTTCTCCACTTCACCACAACGAGCTGCAAGATTGGAAGAATTCCTTCAGAGAAAAAGCTTACCTCGTTCTTCAAAAATAAGATGGAACTTCAATTCTAGGACAGTGAATACAATATATGAGCACCGAGAAGAAATAATTCAAGCTCTAGAACAAATCGAGGGAGAAGCTAGTTTACAAACTACCATTCATCAAGCTGGTGCCAATTTGCGAATTTTAGAGGAAAATTTTATCTATTGGTTAACTTCCTTTCATAAAATTATGCCACATGTGGACATATTGTTTAATCAATTACAAAATGTCAATACAGATGCATTAAAAATCAAGAATAATTTAGATAATTTTGAACACACACAGATAATCAGTTGGTTAAACAAAATGACTCAGAACTGACTTCTCGACCATCAACGCGACGAAGAGTAACTGATGGTAGCCAAAGACGGAGGGAAACTATTGAAGTGTGCGATATTATTTTGCTTGAAATAAAAACTAGATTTCGGTATACAGGGCACTTAATATTAGCAAACTTAATTTCTTTTAAACAGTTCTCCTCTTTTCAAAAAAAATTTCCGCAAGATTGCCTTAAAGAAGCGTGCTGTAGGTCTGCTAGGCCTTCTGCTGGATGGATTAAGCGACACCTTTAATGAAGTTGTTAAGCTTTTAAAAATTGTCATTACAATCCCAATGACAACGTCTGAAGCGGAACGCCAGTTTTCACGGCTGAAGAGAATAAAAACTTTCCTGAGAAATACAATGAAAGAAGACAGATTAAATGCCCTTACTATGTTATCTTGTGAAAAAGAATTTATAAATGATTTCCCAAATTTTATTGAAAAACTTAGGTGTGGCCACCACACGACTTTCTTATACGTATGAGCGTTTCAAATTATAGGATTTTAAGAATTTTGTATACAAAAATTATTCACAATCCTATTCTAAGTACTTCTATTCTCTTAATAAATCTCGATAGAATGCATACTTTGCAAGATATTATAAAAAAAGTGCTACTCGCTAAGAATAAAATTGCGACTTCCAGTCCGAATTTTGAAATTTCATATATACAAAAAATATTGCAAATCCAATTATAAATACTTTTGTATTCTTGATAAATACATATAGAATGCATAACTTACGACATATTTGCAAAAAATCGCTATTCGATAAGGGTAAAAGTGGTACTTCCGGTCTGTATTTCGAAATTTTTTTTATACAAAAGATATTGAAAATTATGTTTTAAATACTTTTATACTCGTCACGTACTTGTCTAAAAAGCATGACTGATTTTCGATAAGAGTAAAAGACCTACTTCCGGTAGGAATTTCGAAAAACTTTTTAAATAAAATTATTCTCAATTTTAATTTTAAGTACATATGAATTCTTTATAAATTTGTTTAAACTTAGTAGTTGACGAAATATTGGCAAAATTCGATTTTTTCACTGAAGTAAACTACTACTTCCGGTCTGCCAATTTTGCTTAAAATCTAATCATTTCTCAAGAGGGAGATTATACTACTAAATACAAAATTTGGAATACGCGCCCCAAATTAAAAAAAAGACGAATACTGATGCGGAGCTTCATTCATCGGGCACTAATATTGTCAACTGGGAAATTTCTGCGGCATAAATATCCAGTTCGTAGAAAAGCCAGGCGATATAACGCATTGAAAAATAAATATATGTATATGACAATTATTTTATCATTAAATCACATATATAAAATGTCTATTACACAACTCAAACAAATATTTTGAAAATTTTAAAAAATTTTCAAAGTCCATAAATTATTTTAACAGATGCGAAAAATATAATACGCAGCAACATGTTCCGATGCAACTGCAACGCTATTTCTGCATGCAAACTAGAGAACTAAACAAAATCAGAATAAGTCAATCACCAAAAGTCAATTTAATTGTGTCCTTTTACGCGCCACGAAATTATAAAGAAAATTCAAAAAATTTTCTAAGTTCATTAATTTACTATAGCGGATGCTAAATAGGCAATACAAGCATAATACATGCAGCAACATGTTCCAATGCTACTGCAACGCTATTTCTGCATACAAAAGAACTAACCAAAATCGCAATAAGTCAATCACCAAAATAAAAATAAATTGTATCTATACCTACTTCTGTATTGTCATTAAAATCATATACAATACAATGCATTCATACATTTATTCATATACGAAAAATTTTTTTCGTATATGTATACTTGCATGGTAAAATCATATAGCTTCGAAACTGGTAATAATATGAATGCGTAAAATTGGAGTGAGAAAAAGTGAAATAAAATACTCCAGACAACCGCAAAAAGTTCGGACAGTCCTATTAGGCGGGGCCAAGAAGTTGGGTGCATATCCGTAGCAGCTGAAGGCGCTGCTAAAATACAAATAATTCAGTATTGCAGCATTCCGGAATTTCTTAATTTAATTACTCAAATTAAACTTTTTTCCGCAATTCAAAAAGCTATATCTCACAAGAAAACATTGGTCTACACGGGAATTACATCCGTTTTGATCAATTTCATTTAATTCTTTCAGATTTTGACGGAGAAACACACGTACATTTTACTCTAATTTGGAATAAAAAAAATAGGTGGTTGTGACAAAAAATTACATAATCTGACAACCTTTCCGTGTACCCATATCTATATTGGAGTTGTACAGAAAATTTCACATTTCTATTTTGAACAATAGTAAAAAAAACTGATAAATTCGATATCTTGCTTTCTCGACCGCTTTAATATCCCCTTAATGAGATACATATATGTAAAAGTGTATCTACTCGGCAAGAATTTGTAGATGAAATGGATATGAATTCTAGTGAGAATGGTGAGATACATAAACTAGCTGTAAATGTAATGGACTTTGAATTAATTTTTTTTCAGATGTAGTACGTACTCAATCAGTATCAACTAGGTACTCTTATAAATCAATTTTTTTTTGTAATTAATAATTATGTAGCATTGTACTTATTATTTTTAGATTCTAAGTACCATATTTTCTATTTTATTTTCAATTTAAAAAATGTATATAGTGATTATTATTATATTAAGATAAATAGCTGTAGTTGAATATAGAAAATAATTAAAATACAACCTTTGGAATCTATCGCCTTATTGGTCAGTGGATCAAATAAATTACGTATTGCAGTAACAACTTGATTTATAGATATTTAATAAATTTTCAAAGTAATCATTTATTAGTACATTCCTTATAACACTATTGACATTCTAGTAATTCTACACCGTCTTTATCATCTGTTATTTCTTCGTAGGGATCCATCACACAATATGATTAAATAAAACATCACGAAGGTATAAATATTTATAATAGTCTTATGGACGGATGGTAACTGTCAATCTAACACACGTATAAGGTTATGTTTATCAGATCACGACGTTGATCTGCGCTTGAACGGTCTTCATCGGTCGTTCTGTTGAACGATATCTAGATCGCTCGTTCAAGACTGATCGAGTGTTGTACAACGCAATTCTTTGCCTTGAACCGGGTTCACCGTTGATCTTGTATTGAACTGCTTTCGTACAACTGGCCCTATGTGTATTGATATACAAAAGCGCACCTATTCACATTTACAGAAATTAAATTTATGTTACAATATTCCTTGATTATGTTCACACAATTATTAATAATACTGTAAATTTTTGATCATCCGAGAAACCTAAAATAGACAGTTCAGTTTCCCTATTAAATCTTTAACATATATGTTATATTAAAGAGTAAAGACTTGATCGTTGAGGAACTCCAGAATATTTGAAAAGTATAGTATATAAGTGAAAAGTATATTGGTAAATAACCATAATAAAAATCATAACCAGGTTTACGCTATAAATACGACACCATCAGATAAACAAAGGTTGGAGAAAATCCCAATTAATCTAGTTCGACGAGAAGTAAATGATCGAGGGGTTATAAGTTTTAGTATGTATATGAATTTACTTCCTGATCTATGGCTATCGAAAGCTATTCCGTAATTTCTACTTAATTTGTAATTTTATATCTTCCAGAAACATATATCTGTTGAAGTACGTATGAAAAAGATTTTTTTGTTATTACATATTGTAATATATAATATTGACGCAAATCAACACTCTGTATAGTACTAGAAGTATTGCCGCGGTAACCTGATTCCGGACTTACCTAGCATCCTGCCTGCCGTTCGATGATTTCACTGAAAGTTGATCGAGCGGAGGAATGTGCAATTCAGCGAGGTAAGGATGGACTCGGCGTTACCGAGGTAATAAAAGAAGCATATTCCGAACAGGATGAATAATTCATAAGTGATCTTCTGATAGGAGGATCACTTGTGATCCTTTGTAGTAATTCTTATTGTTGTCATCTAGTGGTTATTAGTATTTAATAAATAAGTGTGTTATATGTTACCAGTAGTGTTTTATTGAAATAGTGCAATCTCCTCGCCTCCTTAAGAGAAGCCACGCCAGCCGAGAATTTATAATTATAAGCGAGTGCGCCCCTGAGCAACCCCTCGTCACTAGTTTAAACCTGGATATTAACGTTAAAGCCCACCGTGACACTGTGGTGAAGGCGCCTTAATATCGTCACCGTGACAATATGTACTTTACCAAACTAAGTCTAAAAAATTATAGGTCAATAATATTTAACTTTGAGATTTCACCTCTCAAGAAAAGAGGAAAAACAAGTCTGTTGAGTTACTACAAGTAAGGAAACATTTTTATAATTAAATTAAGTAAGACGATGAGTGGATAAAAAAACATAATATTCAAAAAAAGACTAGGAACACTATTGTTACCAGTAAAGTCAGATTTTAAGCTAGAAGCACTATATGTCACGCCTGTCTCACTAACAACAGAGAACAACGGCCATAGAGAAGCGACAGCACTGACGGATCCTTTGATGTTTCGTGACCCACTTTTGCCTCGTTGTATTTCAGTGATAGGCAACCACTAAATACGCTCAGGAAACGTATTTATAGTTACACAGAAACAATGTTGCTTCTATAATACGTCGGCAAATATTAAAATACAGAAACAAATTGTAATAATTTTACACTCTTAATTAGTTAGAATTTTAAATGTTTTATGTTTATACACTTATAATTTATCTTTTTATACTTCTTAATATATACGAGTCGTATATAATTGATCGTTTTTTAAACTCAAAAAAAAAGTGGTTGTGTCAAAGCATTTAACATCATAAAAAATTAAAAGAGGCGTGTTTGTTGATGAAAGATAATAGGTGATCATGTGATATTCGTCTGTAGATTATCTGAAATTCTTAATAGTGTTAATTACACTCTATTTAATACCAAACAATATCATCATATAAATTTGCGATACAAGTAAAAACACATGACCGAAAGAGTTTTTTGCTGTAAAAATTATATTTTATAAAAAAGCGATTCATATATTATAATCTTATCTAGGTAAAAGCTATTTATATACATATACATTATAAATAGGATTATATTAGAGAAATAATGTTTAGTTTCCTCTCAGCTTTTTATAGTTTTGACTCCGTGTTTATGTATTTGAGAGAATACAATATCTTCATTCTTAGGAACTGCTCGTCTGATAGATAGTCAGGCAGACCACCACGATCACCGGCCTACCGAAGAAACAGCGTTATACTTTTAACGTGTTTGTCGTTTCTCTATAGTCGTTATTCTCTGCTAACACATGAATACCAAGCGAGGGATGATTACTCAGGAAATTTGAGCAAACACTTATCAAATGGTACTTGTTCTTACCTGAAACAAAAAATATTTTCATTTAGTTTTATTTACATGCCAGTATCAATGTAATAATTATTTAAAATATAAAATATCTTAATTATTATTTCCATGATTTGCTCCAGCAGTTAGTAAAAATTCGTCTTCATTATCGATAAGAAAATTTGCACTATATGCTATGCAGTGAAGTTGTGACAAGGATAGCCTTGAAATATCGACTCTATCATAAATACTTAATATTTTGGGAGTCATTAAATAAATTTTGAATTAGACAGGATTATAAAAATCATTTTTATAGATTTGAATATTGAATTTGTCTTAAATATATAAATAAAAATGTTATAGGTACATAATGTAAAATAACGACCAAATTTAGACATTAATCATAGAAGTTACAAAAACAGAATTTGAAAGTCACATCCATCGAATCATTGGATGGCTAATAAGGAAATGATGTAAAGTATTTTATCGAAAAGAAGCAGACACTTAACACATTGCAAACACATTTTAAGTTTAGTTACTTTTAATACTGTAAAATTTGGGACAAAATAAATATCGTAATTGTAATTGTAAAATAATTATAAACATGTTGCCCATTATTTATGTATTGCCCTTTTGAATTTGAATAAACATATAGAATTCAAAGGAACGTATTTATATAAAACATACTTAACACTATCATATTTGAATTACACAATTATATCTTTGACATATAGTATTATTTGTGTCAGAATGTTATATGTACGTTCGTTATTACAGCCTATCACATATACCTACTATGTATGTATACACCAAATTCGGTCCTTCTGTCAGTCATTTGTTTATTCTATTTGTAAATCATGAACTTGTTATTTTACACAAATTTTACCGTGTTTGTGTTTCAATTAACCTCGTTAAACTTCCTCCCTAATTCCTTTTTCACGTATCTTTTTAGATTTATGTTTTTAACATTTCCATTTTATTTTATTTTTGAGATAATTTCAAATACTGCTTGCATATTTTTTTTATTTATTTATTTTATTGTTACTAGTCACATATGACTAACCTACAATTTTATTTTGAGTTCTTAAAACTAATCACTTATCTGCTAAGAAATCCCCAGTGGTTTCCCTCAGGTTCTCAAATAAAACACTGATGTTCTCGTGTTATGCACTGCACTAACACAATGCTCTGCTTTGTCACTGTCACTACGTCACACGCTGTACACTACACTTGCATATGTCATAAAATATTATCTTTGATCATTTTCTTTATAATCCAACAAATTTATTAATTCTTGCTATTTCAAATTTACTGTCATCATTAATAATAATACTTTTTTCAACGATATAGTATTTTAACCTCAACAAACCCACTATTACCCAATTAATTTTAATGCGTATTAATAGAAATATTAAACTGGCCTGATGAAACTTTTATTTTAAAAAATCGAAAGATTTGAGAAATTCAAGAGAGTTTGCTGTGTTTTGTCTACTAGTTCTAATAATTATTTCATTTCTATTAACAAATACTAATTACTTTAATGTTTCTACTTACACACTGATATGGTTTTCAGTGATATCTTTATTTATTAAAATTTATTTCGTCGAATCAATAATCTATCATGAGGATTCCACACTTACCGAGTTTTATGTTAACGAGTTAAAAACCTAACTACAGCCAAAATATGAAATTATACATATTCGGAACTTTAAGAAATGTAATAAATTTAGTTCATTTCAGATAAAAATTCTCTCTATGAAGTAATGAATTAACAATGCTGTCGGCAAAGTTCCTTAGTTGAAATTTCATTCATCCTGTTAAATAATGTGCATGTAGCGCTCCAATGAAATAAACAACACCTAAACTTACAAATAAATAAATAAAATGAAATAGTGCGGAAGTAAAAGCACGCAGTTTTTAAATGAAATATAGCAAATTTAAATTCTGTCTATACCAGTGTGTAGGGTGCATAATCGTTAAAATCAATACTCTCCTCCCTTGCATGTAACTGTTATAGACAGAAAACTGCAGTTCTTCCCTCTTACGAGGACATGAAGTAATAAAAGTATGAGTGAACGTATTTTAAAAATTGCTGTGGTCTAGACAAACTCCTCTTGCGTGTTGAAGTCTGTCAAAGCAATTTGGATTATAGTCATATTAATATAAAAATTGCATTACTAACGACACCATATGTCCAGCTTATGACATCGATATGTGTACATATGTATGTGCATATACAGGGTACTACAAAACCTGTTTCACACGTGAAAACTCGCTTCGACTAAAGCAACCACTAGTAATCACCTTGTATAACAGGTTTGTCACTACTATTCTCCAGTGGACCTCCTGACCTAGTTGCCGCGAACAAACCACGCATACGTCACGTTTGACAAATAGCCACTGCATAGTAAGACAATGTCATAAAAAATTTGAGCTTCTCATTGTTTTCATTTTTCTGAAATGATTATTTCAAGTAATTCACCAACACCTACTTGTATCAAATGTATAATATTACTAGAAACACTTGAATTCTCTACAACTAGTATTCTTAACAGAGTTGTAGAAGCCTTTAATTGTTCTCGATGTCCAACCCCCTCATGAACCCACTTCTTCTTGTTGCAGTTGAAACAAATTTTCGCCCGTGTATAAAAATATCGAAATAATATTAGAGACTATGGTTAATTTTTGCCTTAACAAATTCTATATTTTTATACAAATACATTCTACAAATGTATGTGTGATTTTCAGTATATGTAAATTGTAATTAGCTATTTTAAAATAATATCGTCATAGGGGCCTACATGACATTAAGCATAGTTTGGTCTCGTGACGTATGTATTCAAAGTGTGCATTAGCAAAATTTGGTCGCGTGATCAAGACATGTTTGTTGTCAAAAACACGATTTTATGTTATTGTCATTCGGCGACTATGTAAGCCGAGTAATTTTTTTAATGTAAGATAAACTGTACTCGTACCTGGAAGCAGTGGCGGCCCGTGATTTTTTTGGACGGGAGGGCACCGGGGGTCTGAGTGTTTAATATCAAAAATTAAGTACAGACAAAAAACAAACTCAATATGCTATTTAATTAACTTGTTTGAAAATAAAATCCATGCGCAGTTCCTTACGATCAGCAAAATGATTAACAACTCATTCATTGAAGTTTGGTGTTGATGTCAGTAATTGTTTTTCAATGGAACACATTGCTAAGGCACATAGTCTGCTTTCCTGCATGGTATTTCTAGAAAATGTTTTTATTCTCTTCAAAGTCAAAAAACAACGTTCACTTGATTTTTTCTATTTTGCACGCCCCCAGAGATTCGCAAAATAGCAGAAGACAATTTACAAAATCTTTCGCCAACATAGTCTCGACATATTATCAAAAACAAACTTTTATAACAGTTGTACTATTCAACCTTGGAAGTAAATTACAATAGTAGCATCAGAAAACGTATCATTCAACTCTGCTTAACAATTTATATTGTTAATTAGTAAATAAAATGTTAGCATGTGTGCTTTTTATTCTTTGTACAATTTTTATTGCACATGTTTATTACATTAAAGGCTTACATTTTGGCATTTAAATATAATTTGGTTCCATTTTCTTTTTGTTACCAACGTCAAAACAACAAAATTAGCGTGCGATAAAGAAATACTTTTGAAACCAAAACGGATGTCGTAAAGTGAACTTTATAGCACCGAAATAGAAAAAAGAATTTTGCACATTACACCCACACAACCAGTCTGATAAACTGTAAGAGCTTCTGTTGAATTTCCTCGTCACGGTTTTATTAGTTTTCTAATTGTGATCTTCTAGTTTAATCAATAAATCTGGTCTAGGGAGACCTAGATTTTTTAATTCTGCCTTAATGTTACTAACGCAATTCATAGTTGCATTTGCACCGATAGAAATTACAACATACACTCACCGCTGTATATTACATACTGGACCGCCAGTCGGACCCGGCACCATAGAGTAGTGCCCCGCCGCCTACATATATACGCGCGCTACCCGCGCCAGTTTCATCGCTCGATTTCTAATGCAGACGAGGCAGTCGCGCGAGATGCCCCGGAGCCTACGTCAGACTGCGATTATTAAACGCGCTGAAAAGACGGACTGTTACTTCCAAAAACATGTTATTTGTTATCAAACAAATCAGAAAAATTACATACAAATTAGGTATTTATAATTAATTTATCTGTTAAAAGAAATTTGTTACGGGGCAATTTGTCACGGGGGGGGGCAGTGTCCCGTTTGCCTCCCTGCAGCAGCCGCCACTGCCTGGTAGTGCATTCACTCACCAAGACATAATTAGCTCCACAATTCCTAATTGCTATTTTGGCTGTGCATTTACGAATGAAATAGTAATTAATCCTGAAACTGCCAACGTCGCTTTGATTGTGCATTCATGAATCAAGCAGTATTTAATCCCGAATCTGCCGACGTTACTTTGATTGTGCAATTACACAATCACGGAATAATTTATTTCCCGTAACCAACTTATTAATAATCCAATTTATACGACACACATTTTAATGTAATTCACATATGCGCGTGTTTCTATATCAAGCCCATGGTAAATACCGAGGAAATATCTTGATAGGCACCCGATCAAAAATCATCGCTTGTCTGTATGAGATAAGTCGTGACTTCCATAAATCACGCATAACAAAACAATATAAACTGATCAAACAAATTTATGAGATATAGGTCATGTGATTATTTCCGTAAAGCTATATTTCATGGGTAAATATATTTCTTAGATACAATAAAGATGTTGATGTGTTTATATAAATATATTTCTGTGTAAATGGACTAAATGTTATCTAACTTTATTGATTTTATTCTACTAGAAGAAGCAATCCCGGATATTAAGTAAAAGCTAATGATTTACCGAAACGTTTCTACGACAGATCGTTCAGATATGCAGTAGGCACCTTCCCTTTTCTCTCTTCCTGTTCATATTTACGCTAAGCACTGATTGAATTAGCAGCAATTAGTCAAGGTGTTAGCATACTAAGCGTCCGAAAAATGCGTACCTACCCCTCCTACCTAAGAAGTACATGTAAAGCTGCATATATTTAAGGTACGTGGTCATCCAGATAAAGAAGTTCATTTCACAAAAGTGACGCACCGTCAGAAGAGGAGCCCTGACGTGAGGTGCAGCAGGCAAAAGGACGTTATAATCATAAAGGATTTATTCTGCCAATTCTAACGACACCCAACAAATCAACTGCTAGGACATAACAGTGCGAGTATGATATTTACAGTATATATTATAAAAAAATAGTATGTGCGCGTAAATTTAATAAAAAAGAACTTTGGATATGCTTTCAGTAATATGATTATATGTAGTTGGTTTAGGTGGAACGAATAATTACAAATTTCGAAGAGTATCAGCACTATCCAAAAAGTGGTTGTAAGCAGCTGCGCCATAATAAAATAAGGACAGTATGAAGGTATGTAAAAACATAAACATATGTAACTTTGAATATTTTCATCTACATAAAATGAATACACCCATCATATTCCTAAAACTACACAAGTTTGAAGATATAAGGGTCTTGAATATTTGTCTCACATATGATACCACCATTCCACGTCTTTGAAACACCATTACAAGCGTCTTTAATGATTCAATTAATATCAGAAAAGCTTTTTATCTCCATAATAAACCTCGAACAATGTAGACGGATTGTTTCAATGTTTGCAAGACCCTTTTCACATAAACTTGGCGCACATTCACCATAACGAAAACTGTTGATAAATTGGTCTAGACAAGCGGACGATACAGAATTTCATTACTACTACGTCCGCGAAGTTCACGATACAAAAGAAGTGCTTATGTTCGTGAACATGTACGCCGAATCCAGACAATTTACTGTTAAATAAAAATTTTCCGCATTAATGAACAAAACCGTAGAGCCTGACTATGTATAATTAAACCGGAGTGTTGTTTGTTTTAAAAACAAAAATAGCCGCAACTAGAGCGATTAGATGTTAATAAAAGACGATGTTGTCATGTCATCGTGATTAATGATGACCATCCATGCCTAATACATAAATGAATGGTACAAAATAAAAAAAAACTGCTACTGAATTGACATAAACAATATACACTAATTTGAAGAACGCGTAGCTAATGCGACGAGTGCGGGAGCAATAAAATATTTAAAATCCTCCAAATGTTTTACATTTATATACATGTTCTAATTAAAAGACTTAATTTCTTGTTAAGTTTTATTTCTTCATTAGTGTACTCATTCATTCTTTAATTTTACATAATGCTGTTATTAAATAATTGCAAAAGAAAAGAAAATCATGGAGAAACAATAGTTTATTCAAATTTTACAGTTTTACATTTAAGTTCTGTAAACTTGATTTATCGTTTCTCGTAGTATAAATAAATACTATGATAATAAAAATTTATTATATTGAGAATTTTGTAGATGTTCAAGTTTTCATTGAAGGCTCCTGTGTGGTTTTTGCAGACAGAGTTGTGTGTGTATCTATGTGGCCATGATATCGTCCAAACGGTTCAAGCTCTTAATTCAAGAGTACAATTCTTCTCTCAAAATCTGATATAGTAAAATACTTTACTTCAGAAAAAAATCAAATTTTACCAATATCTCGCCAACTATTATTAAATTTAGACAAATTTCTAAAGATTACAAAAGTACTAAAAAATTAATTTAAGAACCACAGTAGGGTACTTTGGAGAGTTCTGGGACACCTCCTCCCCCTCTCACCCAGCTCCCCCTCACCCCCCTCGCCCTAGTGGCGCCCTCTGCCAACCCAACTGATGTGGCGCCCCCTCGCGGTCGCCAACCCAACTAAAAATTACAGATTTCATCATTACCAACCCAACTAAAATTACAGATTTCATCATTACCAACCCAAGTGATGTGGCGCCCCCTCGCGGCCTCCAACCCAACTAAAAATTGCAGATTTCATCATTACCAACCCAACTAAAAATTGCAGATTTCATCATTACCAACCCAACTAAAAATTGCAGATTTCATCATTACCAACCCAACTAAAAATTGCGGATTTCATCATTACCAACCCAATGTGGCGCCCTGTGACGGCCACTAACCAAACTAAGAAATGGCAGATTTCATCATTACCAACCCAATGTGACGCCCTCTCACAGCCACTAACCAAGAAATGGCATCTCTCATGATTACCATAATGCAGCATCCTCCCACGGTCACTAGCCAAACTAAGGTGACGTCAGACAAAATGGCGGACCATCAAGATGCTCTTTGTTTCTAGAGAATTCCCGAATAAATTACCAGGCTTGCTATCGCGCTTCTCAACGTATTTTAAACAGGTCTAAACATGTTTCCAGCGGAAACCGCAACGGCTGTATGCTTCTGTGATAGCCGCATGCTTGAAATGTATATCTTACTTATAAAATAAAATAAAACAAACAATGTATTTATTATTAATTAACAATATGACCAAGTTTCATACCCTCAAGATGGTCGATAAAAATATAAACTTTATATCTAAGATCGGCATACCATTTCAAAATTATAAAATAAATATACAGTATGCTTCTGTGATAGCCGCACGCTTGAAATGCATATCTTACTTATAAAATAAAATAAAACAAACAATGTGTTTATTATTATTAATTAACAATATAACCAAGCTTCATACCCTCAAGATGGTCGATAAAAATATAAACTTTATATCTAAGATCGGCATACCATTTCAAAATTATAAAATAAATATACAGTATGCTACTGGACGAGATAGCAACCAAGTATGAATATACAGGACGTTTCAAAGGTAGGATAGAATAGCAAGATGGCCGCCAAAAATCTAATAAACTAAGGTGACGTCAGGCATCCAATCTATCAAAACCATGCACTCAAACTCCTATGAAACATCATCTCAAAACCATCGCTAGAATCAGCTCACAACCGGGTCATGAAGCAGTTCTGAAACCCCTATATTAAAACCACACATTCAAACCACCATCAAATCCCTCTTTTCTCAAAAAGCCATCCAACCATCCATCAATCCATCCATCCATCCATACATCCATCAATCCATCCATCCAACCATCAATCCATCCATCCATCCATCCATCCATACATCCATCCATCCATCCATCCAACCATCCATCCTCAAAACAATACTTTCAAGTCCATTAATCCATCCATCCATCTGGACGAGATAGCAACCAAGTATAAATATACAGGACATTTCAAAGGTAGGGATTTTTAGAAAAGCAAGATGGCGAATCCAAGATGGCCGCCAAAAATCTAATAAACTAAGGTGTCGTCAGGCATCCAATCTATCAAAACCATGCACTCAAACTCCTATGAAACATCATTTCAAAACCATCGCTAGAATCAGCTCACGTCATGAAGCGGTTCTGAAACCCCTATATTAAAACCACACATTCAAACCACTATCAAATCCCTCTTTTCTCAAAAAGCCATCCAACCATCCATCAATCCATCCATCCATCCATCCATACATCCATCCATCCATCCATCAATCCATCCATCCATACATCCAACCATCCATCCATCCAACCATCCATTAATCCATCCATCCATCTGGACGAGATAGCAACCAAGTATGAATATACAGGACGTTTCAAAGGTAGGGATTTTTAGAAAAGCAAGATGGCGAATCCAAGATGGCCGCCAAAAATCTAATAAACTAAGGTGTCGTCAGGCACCCAATCTATCAAAACCATGCACTCAAACTCCTATGAAACATCATTTCAAAACCATCGCTAGAATCAGCTCACGTCATGAAGCGGTTCTGAAACCCCTATATTAAAACCACACATTCAAACCACTATCAAATCCCTCTTTTCTCAAAAAGCCATCCAACCATCCATCAATCCATCCATCCATCCATCCATCCATCCATACATCCATCCATCCATCCATCCAACAATCAATCCATCCATCCATCCATCCATACATCCATCCATCCATCCATCCATCCATACATCCATACATCCATCCATCCATCCATCCAACAATCAATCCATCCATCCATCCATCCATACATCCATCCATCCATCTGGATAACATAGCAACCAAATATTAATATACAGAACATTTCAAAGGTAGGGATTTTTAGAAAAGTAAGATAGCGAATCCAAGATGGCCGCCAAAAATCTAATAAACTAAGGTGACGTCAGGCGAAATGGCCGACTATCAATATGATCGATCAAAATATAAACTCAACTTCTAGAAAATACCCAACTCCATATCACGCATCACAACAACAACCACCACCACAACCACCCAACATAGTTTCAAACGCCACAACACCAGACCAACTTAAGAAGATACAGCTAGGTCAATCCCCAACACAACATACTTTCAAACGCCACCACCGCGGATTTACATCTAAGATCGGCATACTTTGTCAAAATCATAAAATAAATATATAGTATGGTACTGGATAACATAGCAACCAAACATGAATATACAGGACATTTCAAAAGTAAGACTTTTAGAAAAGTAAAATAATGAGCCCATATTTTTAAGAAAACAATTTATTAAAAATAAAACAACTACACACATCAAACAAACCTCAACCATACTTTCAATTTCACAAATATCAAAATTTAAACAAAACAATCAAATGCAAAGGCAAGGAATGTTCTCGAGATGACCCATATAGTGCAATATAACAATGCAGTAAAACGATAGAGGTGAGATACATGGTCTATCAAAAATTTTTATTACCCACTTTTTTTCAGCAATCAAAACTTTTTTGACAAAACACTATACATATGAAAATAGACATAACATTAAATATTTCCATTTTAGAGATACCCCAGTTTAATCTCAATTTTAAATAACATAATTTCTTAAATTGATTTAGTTAACTTTCTTATAATATTTAAAAAAAGGTTGAAAAAGAAAACATACTAAGTCCCACAACAGATAAAATATGTACTATCTTTTTACACTTCATGTTTAGTACTATCATTAGAAGAAATATGCTTGAGGTACAGCTTTTAATATGAAATTTAGAGGTTTTTATGCAAAATACATAGTTTATCACTAATAAAACTAATTTTGAAACACATTGTCCACATAGCAAATACCACTTCCTGTACATTTTAAAAAATAACAATTTTTATATATCATAAAAGAACCAAACAAAAAACTAATATAAAGACAGCATTAACGTTCTAACCAAAAGATTTACAAAAATATTAAATATATACTTGTTCTAAAAATGCTTCTATCTCTCTTTTACAGTTTATGTTTGTACAGCAGCGAATGTATTACATTTCCTTTGAAATTACATAAAAATCCATGCAATACACTTAAAACATTTGAAAAATCATGTTTGGTAAGCCCACTATATATCAATATTTAAGACAAAAAATTATTATTAATTTTCCATCTACAGATACCCCTGCTTAATATCAATTTGAATTAACATAAATTCATAAAATGAGTCTATCTTTTACAGTTCGTGAGTTGTACTATCATTAGAAGAAATATGATTGACGAGCGGCTTTTAATATGAAATTTAGAGGTTTTTACACAAAAACATAGTTTATGCCTAATAAAAACTAATTTTGAAACACATTGTACACATAGCAAATACCACTTCCTATACATTTAAAAAATAACAATGTTTATACATCATAAAAGAACGAAACAAAAAAAACTAATATAAAGACAGCATTAACGTTCTAACCGAATTCGAGCCATACTTTCCCATGTTTTGTGAGCTGTTGCATTGTCCTGTTGGAAATACCCATGTAAAAGTTCGTCATCATGAAGATTTTGTAAAAACGGTTCAAGTAAATTATTACGATATCTCTCAGCATTTATCGATCCTTCAAAAAACACAGGTCCAAATATACACCTTCTAGAAACCGCTAGCCAAACACCAATTTTCTGCGGATGGAGAGGCGATTGAATAAACTCATGAGGATTCTCCGAAGACCAAATACGCATATTTTGTTTGTTTATATAGCCGGATAGGTGAAACCATTCTTTTTGTATATATTTGTAGAGTAAAAGCAGCATTCGATCGACTAAGAAATAGTAGCACTTAAAACATTTGAAAAATCATGTTTGGTAAGCCTACTATTTAAGACAAAAATTATTATTTATTTCCATTTACAACAGATAGCCCACTATTTATCAATATTTAAGGGCAAAAAATTATTATTAATTTCCCCATTTACAACAGATTTCCTTGTTTAATCTCAATTTTTGAATAACATAAATTCTTAAATTGATTTAGTTAACTTTCTTATAATATTTAAAAAAGGGCGAGAAAGAAAACATACTAAGTCTCACAACGGATAAAATATATGCTATCTTTTACAGTTCATGTTTTTGTACTATCATTACAAGAAATAAGCCTCGCGATTAGCTTTTAATCTGAAATTTAGATGCTTCATAAAACCACCTCAGAGACACTAAAAAATTATGATTTTCAGCTCAACCAACCATTCAAAAAGTTGATACATCAAATTCATGAATATTAATATCACTCTACACTCTTAATAAAAAAATTAGCAGAAGTATCACATTAAATGAATACAAAATTTATATATGCACTACATTAAATGAAGATTGAATTTTATACACTGCTTATATCACCAGAAATTTTGTTACAAGATTATATGATTAGATAGACTCATGACTAAGCCTAAACGGACACCAGGCTTTCAATATGTAGTAAAGTTTTTTTTCTTCATACATTTAATATAAACTAATGATCTATCTTTAGAAAGCATCCACAGGTCCATTAGAACTTGTGGGTGGTGCAACATCTACTTTAACCCTCTTCTTAGGCGGTCCGGCAACATGCTCACATGTATCCACACCCTCCCTACAAATACCGCAAACAAAATTGCGGTGGAGAGTATTCACATGTCGCTCCATGCTATCACGCCGGGTGAAGGATTTTCCGCAAATGATGTAATTCATTCTATGAAAAACAAATTAAAAATAATTAATATAATAAATTTAAGAGAATAAAAAGCTATTGAAACCTAATTTTTAATATATCTAAATTGCTAATTTATTTGAAAAGCTCCTCGTATATGAATTGCTATAAAATACTAATTATAGACCTACATATATAAAAATAATATTTTAATACATAAACTTTGACTGATACCCGTATATTTAACTAAAAATACTCTTATTGTTCAGAATTTATTTAAATTATTGAGAAAAACCTTTAAAGAACCGTATGAAATAATCAACTTAATTATATAAATTTACACACTTAAACATTAAAAAACAATTTAAAGAAAGCACTAAATGCAAAAAATACTTTGAAGCACCCCTGGATTAATTGTATATAAAAATAATATTCAATAAAATTTACACCATTAAATTATTAAAAATAACCTTATAATTGAGAAAAAACAATTTTTAAAAGTCCTATAAAATTTTAGAGTAGTAGAAAAACTATGATCAGCGTATATTTAACTAAAAAATACTTGTATTATTGAAAATTTATTGATAAAACCCTTTAAAACTTTATAAAATAATCAATTTAATAATATAAATTTACGCACCTAAAAATTTAAAAAAAAGGAAAAAAAAAAAAAAAAACAATATAAAGAAGCTACTAAATACAAATAAAATACTTTGAAGCACCCTGGATAATTGTATATAAAAATAATATTCAATAAAATATTAATAAAATATACACCATTAAATTATTAAAAACAGCCTTATAATTGATAAAAACAATTTTTAAAAAGTCCTATAAAATTTTAGAGTAGTAGAAAAACTATGATCAGCGTATATTTAACTAAAAAATACTTGTATTATTGAAAATTTATTGATAAAACCCTTTAAAACCTTATAAAAATTAAAAAAAGAAAGAAAAACAATATAAAGAAGCTACTAAATGCGTATAAAATACTTTGAAGCACCCTGGATTAATTGTATATAAAAATAAAATATTAATAAAATATTAATAAAATATATACCATTAAATTATTTAAAAAATAACCTTATAATTGAGAAAAAACAATTTTTAAAAAGTCCTATAAAATTTTAAAACTAATGTAAAATATTGCAAGTTAATATTATATAAATTAGGCTTTCTAAATACCTTGTAGTAAAACACAAACAAGCACTAAAAACGATGTTGACTGTTCGAAGATAATGAAATTAAAGATGCCGATCTACGTATATATAGATACACATCTGCGTCAGATTCCCACGCAAATGGAGTGATGCATAAAGAGAAAGACCTTTTTTTCCCCGCGCATACATATATATACATATATACGTATGCGGCCAGAGGCAATTAGCGGCGGGCGCATTCCGTCCCCATGGTCGGGCTGTGTTTTAAGGAATGCACTTAATTTTTTTCGGTCGCATACCTGCATCTAATGAGGGTTGCGAGTCCGGGAATTTCGTCTTTCTACCTGTACAGATAGATCTGTCTTTGTATAAAATTCGTATATATTATCTATGATTTTAGTTTTAAAATAAAAAATAATAAGAAGGTTAAAATAATTCGTTATTTTGTAGATAGTTGCATTATTTTGCATGCATATACATTCTCCATTAGTTTTATTATTATGATAAAAACAATGATTGACATTTTAATAAGCTTTGATACATCATTAAAATATTCCAGTAAATTAAATGCTAATGATGTAAAAATACCTAAAAATATTTCGTAAAACAAGAGTATTTTAGTTAAATATACGGAGATCCATATGAAAAACTACGAAAGTTATATTAATGTTAAATATTAAATAATTTAATTAAATGAAAACACATCGTTTCACAAAAATTATGTTTTATTAAACACTAGATGTACATCTCATTTACCATAACAGTACATTATAAACCTTTCTTAATATTGATGATGCAGGATCAGTTAAATTAGTATGGTTGTTAAGAAATTGGAGGAGCATTTGATAGTATTTTCTTCATAAAAGTAGTATGTATTATAATATAAGATAGTGTTATAAACTATACAATAAATATTATTCAGTATTGGAATACACAATGAATAACACAAATTTTGAGTAGAGAAAGATAAATATTTCTAATTGCACATGTGTGAATTTGAATTTATCGGGAATATACAGAGTAATTATTTACATCTGATGGTGAAACATGGTCGCGTATTTTATATCATTCAGTAATTTAATTTGCTCTATAGCTAGACAATGAGGTGGATGCTAAGCATTAATTTGTACACACGTAATGTTATGATCGTCAGTGTAACATATATATTCAAGTCTAACACAAACTTTTTGATTTATTGAAACCCCAATAGAAATTATCACTATTTCGAGAAGAATAGTCATGTACCTCTACATATTCAAAGCCGCTGAAGTATGAGTACATTAACAGCTGTATACGCGTGTCTTTATCATCCACTTTAATGTGTTACTGTAATTCCAGCTACTTTTTTATTTATACGTACATATATTGTGAATTATTACACTAATTATAAAACAAAATTAATTATAGATAGACAAACATTATACAGGTATATTGCAAACATGTAATGCTAAGATAATCAGAGTGATATATACATACATGTAAAGAAATTTATAATTTATTCAATCTCTTATTAAAAGAGTTATTAATATTTTTCAAATGAATACCTGACAGTGGTGGAAAACTGTTGAAATTTGGATAGATTAATAGTTACATATGCGAGCTTCAGAATAGCTTCTGAACATGTTGGGTTGTAATTTGGTATACAATAAAAGGCAGCGGGGAACTGAACCGCCTCCCAAAAAAGGTATTTAATATTAAAATCGTCGTTTTCCCATCACAGAAAAATAGTGTATTATACAATGGAAAAAATTAGATTTTAGCTCTCGGTAATTTATCTTACCTCGAGCTAAAATCTAATACTTTTTTCCCTTGTATGATACACTATTTTTCTGTGATGGGGAATCGACGATTTTAATATTAAATACCTTTTTTTTGGGAGGCGGTTCAGTTCCCCGCTGCCTTTTATTGTATACCAAATTACAACCCAACATGTTCAGAAGCTATTCTGAAGCTCGCATATGTAACTATTAATCTATCCAAATTTCAACAGTTTTCCACCACTGTCAGGTATTCATTTGAAAAATATTAATAACTCTTTTAATAAGAGATTGAATAAATTATAAATTTCTTTACATGTATGTATATATCACTCTGATTATCTTAGCATTACATGTTTGCAATATACCTGTATAATGTTTGTCTATCTATAATTAATTTTGTTTTATAATTAGTGTAATAATTCACAATATATGTACGTATAAATAAAAAAAGTAGCTGGAATTACAGTAACACATTAAAGTGGATGATAAAGACACGCGTATACAGCTGTTAATGTACTCATACTTCAGCGGCTTTGAATATGTAGAGGTACATGACTATTCTTCTCGAAATAGTGATAATTTCTATTGGGGTTTCAATAAATCAAAAAGTTTGTGTTAGACTTGAATATATATGTTACACTGACGATCATAACATTACGTGTGTACAAATTAATGCTTAGCATCCACCTCATTGTCTAGCTATAGAGCAAATTAAATTACTGAATGATATAAAATACGCGACCATGTTTCACCATCAGATGTAAATAATTACTCTGTATATTCCCGATAAATTCAAATTCACACATGTGCAATTAGAAATATTTATCTTTCTCTACTCAAAATTTGTGTTATTCATTGTGTATTCCAATACTGAATAATATTTATTGTATAGTTTATAACACTATCTTATATTATAATACATACTACTTTTATGAAGAAAATACTATCAAATGCTCCTCCAATTTCTTAACAACCATACTAATTTAACTGATCCTGCATCATCAATATTAAGAAAGGTTTATAATGTACTGTTATGGTAAATGAGATGTACATCTAGTGTTTAATAAAACATAATTTTTGTGAAACGATGTGTTTTCATTTAATTAAATTATTTAATATTTAACATTAATATAACTTTCGTAGTTTTTCATATGGATCTCCGTATATTTAACTAAAATACTCTTGTTTTACGAAATATTTTTAGGTATTTTTACATCATTAGCATTTAATTTACTGGAATATTTTAATGATGTATCAAAGCTTATTAAAATGTCAATCATTGTTTTTATCATAATAATAAAACTAATGGAGAATGTATATGCATGCAAAATAATGCAACTATCTACAAAATAACGAATTATTTTAACCTTCTTATTATTTTTTATTTTAAAACTAAAATCATAGATAATATATACGAATTTTATATAAAGACAGATCTATCTGTACAGGTAGAAAGACGAAATTCCCGGACTCGCAACCCTCATTAGATGCAGGTATGCGACCGAAAAAAATTAAGTGCATTCCTTAAAACACAGCCCGACCATGGGGACGGAATGCGCCCGCCGCTAATTGCCTCTGGCCGCATACGTATATATGTATATATATGTATGCGCGGGGAAAAAAAGGTCTTTCTCTTTATGCATCACTCCATTTGCGTGGGAATCTGACGCAGATGTGTATCTATATATACGTAGATCGGCATCTTTAATTTCATTATCTTCGAACAGTCAACATCGTTTTTAGTGCTTGTTTGTGTTTTACTACAAGGTATTTAGAAAGCCTAATTTATATAATATTAACTTGCAATATTTTACATTAGTTTTAAAATTTTATAGGACTTTTTAAAAATTGTTTTTTCTCAATTATAAGGTTATTTTTTAAATAATTTAATGGTATATATTTTATTAATATTTTATTAATATTTTATTTTTATATACAATTAATCCAGGGTGCTTCAAAGTATTTTATACGCATTTAGTAGCTTCTTTATATTGTTTTTCTTTCTTTTTTTAATTTTTATAAGGTTTTAAAGGGTTTTATCAATAAATTTTCAATAATACAAGTATTTTTTAGTTAAATATACGCTGATCATAGTTTTTCTACTACTCTAAAATTTTATAGGACTTTTTAAAAATTGTTTTTATCAATTATAAGGCTGTTTTTAATAATTTAATGGTGTATATTTTATTAATATTTTATTGAATATTATTTTTATATACAATTATCCAGGGTGCTTCAAAGTATTTTATTTGTATTTAGTAGCTTCTTTATATTGTTTTTTTTTTTTTTTTTCCTTTTTTTTAAATTTTTAGGTGCGTAAATTTATATTATTAAATTGATTATTTTATAAAGTTTTAAAGGGTTTTATCAATAAATTTTCAATAATACAAGTATTTTTTAGTTAAATATACGCTGATCATAGTTTTTCTACTACTCTAAAATTTTATAGGACTTTTAAAAATTGTTTTTTCTCAATTATAAGGTTATTTTTAATAATTTAATGGTGTAAATTTTATTGAATATTATTTTTATATACAATTAATCCAGGGGTGCTTCAAAGTATTTTTTGCATTTAGTGCTTTCTTTAAATTGTTTTTTAATGTTTAAGTGTGTAAATTTATATAATTAAGTTGATTATTTCATACGGTTCTTTAAAGGTTTTTCTCAATAATTTAAATAAATTCTGAACAATAAGAGTATTTTTAGTTAAATATACGGGTATCAGTCAAAGTTTATGTATTAAAATATTATTTTTATATATGTAGGTCTATAATTAGTATTTTATAGCAATTCATATACGAGGAGCTTTTCAAATAAATTAGCAATTTAGATATATTAAAAATTAGGTTTCAATAGCTTTTTATTCTCTTAAATTTATTATATTAATTATTTTTAATTTGTTTTTCATAGAATGAATTACATCATTTGCGGAAAATCCTTCACCCGGCGTGATAGCATGGAGCGACATGTGAATACTCTCCACCGCAATTTTGTTTGCGGTATTTGTAGGGAGGGTGTGGATACATGTGAGCATGTTGCCGGACCGCCTAAGAAGAGGGTTAAAGTAGATGTTGCACCACCCACAAGTTCTAATGGACCTGTGGATGCTTTCTAAAGATAGATCATTAGTTTATATTAAATGTATGAAGAAAAAAAACTTTACTACATATTGAAAGCCTGGTGTCCGTTTAGGCTTAGTCATGAGTCTATCTAATCATATAATCTTGTAACAAAATTTCTGGTGATATTAGCAGTGTATAAAATTCAATCTTCATTTAATGTAGTGCATATATAAATTTTGTATTCATTTAATGTGATACTTCTGCTAATTTTTTTATTAAGAGTGTAGAGTGATATTAATATTCATGAATTTGATGTATCAACTTTTTGAATGGTTGGTTGAGCTGAAAATCATAATTTTTTAGTGTCTCTGAGGTGGTTTTATGAAGCATCTAAATTTCAGATTAAAAGCTAATCGCGAGGCTTATTTCTTGTAATGATAGTACAAAAACATGAACTGTAAAAGATAGCATATATTTTATCCGTTGTGAGACTTAGTATGTTTTCTTTCTCGCCCTTTTTTAAATATTATAAGAAAGTTAACTAAATCAATTTAAGAATTTATGTTATTCAAAAATTGAGATTAAACAAGGAAATCTGTTGTAAATGGGGAAATTAATAATAATTTTTTGCCCTTAAATATTGATAAATAGTGGGCTATCTGTTGTAAATGGAAATAAATAATAATTTTTGTCTTAAATAGTAGGCTTACCAAACATGATTTTTCAAATGTTTTAAGTGCTACTATTTCTTAGTCGATCGAATGCTGCTTTTACTCTACAAATATATACAAAAAGAATGGTTTCACCTATCCGGCTATATAAACAAACAAAATATGCGTATTTGGTCTTCGGAGAATCCTCATGAGTTTATTCAATCGCCTCTCCATCCGCAGAAAATTGGTGTTTGGCTAGCGGTTTCTAGAAGGTGTATATTTGGACCTGTGTTTTTTGAAGGATCGATAAATGCTGAGAGATATCGTAATAATTTACTTGAACCGTTTTTACAAAATCTTCATGATGACGAACTTTTACATGGGTATTTCCAACAGGACAATGCAACAGCTCACAAAACATGGGAAAGTATGGCTCGAATTCGGTTAGAACGTTAATGCTGTCTTTATATTAGTTTTTTTTGTTTCGTTCTTTTATGATGTATAAACATTGTTATTTTTTAAATGTATAGGAAGTGGTATTTGCTATGTGTACAATGTGTTTCAAAATTAGTTTTTATTAGGCATAAACTATGTTTTTGTGTAAAAACCTCTAAATTTCATATTAAAAGCCGCTCGTCAATCATATTTCTTCTAATGATAGTACAACTCACGAACTGTAAAAGATAGACTCATTTTATGAATTTATGTTAATTCAAATTGATATTAAGCAGGGGTATCTGTAGATGGAAAATTAATAATAATTTTTTGTCTTAAATATTGATATATAGTGGGCTTACCAAACATGATTTTTCAAATGTTTTAAGTGTATTGCATGGATTTTTATGTAATTTCAAAGGAAATGTAATACATTCGCTGCTGTACAAACATAAACTGTAAAAGAGAGATAGAAGCATTTTTAGAACAAGTATATATTTAATATTTTTGTAAATCTTTTGGTTAGAACGTTAATGCTGTCTTTATATTAGTTTTTTGTTTGGTTCTTTTATGATATATAAAAATTGTTATTTTTTAAAATGTACAGGAAGTGGTATTTGCTATGTGGACAATGTGTTTCAAAATTAGTTTTATTAGTGATAAACTATGTATTTTGCATAAAAACCTCTAAATTTCATATTAAAAGCTGTACCTCAAGCATATTTCTTCTAATGATAGTACTAAACATGAAGTGTAAAAAGATAGTACATATTTTATCTGTTGTGGGACTTAGTATGTTTTCTTTTTCAACCTTTTTTTAAATATTATAAGAAAGTTAACTAAATCAATTTAAGAAATTATGTTATTTAAAATTGAGATTAAACTGGGGTATCTCTAAAATGGAAATATTTAATGTTATGTCTATTTTCATATGTATAGTGTTTTGTCAAAAAAGTTTTGATTGCTGAAAAAAAGTGGGTAATAAAAATTTTTGATAGACCATGTATCTCACCTCTATCGTTTTACTGCATTGTTATATTGCACTATATGGGTCATCTCGAGAACATTCCTTGCCTTTGCATTTGATTGTTTTGTTTAAATTTTGATATTTGTGAAATTGAAAGTATGGTTGAGGTTTGTTTGATGTGTGTAGTTGTTTTATTTTTAATAAATTGTTTTCTTAAAAATATGGGCTCATTATTTTACTTTTCTAAAAGTCTTACTTTTGAAATGTCCTGTATATTCATGTTTGGTTGCTATGTTATCCAGTACCATACTATATATTTATTTTATGATTTTGACAAAGTATGCCGATCTTAGATGTAAATCCGCGGTGGTGGCGTTTGAAAGTATGTTGTGTTGGGGATTGACCTAGCTGTATCTTCTTAAGTTGGTCTGGTGTTGTGGCGTTTGAAACTATGTTGGGTGGTTGTGGTGGTGGTTGTTGTTGTGATGCGTGATATGGAGTTGGGTATTTTCTAGAAGTTGAGTTTATATTTTGATCGATCATATTGATAGTCGGCCATTTCGCCTGACGTCACCTTAGTTTATTAGATTTTTGGCGGCCATCTTGGATTCGCTATCTTACTTTTCTAAAAATCCCTACCTTTGAAATGTTCTGTATATTAATATTTGGTTGCTATGTTATCCAGATGGATGGATGGATGTATGGATGGATGGATGGATGGATTGATTGTTGGATGGATGGATGGATGGATGTATGGATGTATGGATGGATGGATGGATGGATGGATGTATGGATGGATGGATGGATGGATTGATTGTTGGATGGATGGATGGATGGATGTATGGATGGATGGATGGATGGATGGATGGATTGATGGATGGTTGGATGGCTTTTTGAGAAAAGAGGGATTTGATAGTGGTTTGAATGTGTGGTTTTAATATAGGGGTTTCAGAACCGCTTCATGACGTGAGCTGATTCTAGCGATGGTTTTGAAATGATGTTTCATAGGAGTTTGAGTGCATGGTTTTGATAGATTGGGTGCCTGACGACACCTTAGTTTATTAGATTTTTGGCGGCCATCTTGGATTCGCCATCTTGCTTTTCTAAAAATCCCTACCTTTGAAACGTCCTGTATATTCATACTTGGTTGCTATCTCGTCCAGATGGATGGATGGATTAATGGATGGTTGGATGGATGGATGGTTGGATGTATGGATGGATGGATTGATGGATGGATGGATGGATGTATGGATGGATGGATGGATGGATTGATGGATGGTTGGATGGCTTTTTGAGAAAAGAGGGATTTGATAGTGGTTTGAATGTGTGGTTTTAATATAGGGGTTTCAGAACCGCTTCATGACGTGAGCTGATTCTAGCGATGGTTTTGAAATGATGTTTCATAGGAGTTTGAGTGCATGGTTTTGATAGATTGGATGCCTGACGACACCTTAGTTTATTAGATTTTTGGCGGCCATCTTGGATTCGCCATCTTGCTTTTCTAAAAATCCCTACCTTTGAAATGTCCTGTATATTTATACTTGGTTGCTATCTCGTCCAGATGGATGGATGGATTAATGGACTTGAAAGTATTGTTTTGAGGATGGATGGTTGGATGGATGGATGGATGGATGTATGGATGGATGGATGGATGGATGGATTGATGGTTGGATGGATGGATTGATGGATGTATGGATGGATGGATGGATTGATGGATGGTTGGATGGCTTTTTGAGAAAAGAGGGATTTGATGGTGGTTTGAATGTGTGGTTTTAATATAGGGGTTTCAGAACTGCTTCATGACCCGGTTGTGAGCTGATTCTAGCGATGGTTTTGAGATGATGTTTCATAGGAGTTTGAGTGCATGGTTTTGATAGATTGGATGCCTGACGTCACCTTAGTTTATTAGATTTTTGGCGGCCATCTTGCTATTCTATCCTACCTTTGAAACGTCCTGTATATTCATACTTGGTTGCTATCTCGTCCAGTAGCATACTGTATATTTATTTTATAATTTTGAAATGGTATGCCGATCTTAGATATAAAGTTTATATTTTTATCGACCATCTTGAGGGTATGAAGCTTGGTTATATTGTTAATTAATAATAATAAACACATTGTTTGTTTTATTTTATTTTATAAGTAAGATATGCATTTCAAGCGTGCGGCTATCACAGAAGCATACTGTATATTTATTTTATAATTTTGAAATGGTATGCCGATCTTAGATATAAAGTTTATATTTTTATCGACCATCTTGAGGGTATGAAACTTGGTCATATTGTTAATTAATAATAAATACATTGTTTGTTTTATTTTATTTTATAAGTAAGATATACATTTCAAGCATGCGGCTATCACAGAAGCATACAGCCGTTGCGGTTTCCGCTGGAAACATGTTTAGACCTGTTTAAAATACGTTGAGAAGCGCGATAGCAAGCCTGGTAATTTATTCGGGAATTCTCTAGAAACAAAGAGCATCTTGATGGTCCGCCATTTTGTCTGACGTCACCTTAGTTTGGCTAGTGACCGTGGGAGGATGCTGCATTATGGTAATCATGAGAGATGCCATTTCTTGGTTAGTGGCTGTGAGAGGGCGTCACATTGGGTTGGTAATGATGAAATCTGCCATTTCTTAGTTTGGTTAGTGGCCGTCACAGGGCGCCACATTGGGTTGGTAATGATGAAATCCGCAATTTTTAGTTGGGTTGGTAATGATGAAATCTGCAATTTTTAGTTGGGTTGGTAATGATGAAATCTGCAATTTTTAGTTGGGTTGGTAATGATGAAATCTGCAATTTTTAGTTGGGTTGGAGGCCGCGAGGGGGCGCCACATCACTTGGGTTGGTAATGATGAAATCTGTAATTTTAGTTGGGTTGGTAATGATGAAATCTGTAATTTTTAGTTGGGTTGGCGACCGCGAGGGGGCGCCACATCAGTTGGGTTGGCAGAGGGCGCCACTAGGGCGAGGGGGGTGAGGGGGAGCTGGGTGAGAGGGGGAGGAGGTGTCCCAGAACTCTCCAAAGTACCCTACTAACCACTTTATGAAAGTTTTTCAAAAGAAGTATGCTTTTACAAATATCTTTCTTTGCAAATATATAACAAATAATACATTAACACAGATTTGCTGAGAATGCATAACTATTTAGAGCTAGTTTAGAAATTCGGTCCTGAAGTAACACTTTTACTCTTATCAAAAAGCAGCCATTTGTAAATATCTCGACAATTATGCATTCTATACGGATATATTAATAATATAAAAGTATTTAGAGTTTGTTTGGAGAAATATTTGTATAAAAAGTAATTATTTTGCAAATATCTCAAATATTTAAAGCTTAATTTAGAAACACTTTTTAATAAACAACGTACAGCAGATAGGTATAAAAAAGTTGTAAATACGTTGCCCACACCTTAGTATTTTACAATGCGAGCGAGTAACAAGAAAGAAGTGACACCAATGGAGAAACGACAAGCTCTTCAAAATTAAACATATGATTTACATTTAAATAGACAATCTTGTTAAAATAGGTGCTTGAGTAATTGTTCTGGCTTATTTCTTAATTAGCACCCTTAAGGAGTTTGTTTATTTTGTATTTGGATGTAGTTGAGCGCGTAAGTAAAACACAAACAAACACATCACTACTACAATGCAAAATACTGTATATCGACAATCGAGTTCTTGTTCTTTGCGAATCGGGTAGTATATTATCAACGGATCGCTTTTCTTCGTTATTCGAGTAGTAACACTCAAAATTGAATATGATGATGTAGGTATTTGTACTATACTATCTTTTAAATGGGTATACCTTTTCTTAGAGTCAGTGAACCCTAAAATAAAGTGAACAAAGAGGGACTTATTCGGTGGGCTAGTTAACTTCTCAAAATAACTTAACATGCTAAACAAGCACATGCATAAGACACAAACTGTATTTTTTTTGAAGATCGCTCTAATTAAAGCAACGCATCATACAAAAAATTTGTACAGCGTTTTAGATACAAGCAAATGCAAAACAGAAATAAAGAAGAATCAACAATTCAATAACATGAGTTATTTAAAGTCACTTGATTAAAAATTAAAATGACCGGCGTAATGTTTGAAAAACGCGTTTATTAACTGGACTGGACAATGCATTTCCTCAAATCTTGCTATGAATTATAGCATATGTATATAAATTAGGGGTTTTCTGCAGTTATTTGGAGGAATATTATGTTTAAAACTTAAGAAACTTCTTTTAAAATTAGAACCAAAATAGTATAATTTCTGTTTGCAGCTGAGCTATAGTTCCAAAAATAATTAAATAAAGGAGTAATAATCCCGATTTAATTGTTGTGCATATTGAACTTGAATATTAACATTCATATGAATTTCCTGTTCAGTCCAAGGAAACAGAATAAAAACCTGAAGCAGTACAATTAATGCAAATGGTACATTCTGAGTTTATGTGGTTGATTATAAATTTCTTCTAACTTAACAACATGCATTTTTGACATATACCTTTACGATATTATTAGTTGACAGTGATTTACTTGAAAACTAAATTAATTTGATTAAAAATACTCAAAATTGCAGAAAAGCGGATACCAACGTAAAACACACAAATAACAAAAAACCAACTTGATCCTGAGAACTCTCGAAATTTTTCACACTTATAGTACGGATGTCGAATTATTTTTAACATATGCAAAGGCAAATTTCTAACCTAGATACATACAGCAAGAGCGCGCGAGGTATGATCACCCGATGGTATACGTAAACTCGCATCTAAACGTGGTCCGATAATACATATTAGAGTTAGGGCACAACATACTAGCATTGCCTGCTCATATTCGAACTCATAGTGATCTGATTATTTTTTCGCAGATTGACAAAAAGAACAAATTAAATTTTCTCTTTAAGTGATGACGATTGCTTAGATAACTAAGTCGATAATAACGCGAAGATTGTAATACTTATAACGTAATTATGATTATCCTTATGAAATTAAATAATAATGTAGTTGTGTAAAAAGTTATAGCAGTACAACTGGGTTTTAGAATGAAATAAAAACAACCCGCCTGAAACATCTGCAGAATAAACTAAGATGTCTAGAGAAAAATAAATAAATAGAAATTTCATGGTAAAAAAAAACTATAAATAAGTATAACAGAAATACCATAAAATAACACAAAAACCTACGTGCATTCCTCTTTGCAGCCAGTACGCAACTGATGTAAATATCTATATCTGGCGAACACAGCTGGCGGAGATCAATTTTCCGAATATACGTCCGAAGAATATCGACTGGCATCGGGTGATCATACCCCGCGCGCTCAAGCTGTATATGCGCTTTACACTGATATCTTTTTTTGTTGATTTCGCAGTTGTATTAATAAAATTGTTGAATTTAATCAAAATCTGTAAAACCATTGAGATGCAGAAACAATAATTAATCCCAATAATTTTAACCGAGGCAGTAGACAGTATCTATTCTATTCATGATAATCTTTCGTGCAATCTTAGATCCATTGAACCATCGCAATAATATCAATATAAAACCGTTCTTCGCCCATAAACACCAGTATGTTACAGGCAACCACAGAAGTAACGGTCTTGAAGATACCTTTTAGTATAGTGGATAAAACTTTAGCACCAGGAAAAGGGAGGATAACATAGTTTCTCTCCGAACCCAGACGTGGTACGTGGCACACCCATGGAAACTACGACTGCATTATCATGCTAAACTACCTCCAGATCTTAACCAGAGTTATACCACATTATTATTACGACAGTGAGGTCCCGATAAACCGAACTTCGGTAATCTGAAAGTTCGCTTAATCCGAAACCAAAAGTCAAAAAGAATTATGGTAATATTAAAACCACAGTGACACTGAGTAATATAAAGTATATTCCAGAAAACTACAAGAAAATTTCAAGCTAGACAATGTACTTAACTAGTTATTACTACTAGCTACATTGGTTTCAAAAAATCTGTTGCATTTTCTTACCGATGAGAAGAATACCATCCCCGCCCTGAAACCAAATTACGCTAACGCGTCAGGAAATTGCATCCGCTTATGTCGCGGTGGAGTGCTGGGCGCGGTGCACATTAGAGCGATACAACATGCGATACAACAAAAGATACGACATACTAGGCGACATGAATGCGACATGGGCCTGGTGAGAATGTGGTAAACGAGTTGACGCGATAAAAAAAAGTTTACACTTCTACGACAGCGACAATGTGCCGACAGCTACCCCTTTCATGTCGGTCAGAGCAACACGGTTTGCTGGTCGCGGAGCGAATAGTGTCGCGCGACACTTTATGCAACAACGATGGCAGTACCACAGGAGGAAGCATCTTCCTCGATACTATTTGTTAATTTAATTAAAAATAACCCATGCTTGGAATTATACATTAAAGAATTATTTTAGGTCAGATATTACCAGTTTGGCGTGGAAAAAATTGCTCATGCGGCACATATTTTTATATTTTGACGGGTGTTGAGAGAGTTCATGAGAAACAACTGCAGAACTGTGTTTTATGTTCCTCGCGTTATACGGGTGCACCTATCTCCTATTATTAGTTCCCTTTTTTACTTTCTTATACGTAGTATAAGGAAGTATTGTGATGATGAAAATTTTCGACCTCGAGATTTTTGCAGATGTCCACGTTTTGAGGTCCCCTGATACCAAAAAAGTGGTTTTTAAAAAATGTCTGTGTGTCTGTGTGTGTGTCTGTCTGTGTGTGTGTGACCACGACAGCGGTCAAACCGCTGTAGATATCAATTCCAAATTTTGTATTTACGTGTATAATCTGCCTCTTGAGAACTGATTAGATTTTGAGCAAAATCGGCAGACCGGAAGTAGTAGTTTACTTCAGTGAAAAAATCGAAATTTGCAAATATTTCGTCAATTACTAAGTTTAAACAAATTTATAAAGAATTCATATGTATTTAGAATTAAGTTTGAAACAAATTGTCTTAAAAAGTTTTTCGAAATTCGAACCGGAATTAGGTCTTTTATCGAAAATCAGTTTTTTGCGAATATCTCGCAAGTCATGCTTTTAAGACAAATACGTTACGAATATAAAAGTATTTAAAACATCATTTTCAATATCTTTTATATAAAAAAAATTTCAAAATTCAGACCGGAAGTACCACTTTTACTCTTATCGAATAGCGATTTTTTGCAAATATGTCGTAAGTTATGCATTCTATATATACTTATCAAGAGTACAAAAGTATTTAGAGTGAGATATGGAATATTTTTTGTATAAATGAAATTTCAAAATTTGGACCGGAAGTAACACTTTCATACGTATAAGAAAGTCGTGTGGTGGCCACACCTCATTTTTTGCTTTGCTGTAACCACCAGCATACTACAACAACGTCCTCGTCGGATGAACTCATGGTTTCAAATCTCATGAAAAATGTACCACGATGCATGTCGTATCGCCCTAGTGTGCACCGCGCCCAAACCCCATGTCACATTCATCTCGTTTAGTATGTCGTATCTCTTGTTGTATCGCATGTTGTATCGCTCTAGTGTGCACCGTCCTTTGCTCTACATAGCGTAGCGTTACATCAAGTGCAGCAGTTGCCTCTGAGTGGAATACGCTCTGCTTAGCTGTCAACGCCTGCTTCTCCTTCATTCTCGTCCGAGACGTTGACTCGTCCACTCAAAACAATTTCAACAATCTGCTGAACCTCTAAAACCACTCATCCACATCATTTTCATTAGCGTCCTCGCTATGAATATTTTGCAAGAGCTCTCGTACCTGTACAACACTGGTTCTGGCCGATTTTGTTTAACCCGAAACCCTACTATAATTTCATATCCTATGTGTGAATTATAAAACTGTGTTTAGACGTTAGTATAGGTACATATATGTGTTACCTTGAAATGAACACAATAAAGGTTCACGCACACTGAGGCGAGGCGAAGCGAAGCGAAGCAAAGCGAAGAGAAGCACATTTATTACGCCTGATAAAAATGCACGTAATCAAATGGGTGCTCGCACACTGAGGCGTCGCGTGCCGAAGCGAAGCTTACGTACATTTCTATAGGCGTAATAAATGCGTTTCTCTTCGCTTGGCTTCGCCTCGCCTCAGTGTGCGTGCACCTTAAGAGTCTTTACGACAAAATAAGAAACAGCATTTACTGAATTCTTTCGTAAACCTAATATGAATAAGTACTTTTCGTTATTTTTGAAGTGTAAACTTCTTTAACCGCGTTGCGTTGATTGTGGGCACTGAACAAGACTGAGCCGTCACGCTCGGCTATGTAACGCTCGTTCGGGTAAAGTCGGCTCGAGTCGAATAAGGGAATGAGAGAAATATATCAAATAGAGGTATTTAATTCCAATTAAATTGAAATTTAAATGAATAAATAAATTCATGTCCCCGAGCAGATTCGATCCCGAGCCGCACGGGTGAGAAGCCAGGTACGTTAACATCAGACCAGCGCGGGACTCGTAAGCGAGTATTCATATCGTCTATTTATATAATGTATATACATGCGTCCGAACCGACTCAGAAGCGTATCAGAAAATCTCGCCGTCGAGGAACCCTTTAAAGGTGTTCGTACACCCACGCGATTATATTTCGCGGACTGTGTTGCGTTCGCTAATTGGTAAGTTCGCGCATGGTTAACCAAAAAATTTGTTATATGTGTATGAGAAATTATCTCTATAATAATATAATATAATATTTCGCACTCAGGTAAGTTTTAGCATGTTTATTAAAATGATATGGATGACTCGGAAACTGATCAGTATATTCCGGGTGTTAAATAACGTCCACACGCATTTATTATAATTTGTATACCAATGCAAAACAGAAAGGTTGAGAATAGAGCATTGCTTTAATTGTTCATTATATACGAATTTATAAGCATTTAATTCTTTTCTGTTACACAGGATGGATGAAGAAAATCAAGTCGATGTCAAATTAAAACGAAAAGGGGAATTGTTTAATGCGCGCGTGAAGAAATATCGTTCTAATGTAATATAGAACGAAAAAAAAAAGTTGGATTTCGTATTATTAACCTCGCCCTTGATGAAGTTTTCACTTCTGCCGTGTGGTTTTAAGCACACCCATTTTCTTGTTGTTTCTTTCCCAAAATATAAATCTTTATAAAAATAAACATTCATATACATATATGCATAAAGGTATAGGCAGCTACGAGTATATACACTACCCGTTATCTTTAATTAATACCTGTTATAAGATCTCCTAAGAAAATTAAAATCAATACGTTGCTTTCTATGCAGAAGCAGTGAAATCGCAACATATCCCTACGATTTAGTATCAGTTTTATTATTCCGTGAAACTGTATTCTAGGGAATTCCAAGAAGCACTCACTTAATATAAAAACACAAATTGCATTTGGTTAATTGAATTGTTGGAAACAACTTTATGTGCTCATATATAGAAGTAGGACATTCTCCACTGGATCGTTTTCATTCCAAATTGAAAGTAAATATGCCTATATCAATAAAAAAAAAGCTTCAGCGATACATATCGTCGCATATTATTTCCTAACCATTACGAATATATCTGTGTATACATTCAATTACCGACCAGTGGCAGCTTTTTTTTTATCGTAATATATATGCGACAGTTACATTTTCTTTTCGGCAACAGGTGAATCTATATCACACGAATTATTCCCGACGTGGAAGTTACTATTTCGAAGCTCAAAACGATTTACTTTTTAACCCGGCAGCAATTCGCTCAGTCTTATGTTTTTCTCCTTCATATTAAGGTAATAAAAAAACTGTTATTTTCACACGTCACAAAAATGACAACTTATGTACCCCAATGCACATAACAGAAATGTTATTTTTTGCTTGAACATACAATATTTTTACATGATTATGGACATAAAATATATAATTAAATATTTCAGGAATGTCATTTACCTACAAAAAATTGTGTTAAATGCATCCTAATAGTATGTTCACCTCTTCAACTAAATACGAGGGCGTATTTTTATGTTATCTACCTAGCTATAAAAAAAAGCACATAAGAGGAAAAAAAAATATTTTTCTACGTAACTCCCTTCAACACTAATACACTTATTCCATCTTTTTTCGAGTTGCCCCATACCCTCAGAAAAAAATTGCTTCGGTAACCCCGCAAAATATTCTTCAACAGCTTCTTTGAGTTCTTCATCAGAAGCAATACGCTTTCCTCTGAGATGCTTTTTTAAATTTTTTAATAAGAAGAAGTCTGACGGAGCTAGGTCGGGGCTATAAGGTTGATGCCTTAACTCTATAAACCCACAGTCATTATCTGCTTAACTTTGTTTGCCTTACGAACCCGACAATTGTCGTGCAGCAACAAGTTTTTTTATGGATAAGAATGCGGACGTTTTTCATCCAGAGCAGTTTTAATTGTGTTTCCGTAGGCCTCTCCATTTATGGTAGACCCTCTCGGCATATATTCAATAAGCAAAACTCCTTCAGCATCCCAGAAAACAGTTGCCATCAGTTTTTTTCCAGAAGATTGTGCCTTGGCCTTTTTTGGTGGTGGAGAGCCCTTATGAACCCACTGCATGGATTCTTGTTCTTGACTACGTGGTAACAAATATCAATGATAGTCAATGCCAGATTATTGAACCACATTTGTCGGATCATACTGCACAGTGGTTATGTTTTGATTGCTCAGTATAGAAAGTGGATAATATAGATTATTTTTTCACGCGTAAATTTCACGATCATGCTTTTTCTTCCTTTCGGGAGGGGCTGTCCACATTGAGGCTGGATGAGTATAGTTGTTTGGACTCTGGAAGTATGTTTAATAAATTTTGGGATGAGTTTCGGCTTCTCTTCGATATTCATTTTCCACTGACGCGGGTAATTGCAAAGAAACGAATAAAACCTATACCATGGCTCGATGCCGACTTAAGGGCTAAGAAGGAGAACCTACTAAACCTGGATTGGCTTAGAAAGGTAACAAAAGATTCAAATATACACACATTATATAAACAATCAAAAAAAGACTATATATCTAAAATTAATATGAAAAAGAAAGCGTATTATGAAGAACACATTAGTAGCTCATCCTGCAGACCAAAGACTTTATGGAATATTGTAAACTGTCAATCCATTAATAGAAAACAGGCATCACCGATCGCTCTAAAAGATAACGATATAGTTATTACTGACTCGCGAACTGTTGCAAATACATTTGGAGAATTTTTTACGGGCGAAGTAGTAAGAAATGTAAAACTTAAATTTCAAAACCACGTTTACAGGTTGGGAAATAATTCGACTGCGGGGTCTATGTTTTTCCATCACGTTACCAGTAACGAAGTCGAGAATGTAATCAATGGAATAGCGAGTAAAAAATCCGCTGGTTATGATGGTGTCCCGATACAGTTGATTAAGTACTGCATGCGTGAGGTTTCGCAGCTTCTGACACCTATTATCAATAGTTCTGTCGAGGAGGGTGTGTATCCTGATGCATTGAAGCAGGCTATCATAGTTCCCATACATAAACAAAATGATAAATTTGATATTCAAAATTACAGACCTATAGCGATACTATCTTGCTTTTCTAAAATCATTGAAAAAGTTGTGTATAGTAGGGTAATTGATTATTTAAATGCCAGCAACATACTCGCCCCTGAACAGTTTGGGTTTCGCGGAGGATTGTCTACCGAACATGCAGCTATACGGCTCACACAAAGTATAAACAATCTGTTGAACTCTAAACAGAAGGTGGTGGGTATATTTTTCGATCTAACAAAGGCCTTTGATACCCTTAATCAAGATATTTTACTGGAAAAATTGGAAAGTGTTGGCATAAGAGGGAATTTAAATAAGTGGTTTGGATCGTATCTTCGTGATCGAACAATTAGGGTAAAAGCAAACAATACTCTCTCAGACGAGTTTGATGTGAGTATCGGTGTACCGCAGGGGAGTGTGTTAGGTCCGCTTGCTTTTTTATTATTTATTAATGACTTACCTGATGGTATCACGGTGGGACAGGTTTTTATGTATGCTGACGACACCACAATACTTATATCTGCACCGAATACGGAGATACTAAGACAGAATTTGTTGACGGCGATCAGGCAATTTGCCGAATGGTGTAGTAACAACCAACTAGAAATTAATTTCAAAAAAAACAATTGCGTTGAATTCTGTCGAAAAAATACTGCAACCACACTACAGGATGTAATTCATTTCAATGATATTGACGTACAACTTAGTCAATGTTCAAAGTTCCTCGGCTTAGTTTTGGATATGCATCTTACTTGGCAGGACCATTTGACTGTTCTAGCGTCGAAACTAAATAGGTGCTATTACTTGATAAGCAATCTAAAGTCTATGGTGGGCCCAGAATCTCTATTGAATATTTATTATGGATTGGTGTACCCGTCATTAAATTATATGATTGTAATGTGGGGACAAGCTTGCGCAAATAATGGCTTCCAGAGGATTTTTATTATACAAAAACGTATTATACGTTTAATTTTTAACCTACATCCTTCTGTTTCTTGTCGAGAGACCTTTAGGGAGGAACAGATCCTAACGGTGGCTTCAATTTATATATATAAATTATTAATATATATATACAGTAATTGTAGGGACTTGTCGACCTCTGGAATGATACATTCATATGATATTAGAAATAACATGCATCTTCGCACCGATTTTCCGCGGTCTGAGGCTTTCAAAAAATCGCCGTTGTATGCTGGCGCTAATTACTTTAATATGTTACCCGGGGAAATTAAGGAATGTCAGTCACCAGCCTTGTTTAAGAGGAAATTAAAATTGTATTTAAGTGATATATGTATTTACACACTTGCGGAATTTTGAAATGATTTTTTTTTATCTTTGTTACGAAATATTTATATGTGTGTATATATGTATATGTGTGTGTGTGTGTGTGTGGGTGTGTGTATTTTTTTATTTATACATTAATTGTTATTATATTTAATTAATTATTATCGATGTAAATGAATATTGACAATGTCAATACCTACTTGTTGGGTCTATGACAAGAAAGAAATTTGAATTTGAATTTGAATTTGTTTAGTAGGAGGGTCCCAGTAATATACCCAAGTCTCATCCCCGGTAATAATTCGAGATCAAAATGTTTTGTCCCTCTCCAACTTGGCCAAATTTTCTTGAGAAACTTCTTTTCTGCACAGTTTTTGTTCAGGTGTAAGCAATCTGGGTATCCACCGTGCAGACACCTTCTCCATACCCACATCGTCGTGCAAAATTTTGAGAACACTTGTTTCAGATATACAGACTTCAATGGCAATGACAGAGATCTTTACACGCCGTTATTTCAGTACCAAATTTTCGACTTTTCGCACAATGTTTTCAGTTCGAGCTTCAATGGGTCGTCCGGACTTTGGGTCATTATTGATTGACTCTCGGCCCCGTCGAAAGAGTTTAGACCAATATTTTACTTGGAAATACGATGGTGTATCTTCCCCATATACAGCAACCATTCTTTCATGAATTGCTTTTGGACCATTGCCTCCTTTGTCAGGAACTTTATTACGCTGCGATGTTCAACTTTAGTTTCACTCATTTTATCGAGAAATGGACCGTCTCAAATCTCTATACAAAACACAACTTAGCACATGTACTTCTAACATTGACAGCAATTTTTCAATAATTTGTTTGATATCGTCACCTTTTGTTTCATGGCTAGGTAGATAACATAAAAATACGCCCTCGTATATATAAGAGCACTCCTTCCATTTCGTGTTAAAGATGTAATGCGGTTCTTCTTAGGACACTTAACTGTAATTCCACCTATTTTTCTGTATTTCTAATTTTCAAATTTGGAATTTACTAACTTGCAAATCACATCATTAAATATTAAAGCAACATATTCACACAATACAATAGATTATTCTGGAATTAATAAAGCGTAAATAATATATTCGTTTTAGATCAATGACAGAGTCTGTTAATTCTGTTTAATTTCTTTCCTTTGTAATATTTCCATAAAATGTGCACATGATTGTATTTGCCACACCCTATGTATGTACATATAGGTACACATATGCATATTATGTACATATGAAGGTACTGACACGAAGGTAGGGAATTTAAAGTGGACATCGTAAACATCCTGGCAAATTAGTGATGCAGACCAATGAAGATTAATTAAGCGTGACGAGGAAATAACTGTTCGAGCTACTCTGGAATTTTTTGACCGACAGACAGTTGCATTTCAAGCCAACGAGAAAAACAAGGGACATTAAGGCATAAGCAATAAAAATCAGAGGGTGAATATACATATAAACCGGAAAACATTTATAACTACCGTACGTGTACCACATCAACGTTAAACTACTGAAAAATGAAATTCTTCCGGCTTTTATATTGATGTACGTGTATTCTAGATTGAAACAAAGTTTTAGATTCTTTATCCATTATCGTTCGTCGAAAATTAATACGCCATTGCGGGAGTTTTATATCAAAGTTGATAGTCGGTGACAAAAGAAAAAGCCAGGTACTGTGTATATAGAAGATGTTCTTTGAGGCGAAAATATCGTAAAAAGTTATGATTTCCATTATACGTTTACAAAAAATAATCATCACATAATGGCATCAATCAAATACATAGTTCAGCATACAAATAAAAATTTATTAATAATAATAAATACGTGAAACGTTAAGAACTTATTTTAATTGATGTACTTTCTAGAAAACCACGAATATATTATTTGACAAAATTTTATATGCAGTCAGAGGACAGATAAAACAGAATCAGATATTATAGACTTTCATAGTCTTATATTACGTAAGACGAATTAGGTAAACTTATGCCCTCGGAAGCAATCTGTTTATATTAAAAGCATAATTGTAACAATAATATTATGATACACAGCGAAAAACGCAAACACCAGTCAAGAAGTACTCAAGACTCAATCTTGGAGCTTCACCTGTGTATAGGTACTCTTTATTAATTGTCTGCAATTTCCATTGCAGATTTGAGTATGTATAAATACATCGAGGACGTTTGCGTTTGTTAAAAACAAGTTCAATGAAGCAAGGATGTTTACACCAGAGATTAGATACATAATGGTTTGGTGCGGTATGATAACCTATAAAATTAAACATAAATATGTGACTTTTAAGTATATCATATAGATGACAACATATTGAAATGCCGAATATGTTTCGCGGACCGCAAGGAAATTATTCTATCTAAATGTCAATTAATAATTGATAAAACAAATTACCTCACAGCTTCAACTTAACTTATTTTTGTATACGAAAGGAAACACGATCATTGATGTATTAGGTTCGACATGATGGACTGACAGATTGTTTCCTATTCCCTTGTTGTAGAATTTTCACGGCGTTTAGGTAAACTCACAAACACGTGCAACATTTTACACAAACAATATTTACACTTGATTGCTCCGGTTATCGTATCATGTTTCGTCTCCATAGAAGCCAAACTTCAATAAACACGAATTATACTAGTGGATCTTCGTATAGACGTGTTACATCGAACGTTTAAATGCCTGAATGCGACATATTTTTCAGTTTTTCTACATAATTTAGCGATTTTTCTGAGCACACTGAATGATATACAATCGAAGTTACAGTTTGGGTAATTTTTTTCTAATTAAAATTTACCAAATTAATTACTCAGTGCAAAGCAGAAAAATCATATTAGATATTTCTACTCTGAGGTAAACGAATTTTAAAATTATTTAAAATTTACACATTTGTCCGTATTGCCGGCAATATATATAATTACATCTCTTTCTTGCGATGTTTGAGGATGATTAAGAAGACTCGAATCCACTGCCTAGGTAGCGTAGTGGTAGCGCAGCTGACTAGCAATTGGGAGGAGTGGGTTCGCATCTCACCCTGGGTAAATTTTACTAATTAAAATTTACCTAATTAATTACTTAGTGCAAAGCAGAAAAATCATATTAGATGTTAGAGTTTGATTAGTATGTCACTTATGTTATTAGTATCTAAACTAGTTAAGTGTAGGTATATGCTTTAATGTATTACGAGCAAAATATAAAACTCTCTAATTGATATCTATAAGCTTATATATGTTATTAGTAGGCCGCGGACACGAGCGAGCCATGACTCAGCGCCCATGGGCGCCCTATTGAGATGTTGTATTTTTAAAGAGGTTTTAATTTTATTTACATAATTGGATAACAAGTAGCTGGTGATTTATAAAATACAAAACACATTATTATTTGTTCATTTGCTCTTCTCTAAGATTTGGTCTCTTTGAATTAACTACATCCTTCTAGATAGAAAACGTCCTTTCTACATCGCAACTGGTTATATTTGCGTAATGGAAATATTCTTTTATTTCAGCGTATTTAGCATACACAATTGCCGTAATGTTAGTAAATCTGGATTTCTATTAAAAACTGCGTCTAACTTTTGCTGATGACCACATCCGAAGTCACTTGGAATACTTTTAAGTTATTAATAGCCACATCTAATGTGGTTAATCCATGTTTTAATTTGAGATACAATTTTCAAAATATGTGATTAGTTTAGGCAAATTTCCAAAGTGTTCCTGAAGGAATAACAACTGATTTTTTAAAATTTTGGATTTGTGTTCCTTGCACTCAGAACTACTTCGAGCGTCGTCATTTAAACATGTATCGAAATTCTCTGCATAAAAACTAGTAGCTTCCAGCCATGTTTCCCATCTAGTTATTATTGGCGAGGGTGGCAGTGACAAAGATGGAAGTTTTTCCCTGTAAAGGGCCACTCTCGATGGTGCTTTTCGGAAAACTTTTTTTAAAAGCGGAACAAGTCTATCAACTTCCGGATAGGAGACTCTGATATATGCACAGATTCTGTGGAGAGCATGTGCTACACAAGTAATATGCAGCATATAAGAATATGTTTCCTTTAATAGTCTGCCTGTTTTTAACATATATACGGCATACTTTTAAGTTATTACTGTCACTAACAAATAAAAGTATTTTTTCCCTGTACCTGTCGTCCGAATGAAGCATGTTGTTCCTCGTCAATGGTTTTAGCAATTGTTTCCCCATAAATTGTATTCATAACTATAGATGCTATTACATATGCGATTTTTGGCCATTCTGTAACGATATTTTGCAATAAATATCGGAGTCACTGACAATGGACATACAATCAGTATGACCCCCAATCCAACTCGCCATTGTTTCACAATGTATTTCTCGAAGTTCTTCCATATCATAGTAACATAAACAATGTTCTAGATCTAAATAAATGATAACTAAAAATGTATGCGTATATTATTGAAACTATTAATGATTAAACAGGAACTATTACATAAATTACGAAGTACGTAATTAACAGTCAAAACAATGAAAAAGCGAAACTAATGTAAGTATGAATAGGTATACACATATATAACTCTTTTTATCATGCGAAATATAAGGTAAATACAATAAATTTTAAAAACCTCTAACGTTCCTATATCTCCGCCGATGAAAATAGGATATTTACGACTTAAGTGGACTTTTTTTTGTTTTTTTTTCCGTCAACATGTGAGTCAATAACAGATGTTGCAGTTCACCATATGAATAATGCGTGAATAATGCTATTCAGTAAATGTGTGTTGTTTACAATATTTCTTTGCTCCGTTGTAACTTCGTCGTAGTTTAACTCGGTCATGTCCGCGGCCTAGTTATTAGTATCTGAACTATTTAAGTGTATATGCTTTAATGTATTACAAACAAAATATAAAACTCTCTAGTTGATCTCTATGAGCTTATATATGTTCTCTCCAGTGAATTATTTAAAATCAAATTTGATGTAACATTACACATACTGCGAATGTCACATGAAACAAATTAAGCATGAGAAAATTCAATAAAGAGGAACCTGACAATGGATCATGATCGCAAGTCACTTAGAGAAGAGATATCAATTGAAAAATGTTATTCATTCAATTGACAAATTAAACAAAATTAAAATAAAATTATATCAAAATGTATAAAACTAAATTTATTTGTAACAATTTAACTTAAAGAAGACACAAAATATATCAATGAATTTGAATATTTTTTTTTTTACCTATTACCGACTACTCAATACGTTATTGAAACTATTAGAGGTAAATTAAAATCATCATGTAAATATCCCGCGTTTAGATTCCACAAGTTTATTAGGCCTATGGGACTTTTAGTTGAATGTTTTTACCTTGTGCTGAAATATGGTGTTATTCAGTGGGAGATGTCCTGTGATCACACACGGATATTTCTTTTATAAAAGCGTGCTATTAGAATAATTAAAAATTGAAAATAACTCGATTACTGCAAAACTCATTTTATTAAATTAAATATTTTCACTCTTCCCTAGATATTTATCTACGAAACATTATGTTAAATGTAGTGTATAAAAATATGAGCTTGTTTCACCTTCATAAAAAGAGTCAGAGCATGGTACCAGAATCAAAAGTCGCCTTTACCACCTGCACACATTTTAAAGATTTCCAACCCCACATTAAACATAATAATTTTATTTGGTTTTAGAAAGTGGTTAAAACAGTTCCTATTGTTGAAGTGCTTCTATAGCATAGAAGAGTATTTAAGTACATAATTTCACTTTCTTTTGACTTCTATATTATTGTGTTTGACATTTTAATCTGACATGTATGATAATTTTGTCAGCTATGATTACTGTTGCTGCTACTAAAGAATTTTGAAGTTAGGATCTTTTTTATCTAGCTCAGTGTCTTGTTTTTTTGCTTATGATTCATATATATTGTACCAGTTATATAACTTTTTGTATATTATATTTTACCTAATATATATCTTTTTGACGTGTTTGTTGTAAATGTTTTTTTTTACAATAAGTAATAAATTTGAATTTAAATGCATATAGAGAAAAAGACGGAAAGAAGAAGTACATTTGGCTGACGATTTTTCTACAAACTATTAACATACGCTATCTAAATAAAATTTGTCCAATATTCCTTAATAATTTCGTAGATAAATTTGTTACTATTTTCTTGTTTAATCTAGAGAAGACGCGTATTTTAATAGGATATATCTAATTTTGAGCATATTAAAATCATGAAAATTGGTGACTACTCATTGTCTGACACTCACCAAGTCATCGAGATAGTATTGTTGGGAAACATTATTGCTGAAGTTATTAATTTCCTATATAATTTTTCAAATTTTCCAGGTTTATTCACGTTGTTGTTTACTTACGATATATCCTCAAGAAGTAAAACCCTATAATAAAATCACCAGCGAATTCAGCCCATCCATTCAATTTTACATGATCTTTTGTACGTGTGCGTTTCTTTTTTTTTGTTAAGTAACAAACACATAATTGAAATGCAAGCTCATTAGAAACTATTATCTTATAAATATAGGATTTTATTACTATATCACTTCTTTGCAAAACACTGATAGCTCTTGCACAAATGTTAATTTTCATGGATTCTGATTTTTTATCCAGTACTTGATCAAACCCGAGCTTGCTGTTCTTGACCTGAGGATTCTTTTTGCTATTTTCACTAAGATATTTAGTTGAATATTGACCTTCTGAAATCCTGTAAGGTATCTGTTTTAACTGTTTCCCAATTTGGTCTACTGTAAAGTGTGAAATTGAGGAACGTTACTGAAATTTGTTATTAAATTCATTCATTACATAATTTCAAGGGTGTTCTACTGTTATTTACTGCTGGATTTCTATTGAAACAATTTTGACAGACGCGTTTTCACGAGTAATGGACAAAAATATGTCATGCAATTTCAATCCAGTTTTCTGCACATCCAATTAGTAATTTAAAAGAAATAAAACATGCTTTTATTAGGACCTTTTATGATAAACCACATTTCCAAAAATGGCATATATCTAATACGTCGCTTTCGAGAAATATAATTTTATAGAAAAGTCTTTAAATTTTAGGCCTATACTATCTTGTTACTTTTTGACTAAGAATTATACCAGGAATACAAAAATGTAATAACATGCAGGATGTTCTGTTTGAAACACTAAAACTCTGGTCAGCCACCAAGTTTTGGAACACTCTGTATAATAGAAAATAAATTTAAAAGGTGTTTTTAATGAGTGAAGATATTAGGAAGAAAACCGTTTCGAAATATATTTTCTCATAAAGTCACAATCGGCCTTTCCCGCGCAGATGACACTTTGTATATGCCACCAATACCATTTTCTTATATATATATATATACCCAGTAGCTACCCAAAACCAAAACTGTCTTTATTGTTATTACTAATTTTAAAGAGACTCATTCTCATAGTCAAAAATATGATAAATAAATATTTAACTTAAATCTATTTCAACCTCTTCTAGGTTTTGTTTAATTGTTTTAATCAAAAATACTCTCTAAGTATTTTCTCAGGAAAATTAAAATTTAAGCTTCCAAAAGGAAAAAACCCAGCATATTCTCATTTTTACTAAAATTATCGTCAAAGTGAAGTTCGGTAAAGGATTAAAATGCCATCAATTTAAAATAACCAATTTAATATCAATCCAATAAAAACTTCCTGGGTCATGCGGCCAACCCAGTAGAAGCAAAACGATTAAATTTAAATTGGCATTTTGGAGTTAGAGTGTACTTGTGATAAACTTAATTTCTCGTTTTATTGGTTTTATCTCGATTTCGTTTAATCAAAAATGTTGATTGATACTCCTAAACAGAATGATAATATCAAGTAAAGCTTAATACAAAAGCAAATCCAATGAAAACGCTTTCATTTTAATTTTAGACACTAACCTCACTTTTTGGATATTCTGAAAGTTATCACTGAAAGTGGTTTACTTTTAGCTTAACACAAGCAGTGTTAGTACCAAAATTTTATACATTTTTTTGTGAATCGAAATAATAAAGAAATTCAAACCAAACAGACTTTTTTGTAAAGTAATATGAATAGAGGATATATATATATAATTTAATATGTATGTGCGATATTAAACTATATATATCCTCTATTGCCAGTATAACAATGCAATTAATTAACTTGGTAAAACTACATTAATTGAAGGGTATATAGCTTTACTCTTACCCTCTTTCTTAGTTTAGCAATCTCCTGTAAATTAAAAAACATAGGTACTATTTCTTATTACAAATGGATCTCAACTTTAATCAATTTGGAATTTGTTCACCTGTATTTCCCCTATATTTCAAGTATACTATTATTGTGAAATTGGTAAATATCTATTTTTTTCACTTGATCTAATTAAATAGTGTATTTTCTGTTGTATGCAATTACAAATACTGAATCTTCCTAGAACGAAAAATTAAACAGATTCAATTAAATGATTTTATAAAAATTAATTGAACACAAAATCAATTTTGTGATATGGAAGAACTTGACTTGAGGATATGAATGGCAGAAATAAAGGAGCATTTCGCAGGCGCAATGGACCATCCTCATAGAGGGAGATGAAGAGATGCATCCCCCGACACGCAAACACTGAACGACCACCCCTGGTGGTCCAAATTATGAATGACGTAATGTGCTACTACTACTACTCACCTATTCACTATAGATCTAGCATCCGTTGGAGTGTCTTCTGTTTACCGGTACCGGCGCTGTTTTTACCACGATCGACTGTCGCTTATCCTATCTGTCAGACGCACGTGTAAAAACACATAATTACCGAACACCCACAATGGCCAAACGCGTGCACAGCACTGGAATGATAGAGGATGAGAGCAACGCGCAACAAATTTCAAAGCCCGCTCGATGGATCGACGTGCGCAATGTACTGGCGCGCACACTTCTGTTTACGTTTCGCTGTGCGAAAGCTCTGTAAGCACGAAATTCATATGACTGCGGCCAACAGCGGCCACCCGGTACAAATGACAAAGAGTTGCACAATCGTATAAATGTATGTGTACTCTGTGTGATTCGTTTCCTGCATACCTGATATCCATTCACTAAGCACTGGCTGCTGGCTACGTATGTATATGAGACGTTTAGCGCAGAAGACTAGATCTAAAGAAATTGCCTATTCAGTATTCAGCTGATTTCATGGAAACATGAGCTTAAGAATTTAGCATTCGATGTAAGTTTCAGAAGATATTTTTACATTGAATGAATAATATGTAAACGATTTATTAACCTAAGAATATATAGTACTTCCTAAGATTATTTAACATTTCAAATTTGTTTGGTATACAAATTATCCCACCGATTTTATTGGATTTTTGTTTCCATTGTTATTTATCTTTAGCTGTGTTTGTCATCTCTTATTTTATATTTCTACAAATTCTGTTTTTTTTCCCCGATGTGTTCGTACAGCTTCCTCTTCTATTTCGCTTGAGTTCTTGTCTAACTCACTCTCTTAGTTAAGCTTTCCACCTATATTCCTTCTCTACATCCCAACCGTTTCAGTTGTTTTTCTCTTATTCACCCCTCTATCGATTTTAGATTCAGTTATTAGATTTATCACCTTATCTGTTCAATTCTTTTCCTAAATCTGAATTACAAATATCATTTCTATTGTGGTAATACAGTCAATATACTGGCAGATAGTTTCTGCAACTCACGCCGATATATCAAAGCTGTAATGTTTCTTCCATACTACCTTTACTTTATCTTCTCTAGACTGTTCTTGGTAAGAATAAATTTCCTTATAGACTATTGATATTCACCTGCTTTTCACGTTCTTTCATTTAACTCTTCCGTTTTTCTATAATTGTTTCAAGGCATTCGAAGTTGTCCATTTCTTCCACTACTTGTGCATTTATTTTAATTGCATACTTCTTATTTTCAATGGAAATAATCATAGTCATTGTTTTGTTTCTTTTTTAATTTCATATTCTTGTAAGTCTGTAAGCTTCAATTTGCATAATTACTATTTTTTCAGTTTTAGTTCATTATATACATACATGTGTTAATTAAATCGATCACAAATTTTAAGATTTAGTTTTGCTCAAAGTGTTTCGTTCTTTTTCACAGTATTGTAGATTTCTTTTTCATAACAGTAACACCACGTATGCGATTAGAAAATTAATAAGCACATTTCTTTCAAGAATACTTTCAAAACAAACAAGCTCTTTAATCATGAAAAGTAATCGTATCTTCAAAATTTAAAAATGCTTTTTAAGAATTTGTGCAAAGACAAATTGCACCATATTATATTATATCAAATGATTTTTGACTGGTTCCTGGAACTTAAAATTCAGTCAAGATGGACTCCAAGAGGATTTTATATTGAATTTGAACATATCTTCTTAAATAAAATAAGAAATTTCTGCGAATGCTCGTCCCTGTAAGAGCTCACTTACAATCATACCAAAATGCACTGATATATTACTTAAAGTTATCAGTCATACGTTTAACATAATTTTTTTTATGCATTCATCCACGACTCTCGCATTAATGTCACAATTTTTGTATAATATCCAGAAGTTATTCTTCACGTGGAATGTAACACCTTGTTATTTATAATTTACTCTAAACCATATGATCCCATCTTTAACTATTGAAATCTTTAGGTCTCGTTATTACAAAGAATTTTGTTTTGACAGATTTGAATTTCAATTGTAATTTTTTTCGCACTTTCCCAAAATTAAATTTGTTTGGGCTATAATATCTCTTTATACACCAGCGATAAATTATGGGAAAAGACTTACTTAAGATTTTTGTCCAAAGATACAAAACCAGCATTAATATTACTTTTCTTCAGTATTACTGCTTTTCACTGTTCCTAAGCAGCACTGATATTTTAGCTGTAACACTTCCTAAAGTAATTTTATAGAAGCAACATACGATGCATTTTCTTTCGGAACTAAATTAAGTGAATAATATTAATACCGTCTGTGATGCATTTTATTCCATGATAAATAAACACTTTACAATCGTAAAACTTTTACAAACAAAATTATCTTCCATGATACATTAGTCACCACATTATTGACGTATGGGCTTAATATGACTATCGTCGAAGATATCTTAAATATAAATAATGAGGTGTGGTAACCACACAAGTTGTTCTAAATTGTTTTAAATACTTTTACCTTCTTAGAAAAATAAACCTTTAAGTGTGTTACTTCAAGTCCAAATTTCAAGAATGTTTTTTATACAAAAATTATTCAAAATTCTATTATAAGTAATTCTATTCTCTTAATAAATCTCTGTAGAATGCATACTTTGCGAGATATTTGAAAAAAGTACTATTCGCTAAGAGTTTTACTTCCTGTCCGAATATTGAAATTTCATTTATTCAAAAAATATTCCAAATTCAACTCTAAATACTAGAGTACTCTTGATAAATATTTAATAGAATGAATAATTTCCGACATATTTGCAAAGATCGCTATTTGATAAGAGTAAAAGTGTTACTTTCGGTCCGAATTTTCAAAATTTTTTTATACAAAAGGTATTGAAAATTAAGTTATAAATATTTTTATACTCGTAACGTACCTGTCTAAACAGCATGACTTGCGAAATATTAGCAAAAAACTGATTTTCTGTAAGAGTACTACTTCCGGTAGGAATTTCGAAAAACTTTTTTAATAAAATTCTTCTCAAATTTAATTTTGAGCATATATGAATTCTTCATAAATTTCTTTAAACTTATTAGTTGACGAAATATTGGCAAAATACGATTTTTTCACTGAAGTAAACTACTACTTCCGAAGTGTCAATTTTACTGATCTCAAGAGGGAGATTATACTCGTAAATACGAAATTTGGAATTGAAAGCTATAGCGGTTTGACCGCTATCGTGGTCACACACACTGACTGAGAGAGAGAGAGAGAGAGAGAGGCATTTATTAAAAACCACTTTTTCGGTATCAGGGGACTTCAAAACGTGGACATCTGCAAAAATCTCGAGGTCGAAAATTTTCAATTCAGAGAATTTCGCATAAGGGCTAAATTTAATTCAAAAAGGGTTTTCTATAATTTTATTGAATGTATGTAAACGTCGATAAACAGTGACCCCGTGACGAGTCTGGTCCTACATAAAGTCGATGAAGAATTCAAATCTGGTAAGGGTGATGTCCTGAATAACCTATTATCGAGCTCCAACTACTCCCAATCAGTTTATTCGGTGGGGGAAAAAGTGACTAACTTTTCCCCTGTGGTACATTCTAATTTCTGATCAATTAATGTTATAAGTTTCTCTTACGAAGTTGTACTCAAATAATTTAAATCCCTTACAAACACTATCACTATGAGATATGCTGTTGTACCCAGGTATTCTAAGGGATTGCGCCAATGGTTTTGCTAAACTTCTGCACTATTATTTAGTCTTACATTGAATCTGTCTAATTGCTGGAAAATTACTAGATTAGCAAGAGAGATAGACACAGGTTACCGACAATTATCGCCCTATACCATTAAAAATAACTTTGAGGGATACTTTTCAGGGTTTGGAAGTACGTATCTTTCCATAAACGATCTACTTCGTGCAACTTGGCTATCTTTACTCAATATTTATGCGAAAGCATTGATAATAATATCAGGTGAATGTCATAAATACTGACTTCTCCAAGGCCTTTGGAAGGATTGAACACCAATAATAATTGTTTGATAAACTATCTACAATTGGCTTTGTATCCATTCTAAATCTTTCATATTATATCTTACCGAACGTAAGCACTTTGTTGCTTATTTGGACTATGACTAGGATGTTTTGTGTCATCATCGGGTTTCTCTCATGGAAATAACCAGTGCACTTTACTAATACGTAATAATTGATAATGATCTGTATGACCAGTTGCAGTGCAAAATATTCCTTTTCACAGACGAATTAAAATTTTTCCTGAGGGTTGACTCCATTCATAATTGTCAATTTCTTCAGTCATAAGTTCATATAATAAAACATTAGTGTGGCAATAAATAGTTGCAAATCAATATTTCCAAATGATCTTGACACAAAAATAAACATAATCCATTGAATTACGAATACCGGTTTGGTGATCTGCCACTATATTTATTGATGTTGTAAGGGATCTGGGGGTAACCTTAGGTTCTTTTTAGCAACACGCCGTGAACAGTCAAGCATTCGTTCTTTGTGTAACATAATTCATATTGGTGTGGATGCTCCTAAACTATTGAGTAAATTAAAATATTATGATCAGAGAATTTCGTCTCGAACCAATGTAACGTTTTTATGTTCTTGTGCGTACACCAATATAAATCACCTTCATTTAAAATGTGCAATGCATTGAAAGAAAAATACTTTACTGTTCATATAACCTAGGCATGCTACGGGAATTGTTAACTACATAAATTGTCTTTCCATTCTATGTATTGTGTAATTTGGAGATAAACATGTTAATTTATTTATAAATTTATAAATTTACTTATATTCTGATAAAGTATTTAGTAAAAGTATTGAGTTTATAAAACGAGTTTCATACTAACTTACGACAGTAAGTTATCAAAATAATTCCAAATTCCTTGTCTGTTATCGCGCTACGTCGGGTTATTTTGACCGACTGATGACATGTGTCAACCAACTTGATTGAGTTTCAATTGATTCTTGTAATTAAAAAACCTAGATTTATCTTCATCCCCGTGACTAAAGAGCACGAAGTCACAACTTGTCAAGGTGTATTTAGAACATCACATAGAGTCATGAAAACATTATTACCATAAATTGCATTTAAAAGATGGGACTAGAAAGCAGTATATTATGATTATTATGTATCAAGTTTTGTAAATCTCATTTTAGTAAGGAGTTTTATTAAAACACTGGCGAAGCATAGCGGAGCGCGCGACTAAGTTTATAAAATGAGTTTGACGGATTGATGACAAGTATCAACCATCTTGATTGAATTTCAATTGATTCTTGAATTTAAAAAGCCTAAAGTTAGCTTCACCCTGTGACTAAGGAGTCCGATGCTATGTTCACCTCGTGACTAAAACGCATGAAGTCGTAGCTTGTCAAGGTATATTTAAAAGATAATCTAGCGTCATGGAAACATATTGCCGTGATCCTTATAGTTTAAGTATTTTAAAATAGTTAGACAATTAAGTATTAGAATAAGAAAATAAATTTTTAGTTGTAAACATAGTTGATAAAAAGAATTATGAGTTGCATAACCTCTAAGGCGCAACATTATGATGAAAGGTATATAGTAATTTGAGATTGAAATAAATATATATGAAAAGGTATAGAAATAAACACAAAAATAAATTCATGTATTCTATATTGATAGAAAAGAGGAGCACAAGATGTGTTTTGAGTATACAAAGGCCGAACCAAACTTTTCGCATTGTGTAAAAGTGGCATTAAATATATTGAGAAGTGAACCACTTTTCAAGCTTAACAATGTACTAAAAATAAATAACACAGAGAGAGTGATGATGAAAGATGGAACAGTGAAAAGAGTTAGCCATTTGAATGGTGTAAAATTGTATGGAAAAGGTGAAATTAGACATGCTAGACATGAAAACATTTTTCAAAGTGAATAGACGTAGTAAATAAATTTGTAAAAAGATTGTTATCTGTTAGACATTTTATGGTCACATTTAACAATACAATAAATACCTGATACTTATATTTAATAGCATTTTTAAAAGGATATACAAAAAAGTGTTCTTTATTCGACACGATATAATAAAGTAAAAGCTTCAGAAATAACAGGATAAATCTGGTTTAATCCGAAAAAGGTTCAGAAATAATAGGATAAATCTGGTTTAATCTGAATAAATCTACAAAGAAAAAATAATGTTAACGTTGTTGACAGTTATGTGCCGATCAACCTACATGGAGATGAGAGAAGGTGGCTGGAAAATAGGGATAATGCTATCGAGGTCAGTGTTCCTGATGGTGCAGTTATAAAAGGAAGAATCCCATCTGTATTCAATGTATTTCCAATTATTTCCAACGAAGATATCTACAAAAAGAAAATAAGGATAGTTTTAAACAATGGGAAAAGGAAGTATTTAAACTATGATGAGAGAGGCAACAAATTCATTTACAAATATAATGAGGGATGGCGTTAATAGAAGAAGGATATACCTACTCAAGACAAAGAATCGCGAATGTGCACGGACTTTAATAATAAACAATTTGTGTGTAAACATTCTGTGCATTTTTCAACTGTCAAAAACTGTATAGGTATACCAACATAAACATTAGTGTGTGAGTTGTGGCGCTGCAGACGGATAGTCGTATTTTGTTTCGAGGGCCGAGGTGATAAAAAGGCGCGAACGACGATAGAAGCGAAGAAACCGCCAATCTTTTAAACTTGCCGGACACAAAAATTTGGTTAGCGTATGATTGCAGGCGTTTTAATACACTGCGTTAAATCATTGTAGTAAATGTATTAAGCTAATTTTGTTGATTTCAGTAATGATTTAGTTTATTATTATTATTATTAATTCATTTTTCTTTTTACTTTGATTAAGTTCATATTTAGAAAGAAATTTATCATAATGGTAAACATGAACCAACAAGAATTTGATGATTTATATCAATATTATAAGTAAGTTTGCATTCGAAATACATTTATGATTCATATAATTAATGGTGTACGACGTGCGATAGAGATGCTATGTGTGAATATTCATTTCTAGTAAACCGTTAGACATCATTAATACTCAAATAAAATATTATTTTGTTAAATAAAATTAAGTTTGTAAAATCATGGGAAAATTGTTAATGGTGTAGAAGGGCATTGGAAGTACTATGTGAAAATATTTACTTGTGGTGTTTGCTATGCATTATTAACAATTTATGTTGGATAATTTAATAACATTTCAAATATTTTGAATAGGAAGGGATACAGGTATTCTTGATGAAAAAAAAAACCAATCTGTAATATGTACAACGTGTGAATGTTTGCATATGGGGATTGGTAAAGGTTATAATCAAGGTATTTGTTCATTGCGGGATTTTAGATCTTCGGAGCCATTACGTGTGAATGGATGTCTGTCGAAATAAAATTTAGCGTCGTAAAAAAAAATATTTTTTTTAAAATCAACGAGTACAATATTAAAAGATTAAAGACAGCATAAAATAATATTTTGTTGAATCTACATAAAGGATAAAAGCAATGTGTATTTCTTATGTATATTTTTTTTGTGTGTTGGAGAAATAAAAAGAGATTCTTAACAACCACATGTTATAAATCGAAATTTTATTGTGTTGATTATTTAATGTGTATTTATGTGAATATAATGTTTATGAATTTTAAATACTTATTTATTATTAACCTTATCCTACTTAAATTTATATAAGAAATGTTGCTGACAAATAAAGGAAGGATCACTGCTAGAACCTACAAAAATAGTATGAATGTCAACAGGGATTAAGAATGAAATATTTATTGGAGTAGTTATAATTAAATGATTGCAATCTCTGCATTCATAGAAATATATATATATGGTTTTGTATCATTAGTATAGGGTTATACCATAATTATTGTCATTATTCAATTAATACAAAACCACTGCATATATATTTATGGCAGTGCCCAACGTGTGGCAATACTACATTTATTTTATTCATATAATTGTGCTATCACTGCTACTGCAATATGTATACGATAAATGGCATTTTACAGATAAGAGTAGAAATTATAGCATTGAAAATACACACGTTTATTCAATTTCTCTAAATACATAAACATAATTGTTTTTTTTTATTAATAGCAGATTATATTATTAAAGTTATAATATAATATATCTTTCACAAAATAAAATTATTTTATTAAATGTAAACTTACGAATAACTGTCATTGAAAGAAATTCTTTGGTATTTAACACGATTGTAACAATATCGCTAACATTCAACAAACACACATACATTCACTCAGCTTATCATGGAACACAATATTCACTCCCATAAATCTTCGACAGTGAATTTCACGCTTTTGATATGTTCAATCGGCGAAATCGAAATTATTTCCAATTTTTCCATTTGGCGTATCCGCCTGGTCCGGTACATACGCATTGAAACCGGGTATCCTGTAAATAAGACAGGCAATGGAATGAAAATTGCGATTTATGCCTCACATATATTTCGTTCGACGCCACAGTATCAGAACGAATTTCGATCAAAATCACCATCACTTTGCTACAACACAGACCTGATGCGTTATGTTAACCATGCCCGAAGATGTCGGTTTATCACATATAAAAAGCAGATACATCTAGGTTATACTACATACGGCACTTCAATTAGTAATGTTTCGAAATATTTTCTTAATTAATAATTAATAATAATAAAGTCGCCAACTTCATAATCGATTTTGATAGAAGTTTGTGTGTGTGTTCCTTATGGTGCGTGGAAAGTTGTGATCATACTTTTTTCCATATTTATAGGAAAATAGTAAAATGTTAACAATACGTGAAATTACAGTACATAGACTGAGTCTTGGCCGATGGGCGGAGTCTTATAGGTTAGTGCGAGACAGAGAAAGTATTCGGAAAAAAGATATGACCAGCTGCTCGTGCTTATCCGAATATTATAAGTATTCACTGCACATCTTGTGAGAAAGGCATCTCATCGGCCAGGTCTCAGTCTGCGAGCTGTACATGAATATCTATAGGAAATTTTCTATATAATCGTTGGTGCGTCTGTTTGTGATCGTGTACCTTCTGAACGACTTGCCCGATTGAGGTCATATGCACACACTATATTTGTTTTGTCGAGACAATCGATAGGTCAGAGCTACGTTAGGATCGGACAGGTGGCGCTGTAACCAAGTTACTAAAAAAATTATATATTTATGGACTAAAATGATTCATATTCACAATATAACTTGGTTTAGTGTCAGAAAGAAAATCACAAAGTCTGGACCTGACAGGTGGCGCTGTAGCCGAGTTATTAATACATTTTATATTCAGCAGCATATGTCACTCCAAAGAAATTTTGAGAAAACCCAAAAGACTACCAAAGGCAATCTAAAACAAAGAAAATTGAATCACTTTATAAAGGCCATCTATAAATACACAACTCGGTACTTTAACACAATAATGAAATATCAAAATTACCATGGGCCGCATATGCAGCCAAAACGTGAACTTACAACTAAAATAAATGGGATGACATAATGAAAAAAACAACCATAAACTGAACAATAATTTAATTTTTTTTACAGTGCGAATTGGTATCTAATGTTATTATGTAGAAAACACTTTCTCCAGAAATTCGCAGGTTGGGCTAATTTCCCGTCTGGTAAATGAATGTTTTTGTAAAAGGCAAGATTTGATAAGTCCAAAATTAATGGTGAGTAGGGTTGCGACATTTTTTCTTTTCAGTCAACAAAACTCCTCCCTGTAGTTCAAAGAGATCTTGTTCATATATTCTTTTGTTTTTTTTGGTTATAGACAACGCATTTGCATACGTTTTGTTTCGATAGTTAGTTTCTCCTGACACAATAATATTGAGAGAAATTTTAAAATTTAGAGAACTTGGCTCTTTTATAATTCTTTCGGCTTCTGATTTCCAATTTTGTACAGTCCAGTCTTTTGCATGCAGTATTAAGGTCGCCCCTTCTTCAAAAACCATATGGTATTCTTCTAGCAGAATAATGGTGCCTATCTTTTTAATCTTTTTTTTCTGTAACACCGCAAATTCTATCTGGTGACTTATATGAATGCCCTGTTACAGAAAATATAATAGTTCCTTAATATTTTTAGGAGCTTCGTGTAACCATTTAAGACACATTGTTAAAAGAGTGCTGTTTTATTTTGGCCTGGTCATCCATCTGAGACCAAACGTACTGTATGGATGTCTCTCATTGTAGATTCATTTTTCTGAAGACAGTTGTGAACTGCTGAAGCAATTTCATTAGAGCCCTTCAATCCCTCGTGTTCCAATCATGAATAAGCAAATACACCATCTCTGTCCAAATGACACTTTGATGAGCCTTTCACAACTGTGAAATTATAGCAGTATAGCTGACGACTATAATATACCCTTTGATCGGGTACTTTGGGCAATACTGAATTTTTTCACAATCGTATGAAAATATCAGTAATCCATTACTCTTCTCTTTTAATATTTCAAAGAAAGCCTTTGCACGTATGTTGTGCACTGCTTTCTCAGTTTGTACCTCTTTCTTATTATCAGGAACTTCTTCCATTTTAATTCTTTCTACCAAGTCAATGCGGGTTGAACATACATCTGTTTTAGGTGACCCAAAGCCAACGTTAAAACAAGTTCTAAATACATTATGAAAATAAGTAAATTTCATTTGCTTATCAACCTCTTCTTTCCCATATAGGCACATTGTAGAGTTTTGTGATATTCAATTCTGCAGGGAGGTACTGCCTTAACGATTTGCCTTAACAGTAGTGGGATTCATCGGCTTTTAAAGATTCTATAAATATTTTAATAGCTATCAATTTATGTTCGTTTTCTGTCGCCTCCTCTTTTTACGTTCTTATACGTAGTATAAGGAAGTATTGTGATGATGAAAATTTTCGACCTCGAGATTTTTGCAGATGTCCACGTTTTGAAGTCTCCTGATACCGAAAAAGTGGTTTTTAAAAAATGTCTGTGTGTCTGTCTGTCTGTGGCCACGATAGCGGTCAAACCGCTATAGCTATCAATTCCAAACTTTGTATTTACGTGTATAATCTCCCTCTTGAGATCTGATAAGCTTTTCAGTAAAATCGGTAGACCGGAAGTAGCAGTTTAATTCAGTGAAAAAATCGAATTTTGCCAATCCTTCGTCAACTACTAAGTTTAAACAAATTTATAAAGAATTCATATGTACTTAGAATTAAGTTTGAGACAAATTGTCTTGAAAAAGTTTTTCAAAATTCCAACCGGAAGTAGGTATTTTACTCTTATCGAAAATCAGTTTTTTGCGAATATTTCGCAAGTCATGCCTTTTAGACAAGTTAATGTTATGAATACAAAAGTATTTAAAACATAATTTTCAATATCTTTTGTATAAAAAAAATTTCAAATTTCAGACCGGAAGTACCACTTTTACTCTTATCGAATAGCCATTTTTTGCAAATATGTCGTAATTTATGCATTCTATATATATTTATCAAGAGTACGAAAGTATTTAGAACTCGATTTGCAATATTTTTTGCATATATGAAATATTAAAATTCGGACCGGAAGTAGCACTTTTACTCTTAGCGAGTAGTACTTTTTTTCGAATATCTTGCAAAGTATGCATTCTATAGCGATTTATTAAGAGAATGAAAGTACTTAAAATAGGATTTTGAATAAGTTTTGTATAAAAAAATTCTTAAAATTTTATAGTTTGAAACGCTGATACGTATAAGAAGGTCGTGTGGTGGCCACACCTCATTTTTTCTGTTAAGTGTCCATCATATACGAAGCGGCTTAAAACGCCATTTACTTTGCTTTTTCTTTTCTTTTGCTTTTGCTTTTGCTTTTGCTTTTGCGTTTGCGTTTGCGTTTGCGTTTGCGTTTGCGTTTGCTTTTGCTTTTGCTTTCGCTTTCGCTTTCGCTTTCGCTTTCGCTTTCGCTTTCGCTTTCGCTTTCGCTTTCGCTTTCGCTTTCGCTTTCGCTTTCGCTTTCGCTTTCGCTTTCGCTTTCGCTTTCGCTTTCGCTTTCGCTTTCGCTTTCGCTTTCGCTTTCGCTTTCGCTTTCGCTTTCGCTTTCGCTTTCGCTTTCGCTTTCGCTTTCGCTTTCGCTTTCGCTTTCGCTTTCGCTTTCGCTTTCGCTTTCGCTTTCGCTTTCGCTTTCGCTTTCGCTTTCGCTTTCGCTTTCGCTTTCGCTTTCGCTTTCGCTTTCGCTTTCGCTTTCGCTTTCGCTTTCGCTTTCGCTTTCGCTTTCGCTTTCGCTTTCGCTTTCGCTTTCGCTTTCGCTTTCGCTTTCGCTTTCGCTTTCGCTTTCGCTTTCGCTTTCGCTTTCGCTTTCGCTTTCGCTTTCGCTTTCGCTTTCGCTTTCGCTTTCGCTTTCGCTTTCGCTTTCGCTTTCGCTTTCGCTTTCGCTTTCGCTTTCGCTTTCGCTTTCGCTTTCGCTTTCGCTTTCGCTTTCGCTTTCGCTTTCGCTTTCGCTTTCGCTTTCGCTTTCGCTTTCGCTTTCGCTTTCGCTTTCGCTTTCGCTTTCGCTTTCGCTTTCGCTTTCGCTTTCGCTTTCGCTTTCGCTTTCGCTTTCGCTTTCGCTTTCGCTTTCGCTTTCGCTTTCGCTTTCGCTTTCGCTTTCGCTTTCGCTTTCGCTTTCGCTTTCGCTTTCGCTTTCGCTTTCGCTTTCGCTTTCGCTCTCGCTCTCGCTTTCGCTTTTGCTTTTGTTTTTGCTTTTGCTTTTGCTTATATCTAAGATTCCAAGAAAAACTCTACAAACCTTAACCTGCATACGATTATATTTTTGAACAAAGTAACCAATTGGTTTCGTCTTGGGTTTACTGTCGTTCTGAGACATTTACGTTTTAGTTCATAGTTTACACAGAGAAACGGCAAATATATTGATCTTTCCTGATTTTGCTTGAGTCCTTCTAAAAGTTTTTCTGGAATTCGTTGATGTCGTGCATCGTAAGTGTGACAGAGTTCAACCTTCTAGATGAATGTCCACAGACCGGATACTTGGGTGGATCTTTTGGCGAATATCTAAAATAGCAAATACCACAATATTGAGGTTATAAAGAAGAGTAAAGCGAATATATACCACTATATTGCATCTTTAGCAACCGATATCTTCCACTTGTGTTTCTGTAATTTTTTTCCCTTCCGGTGCCACATGTCACTTTTTTTACAAAAGATACGTTATTTTCCATCACTCAAATAAAATATATTACAAACTTGTAATGAACTGCAAATAATTACTGCTTCTTTACGTGTTGTGGGCGTTTGACAATTTGCGGCTATCTGATTGGTTCTTATGGACACGTCCTACTTTGCTACAACATCGCTACGGACGCGTCCGATTTTGAAACCAAGAAGTTGATATTCAAGTGCTATTTTAACCGGGGTTATATAATTTTACAGTCAAACGCCCTTAATATCGGGAGAAGAACTTACAAACAGCTACACGTAAATGTTAATTGCATTTCACGAAAAATGTGACAAGTCCGGTTTTGAATCTACACGCCCCGTATAATCATTGGTGCGTCTGTTAGTGATTGTGTAACTTTTGAACAACTTGGCCGATTGAAGTCATATTGACACAATATAGATTTTTGTTTTGACGAGACGATTGTTCATAGCTATACTAGGATCCGATAGGTGACGCTGTAGTCGAATTATTAACAAATTCTATACTTATGGACCAAACTGACTAGTTTGTAATATATGTTGGTTTCGTGCCAAAAAAGAAAATCACAATCTGGACATGATACGTGGCGCTATGGTCGGGTTATTAATAATTTTTTTGTTTATTAACCAAAATTATTGTATATGCATAATACGTTCACGTGGTCAACAAAGTTGTGTTGGTATATGCTACCGTCCGATAGATGGTGCTATTTTTTGATAAAATTAACATTTCTCTTTGGATTTCGACGTTGGGAAATTTAGCTAAATCAAACACATCGCACTTACCGGAAAGAGTCTAACAACATCTTCCGGGCCATCTAGTTGAAAGATAAAATATCATGACATTTAATTAATTTGATATGTTATCTCGTATAACGCTGGATATAAAATAGAATCACTTTCGTCATGTCGAATTGTTTTTGTTCATACAAACTATGTACAAAAAATAGAAAAATCCATACCCAATTAATGAACATCATTCCACGCTATTGACCCATTTGTTAAACGAATATGAAAACATGAACAAATGTTTATGTGTCTATGATCGGCTTATGTAGTTAGTTAACTAATCGCGTTAGTTTCTATTGTTATTACATCTGTAAAGCTATGAACAGTTGCGAATAAAAAGTTATTGTTATGGAATTTTTGAAAAGAGTATCTTGCAATTTCCATGTTTGATTCACCACATATTCATGTAGGATTGCGTCTCTAAGGAGTACAAAAAATACTTAACGTGCACAATTTTCATGCTATAGAAGATATATACTTCTGTTAGAAGAACACGTAAAGATAAAAAGCAATTAAAAAGAAAATGCTGCACATAATTAGAACAGCAAAACGAAGAGTTAGGTGAAAATATTATATTATATATTGTGGAAGAAGCAGCGATTTGCAGGCTTCTATGGTGCAAAGATAAGTTAGCAGGGTTTATGAAAAGCCCTTTCGGAGTTCGGAGACAAATTTGCACAAGTTTTCAAAGCATAGGTGGGAGATAATACATTTTACTCGGTTGAAGAATTTTAAGTTGTAACAGTCCTAATTTCTCTTCTGGGTGGCCTATTCGTGTGTCTGAAGTTGTTGTACGTTATCAAAAATAGGAGAATTATCTGGTGTGTAACGTGCGTAAGTAAGAATATTAAAATTTAATTAACGTTGAGTAACGTTCATGAGTCATAAACATGATTCTAATATATTTCTATATTGTCATTTCAACTATTTTCATTTTAACTTTTAAATTTTATTGTAATATTTATTATCACAATATTACTATACTATGCTACCCACGTTTTTTCAAAGTGGTGCACAATGGGACTTGCGCAAAAATAACCACCTCATTTAATTCACAAAATAAAGTGCCACGAAATCCTTAAAATATGTTACCATATCTAGTTTATTTCCTAACTTGGTTAGTGTTGTTCCCATAGTGTTTTTAAACACAGAAACACTGGATGCCCTTATAGCCATGTGCGGCGACAGGGTAGATCGGAGGATTCTGATGGTTAAAACTAATTTCCACCTCAATTAATTAATTATCAAACCTTCTGACGGTTCCTCTCAACCATGAGGAGTGCTAAGGGAGAGAAGTATTTACAACGACTAATGCCAAAAATATGCAAAATTTAAAAGACACTAAAAGTATTTATTCAAACGACTATGGAAGGTTAGAAACAATAAAGAGAAAGTGGAAGTATAACATTATAATTAACATTACTTTATCTAAACAACCAGAAATACACATAAAACTTCCCTAGCATCATGTACCCAAAACTAATATGAAGAAAAGTTGCAAAATAAAATTTCTCATAATTGAAATGTTAAATTTGAATGAATAACCTCTGCGGAAAATTACTATTACAATCATACGAAAAGTTAAATGCTAAACAGGTTAAGGAAAATAAAATTAAACGAAATCTAACGAACATGAGCGTTATTAGATGATGAGAACCCTGGTTCAGTACCAAGTAGAAATACAAATTCATAAATTGCAGACCAATAGCATGACGTCAGTCACTTGACTTTCAACCTGTCTCTATCATTCGTAAGCCTTATAAGTAATTAAGAAAAACAACAAATTAAAAAGATATTAACTCGACAAATCATTATCAAGGGATTCTTAAAATATATTTGATTAAAAAGCATAATGCGTCCCTCCCTATCATATTATCAAGATTAATGGACTATTTAAATAAATAATAAATTCATTAACATTAATAAACATCTTGTCGTGTAGAAATATCTATTGTCATTAATGGCTATCATTTGATAAGTAAAACTATTTTAATAATCACAAGACGGTTTAATATTAATAAAAATTAATTAAGAAATCTTCATAAAAACTATGTTAATGCTAGGCTTCACTTTAGTAGAAGCGTACAATGAAGAGAAGTCGCAAAATGTGCTGTGTTTGAAAGTTCTATCACTCTAGTGTATACTCTTAAGTAAGCAAAAGCAACGACTCTAGACCAATCACTCTAACCTGGTTGAAAAATCTCATGAATTGTTTAATAGAAATATAAAATTTACTAAAGCAGAAAAGAGTATTTTCTCTAAACAAGCCTCAGTACCAAGGAACACACTGGTAGCAGCTTATTCTACTGGCTGCTCTTGACATGGTTAATATTATGCTGAGAGAATCGGTGGAAAAAATAATTTCTAAGGTACATACCTCTGTCATCACATCATATAGCTCAGGTTCACAATGGTCAATTAACACAGAAAATGAACGACACGAAATTTGCAACTTGCTGAGGCTACTGATAGTAACAAAGACGGACACACACCTTATTTATTATGTAGCCTTACTGGATGATTATCGTTGAAGATCTTCTGTTCTGAAAAAGCATTATTGTAAGTGCAAAGGCTCAAGACTTATTTGACATGCTTGACAAGTTTTTTAACCGAAAAGATTTGGATTGGGAAAAATGCATTGTTATATGTAGTGATATAGCACGATCAATGTCTGGTCGCTATGGAGGAAACCAAGCGATTATTCACAGCAAAGCGCCGCATGCTATGTGGACCCATTGCATCATCTATAGAGAAGCACTTTCATCAAAGTCGATGAGCTCTCAATTGTAATTGGTATTAGAACAACGTGTCGTAGACGGAGTTAATTACAAAACTAGGCTACAAAAAGCCAGATTTTTCGAAAAACTATGGATGGATATTGGAGCTGAACACACGCTTTACTATAAACTGCAATTAATGATGATTTTACGTAGCAACGTCTGATCTCGTGCATTCGAGCTCAGTAAAGAAATTTACGCTTTTATATAAGAGGAAGATCATGAAAACTCCAGGTCTTGCCGAACCCGACTTTTGTAAATAACATGCACGTCTTGAAACTTTGGAAGAAGGTTGCGGCGTTTAGGACAAAGCTGCAGTTGTGGATACGAAAAATTAATAAGGAGGACGTCAACATTGTTTTCCTGAATTGCACAAACAAGTGTTTCACAAGACTTGCTGTCTCTTTTCAAGAAACATCTAAAGCTCACTGAATGATGAGCAAAATACTTTCAGAAAGCAGTGTCAAGAAATTTGTGTGGATCCAAGTTTCTCTCCGTGCTCAAGCTTCGTCATGATTCACTTCTTACGAAGAAGAGAGTCAACTGAATTTGAACAATCTTGCGACAAGAACCGGAAACCAAAATTTTCTTCTTCCGATTTAGCGGAGTTTTGAATATCAACCAAAAATGAATATCCGATTCTGAGGTACAAACCTGTTAGGTTCCTCATTCCCTTTGCGACAATCTTTTTATGCGAAACTGGGTTTATAACTGTAGCTCTAATAAAAAAAACAAATATCGTCCAAAAATCCATGTGGAGAGAGAAATTAGAGTGGCAGTGTCAAACACTATTCCGAGCTTTGAACAAAATGTGTGACGATCAGCGAGCTCACCAGTCACATTAACTTACTTGTTGAATATTTTCACCATTTCTTTCATATTTTTTTATATTTTCGTATTTTATTTGACGGATCTTGTGATTCAATTTTAATAAATGCGAGCTTCACATTGTGAGGTTTACCTTAAGAATTGTTGTAATGTCAGTTCCTAATTTATGTTATACAATTATTTTGACATAGGCGTCGAGACAAAATACTAAACTTGTAAGTGCACTGCGGGTCGATTAAGTTTGGGAATCCCTGACCTAACTCAAAAGAAAATTAAATAAAGTGTTAAGTGATAAGTTATATTAAATATGTAATTATTATTTAAATTTAAATTTTTAGACCCAACCTTGAGTTGCACGTGTTTGTGAGGTATTAGTTTAACGACCATTAACTACAAATGCCTCGTGGTTTCTAGACCCCTATTTCCTTTTGGGGCATCTGTAAAAATTAGCTAGATCACTATATGCCTCGCAATATTCTTCATATCAGGTTCGTTGATATTTGATTTTATTAAATATAATTGTGAACATAAAATAAGTTGTACAAATAATTGCCAAATAGTTAAGAAGTAGTTTATTTTCAAACTACTATAGACAATGTATTGTAAATGTTAGGTTTTTCTTTAAAAGAACAGCAATTATGAAGACTTTACCTTTGAAGCTAGCGCGTCAATCAGTACAAACTGCTTTGTTCGAAAACATGTTCTACATGGTCCTAAAACTATCCAAGTTAAATCGTTTTTCCATTATTAGTTCAAGTTCATCCTTATTGTCTCTTCCAAATTTTTCACCCAAATTTCTTTTTATATTGGTAATAATTTCATACAGCCAACCGATAATTTATGTCTTGTAAATTAATTTAGCAGGAGTTGTTTATATTTAAATATGACTAGGAAATTCATGTTAATGCATTGTTATACATCAATCTAAGTAAGTATAATGACGAAATTGGTTAACTATTAAATGGTGGACTGTTGACTTATGCTCTAAGGGACTTAAAGAACTGGTATCCTTTACAAATCCATCTCTTTTATCCTCAGGTTTTTTTTAACTTTACTAGAATTTACAACATGCAATTGGCATATACGGATTGTAACTTTATTAATAAGCTAATTAATAACATATGTAAAAAAAATTAGCGAATAAATAGCCACAGAATTACAAAAAATAAATTTAAAACCAGCATATAAAACCAATAACTCACTAGGTAAAATCATAAAAAACAACAAATCAAAAACTAGCAAAGAAAATAAATCAGGAATATATAAATTAAATTGTAACGATTGCCCAAAAGTATGCATTGGCCAAACGGGTAGAAATTTCGATAAAAGAAATAAGGAACACTACAGATGTTATAACAACAAAAATATGGAATCAAATTATGCATGTCACCTGTTGGAAAATAACCACAAATTTAATAGTACTTTTGAAATTTTACATTTAGAAACAAAAGGCTTCCGATTAAACTTACTAGTCTCTTGAAATAAACAAACTTAAAAATTCAGACATATTACTCAATGAACAATTAGATCTTAATAATTCACCTCTTTGAATATGTATTGTGAAAATCCAAACCCACATTAAATAAATACCTATAACAGACCTTAAGATCATAAACCATGTAAAAGCTATTGTTAAGTCTGAACACCTGATTTTGTAGAAAATATATAGTTTAGTTGTAATTGAATATCCGAAGAAGCTACAGTGATAGCGAAACATGTCATATACTTTGTAATAAGTTGTGTTAATATATTGGATTTATTGTAAATTGTGTTTTACTCCGTCTACTATTGTTAACTTATTTTAAAACTCATTTTTCGACCATTTCATCTGCATTTCTAACATGAAACTTGGTTAAAAGGAAAGGATGCTTGTAGGACCTTATAGAGCACACATGTCACCATCTGATTTAGCAACGTATGTACATTTCGAAGGACAAAATGACCTTCTTCTATAAGAAAGAGACGAAGCCGAAGAAAGTTAAAGACTTTTGTTTGTTACTGTTATAATTATTATGTTTTATAATAAATATTTACTTGTCTTTTTTTTTTGAAAAATAAAAATTAATAGCACATTTTTGTGTTCTCAGCTTTACTACTTGTATTAAAAATATAAACTGCAATGCATATACAGTCAGTACTAAAAACATTTAGCACTTTGTCCTATATGTACATACATTTGGTATGCGTTGAAATCAACAAAGCTCTACAGACGATACATTACATCCCTTTTTTAGTGATGCAGCAGCGGCAGCATTCACCCTTCGGACGTAATTTGCGATCTCCCTCCGATGATCAGATTATTTTCGGGGGTTGAAATGATTTAGGGTCGCCACGGTTTCCGAACTACTGCAGCACGTGTAGTAAGTGCGTGTACACAATTCGGAAGTACCTTATTATAACGGCCTCGACGTTTTCTCATCTCACTCGGCGAAGTCTTTCATGTTTATTTGAAGATTCCAGCAAGGAAAAGCGAGATAAGGTGGCGTCCTTCTTGAAAGAAAAAAAAATCTATTATCCTTATGCCTATATCATATTCTCTTTTCTTATTTAAACAAACAACAGAGAGCTTCTACAAAATTATAAAGGAATAGACATGAAAGGCACAAATACGTGAGTTTGAAATATCAGAACTTGAATAAGTCAGCTTTTTGGATGTAGTTTTAAAGTCTTAAAATAAAGTATGAAGGAAGTTTTACCAAAGAGATGTAATATTAATAATACAACTAATTTTAGAAAATTATGTGGCATCAGTTTTTATTATATCCAATAAAATATTATATTTTAAGAGTTGCGTAGCTTAAAAGTACACCATATCTTTATTTATTATTTATTATCGAACAAAATCTAATAATTGTTCTAGACAATAATAATAAAGCAACATTTACATGATAACAAAACATACATATTACTTATTATGAATTATTTGAAATTTATAGTTTATTATTGAAATAAAACCATTACAAACTTTCTGAAATTGTTCTACCACTTTCAGTCATTGAACATCTACTGGGCTTTGGAATAGTTGAACTTTATCCCATCTTTTTAATTATATTCGTATTTTTGTGCATATTTGCATGATGTACACTTTGGAACTTTCACAATTTGCTAATTTTCTTACTTGCAGTTGTTACTTACATTTCAAGACAGAACAATATTTGCTTCAACAATAATCACTTTCTTCTTGGCACTTTTCAACTCTACAATGATAACAAGGTGCATTATTAACAATAATTACAGCATTTGAAAAATAATTATAGCATATTTATTTATCCAACAGATACAAGTCTAATAACAGATCAAGACTTAACATTGTTGAAATATTCGTAATAAACCCACTTCTTTTCTGGTATCCTCTTTAAAACTGTACTAAACCAGCTATCAAATACCTTAGAGTTCACATATTCAGACTTATTGATAATATTAGTGATTAAGGTCTACCAATGCCGCCTCACTTCAGCCCGGCAATTTTGCCATTAGAATTTAAGAAATGTTCTCTTTGCACATCTACTAATAAAATCTTTCAAATTTTAACCTAAAAATACAATATTTATATTTAATAATATTCACCAAGAATTAGTCATACTAAATTTCGGATAATCATTGCAGCTCTCATTTTTTGGTGCGCCTTTAGAAGTACTTGTGTTTTAGCACAAACCATTTCGTAGTAATAATAATAATAATAATACTTTTATTCAGTGTAATAAAATCATTACATGAAAAGTCAAAATATACAGTAACAAGCAAACAAACAGATTAGAATTGTATATCATTAAAATTATTATTTAAATATTCATTGATTGAATAAAAACTTTTTGTCAGTAAAAATTTTGATATTTTACTTAAGAAAGTATTAGCATTCATTGTATGCAGGTGCTTCACTTTGTTATAAATCTTTGGCCCCCAGTAGTCCACATATCTTTGGGCAGTCTGCACACGGTGATAAGGGGTTCGCAGTTAATCCCTGTTTCTTGTATTATACTGGTGGGAGTCCCCAGTTGCGGCAAACTCATCCTCATTGAAAATGACATAATTAAGGCAGTTGTATATATATATATATATATATATATATATATATATATATATGGTAATGTAAGTATAGCTCCTTTTACAAAATATTTTCTGCAACTATCCCGATGTCCCAAACTATACAACGCTCGAACAGCCCTCTTCTGCATCTGAAATATTCTCTCTTCCTACGGTAAGCAGCCCCATACTAAGATTCCGTAGCTCATATTAGAGTGGAAGTTGCAGTTAGTAAGCCGTTGTTGCAGCTTCGTGAGTTGCAACACTTTTCATACGTCTTATTGTGTATGTTGCCTTTGCAAGTTTATCAGCCAGACTGGAAACATGATCCTCCCAAGTAAGCCTACTATCCATCGTCAGACCCAGATAGCATACGTTGCCGTTCGAAGGTTGATTTTTTGCACAGAAAGTAAGTTGTTGTGTTTTCCCTTCATTTAGTTGTAGACCATTGCAAAGGAACTATTCCCTGGCTTTCTCCATAATGTCCTTCGCCTGTTCATTCAACTCTTCTTCATCTCTTGCAGTCACCAAAAAGGTAGTGTAATCCGCATATAAACAACATTCCATCGGTGCTAAGCACTGCGGCAGGTCATTGATATATAGTATAAACAGAAGGGGGCCCAAGATTGAGCCCTGTGGAACCCCATTCTTTGTTGATTTTAAAGATGATGTTTGTCCATTGAGTTCAACAACTTGCTCTCCATCCCTCAAATAGGACACTAAAAGATCATGTGGAGTACTTCTAATACCATATTGTTGTAGTTTGTGTAACAGAACCTCATGATTGACTAAGTCGAAAGCTTTGCTCAAATCACAACAAGTCAACTGGATAATTAATATAAATAATTAAATAACCAGAACATACACGTTGGTGGAAAGAAATTAGTTTCTTTACTAATTATCTCTATTTCGTGACCTTGAAGTATGACAATTTCACCTGGTAGCAATAGTTTGTTCACTGCCTGTATTTTATAAACAAATTTATAACGCGTACTTCATAAAAGAAATAAAACTGTGACTAACCGCAAAATTCCCCATTTCTTAGATTATTATTCTTCCTCCTATATTACACACTCTAAAATATTAGATATTGGTGAATTATGTGCAAACGTTGAGTAATAAGTAATGCTCAAGGCACTATTCATCGATCTCCTACAAACTTTAAGCGTCATTGAAAATAACGATATTTCCTCAAGCGAAAAATATCGTTCTTCCATATGACAAATTTCCTAACAATGTTTCCTACCATTTCGTTCGCATCGAGCTCTTCTACATCGCGTAAATCACATGTTCTTGGCGAGATCTAGCTCTACTCTAAACAAGAACGCATCCGACTGCATCTAAAAACCCACCAAATAAACAACCACAGGAGATAAATCCATGCCATTGCAGCAGATGCAAATATTTCAGTCGTTATACACGAACATTTCTATCCGCATGCCTCGTTCAAGGATTACTTTGAGGTAATAAAAAGAAACATGTATTCGCTCCAGCAAGAAAGAGGAAGTCGAGCTTGATCTTAGTTGGGTACAAGAAGTAAGAGTATTTAATGTGACAAGAAAATCTGATACGACGAAATATTTTCGCTTCAAATATTTTATGCAATGCAAATATGCTTGCCGTCCTATTATTGAATATTTGCAGCATACATTGCACGTAAGTATTAAACAGTGTGCTTCAGATAGCAGCCGCAACTCTAGAGCATCTCATATTATAAGAGGTAGAAGTTAGCTGTAATTTATAAGAAAAATCGTTCTCTGTATTTAAAATAATATTACAAAGGTAGATATTACATGTGTTATGTAGTTATAAAGAAAAGAACAAAACACTTGCAGCTTTTTGAGGAAAATGCCTTGCAGTTATTAGTACTACTGAAAAAGGAAAAATCAAAGCAAAATTTGAAATATTTAAATTATATATGATGATTGTAAATTGAACCCGGTATGCATTTATCTTGTCATACAATGTTAATAGCTGTCTTAAGGTGTATAGCAGAACATAGGAATCTGAATGTTTTTGACGAGAATCTTACTTCTAAAGCACATGAAAGCAGTGTTTAGACGCGTCAATTATAAGAACTTTTATCAATTAAACTTGAAATTGACGGATATGATGTAAATACTGGATTTGGCATCAATTTTAATGGAGTTTTAGAATTTTAAATTGATAGTCTATCAATGGTAGATGTAAAACGGGATTAACATTGTCTTATTGAAGAGTTTGTATTGTGCTTGTGTTTTAGGTAACGTAAAACTAAATACGCATGTCACATCTGGAATCGTTTGTATGCCCTAATATAATTCATCGAACATTCTTAATTTTCATATTTTTGAAAACAAATCGATTTTGTTCTGAAAAGATCACGCCATAAATTAATATAATTGTGCAACACGACATGATTTATCTAATCGACAAAATCAATATTCTGTATGAACACTTTTTACGCAAGCTGTTGAAAACTGAAATTGATTGTACATAGAATCTCCTGCTCCTGGTACAAGGTTCGACTTCACTTTTATGGTGCCATTCGCAAGGACTAACTTAATGAGGTAATTACTGAAATATACTAAGCATACAAGTGAACAGAATAAAAAATATTTATATAAATAAAACTTTCGAATTTATAATCTTTTTTTCTTGTAGTAATAACTGAAATATGTAGTTATGTATTTAAAATTACTTTTTGAAATCTCACCAAAAAATTACTATTTTGATATGCCTTGGATGTATTGTCAAAAATGTATTTAATGCCAATAATGAAATTATATTGACGTAATTATTTCAAGGTACAAAGTTTTTTATTTATCATGTATTTAACAAAATCACAAAATAAAAGAAATTCTTTATATCCATACATATAACTCATGTTTGAATGAAAGAGTCTGATATGACGAAAGTTAAATTTCTACTTAATTTCACCATGCTGAGAGTGTTTTGGCAGATTATCCTAAGCTTAAATTACTTTTATTCTCTCAATTCATTCATTTATTCATTATTTCATTTCTTTACCTTTACTATTGTTTATTAATTTTTAATAAGTATGTATTTACATAGATTTGTGTTTGACTATGTATAATTTTTCTGCTATTTTTTGCTATGTGCACTATTTTTGTTTTCTTTTGATATTACCCATGTAATTAGTAATTATTCTGTTGGATAATAAATCATTAATAATAAATCTCTATAAAATGCATAATTTAACAAAAAAAAGTGCAAAATACTGCTATTGGATGAGTAAATGTGTTACTTCTGCAATTTTTGTATACAAAAATTATTCCAAATGCAGCCCTAAATACTTTGTATTACTAATAGATCTCTATAAAGTGCAAAATTTGCAAGATATTTGCAAAAAATGCTATTTGATAAGAGTAGAGGTATTACTTCCAATCCAAATTTTAAAATTTTTTTATAAACAAATTTGAGTTCTAAATACTTTTTTTGTATTCTAAATAAATATGTATAGAATGCATAATTTGGGAAATATTTTCAAAAGAAACCTTTTTTGGCTAATACGAAAAGACCTACTTCCGGTAGCAATTTCGAAAACCTTTTTTCAAAAAATATTTATAAAATTCAATTTTTAGTACTTTTGTTTTCTTTAGAAATTCATCCATATTTAGTAGTTGACAAAAGATTAGTAAATTTTAATTTTTACTGAAGTAAACTACTACTTCTGCTCTGCCGATTATACTGAAAATCTAATCAGATCTCAACAGAAAGGTTATATTCGTAAATATATTGGTCAGAGAGAGAAAGTGAGAGACATGTTTGTAGAAACGCCTTTTCGGTGTCAGGAAAGTTCAAAATTTTCGTCATCACAATACTTTCTTATAATATTACATATAAGAAAGTAAAAAGGGAAGTGCTTTAACTATCACACATCGGTTAACATAAAACATCCAAGAGTAATACCATTGTATAATTGGAACAAATCAAAAGATATCTGACCACTAATACCTATACAACAAACCAGTATGTTATGAAATCCTAATCCGTATACCACAATCCCATTTTATATATTTTTCTATTTCCATTTTTAAAATACTATTTAGCGTATATAGTTCTATGATGCTAAGTAATTTTTAAAATATACCTTCACAAGCTGTCACTTCGTGAGCTTTAAGGCTAATGTTACTATAGGTTTCGTAATTGCAAAAATCAATTGAAACTAAAACAAGATGGTTGACACTTGTCATTATTCTGTCAAAATAGCTCTACATGACACAACAACAGACAAGTACGTTTGTATTACAGTATGCGGCAAAATAAACAATACTGAAATGCGCATGTGTCAAATGTGTATGTGTCATGCGCTGAAACGTACCGAGTGGTTTCCGAACGTGGTTACAACGTATGTGAATGTCTCTTTAATGTTAGTTGCTTCAGTATGGTTCTCACTGCTGCAGAAAAAGTTTTTATCGTGGAGCACTATTTTCGGTCATACGGAAAAGGGCGCGAAAACGGTCCAAGCTTAAAAGAAGTTGCCGACAAATTTAGGCCTAATTTTTTGAAAAGGCTCCGAGCAACGCCGTTATGTTAGCAGTTGTTGACAAGTTTCGTCGTACGGGAAGTGTGCTTTGCCAACGTAAAGGTCACGTGGGTCGCCCGGTGACAGTCACAACCAATACGAATCACGGGCGTGTTTTGAATCAGGTGCTGCAATCGCCGAAACGAAGCTTCCGAAGATCGTCATTAAAATTGAATATCAGTGATCGATCGCTCCGTCGAATGTTCAAGAATATTGGTGGGTTTGCATACAAAATACAGACCGGACAGCGTCTGACTGCAGTTGATAAGCGTGTAAGAGCCGAATACTGCGCACGTGTGTTGGCTACGGATTATGAGGACGCGTCGTTCTTGTCGGATGTTTGGTTTTGTGCTGTATCCGCACATGGCATATTGGGCCCGTATTTCATTGAAGCAGACGATGGAACGCCGTTAATTGTGAATCAGGAGCGCTACAGAGAACAGGTTATCACACCATTTCTGCATGATCTTCAGCGATTTTGTCGTGCCAGGAACCTAGCATGTAGTCAACAATGGTTTCAGTAGGACGGGGCAACCTGTCACACGGCTAGGGAGTCTCTTCGAATGCTGCGCACACATTTTGGGGATCGCCATATTTCGTGTAGCACTGATTTTCCATACCCATCGCACTCACCAGACCTAACACCACCTGATGCGTTCATATGGGGAATGCTGAAGGACGCTGTTTTCCGTACCGATCCACCATCTGACATTCCGGAATTGCGGGTTAAAATTCAAGGTTTTTTTGTACCATGCAACAACCTGTGTTCACAGACATGTTTGTGAACCTTCGCGAACGCTACGAATACGGCTTGAAACTGTACGGAGGGCATCTTGAAGATCTGTTTTATCGGGAACGTCGTCGTGAATAATGTTTGCAACGCTATATAATGTTAAAGTAACGCTATATAATGAAAAGTAAATACATAAATAATAAATAATAAACGTTTCATAATTTCAGTACTGTTTATTTTGCCGCATACCGTATTTTAATTATTTGAAAGTATAGTATTAAACTCATTACACAGAGGTTTTACTATACACAAGTTCCACTACGCTTCACTCGTGATTAATAAAACTCGTAAGTAAAATGTAGTTTTCAAAATTAAAAATATCAACTGCGAAATTACTCAATGATATAATCTTCAATCCTACATAAAATTGCAAAAAGCAATGTTGACTGTCCCGGTAAAAGCGTACAATGAAGTTATTCTCTTATTTTAAAAGTCATTTTATATTTCTATTTGCATAGGTACAATGTTTTTCGCCATTGTGTAAAAAATGATTATGTATGTATTACATTGTTGTATACTTTTATCGTTATTATTATAATTTTCCTAAATGAATAGATTTTTATAATTTTATATTTTATAATGCTGTAGGCTCGAGATTTTTTATTCATCTTACTTAAAATTTAAGTAAAACATACGGTCAATATATAAAATTTTAAGGATCGTATATTGTATATGGCCAATGTCAGAAAACGAACATTACTTATCAATAACGCATAATACATAAGCAAACGATACAAAATGTAGAATCAATATAAAAAACTACTCAAAATTTTAATTAAATCAGAAATGTTCTATGTAATTAACACGACATATATTTTCATTGTCAGCAAGCAAATGTAGGTAAGTATGTTTAGTGTGCAAACTAAGAAAATCCAATATACTGAATCTAGGTCGCTAATGGTATTAGTACTTATTACACTTGCCTGTCTTGTGTGACAAATCCTTTTTTGCGTACCTACGTCAGAACAAATGCTGCACGAAATGGTTGTTATTATTTATAAAATTAATTAAATGAGCCCGTTTTCCCTTTGCGGAACTGTTTTTATCAAGGGTGCGTCATCTCGTATATAATACGGTCGGAACAGGAAACGGAGAGTCCTTGCAAACTACACGAGAATGTGCAAAGTTATTTTTGAAAACGTACGTCCAGCATTTAATATACTCGTGATAATTTGTTCTTAATTATAAATTGTATACTTTCGCAACATTAGTAAGCGCGTGTTTGGAATTCTGGGTAAAATTGCATCTTTTTGCCTTTAATTAAACAAATAAAAATCCTTGTATGGCAAATTATCTGTAGCGGTTTTGCGGGGATAGCTGTAAAAATAAAAAGAAAATACACACCTTTATGTTACAACGTTGGCTACTACATATACTGGGCACATATAATTCCTTTTGTAGGAATATACTTTGGTATTCGTTAGAGAATAAACGACTGTGGTAAATGCAGGGTGGCGCGGTGCCAACTGACATATTTCAAATAGTCATATATTATTTACGAAACAGCGCAAAAAAAATAAACATGTGTATAAATACTGCGAAATATGACATTTATTTACCACAGATTACAAGGTTATTTTTTATAAATTACATCAAGCAGATGGCCGCCGTTTACATCAATGCGTTGTTGCGAACGTTTCTTGAAGTTTTCGAACAGGCACCTCCGTAGGTTCTCATCAATGGCTGCTTGAGTTCCTGAATATTTGTGATACGCCTCTGGAACACGCGTGCTTTCAGAAACCCACATACGAAAAGTCTGGTACAGGGAGGTCGGGCAGGCCAAGCAATTTCACTGAAACGAGAGATAACAGTTCCGAACATTTGACGAACAGCCATACTGTTTTGCGCGGTGTGGGCTGTTGCTCTATCCTGTTGCAAAATACAAATTTGTAGAGTCATTTCCAAGCTGTCGTAACCTGGGTTCAACAAAGCTCTCCAACAAAGTCATATAACGTTCTGAATTAACGGTCACTGTTTGTCCTTTGACGTTTTCAAAGAAATACATATGGGTCAACAATCCCTGAAAGGCCGACACCACACCAAGCCGTTGCTTTAGGAGAATGTAACGACTTTTCATGCAGTTGCTTAGGGTGTACAGTATCGCATGTTCTGCCTGTGTACGGCGCCAGAAAGATGAAAATGTGCTTGGTCGCTCAATAGCAACTTATTCAGAATATCTGAGTTTTCCAACAACAAACCACTCATAGTGGTGCAGAAAGCAAGTCTTGCCTGCTTGTCGACCACAGAGGTACTACGTGTGAATGTTTGCCTCAAATGGATTCTTGAACACCATTAAAGAATAGTATAATCTCATGACATTTATTTAAATAACTGAACACGAATATACGAGGATATTTTGATGTGTAAACACTACGTGGCTAGAAGTACTATGTGAAAATATTTGCTCCTAGCAATTAGTGTAAACTGATTTCGAAATATTTAAGTAGCAAGACACTAGATTATCAAAGTACTACGTGCGAATGTTTACTTTGGTGAAATAGTGCTTACATTGGGTTCTATTTGCACTATAATTTGAAAAAAAACGAATATATTTTCTTTATAAACAATAGCGCCTATAAACAATTCTATAAAGAATCATTTTTATAGAATGTGTTAATGTTTAATCTTTATAGTTATTTGAAATATATCTACTATTAGTATTAAGATATAATTATTGTGTTTAATTTCCTTAACCTATTCCACAATAGACTAGATAAGAGAAAGGCTATAAACATGGAGTAAACCGCTGTTCGAATCCACGTAAAAATTTCTAATATCTATGCTGTTACACTAAAATCATACGTGAAGGTATCACCAGTACTTATGTCAATTTAAAAGTAGATACCACAGCAATATGTAATTTCCAATCTTAAGGTTTTGTTTAACTTTACTAATATTAGCTCCTACTTTTTTCTGTATTGATTTTTAATGTACTGATATAGTTTTATAATCTTATACTGTTTTTATTACAATTTTCTAATTATTCCATTATTTCTTCGACGTATTTTTTTCCTTTTCAGTTAGTATGTTCAAACTCTTTGCTATTTATTTGTACTTAATGTACTTAAGTGCTATATTACTTCTTCCAATAAATGTTGTTCCATGAGTCCAGCTTTATATTTATTTTACGTAATGTACTGCAATAAACGGAAATATAGCATAGCTTATAGAAAACGTTATTTATTCATTTAGTCATCAACAGAATCATTGAAAAGATATTTAAATTTCGTACTTCATTATAATACGTCTACCTAAAGTAATTCGTATTAATAAAATTAAAATATATTAGAAATACGCACTTTGCAGTAAATAAGTCTTGTGTATTAAATATTCGGCGCTCGGTAATGAGACGAAAATGTTGATATACTTGCATACCTACTAGCTTGAAAATACACCCATTCCATTTAATCAGTTACTTCCCCTATAATATATTGCAATCTGAATAAATTTCAACAATATCATCGGTTCGAGCCTTCCTCATCGTTGCTCTTTGATATTTCCGAATAATATAATTTAAGAACGTGACCTTTCTTCTTGCGATCTCTTTACGTAATACATACGAACAGATCTTCTTCCGGAAGACGGATATTTCGATTCTTGCGCCGTAGTCTATTCACCGTTTAATTGTTTGACGTTCGAAGCACGTGTTTCGACTAAACAATAGACCCCGAGATTCACGCAAAAACGACTCTGCAATCTACAAGAAGAGTGAATACCTTTGTGTATATATGCGTAATATACAATGTGCGCAATATTTTTAATCAACAAGCTATCTTAAACAGCTTCTGAAAAGGGGCTAACATTCTTTCGGCATCATCGGTGACACCATACCATGGACGCATACTCCCAATGAAGAAAGAAGAGGCCTGCAAGCAGCTGCATCCGTCAAAGGTGTGCACGTGTCTCCATCTGATCCACCTAAAAAAAGGTCTGTCGCGTTCTGTTGGAACCCTCGATTTTATAAAATCTGTTTTTGTCCTTGCCCTTAACTCATACATCCCGTTTTATAATAATGTGTGTGCGAGTGTATGTATGCATAGATGTATATTTACATTACCAGTTATATGGAGATTAATGTATGTTTAACGCCGATAGTGCACCCGCGACACTTTTTAATTGTACAACTTTAAAAGTTATCGAAAAACTATATAGAACTGAAATAAAAATATGAGCTTTGTCATATTAGGTCCCACATATCGTCGCCCTAAAGTCAAAACCTCGTATCTCGGTTTTTGGCAATTTTGAGATACGAGGAGTTCTGATGGAATTTGTTGTTATGCATAAGTAGCAAAATACCAAATACTCGTATCTCGTTATGAAGTACAAAACCTCGTATCTCAATGAGTTGTGAACACGTGTGTAGTTTATCCTTGTTTTCTCATGAAATTCAAGTGAAATATTAGATTTTTTCTTTAAGTAATAGTGCCTTATAAAATGGTGAGTACATATTTTCCACTATTTTGTTGCTAATCTCAATAGTACTTGTTAGTGTACAGAAATATTCAGTAAATCACTTGCTTTTTCGAGGTTATGTTTAATTATTTTTGAAATAGTAGATGTTGGAACAGTTATGATAGCATAACGATAGACTAGATACTATTCTTAATTAAATAGCCACACAAGAACACAGTCAAAGTTATTTTAATCAAGGTTTTCAAAATTTATTTCGAGATGCGTGGTTTTTGCATTTACAAAAGTAGTGAGAGTTACGAGGTTTCTGCATGAAAAATACTCTCTCAGTAATGTGAAAGCAACACATAATAGCAAACAGTACTTTTTTGGTTAGCACTACTATCATCTATAGCTAGACTAAAACGTAGTTAGACAAGCACTAAGTAGGTATACTCTGTGGCAAAATTGATAGCTACTTTCTTTGAGTACTAGCTTTTATAGTCGAGTGAAAATGATGTGAAACTTATTCTTCGTTGCAGACAAGTAATCGAACAGCCAAAATTTTGGAATTGGCGCTACAAAATAATAACACAAGTCCTCAACTTGGAGAAAGTGACTTATCCGAAGAATGTGATGATGCCTGTTCTCCCCGAGGGGCGTATGATATTGTGCAAGAGATGTATTGTTCTGACGTAACCAATTCAGTAAATACACATGAGGAAGTCTGCAATGTTACTGCAAACATCAATGATATACATACTTCAGAAGTTCCTTTAAGTGCTTCAGATTTTGGGGAAAGATGTATTATAGAAGAGGACCCTGATCCATTTGAAGAGTCGGGTTCCAGTTTTCATCCCTCTAGTGACTCAGAATCGTCAGAAGGAGAATCTATAAAGAGGAAGCGTGAAAACGTTGGAAAACTTAAGCAAAACATCAGAGATGAGAAAGTGAATGTGAAGAGCCGATCTATGAAACCCGACAATGTTAAGCAAAAAGAACAAGGCCCGAAGAGAAAACGCGCAAAAAAAGGACAAGCAGATCCATCAAAATGGAAGCGAAACAAGCAGAAAGTGTCAAGAATGAAAGGAGACGAGTACGTAGTAGGTATAAAAGAAGTAGATGGAGTTGAGGTCGAACAAAAAGGAAAGTCAAGAATCATGAAGGAAATAGGTTGCTCTTCGAAAAAGTGTTAGAATTCTAAAGCAAAGAGGCTATGTTGGAAAATAACTAATGAGCAAAGAAAAGAAATTTTTTCAAGGTTTTGGTCAGATCTAGATTGGAAGCAACGGAAATTATTTATAGGAACTTTAGTAAGTCAGCAACCGACTAAACAAAAACGGACAAAAAAGAAAACGTCTAGACGCAAAAACAGCTTGCTCTATCACTTAAAAGTTGATAATGTACTAATGCCTGTATGCAAGCAAATGTTTTTGGCTACATTTGGTATTGGAGAATGGACTATACATAACTGGGTAACAAATGCTCACTCTTCTGGTATTGCCAAATCAACTGATAGCTTTCCTTCAAAAGCTAAACCTATTAATGCTGAACGTAGACGAAAGATTGTTGAGTTTTTTGAACATCTTCCCAAACTACCTTCTCATTATTGCCGAGCGACCACAAGTAAAATGTACCTGGAAAACATCTTTCAGTCTTACTCAGACGTTTACCAGTTGTATACAAAGGAGGTGGATGCAGAATTTATAACATCCATAAATGTATTTTTATCCGAGATGAGGAGTTTAAGCATTGACATATTCCACCCTCGCAAAGACCAATGTGATCTTTGTTTTGCATATAAGGCAGGAAATGTAACCGAAGAGGAATATAGAAGTCATATAGCGGAAAAAGATAGGGCCAGAAGCGAGAAAGATCTTGACAAATCCGAAGCCATTGCTGGAAATGTATGCACCTTGACAGTAGATGTTCAAGCTGTACAATTAGTACCTGACATACAGGCTGGAATGGTCTACTTTAAACAAAAGCTTGCGTGTCACAACTACACGATCTATAATCTAAAGAACGACAACGTGGTTTGTTACGTATGGCACGAAGGAGAAGGAGGGATGGACGGAAGTTGTTTTGCATCATGTTTGATTGATTATCTCAAAGAAGAGCTAGATGGTGAAGAAAAAGAGATAGTAATTTTTAGTGACGGTTGCGGCGCACAGAACCGGAACGTTACATTAGCCAATTCTCTTCTCCACCATGCAAAAATGAACCAAATTACCATCATCCAAAAATATTTGGGAAAAGGGCACTCGCAAATGGAATGCGATAGCGTCCATTCAACTATTGAACGGAGAAAGAAAAATCGACATATTTATTCACCATCAAATTATGTTGAGATTATAAAAGAAGCTCGCAAACGGAACAACCCATACAAAGTGAAATACATTGATCACACATTTTTTAAAGATTATTCTCAGATCAAATACGTAACGTCCATTCGCCCAGGCAAGCGTGTTGGTGACTCTACTGTGAACGATCTGCGAGCACTTAAGTACTGCCCCACGGGTGACATTCAGTTCAAGCTAAGCTTCAATGATGACTGGGTACGCCTACCCCAACGCAATAATACTAATTATTGTGGTGAAATACCAAATCTCTACCCAAAATCACTACCAATAAAAGGTGACAAGTATCAACATCTGCAGTCGTTAAAAAAAGTCATAGCCGCGGATTATCACGGGTTTTATGATGGTTTGAACCACTAGTGTTATGTAGTAAGTTTCTTTTATTGTTATTTTGTCGCAATAAACTTTAATGTGACCTTTAATAAAGTTTTTCTGCTAAATAAATAACAATATTATATTTTTTTTTAATCTCACTTCCCCGTAAGTCATCATTAATGAATACTAATTCAATGCAAAACCTCGTATCTCACTTCTTTTTCAAAAAGAAGATAAATCACTTTAGATCTTTTTTCGTCTAACTTTCATTTAATTGAGGGTTACATTATGTTTCAATTAATAATTATTATTAAGAAGCAGTTTTAAAGACTTCGTATAAAAAAGTTTTTTTGTCTCTCCTGAAAATTACCATTTTGGTAGATACGAGGTTTTGACTTTAGGGCGACGATATACATTTGCGAATGTCACGCAGATTTATTGTCTCTTTAACGTTGACCAGAATCCAGTGTATACCAATACAATAAATTCTGACCTGAATACATTGTTCAGTGTATCGGCCAATCACTGCTTAAGCTTGAATCAGTCCCAAATATTAGTAATTTAAAAACGAAAACAAGAGACCGTGCAGGACTTAGGAGTACGTATCGATAGTCACACCCTTGGAGTCTTAAAAGTTGTAAAGAACTTGGGCTTGCTAATTGATAATAAATTAAGGTTTAAAACTCATATTCATGAACTTATTCAGAAGCCTTTCTCGGTATTAAAATGCCTTTACAGTAACCGAAGATCTATAAGTACTAGGCTTAGAACAATGCTCTGCGATTCTTTGGTGCTATCATGCTTCAATTATTCGACGTCGTGTACGTGTTTGGATTCCGAATATACATCAAAAATCCAAAAGGTACAGAATAGGTATTCGTTTTATTTTCGGACTACGGAGGAGAGATCACGTGTCACGCTTGGTAAGTGAGGTGGATTGGCTGAACATGTCAAATCAACGATATCTGCACATTTGCTGTTTCGTCCACAGGGCATTGTCGATGAAAGCACCAAGATATATATCGGATCTGTTGGCGAGGCGAGTTGCGGTTTACAGCAGGCATCTTACATTCGTAGATGATCCTGGGATGCCGGCACCGCACTGCACTATTCGAAAGGTCCTTCTCGTAATAATTCTCGTATTCTCCAGCATCCTATAATAACCTTTCAAGGAAACACAGGTCCTACACCAGCTCCCATACATTTAAAATGCATCTTAAATGCAAATTACTAGAAAATCACAGGACCTCCCATGACATATAAAGCTATTTGGGTGAGCGCGCACTACGTTTGCTTAGTAAATACTTAATAAGTTCTAGTTTTACATGGTAAGTTCTTTCTTATAATTTATAATATGATTGATTGTTGAATTGATCAATTGAGCAGCGTTGGTTGGACTCCGCCAAGTAAATAGAGAGGCTTTACTGTTATCACTATTATTATTATTTTTATTTTTTTACTTGTTCAGTGGCGCTCTTAGATATATTTTCAATACAGTTCTTGTTATAACTAGCTTATGACTTATTTGTATGGAATAATGTATCTACATGGATTTAGGAACTGTATAATAATTTACGGCTGTCTTGGACAGCAAGACTCTGCCAAGTAAAGACAATTTATTATTATTATGGTTATTAATTTATTAATATTAAATTGGTATGATAGGCCATGTGTGGGTGGATAATTCAAGAAAGAAGATATTAAAAGGTCCAAAATTCCCACAGTTTCTTTATTTTAAATGGTGTTCGGCTACCGGTTTCGTGAGTTTAAGAAAGGACTCACATCGTCAGGGAACAGGATACCAATATTCATGGGGGTACTGTGGATAATGCTCAGATAAAAGACCTTAAATATGTTTCACTCCCTTTCATAGGAAAATTTTCTTATAGAATTGCCAACATGTTCAATAAACACTGTAGAGTCTCATTTAAAACATTAAATTCACTTTCTTCTTTTATAAATAATAAAGATACTGTAGATTATATGGATAGATGTGGGGTCTATAAACTAGATTGTACTACTTGTTCATCAACTTATGTTGGTAGGACACATAGAAGCTTTAAGACACGTATAAAGGAACATTTAAGAGCCTCACGACCTGGTAGCACTGCTTTTTCTATCTTTGGCAAACACATCCAAGACAACAAGCACGCTTTCGATGTGAATACGGGGTTCAAAGTATTACATTTTGCAAATAAGGGATATAACCTTAATAACTTGGAAAATCTAGAAATTTTGAAATTAAAAACAAAAAGAAATCAGAATTATATGTTGAATACCCAATTCGTACCTGATGTCAGGCCTGTTTTCTCTGTGTTCTTTGACTAAATTGAATTCATTATCTCTACTATTTTGTATATATCATTTTGTGAATTTTTCCTGCTTGTATCGACACTTGTGTGTTTCTATATTGGTACTTCAGTTCAATTTTATTAGTTACCTACAACATAATCTTTGGTCACTTCGACTCTTCACATGAAGATGTATCTGTTATATTGAATTACTTCAAACAACATTAATTTTATTTTATTTTATTTTCAAAAAGAAAAATTCAAATTTCGTTTCATGTAATAACTAATAACACACTATATTTTCCTTTACATTTGTAATTGTTCGGCTCACTCATATTCAGGAAAATATATACAAACTTAACTATAATCCCTATCAATATATTTTTTACAAATCTGACCCTTTTTGAATTAATAAGGTCACTTTGTGTTTGACCGTCTGTTGGTTTTGTCCTATTTACAAGATTTTAATGTGTTGCCCGTTCTTCTTTTTTAAAAAAATGTTTTTTTTAAATATAACAAGTTATTACACTAACTTTAATTCAGTAATTAATTCAATTCTGACACACATAAAGGAGTTCGAAGTTTTGCTTTAATGTTTTTGAAACGCTCGGTTTTTGTTTGGAGAATACTAGGGAACACGGGTGTTGTTGTTGGTGCAGGAGGAACGATTTGTTATGTAGGATTGTGAGTATAGGTTTATTTTTCCTCTATGGTTCACTTGTGTAATTTTATTGTTAACTTCACCTTTGACATATTTGAAAGTTATTTCAGTTTTTTAAGAAAGTAATTTGTTGTTTGACTAATACAGTTTTTTTGTATATAAAACTTTTAAACATATTTTCATATCATTAGGTTTAGTATTGTGCATTATTTTGTCACAGGCTCACCTTTTTGTTTTTAAAGCTTGGCCTAAAGATGTGAGTCCTTTCTTAAACTGACGAAACCGGTAGCCGAACACCATTTAAAATAAAGAATCTGTGGGATTTTGTGACCTTTTAATACCTTCTTTCTTTTATTAATATTATTATTATTATTATATTTTACCATCCCGTGCTCCTCCATTAAAACAATTTCAATGACGTAAGGAATCTACTGGAGGTGACCCAAGTCGCGCAAGACCTACTGAAGCAAAAACCATCAAGAAAGTTGAGGTTTCAGTCTTAGCAAATCGAGAACTGCGAGTTTGAGTGATTGCCGATGCCTTTGAAATATTAAAAGTCACAGTATTAAAAATGATGCACAAATATTTCGAAACGAATAAGATTTCAACATGTTGGATTCGAAAATTGCTTTCTCTTAAAAAAACTCTATCGGCAACACATTTCCGCAAAAGCAGGTATTATAACGTAGGTATATCAATGAGATCCACTGCAATGAATCCACAAAGGATCCCCAGCGCCAAAAAAGGCAAGAAAGCAAAATTTATCAGGAAAGCTAACGGCTACGGTGTTTTGGGCCGTAAAACAAATCTCACTAATTGAATATATGATAAAATGATCTTCATTCACAGCAGAAGTCTATAAGAAAGCAATAAGAAATTTGGAAACTGCCATACAGGAAGAACGGCCCCACAACTCTGATAAAAAGATTATACTGTTTCATGACAATTGCAGACTTTACAAACATTGCCGGGACCGTTAAGTAAGCGAGAAAGGCGGCTTTGTAAAAAATGGAATTCTAACCTACAGCCTGGATATGGCACTAATTAACTATTATCCCTGTCCTAAATTAAAAAAGTTCTTGAGTGAACGCCGTTTATCTTCGGATAAACACTCGAAATACCCAGAAGAGGAATTTTATGAGGACTTATAAAAAGATTTTTTGAAAACATAACCGTATTGAGAAAACATAGATTATATGTTGTCAAATAAACTATTACATACCACCAAACTATTTTAATTCATAAAATAATATAAGATTCTTCCTCCGTATAACAAGACGTTGTTATGTAGTACTATTATAAAGTGTCGCTAGTGTACATGCATACATACATACCTATACGGCATCGGAGAAACGTAATATCTTTTTTAAATTATTCCTCTTCTGGGCGACATATGGCCATAATTATTTGATGGTTTCTATTTCAATGTTGATGTATATGTTTAATATATGATAGGATGTTTATATAGCACAGAATAATATTAAAAACGCTACCTTAAGAAAGTATATAGGACGACTTCCTTAATATGGTTGCATGCCACCGATGAAAATAAAAACAACAAATCATACATCTTCATGTTAAAGCATATGGCCTATTTTTATACCATCGTGTATATTTCTTTAGCTTTTTCATCTATCCGTCAAATCCAGTAAGCGAACCCGGATTGAGTATGCTTATATATTTCTAATAAGAAAGTAAATCTCTTTCACAGGTTTATGGCCCCTCTAAATTCGCAATCTAGCCTCAGTGAATGTATTAAGAAAATATATAGGGCGTAATTAATAAACGTATATAAATATAACATTTAGGCCATTGTCTGATTTTTGAATCAGCATAAATTAGTGATAGAGAATTCGAAAGCTGGACATTCACACAGTGTTTTATAAAGGAAAATTATATTTAAAACGAATAACAGGTGTCTGAAATTGATTTACGGATTGCGATTAAAAGATTTATTTGTTTATTTGTTCCTCCGCCATAGTCTAGCCTAACTATTTTTACAAAATAAATATATTTTCATAATTATATGATTACGGTTGTATATAACTATAACATTGCCATTATTATTAAATAGAATTAATAGCATGTAATATTTAAACTCATAGTGTGTTACAGTTGATTAACTTATGTTAATAATTGTCAATTGATGCATGGACAGCTAATGTAAAATCAAAATTTCCTAAAATACAAATGGCCGATCAGTCAATCAATTAATACAATGTGTCTATAATTAATTTACTTTTAGAATTTCCAAACCTGCGTGAATTTTAATTGTCAAATTTAAAATTAGAGTCCCATAAGCGCAATTTAAAGTTTTTTTAGCAGTTACTATTATCGGCATAAACTAATCAACTTTAACATAATATGAATTCGATATTACAGTTTATTAATGGTATTTCAACACAAAAGTATTTTATGTAAGACAAAAACCCCATTAGAAAATCCTGCATTATTGTTCTAGAGCACAGGTAATCACTAGTGCTTCTGAAGAGACTAGATAAACTAACGAAATATATAAATATCAATATCCTACAATGTAAATATGACCACAATTTAACTCGTCTCTCTATTAAAATAAGAACGAATAAATAATCGCTTATACATATTCAGTCATGCAAACAATCTGTTTTAATAAAACATAATTTCTAAGTCAACATTTTTCAGTGTTTTGACATCACAAAAAAGGGAAATACTTAAAAGTCGAATACTTAGAAAATTACTTGATCTTTTGATTCTAAATGGAGTGGCACAGAATGCACAAACCTGCGAGTAGTTTAAAAAAAAAAGCCCGCTAATCAAACAATTTTTCACAATTCTTAAAAGGGTGCTTTATTTTAAAGAAAATATTCAGTAAACTCTAGGATGCCACAAGTAGCTTATCAAGATGGAATTATAGCAATAGAACATTATATGAAAACAGAAAAAGATTTAAAGATATTCAATTAAGAATGCTTATAAAACTTAAGTTTTACATTAATCTGACATTAATATTCAATAGGTACCAAACAAATTTATGAACTCATTATTAATTGATAATTTGGCAAAAAGGTGTTTAAAATGTTTTTCAAGCTTCCTATTTGATTGGTATGCATATTCCTCAAACATTCCCATCCAATTTAATAGACGCTATCATTTTACAAATAATTTGATTTGTATAATTGGTGTGCATCATAAATATGCATAACGATATCTTTAAGTACACAGTGCATAAAATCTGTTATACCAACAGAAAATTACATGAATAGAAATGGAAGCAATACTTTTAATTATAGCAGTATTTGCTACTACGCCTAAAAGTAAGTGCTCAAAAGAAAACGTTTATTATTCTTCCACGTGACATTACACACAAACACACATTTTAATTTAATCATATTAGTTTCTACATAAACTTATGAATTTACTAATGACTAGTGTCGATAATTTTGTAATTGTGAATTTACATAACCACTAAGATAAAACCAGATCTCATCTTTATTGTTCAACAAATTAGCATCAGCAAGAGATTATTGTTAAACCATGTTCAAAATTCTCTGCATTTTAGAAAATATGTTGGCAGTAATTCCTGGACTTCAGACATTTTATATGGATGTAGATATTGCTTCTTAATAGCATGACGATATATTCCATAAGATAGACCTATTTGAATACAAAATAGCAATAAAAAAATCATGCCGATAGTCACTTCATAGATGTATTAGAACACACTTAAATATCTACTAGAATTTCCTTTGCGTATAAACAAGTTTTACCAGGAAAGCGATTCCTCTTTCTCGAAAACGGCTTATAAAACGAGGAACATATACAGAAAAACCATCAATTGAAAATCTGTTCCTAGAAGTCGAGCACAAAATTGATGCCAACATGACTCATTTGAATATTACCACTTTCCATTCGGCAACAATACACTGCTACGAAAATAAACTTTTAAAGACACTTATCTTGCATTTTGTTCAGTAAGTGGTATTGTTGATTGCAGCGCAACGCTAAAATTCAATGAAAATTTTATTAATATTTGTGTGTATTTAAATACTGGAGAACGACGGTTAGAAATAAAGATAAAAGGCGTATAGGTAAAACAACACCAATAGAACCTTACATATGTAGATGAATTTGGCAAACCTTTTAATAATAGTTATTTATTATACAAGGAAAAAAGTATTACATTTTAGCTCGAGGTGTTGTTTGTCCTCCGACGCGAAGCGGAAGACATTTCTAATTCAGAGAGTTTTCTCTCACTCCACCGAAATTAGTAGAAACAGCGAAAGAAGCAGCACAAAAAATTATTTGCAGCAAAATCGCGGAAAATTTACGAAACCACATAATCAAGATTTATGGAACGGAAGGTAAAAAAGAAATGCAGTTCTTTCTCGGAGATTGGCTAATTTTTCGAAACTGGTGCAACAACAAAAACCATCATCATTCAGTAATGATGACATTTCTAAATATTGCAAACTAACAACATTTCTGAAGCAAAATGGGAAGATTACATGCCCAAGAATCTGCGATTTTTACAAGTACACATATTAGGGATTTTTTAAACAATACTCCTGATGAATTTTATTTAATGGCCAAGATTGTTGTTATATTTGGGATTGCAGGAGTCTGTCGAATTCGTAAAATTAGCCAGATAACGTAAGATGATATTGAAGATTGGGGAACGTTATTATGTGTGAAACTTAACCAAACAAAGAATGATATGCAGATTAAATCAAATTTTAGAGAATGTACATATCCTTTCGTCCAGCAGCAGCAAAAGATCGCCGCCTGTTTTATGCATATGGCAATGGAAAATATATCAATCAGGTTGTGGGTACAAATCAGATTTATAAGGTACCTGAAAGAGTAACCAATTTTTTTAGACTTGAAAATCTTATATACAGGTTATGCATTTCGAATATCGTCTGCTACACTTTTAATTGAATCTGGAGGAGACTTGATGACAATAAAGAAACATGACGGCTGGATTTCATCAACGGTCGCTGAAGGGTATGTTGATGAATCGGTAGCGCATAGTACAAAAGTGTTTAGAATGTGTGGCAGTGCATTAGCTGAAATAGGACCCAAATTACTACCAGGTTCATCAATGGCAGTTGTTTCCATGTAAAATATCGTTACAGAATGCCCAAAAAGGGCACGTACAACGTCACTTAGCATCGCTAAAACATACACAGAAATTGGACCTGTTGAAAGCTGACAATTTTAACGAAGAACTCTGTGAAGCTTTAATGGCGGCTAGTACCCCATTAAAGAAACTTGACAACCCCACTTTCAAAACATTTCTTCAAAAATATACTTGTCGAAATATTCCTGATGAATCCACCTTACGCAAATATCATGTTTCTAAGTGCTTCACGAAAACAGTATAATGCATTAGAAGACATATTTCAAATCAGTACCTATGGATAAGCGCCGACGAAACTGTCAATATATTAGGAAGCTATGTGGTAAATGTTGTAGCTGGTGTACTACATTCAACTATTCCATATAACAGTTGATGCGGAAACAGTTGCTAAAACCATTGACGAGAATTTGCACAAAATGCTTCATTCGGACGACAGGTACAGGAAAATATACTTTTATTTGTTAGTGACAGTGCCGAATTTATGTTAAAAACAAGTAAACTATTAAAGGAAACATATCCTTATATGCTGCATATTACTTGTGCTGCACATACTCTCTACAGAATCTTCCTTCTTCCATATCATATCTGTGAATATATCAGAGACAGCTATCCGGAAGTTGATAGACTTGTATCCGCTTTAAAAGAAGTTTTCACAAAAGCATCACTGAGAGTAGCTCTTTACAAGGAAAAACGTCCATCTTTTTCACTGCCTCCCTCGCCAGCAATAACTAGATGGGGAACATGGCTGGAAGCTAGTAGTTTTTATGCAGAGAATTTCGTTAGATGTTTAAATGATGATGGCCGAAGTATTTCTGAGTGCAACGAACTAACACAAATCCCAAATTAAAAAAATCAGTTGTTAGTCCTTCAGGAACACTTTGGAAATTTGCCTAAACTAATCACATAATTTGAAAATCGAAATCTCAAATTGAAAGATGGATTAACCACATTATATGTGGCTAGTAATAATTTCAAAAATATTCCAAGTAACTTCGGATGTGGCCTTCGGCAAAAGTTAGACGCATTTTTTAATAGAAATCCAGATTTAATAACATTGCGGCAATTGTGTATGGGGACAATGACACAAAATCTATCTCCTAAATACGCTGAAATAAAAGGATATTTCCAGTACGCACCTATAACCAGCTGCGATGTAGAAAGGACGTTTTCTATCTACGAGGATGTACTTCATTCGAAGAGAACAAACCTTACAGAAGAGAACCTTGGGAAAGTATTGCTTTACTCGACTTGAACTACAAAATGAACAAATAATAACGTATTTTGTATTTTATAGATCACCACCCACTTGAAATCCAAGTATATAAATAAAATTAAAACCTCTTTAAAAATACAACATTTCAATAGTGCGCCCATGGGCGATGAGTAATCAACCGTTCGTGTCCGCGCCCTAACGAATATATTATATTTTATAATGTTCGTCCCAGATACGTAAATCAAACTTCTCTAAATAAATTTGAGCATCTTTTTTGCATCCACTTGCGCCATTGGTCTTCTTTGGGAGTACCACTACAGAGAAGACCGTATTTAATCACCCACACGAGAACAAGAGAAACGGTAGCACGTGATTTGTAGAGCAGATACGAAGTTAAAGCACTTCCGCCGCTCGTATATTTTCTCTGCCGCCTTTCCATCTTTGTGTTTTGTCCTGGATATACATACCTGCTAGGTTGCACACGAACTAATTTTAATTCAACCCCATTGTTTGAAATGGAATTTCAAGTATACGCAAACGTTACGTTGTTATTATTATTATTAGACAATGAAAAGTCTGAGAATGTAAATAGTAAGACTTATAAGCACTTAGAATATTTTAATAGCACTATTCCAAAAACAAATATCGTGTACCTACCTACTTGCTATCTAATGTATGTACATGTATATTTCTAATCAGTGTTCAGTGGCATAATTTAGAAAACAGTATTATGAATACTGACATACAAATACGATAAATTACAACTAATAAAAGTTCCTCCTGATATGGAACCGATATAATCAAAGCAAACGGTTATGTGAAATAAAAAAAGCCGACAGCTATTATTATCGACTGTTTTAAAAATTCCATGAGTGTCACTAAGAATATGCTTATGAAACACACTGTCTTGCTAGTAATTGATTTGGAAAAGAGGAAGAAAATAAGAACTTCGTGATGAATTACAAATTAAATACAGAAACGGAAACAAAATATTGCGCGCATTGAATATTGATATGCACTGAGGGGCACAGTTTTTAAGTATACGTATTGTTTCGTATATTTAACAGAAACTGAATTCGTCATTAGTATGAAAAAATAATGAGTTGTGACCACCACACGACTTTCTAATACGTACGAGAATTTTAAATTTCAGATTTTTAAAAAAAATTTTATACAAAAGTGATTCACAATCCTATTCTAAGTACTTCTAATCTCTTAATAAATCTCTCAGAATGCATACTTTGTAGGTATTTGCAAGAAAATGCTACTCGCTAAAAGTAAAAGTATTACCTCGGCTCATAATTTTGAAATTTTACAAAAAATATTCCAAATCCAGCTCTAAATACTTTTGTACTCTTGATAAATATATATATATATATATATATAGAATGCATAAATTACGACATATTTGCGATAAGAGTAAAAGTGTTACTTCCGGTCCGAATTTTTAAAAAAAATTATACAAAAGTATTGGAAATTAAATTCTAGATAGTTTTATACTTGTAACGTACCTGTCTAAACAGCATAACTTGAGAAATATTCGCAAAAAGTGATTTTCGATAAGAGTAATAGACCTACTACTTCCGCTAGGAATTTCGAAAAACTTTTTAATAAAATTCTTCTCAAATTTAATTTTGAGTACATGTGAATTCTTTATAAATTTGCTTAAACTTAGTGGTAAACGAATAATTGGCCAAATTCGATTTTTTCACTGAAATAAACTACTACTTCCGGTCTGCCGATTTTACTGAAAATCTAATCAGATCTCAAGAGGGAGATTATATTCGTGAATGCAAAATTTAGAAGTAATATCTATAGCAGTTTAACCGCTATCGTGGTAACACACACTGACAGACAGACACAGAGAGAGACATTTTTTAAAAACTACTTTTTCGGAATGAGGGGAATTCAAAACGTGGACATCTGCAAAAATCTCGAAGTCGAAAATTTTCATCACAATACTTCCTTATACTAAGTATAAGAAAGTAAAAAAATGAGGTGTGGCCACCACACGATTTTCTTATACGTATGAGCGTTTCAAATTATACACTAGTTGTTCTAAATTGTTTTAAATACTTTCATCTTAGAAAAATAAACCGAAAAATAAACCTGTATTACTTCAAGTCCAAATTATAAGATGTGTTTTACACAAAAAATATTCAAAATCCCATTCTAAATACTTCTATTATCTTAAAAAATTTCTATAAAATGCATACTTTGTGAGATATTTGGAAAAGTGCTACTCGATAAGAGTAGAAGTGTTACTTCCGGTCCGAATTTTGAAATTTCATTTATGCAAAAAATACTCCAAATCCAGCTCTAAATACTTACGTACTGTTGACAAATATATATAGAATGCACAATTTCCGACATATTAGCAAACAATCGCTATTCGATACGAGTAAAAGTGTTACTTCCGGTCCGAATTTTGAAATTTTTTTTATACAAAATGTATTGAAAATTAAGTTCAAAATACCTTTGTATTCGTAACGTACCTGTCTAAAAAGTATTACTTGCGAAATATTCGAAAAAAACTGATTTTCGATAAGAGTAAAAGACCTATATCCGGTAGGAATTTCAGAAAACTTCTTTGATAAAATTCTACCCATATTTAATTTTGAGTACATATAAATTCTTCATAAATTTGTTTAAACTTAGTAGTTGACGAAATACTGGCAAAATTCGATTTTTTCACTGAAGTAAACCACTACTTCCGGTCTGCGCCGATTTTACTGAAAATCTAATCAGAACTCAAGAGGTAGATTATACTCGTAAATGTAAAATTTGGAATTGATACCTATAGCGGTTTGACCGCTATCGTGGTCATACACACACACCACTGACAGAGAGAGAGAGAGAGAGAGAGAGAGAGAGAGAGACGATTACATACAGAGAAACGCTAAAAAAAGGTTTGCCACTTTCATTACAAAAGATATCAAAAGGTCGTAGACGGTTTCATTATTTAGTTTTCCCATTTTTATTAGTATAAAATAGCATAATTATCTACAGGATAAGGGAAAATTGATAGGTTTTATATAAAAAATTTCTTATTTGTAGAATAATTTGACAACTGTATTTTAACGCCACTGCCCCCCACTTTGCGGTCGAAGTGGTGAAGCATGGCGGTTGCGCAAAAACCCCATTTAATTAAATGGCAGGAAGTTTTAAACTACATTACCTGTTTAGCTTACTCAGTGTATTACATAAATAATATTGTCCAAAAACTACAAACACAGAAGAACATGTGACGCCACTGTGTCCTTTTGCGGTGACGGAGAGGTTCAGAAATTAGCTCACGATGATGAAAATTTAACTAAGCGCCACCTTATCTAAGACAAAATATCGAGCCCTCTAAAGGTACCACACAACCGTGAGGAGTGGTAATAAGGAGCTGAGTTAAACCAGCAAGCGTCAGTAAGATGCAGGATTACAAAAAACAATTTATTACCGCTATTATCCGTGGAAATAAAAATGTAAAAATATTATAGGAGACATAACTATTATTACCTTAACTAAATAAACATTGATATATATAATTTCCCAGTAACAGGTTACCAAAACCAATCAAAAGTACAATTACGTTATGGTTTTTCATAATCTAAAAAGTATTATTAGTTAATATTTGATACCAACAGATATAGATAAAAATTGCTAAATGGATTAAAATAAAATTAATTAGATTAAAAAAGAAACTAACGAGCTTCAGCGTTATCAGATGCAGCAACTGTAACCTCTGGCTCGGTACCAAGTTGATGTAGGTATATGACACTTATCGAAAAAGTCTCTGTATAAGACCCGTAATAATTAAAAAGTCTAGGTCAATTTGTTATTGTTGACAAAATTCTAACAAGAGATGTAATAAATGCAACTAAGGAACCTAAAGTAAGTGCGCTTAATACATTTACATAACTTATGAAACTGTACGCAACTTTAATTAAGACGTGAGCTCATTAACAATAATAATCCAATCTGATGTGTAGAAGCTCCTTGAGTTATTACAAAATTAACACAAGGCCAACATTCGGAAATTTAAACTACTATGACAAACGGACAAGACTGCAAAGAAATGAATTATAATATAAAATAAATCAAAAATTTAAATTGGAAAATGTTGTAAATTTTCATACTTATGTAGGAAGGACAACGAGATTATTGTAATTATTATCTTAAGTTGTCATTAAACTGAAATCGAAAGTGATTTTGCTTTAGTTGTATTTAAACAATCATTAAATGACATAACTTAAGCACAGAAATATCAACATCATTAATCCCCGAAATTTACAACACAACAATATTTGATTCAAACCTAGATTATATAGGTTTGATAACATATATCCATAGAATATTGAATTATCAGAGAAAATACACTAAAAATACACAATGGTCAATAAGAAATCGGCAAACTAAGAGCACATTGCATTCGAGATTCACCTTAGCTAAATGAAAGTGAAATACCAGATATTATTGCGAACACTAGCACTATTTGACGATGATAATTTATTATGTCAAAGTCGTAATGTTCAATGAGTTCGCCACCCACGGGTTGTAAGGCCGTATAGCCTGTATTTGTTAGTTGATCGGCGACAGTTAGTTAGATTAAAAAGACACAAACTCACTAAGCTACGTATATTTGTGTAGATAACTCAATCAAAATGGTAAATGCATAAGTTTTTAATTATTAAAATAAACAAAGTATCACCATAATAATATTAGAAATAAATGGCGCATTACACACTGTACTGTTAATTTGTTATTACAGAAAATGCGGAGCCCTTCTTGAAGCTTAGATGTATTTTAAGGAACTGACTTCAAATTTATTTTTCATACAAGAAGAGTCCGCATGATATTTTAAAGGAGGTTTCTAAGAAGTTAAACAAAAGTATACAATTTCTTGCTAGCCAATTTCATATACACTATAGAAAACGAATATTGATTTATGGCCTCAAGTGGAAGCGTACACTAAAATTCATAACATAAAATTACAGTTAAACTTTCTTTAAATATTTCGAAATGCCTACAATATTTATTAGGGGTCAAGTGGGCCCTTAATTTCGGTGGAGTACCATTAAGTAATAAAATAAGATACAATAAAGAAAAAGTTGAGTGTATCTCGGGAATAATTTACAATGTCTAACAAATAGCAGATGTGGTACATGCAATTCAAGAAAAGGGCCCGGTTCGAAGATTAACGTAAATATTATATACAGAGTGTATAATAACAAAGAAGTGATTGAAAGATCTAGCTTTCAAAGTTCTTGATAATATGGTCGTAAAACTGCACATACTTGGAAAACTTAAACTAAAATTGGTACTACACTAAGTTACGAAATAAATTAATAATATAGTAAATAAAAAAGCTCGCACTTAGGATACACTAATTACAGAGGTAACACACATATTTTTGTCACTGGCCTCTTGATGATACTGTTTTTCACCTTTACACTCACTGCCCTAATTATTCCATCAGACCCAGGATGCGTTTCATGAATTCTACCAACAGGCCAGCACATCGGAGGAGAGTTATCCTCTTTGACAATTACAAGCTGTCCGGAAGTTACAGAAATATTGCCTTGAGTATTCCATTTCGAACGTTGTTGAAGGTTGTTTAAGTACTCCTTGTACCAGCGTTTCCAAAAATGTTGCTTCAATCTTTCGATCTGTCTCCACTGCGACAGACGATTTTCCGGCACTTGTAATAAATTAACATCTGGGAGCGATGTGATGTTGTCTCCAATCAAAAAATGACTAGGTGTGAGAAAAGTATAGTCATTAGGGTCATTGGATACTGGAATCAAAGGACGAGAGTTAAGGATGGCTTCGATTTGAACAAGAAAGGTGTGCAATTGTTCGTGTGTAAATACAGAAGTACCCATTACTCTTCGTAGATGGTGTTTCATTGATTTCACGGCGGCTTCCCATAAGCCTCCAAAGTGAGGACTCCTAGGCGGGATGAAATGCCATGTAATTTTATCCTCCGAGAATGTTTTGGAGAATAAGTCGGCCGCCCGTTGAGAAATAAATTCTCTATACATAAGTTTTAGCTCATTGCTAGCTCCTGCAAAATTAGTGGCGTTATCGGAATATAAATGTTGCACCTTTCCTCGCCGTGAGATAAACCTTCTAAATGCGTTCAAAAAGGCCTCAGAGGATAAATCATTGACTATTTCAATGTGAACAGCCTTTGTGGATAGGCATATAAAAATTGCAACGTATACCTTGTAGGTTTTCTTACCGCGTCCCTTGGATTCGCGAATTTGAAATGGTCCGCAGAAATCTACGCCACTCTTGATGAAAGGACGGCTCTGACTCGTTCTAGTAGAAGGAACATCGCCCATGATGTAATTGTCGGAACGAGGACTTGCCTTGAAATAGGTTACGCATTTCTTTAAAATTTGCTTTGTTGTACTGCGTAGATTAAGTGGCCAATAGTTGCAACGAATCGCTGCAATAGTGCCCTGTAATCCAGCGTGAAGCTGTTTCTTGTGATAATATTGTATTACCAATCTGCTGAATTCATGATTGGCAGGAAGTAATATTGGATGCTTTTGATCGTATGGTAAATTTGCATGTCGTAATCGTCCACCAACTCTAATAATTCCCTCGGCATCCAGAAAAGGATTTAAAGTAATTAATTTACTTTTCGCATTAACTCTTCCTGACCGACTTAAGTTAAAATGATCGACAGAAAAGTGTTGCATTTGCAATATTTGCACAAGTTTTTTGGTGGCACTATCTAACTCATGAGTTGTCAGATTGCCCGCATGTTTTGATGCTTTATTACTATTTATGCGTGATCTTGTATTATTAATAAATCTCAAGCAATAACTTGTGACACGAATAAGTGCGGTTAAGGAAGAAAATTTTGTGAATTATGTCCATCTGATTACGTTACTAACTACATGACACGAGGTAATAGTTTTTTCTTCCGGTAATGGAGTGTTGATACAAGATTCGTTAGACAATTGTGTAATAGTGTCGTTTAGAAGCCAGGGAGGCCCATTATCGTTTCTTTTATAAGTACTAACAAAGTGGTTTTCAACAGCCGTTTCATCGAGAGTGCGAGATCGCTTTAATGAGCATTCCTCTTGCTCCCAAAACAACGTGAGTCTTTTATCCAAACATTCATTGGTTACCAAGTTGCAAATTATTTGATTATAAGAATAATTAGGAGGCGTGACAGTGCCGGCCACTATCCAACCAAAGTGAGCTTTTGGAAATAAGGCTGCGTGTCAGTGGATTTTATTCTACCAGCACATGATAATTTATAAAAAAGATCAATTCCTATCAGCATGTCAATAGGTTTTGATGTATTGAATGTTGGATCCGCTAGTTTAATATTTTTGGGGATGTTAAATGAAGACAATTTAATCGAGACTGATGGTAGATTACCAGTAATTTTATCTATAACGAGACATTTAATGTTGGTTTGATATGCATTAATTCGTGAGAACACTTTAATATTTGCCGATTTGCGAATGTTTGTTGATGCTTGATTAATACCAACAACTGGTATGGAAATGGATTCTTGTTTAATTCCCAAGTGATCCGCAAAGGACTTGGTTATAAAGTTTGACTGAGAACCATTATCTAGTAATGCCCTGCATTCATGAGAATGACCTTTCGCGTCATTTACAAGAATTAGAGCGGTTGATAGTAAAGTTTGTGTTTCTTCAGAATTCTCAGCAACGTAATTACTAATAGTAACGTTTGAATTGGCGCCTGCCGATGAGGATGTCTCTGACGCAGGCAGCGTAATTTTGCTTTGTTCAATATGCGACAAAGTGTGATGTTTTTTATTACATATTTTACAAAAATAAGAAATTTTACAATCAGTGACGCGGTGACCTAGTTTTAAGCAGTTTATGCACATTTTACGCGATTTGATAGCGTCAATTCTTTGTTCTACATTTAGTTTCAAAAAAGTTTCACATTTATAAATTGAATGAGATCTGGCACAAATTGAAAAATTGTTGTTTGATATAATGATATTAGATGAAATTTTTGATTGTTTCTTTGGTACAAAATTTGCATTTAACGATTTGTTAGCAATAGATTCTAACGTTTGGCATTTGGAAGTAAGGAATGCGATCAATTTAGAATATTCCGGTATAGAATTGGGTTTTTCTAAAGTATGTTCCCATTCCTTAACTGTGGCTGAATCCAGTTTGCTGGTAATTATATAAATAAGCAAATCACCCCATTGATCAACCTGCCTGTCTAACGATTTTAGCGCTCTTGTATGCTTGAGAACACCGTCTAATATTTCCCGAAGCCCAGGAAAGCTTTCTCTTGACACACAAGGTAAATTAAAAATATTTTTAATATGATGATGAATGATTATACGTTTGTTGTCGTATCTTGATTTAAGGGCGTCCCATGCAACATTATAGTTTTCAGCTGAAATGGACAGTGAATGTAAAATCGCAGCAGCATCACCAACCAAAGATGATTTTAGATAATGAAATTTTTGAATGTCTGGAAGTGACTTGTCCGAGTGTATAAGAGAATTAAATGTATCAAAAAATGGTGTCCATTCTTCATAAGATCCCGAAAATGAGGGAAGAATTATGGTTGGCAGACGAAGATTTGACGATGAACTTTGTTGAGAAGTGTTATTATTGAATATGTTTTGATTTGTTTTACTTTCTAAATTAACAACTTCTCTTTGCAAACGATCTAAGATTTCAAAATACTTTTCTTCGAAACTATTTCGTTCTTCTTCTTGCAATGACAAGTCCTCCAACGTTTCGATTTTCGCTTGTGTGTTCTCGTATTGTTCGAGTATAGGTGTGATTTTGTTTATGCGATTATTGAGGTAAACCAAGTCGAACTTACCATTGAGTGAATTTACGTTGTTAAGTGTTTTTGTCAGAGATGACTTCAGGGCTGTTCTCTGATTTTTCAAAAGTTTTAAATCCATTTCTGCCATTGTTGTTGGTGAACAATTGCACAGGAAAAAAGGATAATAAAATGAATTAATTGGAGACTTACCACTTTGATGTATGCCCAAGAAAATGTCACTGTAATCCGGCTCGAAGGACCAAAATGTTATTGCGAACACTAGCACTATTTGACGATGATAATTTATTATGTCAAAGGCGTAATGTTCAATGAGTTCGCCACCCACGTGTTGTAAGGCCGTATAGGCTGTATTTGTTAGTTGATCGGCAACAGTTAGATTTAAAAGACATAAACTCACTAAACTACGTATATTTGTGTAGATAACTCAATCAAGATGGTAAATGCATAAGTTTTTAATTATTAAAATAAACAAAGTATCACCCTAATAATATTAGAAATAAATGGCGCATTACACACTGTACTGTTAATTTGTTATTACAGAAAATGCGGAGCCCTTCTTGAAGCTTAGATGTATTTTAAGGAACTGACTTCAAATTTATTTTTCATACAAGAGTCCGCATGATATTTTAACGGAGGTTTCTAAGAAGTTAAACAAAAGTATACAATTTCTTGCTAGCCAATTTCATACACACTATAGAAAACGAATATTGATTTATGGCCACAAGTGGAAGCGTACACTAAAATTCATAACATAAAATTACAGTTAAACTTTCTTTAAATATTTCGAAATGCCTACAATATTTATTAGGGGTCAAGTGGGCCCTTATTTTCGGTGGAGTACCATTAAGTAATAAAATAAGATACAATAAAGAAAAAGTTGAGTGTATCTCGGGAATAATTTACAATGTCTAACAAATAGCAGATGTGGTACATGCAATTCAAGAAAAGGGCCCGGTTCGAAGATTAACGTAAATATTATATACAGAGTGTATAATAACAAAGAAGTGATTTAAAGTTTGCTCGGGAGTAAACACCAGAAATACGAATTAAATGACAAAAATAAGCAAGCGAAATTAAATTTACAAAAAGACAAAAGTCACACGTAACATCATAAAAATCCTAAACAAAAAAATTGGATAGGAGAAATACGCCTTTGTTATTTAAATTTTTACCCGAAATCTATATAGAATCTTCAACAGAAACAAATATGTTTTATATAACAATTTCCTTATCCGTAGAATAATTTATAAAGTAGACAACAAGCGGAAACGTTTTAAAAGAGAAAAATGCTTGATCAAACTAATATTAAAATTAATGTCCATGAATCTCAAACTAAATAATGGACCCTGTATATTATGTATAACCTTTTGAATTTGAATTTGCCAATTTTCTCAATGATTTCTTCTTAAAATTATATCTCTTATTTCTTACAAAATCCTAAGAAAAGAAAAACAATTAACTCTAATTGTCGCTTATTGTTGCTCAGTTATGTAACTGAAAAACTTTATACCTATCATCATAGCCTACTTTAGTTTTCATTAAAAAATGTTTTCTATTGAACTTTGATTATAATATTTGTTATACAATTATTGTGGGAATACATGTACGTGTATTTTCAATGACTTTTAATTTATTCCTATAAATTTGTTACTGTATTATGTAATTTAAAGCTACCATCATTGAACTTGGGAAATAAAATCCAAAACGTAGGTATTTCTAATTTATTTATTATATACATCACATATTATACATACATATATCATACATTTGTCATATTCATATCTCGTATAACAAAGCTATAACTGTTAATAACTCGTTAAAGTTAAACATAATCTACACAAAAATACCGCGAGATCAAAAATTATATTGATAAAGGTTTGCCATGGAATGTAAAACATCTGTCTTAAGTTATATCATTAAGTGTCATACTGTCATTAATATTTGTCATTATATTAATGACAGTATGACATTTAATGATATAACTTAAGACAGACGTTTTACATTCTATGCCAAACCTTGATCAATATAATTTTTGATCTCGCGGTATTAAGAATAATATACATATATGTACATAGGCATATCTATATCTGAAATTTTTTTCATGAATACATTTTCAGTAAATCTGGCCAACTATGTCGTCTATTAAAAAAACGGAACATGACCATGTGGTCGAAGTTCAACGGTATAAGAATTAATCTATTACATACTTTAAAAGAAATTATCGTTGCACCATTTTCAAAATGTTGTAATATTTTGACAGCTACTGCCATTTTCACGGATTAATATTCAAACAAAATATAAACGTTGGGTTGAAAATATTCCAGTAAGTTTTATTAAAGCAAAACATATTAAATAGCTGCAAAAACACTGGCATGGCATGGAAGAATAGTGAAGGAGCATATAGCAAAATAGATTATTTTAAAATTAAGAATGGAAATCCACAGGAAGGATTGATACCTGTTCTTAGTTTCTAAAACAGTTCAAGACGGATGTAAAATGATTCCATCTGTCCAGTCAGGTTCTACCACACAATACTGGTGACATATTCAAAAACACTTAACCACTGATTGATTTTGATACCAAACTGTACTAAAACATAAGTACCCATTTGTGAAATTTATGCAGAGCGGGTCAAGAACAGCCCAACTGGAATTAATAATTTGTCGTCGTGGACTACACAGGCAGCCGACAAAATTGAACTTGATACGAGGGAGTATTTCTAAGTTCGTGGAATGGGGAAAAAGGGAGGAAATGAATATACAAAATTATTTTTCTTTTTCAATATTCACCTGCATTCCTAATATATTTTTCAGATCTTTCAATTAGCGTGTGTATGTCTTCATAAAAAATGTTTTACAATTATCTGAAAAATACGTGGAAATTGCGTCATTCACTTCTTCATCGCTCTTAAATTTCTTCTCACGCAGTTTTTTCTTTTCATTTTAGGGAATAGGTAAAATAACTACCATCCTTGCCTTCATTACAGAACTCCAAAAACGCACCATAACATTCCACAAGCTGTTTTTTTTGCGGCGGCGGAAACATTATCAGCATCCATCTTGCGCTTACCTTAGTCATGCAAAGATTATCAAAAAGATTTTAAAATGCTTGTCTCAGATACTCCAGTCGAACTTTTAACAAGTTCTGGAATGGTCACTTCAATAGGTCGCCCCGACTTGACTCGTCTTCAAGTAATTCCTACAGGCTGTATTACACTATTAAGTTCTTGACCAAATTATTGACCAAGAACTTGATCAAGTTAAAATTGACGACAAGTCCTATATTACACTTGTCAAGTCGACTTGATCAATTTCTTGGCCAAGAACTTGGTGGCTTAGAACATGTTCTATTTTTCTTCTCAACTTGGTCAAGTTTTTAGTGATTTCTAGTAATATTCATGTTATAAAGTTTTTTGCCAACTGTGTAAAATGTAAACACAAATTCCATTTTAGAATATTGTTAAAAATGACATGTTAATTTGATACTTCTTGAAGGAATTGTATGCGTAAATTATTTATTTTCTTTTGTATCTCTTGTGCAGTTATTTTTACAGTCAATATCAAACACAAATCTTCGGTAACTTTATTAATTTTTTTTATTTCGTACTTTTGCACTATTGGTAGGTACTGCTAATTCCCCTAAAAACTTGGTCAGGAAATTGATAAGTGTAAAACAGCCAAGGTCCAACAATAACTTGATCAAGAACTTTCTTGGTCAATAACTTGGTCAGCAACTTGATAAGTGTAATACAGCCTTACCTTACGTAAAGCGACATTGCCATTTAAAAACTATGGTTTTCCCGACCAAGAATCCCGTCTGCCGCTAACTTCTCTTCCAGTATGATATAATCAGACTTTCCTTGTTTTGTAAGAAACTTCATAAGGCATAATACTCGATTGTCTTCATATTTCACACTTTCTTCCCGATTAAGTTGCTTGGTCGACGATAGTTTAAAGACTACTTAAGCGATAATGTTAAAACTTTATATTTATATTAATAATGATCACTGAATACGTTACGATAAGAAAGAGTAATTATAATCGCTTCAAATTCTGTACAATTTTACAATCTGCCGGTAAGTAACATCTCGTCAAATAAGAAGGAGAAGGAACAAATCGTGTATTAAAACTTTATTTTGAACGTTCAAAATATGTATTGGGGAAATAACAGTAAATATACAGGGTGTCCCAGAAATAAAAAGACGGAGTAGCAGGTATGTAAAGTCCGAACAGAAACAGGCCCAAATATACCGCAATAACGAAGAAATTCAAAATTTAATTTTCTGTTGTTTTTTATATAAAAAAAATTACATTACGGACCTGGCACAGAATGTATGTTTTGCTTATTTGTAAATAGAAACGAACACGCATTCATAGAAAAATACGCTTTTATTTGTATAAAACGGGAAAAAACGTTAAATCGTACTCATTCATATAAAACATATTTTTTGCCCGATGCGTCTAGATAACGCAGCTATGTAGTCGGTTATTGAACCAGATGGGCGACCCACTTTATTGCAGACAATAAAAGATTGTTTTTATTTTTAAAATAGGAAGGTTATTGCTCTTTAATGTGTTTGTAGTCGGGAACACCTGATTATTATTATTTTAGAATATTCAATAAATCGTATTTTTCTAGCCTTTATTACAGTAAATATCAAGAATGTAATTATTTTTTTTAGCAGGTGTAAAATTAAAGTAATGAATGGTTTGATATTTATTATGAAGTATCTATTCCTCCTCCTTTTTTTAACACAAGTAATATGGTGGTCCTGAAAAGGACCGATTGTGAAAGTGAAGCAGGTGGATATTTTAGTCCAGGGTTGGGTAAGGCCAATTGAATTCTTTATTATTTTTTTCTGCCGTCGGCGCACGAATAAAGACTTGATATTTTGAGGGTACGTTTTTACACAATCTAGCTTCCGATTTCTGCTACTACGTCTTTTTTATTTCAGAGACAACCTATATTAGTAAATTAGATAGTTACTATTGTACTTAATTCAAAATATTGGCTCATCCAATATAACACTTTGATGCAGGACATTCCACTCGTTCTTTGTCGAATCTCCAGCTCAATTTCACTTACAAAATCATAAATAATAATCATATCACTAGTTATATTATTATCAACAACAATCAAATAATAACCAACGAATAAATTGATTTATTAATTATTTATTACATATTTAATCAATATTTTTCATTGAAACTAGATATTTTTAATACCCACTATATTATCCCCCTTATCGCTAGAATATATGATCGCCTGAACTATAAATGGCCATCAAATATGATTATAATTACACTTAACACAATAAATATCTAGGCTTTCAATTAAGTACTTAACCTTATAGAAATGTATTTAGAACCAACTAAAAAAAAGTATGCTCTTTGAACTCACAAGAAAAACTATAGGGGAGACCGGGGCATAGTGGCCCCCCGGGGCAGAGTGATCACCCTTCAAAATTCAATGTAAAGGTAAAAATAGGAATCTTATTTATGTATTCACATGTTACCAATAGAGGTCGCTACAGTGTTGAGAAGTTTCAGACAGTTCCGCTGTGTTCAACCGAAGTTATTAAAAAAAAAGTGTTTTTTCCGAGGTCTGATCTAATGTAAGTACTAACTTATTTTATTTGAAGATTCTGTAATATAGCACGTAACAGTTTTGAACTGGTTAAGTATAAAGTGACTTGTTATTGCAATTAACCTATCTGAAGCTTCAAAGTGATAAATGTTGCCTAACCAAAGAAATTTTTTTTTTAACTGATAACGAAGTTGGGGCAATGTGGACCCCTATGTGTCCACAATGCCCCGGATAGGGTCCACATTACCCCGGAACGTCTAAGATTTTGTTTTTTATTTTTCAAGGGTGTAATAATGGTTCGAAATCGCAAGAGATCGTCGAGCCAGCAGAACTGGAGTGCAGATAATATGCTAAAGGCAATAGAAGCGGTTCACAATGGAATGGTTTGGAAGACTGCAAGCAAGAACTTTTCTGTTCCGAGGGCTACACTTAAAAGACGAGTGTTAAACAAAAATAAGGATGCAGTTTCAAATAAGAAAATTTTAGGCGCCAAGCGGTCAGTATATACTCCAGATCAAGAAAAAGAACTCGTAGACCATATACTTAAGATGGAAGAAAAATTTTTTGGTTTGACTACGAAAGACATACGATATATGGCGTTTAGTTTGGCGGAAAAAAATAAAATTAATCATCCGTTTAATAAAGAACTTGGTTTAGCTGGAGAAGACTGGCTGAGCGGTTTCCGTAAACGTCATCCAGAACTTACCTTGAGAAAGCCAGAGGCAACATCGGCTGCTAGGGCCCAAGGTTTTAATAAACCCAATGTCGAAAAGTTTTTTCAGTTGTTAAAGTCTGTAATGGATAGGCATAATTTTCCGGCTCATCGTATATTTAATGTGGACGAAACAGGTGTCACCACTGTTCAAACAAAATCTTCAAAAGTTTTGGCACAGAAGGGACGTCGACAAGTTGGTAGCATAACATCGGCTGAACGTGGTCAATTGTCCACCGCAGTTATATGCATGTCCGCTGGAGGAAATTATGTTCCTCCAATGCTGATTTTTCCAAGGCAGCGGATGAAACAAGAATTAACCGATGGCGCTCCTCCTGGCACAATATTTGCTTGCAATAAATCAGGATGGATGCAACTCGAAATATTTTCTTCCTGGTTTGAACATTTTATAAATCATACGAAGCCTACTGCCAAAGACCCAGTACTTTTGATTCTTGACGGCCATATGACTCACACAAAAAACCTTGCCGTAATTGAAAAAGCACGAGATAACAACGTTACCATATTGTGCCTGCCTCCACACTGCAGCCACAAGTTGCAACCGTTGGATAGATCATTTATGTTTCCGTTAAATACGTTTTACGTTAGTAGCATTGAAAAGTTTCTACGTAATAACCCAGGAAGGACGGTTACACAATTCCAAATTTCAAAATTGTTTGGTGAAGCGTATTTAAGAGCTGCAACGCCTACCACGGCTATTAATGGGTTCAGAAAATGTGGAATCTGTCCTTACAACCCCGACGTCTTCACAGATGTAGATTTTGCGGCCTCAGAAGTTACGGATCAACCATTGATGCAAAATTCACAGCAAAAAGTATTGGATGAACCTGCTGAAATCTCGACTGAGATTGAATCTAAACGTAGCTCAAGCTCCACGTTGATGTTTCCAAATAGTCCAAGATCCCCTCAGCCCTGTTCAAGCTCCATGAACACGTTTCCAAATTGTCCTCCAAGTCCTCAACCAACTTCTTCTTGCAGTGGTGGCACTCGTAGTGCGTTTCTCGTTAGTCCTAAAGACATCAATCCTATTCCCAAAAGCACTCATATTAGAGTTCAAAAAAGAAAGAGGGGAACAGCCACAATTTTGACTGACAGCCCATATAAGAATGAATTACAGAAAGAGAGAGATACGAAGGAGGAAGCTGAAAAACAAAAACTGAAGAGGCAAGACCAAAAAAGACTTAAACAAACGTGCAAAAATGTGTTTCAAACTCAAATAGAGACGGAAGCGTCAACATCCCAGAAAAGGACTAAAAGTCTCAAGAAATCTAAAAAACTCGCTACGAACAATCACTCTTCTAGTGATGAAAGTGGCGATCCAGAAAACGACACAGATGATGCAGAATGCCTGTTCTGTGGAGACACCTATCTCCGATCAAGAACTGGGGAAGGATGGGTGCGGTGCATTCAATGTCTTCAGTGGGCCCATGACCAGTGTGCAGGAGTCGAGGAAAACGACGAGGATTATACCTGCGACAATTGCCTTTAACATAGATTTTTATTTTTTGTAATAGTTTCTGTAAAATTGCTATTAAACTCTTATTAACATTTATTTATACCTAAAAATTTCACTGTGACAACTTTACCCCAGGTATTTGGGGCAAAGTGGTCACTTTCCATTTTTTTTTTAAATAATTATTTTGACTTATTTGCTAAGCAAAAAAAAATTTAAAAAAATCAGAGGTTTACAAGAAAAGTTAATAAAACTGAAGCATCTTGGATCTGGATTCTATTACCGCGAATAAATTAATACGCGAAATTTTTGCCTTAAGGGGTCCACTATGCCCCGGTCTCCCCTAAGTGTATGAATGGAAAAATATGTTAAATTTCCAACAGCGTATTAAGTGGTAGGTATTTCGCCAAAGTTCCATCCTATTAATTAAACACTAACTAGTTAATTTATCTAAAAGCTTTCCATTATCTTGTCATGTAAACATTAATACCAAACAATAGCAACTACTCTGGAAACTCCCGGAAGAGTTCATGTATACTTTTTCTCTTTTTCGCATGTTCTTCAAAGAACGAGTAAGTTACGAGTAGGTAAGTATAAGTAGGTAAGTACCTACCTCAACTTTTGACTTACACTTTCGGTCATAAGAGGCTCGTACCAAACATCCCTGAGGGAGTATCTCAAAGATTTAAACCTTTGTTGTACCGCTATTCCGGGATCCAGCAACTTTCTTTTACAGTGGCGAGAATAAACGGTAAAAAGTGAAACGGCTAATTTCACGTATATGTTGACGGAAAGTTTCGGATGTTTTCATTGTCAGCTTCTTCATCTTTGTTTCACTTATATATACCTAGTTTGTTGTATACAGTACAAGAATTACGCAATTACTTCCGTGTAAATGTAAAAATGAGATCTGAGCTTAACTTATACAAATTTACGGGCTAAATTTTGCATACAACAGTTTTTCTACATCAAAGTTCTAATACGTTTATACTCTTAATAAAATGTATACATATTTGCGAAATATTTGGAAAAGAAATTATTTTCAGTTAAAGTAAAGTGTTACTGCCAGTTCGAATTTTTCATTTTTTATACGAAAATTATTCCAAATCAAATTTAAATACTTGTATGTTCTTAATAAGTCTACATGGAATGCATATTTTGCAGGATATTTGCGAAGAGCATCTCAATAAGAGTAAAATGTTTATTATACTTCATATAACATGGAACCCTAATACAAATGCTAATACATTTACATTATTTATTATCAATACATGTTTTAGTTTATATGCCTGCGTAAATATTACTGATCCTTATTAATAGCATATCATTTTAATTCTCGCAAGAAAACCATTGCGAAATATAGTCAACCCTAATGAACATATTGCTATGGTATCTACTTTTTAAATTATCATAAATAATAAATGGAAATACCTTAACCTATGATTTTTGTATAACAGCATAAATTTTAAAATTTATACGTGGATTCTAACAACGGCTTATTCCTTGCTTCATAACCTTTCTCTTATCTGGTCTATTATGGGATAGGGTAAAGAAATTAAACACATTATCTATGTATTAATAATAACAGTGAATAAATTTCGAGTATTTATAATAATTAACATTAAACTAATTCTGTCTAAATGATTCTTATATAAAATTGTTTTAAATGCGATATTGTTTATTTGAAAAAACAGATTGAAATGATAGTAATTTAATGTATGTTGATTATGTATTCATTTTTAAAAGAATTTTTTGTCAAAATTTAAACACTAAAGCAAACATTTGCACGTAGTAGTCTGATAATCTAATATCTTGCTACTTAAATATTTCGAAACTAGTTTCCACTAATTGCTAGGGGCAAACATTTTCACATACTACTCCAGCCGCTTAGTGTTCACATATCAAAATATTCTTGTATATTTGTGTCCGGTTATTTAATTTATTGTCTTGTAATTATTTGAATCTTTAATGATTCTTAACAATCCATTTGAGGCAAACATTTTCACGTACTACCTCTATGGTTGACTCAACATCATTAAACATATTTCTAATTAATAATGAAATGTAAAATTTTAAACAAAGTGACATTCATTCAATAAAAACAATTAAGATAAAACTTCTATGTTATAATTCATAAAAATTTTGCATGAGTCACTCAGTTTGACTATACAATCCTTCAAACTCCTTTTTGTATATGTCCTCCATTTTGTTTTATTTAAGTTTTCTAAAGAAATACAAATTATATTTTTAAATTCTATTTCTTAATAATATATTCCAATCTTAACAAAAAAAACAAATAGTGCATATAGCCCTACTGTATATGTAACTACATATACTGGAGACGCGTTAAGTTCAGTTGCACGTCATCGATGACGTTCACATGTTGTCATAACTGTATTAGAAAACTAAAAAAGTTACTTTGTTAAATTATACTTGAGGGCATTTATTTCATTAGTTTAAATAGAAGGTTTATAAATTGATCGTAATATACGCATTAATGCCAAATAAACACATAATTTCCGTTTCAATATTAAATTTCTTTATTACATATTTTTAATAGACTAATAGTTCAATTCGGTGTTGACAGATAAATCATATCTGTCAAAAAGACATGCTTTGTGTATATTCTTCGTGTCAAATTTTTCATATTTATTTTTGCTTTGATATAAATTGTTTAAAAACAGTGCTTCTTAGAAGTGTATTTATTATTTATTTGCGTCGATTGAGTATAATGCCGAAAGGTTTCTGTATACAGTCGAGGCTTTTTACAAACTTTTCTATAATCATGTGTTAAATTTAATTTGAATAGCGTAAGTATTCCTTATTTTAAATTATATTATGGATACCTAATGAAACATTTAAGGTTTTTCGACAATCTAAATCAATATAATAAATAAGTTGAGAAAGACTGAAGTCTTAGAGCATTTCAATTACTAAATATATTACGTTATAGTTATTGTATTGTGAATAATTTTTTTCTTTGGTTATATCAAATGTCATTGACAGAAATAAAAATAGATCCGGCAACATATACCAGGCGAGTCGTCATGGATCTAGTATGACGTGCAACTGAACGTAACGCGTTTCCACCATATATAGATATATTTTAATCTTGCGTATGAAAAATACCGACGGAGCTTCATTTTAAAATTTAAGTTTTTCCGCGATGTAAGCCAATGTCGAAGTCCCTTTGTTTAGTCTTGTTCCCGCATTATATATCTTCGAACAAATGAACATCGGTATTTTGGTGCCCTCTGTCTTAAATTTTAAGTTAGTCATACTACCACTTTATTAGTAGAATTTCTTTCTTGCTCAATTTAAGTTGTTGTTTCTTGCTCATTCACTTTGACAGTTATCCAACAATGTCCGCAAAGCAAATCTTCCTTATTCAAGTTATAAATTTACCTCACTTTATTCCAGGTAAGTGTGTTTCCTTTTTCCTTTTTAACGTAAACATCTGTTGTATCTGTATATGAATTTATTACTCTTGTAATTATTTGATAAGTACCTATTTTCTTTCACCATTTATTAATCATATTCTTATTTTCTGTTTACTAGTCTGTTCGATTGGGAATAAAGGAAAAACATCGCAAATGACTTCTATCCTCCTTTCCGACTTATTACCATGAAGGCTCGTTGCTGTTTCCTTCTCTTTATCTTCAAACCAATTTCTCGTCTCAGGTGAAATTGTTATTTCTAATATGCTACAAATAAATTATTGTCGTTTTATTTTCTTTTGTACATCGTCATTGATGTTTCAGAAACACAAAAACTACAAATATACAAACTAAAGAATACATTTTAACATATCATTATTGTATATAAAATGTTTTATTTACGATATATTCAATTTAATGAATATCCTCTTTTCTATATTCAATTGAATTATAACGCTTATACTATAACTAAATTAATTCTTAATACAACATATTTTTTGTCTATTTTTCTCTTATTTTAATTAATTTATCTAATCGCCCTTACCACCATTTACAAAATGTAAAGTGCACGGTAATATGTTTAATATATTATTTACAAAAATGGATACTAATATTCATTCCTTTAGATGTTGCCTCCATTGGATCGCCTTATTTCTTTATCTGGGTATCATCATTTGTAATAAGGTGGCAGGTATATACCGCGCGATCATTTAAATTCTAAATTAGAACAGTTTGTGAAATTTAAATTAAATTGGTATATAAGTACTAATTTACAATTTGAATTGTCAAAGTGACGTTTCAAAATGTTTGATTTAGAACATAAGATTTTTCTTACTGAAAGTTATTTTAAAAACGCCGAACGACAAGAGAATGGTGAATGGACATATTCAGTACCGCACTGCATCAATGATTTTCAAAATGCCTTCCCTACTTTTCCTGCGGATTATCAAAAATTAGTCCAAGAAATTCACACATGTGTGGCGAAATTTCGTAATGTTGGAACTGTAGGTAGGAAAGCTGGTAGTGGCGCGCCCAAAAAAAGGACTCCTGAGATTGTGGCAGATGTTGCAGAAAGAATGGTACAGTCTCCCAAAATATCTCTTCGCAGATTAGCCCAAGAAATAAACCTTTCATATGGAACTTGTCAAAAAATTTTAAAAGAAAATTTAAATCTTTATCCCTATAAGATTAACGTCGTTCAAGAGCTATTCCCTCGAGATTTTCCTGTACGAATAGAATACTGTCAGTGGTTTTTGAATAATTTAAATAATAACAACACTTTGGATTTAACATTTTTTTCTGACGAAGCATGGTTTCACCTATCCGGCTATATAAACAAACAAAATATGCGTATTTGGTCTTCGGAGAATCCTCATGAGTTTATTCAATCGCCTCTCCATCCGCAGAAAATTGGTGTTTGGCTAGCGGTTTCTAGAAGGCGTATATTTGGACCTGTGTTTTTTGAAGGAACGATAAATGCTGAGAGATATCGAAATAATTTACTTGAACCGTTTTTACAAAATCTTCATGATGACGAACTTTTACATGGGTATTTCCAACAGGACAATGCAACAGCTCACAAAACATGGGAAAGTATAGCTCGAATTCGCGAGTTTTATGATAATCGAGTCATTGAATTTCCGCCTCGCAGTCCGGACTTAACGATTCTTGATTATTTCATTTATCCGTATCTGAAAAACACAGCTTACAAGAATAACCCACAAAATCTTGAAGAACCACAAGAGGCAATTTCTAATGCATGTAACGCTATAACCGTTCAGATGTTGGCAAATGCTTTTGAAAATATGAAACGGAGGGTTAACAGTTGCATTGCAACAGGGGGAGAACACTTTGAACACCTTTTGTAATTCACAATAAAACTAATTTATCTTGTAATGCTTTCATTTCCATTAAATTTAAATCGATTACACATAAGATTCACAAATGTCACAAAGTATAACATAACCGCTAATTTCAATTAATCAATAATTGACATTCTGGACAACCTAATAAAAAAAATCCCGCCTGCTATAATGTAGAAATTAAATGATCGCGTGGTACTTTGACTTGAGCAAGACATTTGATATGATTGACTATACTATCCTACTGAACAAGTTGGAATATTATGGCATTGGTGGAGTGGCCAATGATTTGGTTCGGTCATATTTGACGGGTCGCAAGCAGGTGGTAAACATATCATCGACCGTGGGTTTGGCTAGGGTAACCTCGATGTCTGAGGTTAAATGCATTAATAGAGGGGTCCTGCAAGGGTCTATTCTTGGACCACTTTTATTTGTATTATATGCGAATGACTTACCGGGCAGCGTGGATGTGGCTACTGTTGTTCAGTATGCGGATGACGTGTCGGCCCTTGCCGCTGGGTCGGACTTCGACGATGTCTCCAGAAGTTTGGGGCGGATCGCGGATGGGATATCGGAATGGTGTAAACAGAATCGACTAAGTTTGAATGTCGAGAAAACAAATATAATTTGCTTTAGACATGGTCGGGATGAATCTTTATACGTGAGATTGAACGGGGCATCGATTCCTGAGGTCGCCTCTCTCGGTTTCCTGGGTTTGACATTGGATACTTGTCTGCGCTGGTCTCAGCAAATAAATAATATGATGAAGAAAATTAATTTGGCATGCTACGCGTTGCGATTTCTTAGGGATCAGCTTAGCGTTGCCAGCCTTAGACTGTTTTATTTTGCCTACGTTCAATCCGTGATTCAATACAGCATTATTTTTTGGTATCATGCAGCTGACACTGACAGGATATTTACTGGCCAGAAAAGGGTGGTGCGCACAATGCGGGGGGTGCCGTATGGCGACTCGTGTAGGCCGCATTTTAAGAGCCTGGGTATTATGACGGTCCCGTCGTTTTATATATTTGGTGTCGCGGTTCATGCTAGAAAGAATCTACATTTATTTAATAGAAATAATGACTTCTACGGCAGTATGCAGACTAGAAATAGATCTGAGCTAAGTATTCCTGGGCACAGAACAACTTTATTCGATAAGGGACCCTATTACAATTGCGCAAAGATTTATAATAGTCTGCCCTTCGATGTTAAGCATGCCGTTTCATTGAACCAGTTTAAGAACAGATTGAGGGTTTATCTCATTTATGGCGTATTTTACACTATGGAAGAGTTTTATAGTGGTATTGCGTGACATTTTGGGGGATATGTTTTATTTTATTTTGTTTTGACGTGATTGTACTGATTTTTACTGTTTTATTTATTTTATCTGTTTGTTGCATTTGTTTCATTACTGACATACAGTACCTGTTATTTATTTTGTATTTATATTATATTACTATTGTAATATTGTAATTTTGACTCTGTTTATGTTCTGATTTGAATTTACAAACAATAAACTATATTATTATTATTATTATTATTATTATATTATTATCACAAATTCCGGCTTTTTTGAAGACAGCTACATTTTTTAGTCAAGCCAGCGACTCTGTCTCTTGACGCCAGGATAAGGGTATCATCAACACCGATACATATATCTTTGTTCGACAAGGCTGGCATATCATTGGTATTAATTATAGACAGTAATGGACCTAAAATCGAGCAATTTAGTAAACCATATTCTGCATTCAAAGTGGTCGATACGCCAGCCAACTATTGTACATGTAGGCAAAAGTATGAGGTCGACGAAGTCAAAAACCTTGTTCATATCTACAACGTTAATTAGCACACTCTCATATGTGCATCAACTCACCCCAAAAACTGGAAGCTAAAGTCCAGAACTACAGTAAGCTGGTCAAACCTCTATCAGATTTGGTCTACTCTGACCAAGAAAAGACCGACGCAGAAGAAATTCAAGGCACCATCAAAACTCTCGAAAACCGGAAGGCCCCGTTCATGATGGCATCACTAACGCCGCCCTCAAAGCCTTCCCCAGGAAAAGCATCATGTCTCCGACCAACATCGGCAACGACTCACTGAAGTTACGACACTTCTCCGAGACATGTAAGTCAGCGCAGGTCATTATGATCCGCAAGCGTCTTCAATACCCCACATTCCCACAAAACTACCGATCCATAAACTTACTGACGGCTATGGGAAAGATCCTCGAACGAATCATTCACACCAGACTCCAAGAAGAGGTACAAGAGCTGAACATCATCAAGAAAAAGAACTAGGTTCATCTTCTATTACATGGATAACAAAAACGAGAAACCCGCATTTCTTGTTTCTAATATATATAAATTACCTGCAGCCTGCTTTGTCGAATTGTATTGCATCATACATGCTGATAATACTACGTGTGTGGTATCAGCTCTGACGGTATCTGAGTTATCGCTTAGATCGAGTTGTATCATCAAGGATATGTCGGCGTATTGCTCGGATAACCGGCTAATAGTAAATAGCGATATTTTTTGTATGGTTTGTTTTAATGTTCTATGCCAAAGAAATATGTTATGAAATGTTAGTTTGTATGTTCACAGTAAAATAAAGCATTTACCGAAACCACATCTTGACTAATCTAATATTCCCACAAAAACCAAATTTGCTTAGGCGGACCTGAATAACCCAATCTCCCTTACGCCTACATATGATAGAGTAAACAAACTACCTGTAGATATATACTTATTTCACAAAATACTAAGGGATCTTTTTGGGATTACATACAAAAACCTGTCTATTTTTAATGTTCGCAAATAAGCATTATAGGCGGAAGAAATCTAAAAATATGTTTGCAATACTATTCTTACTACCTAAAAAAAAAGTAAAAAAGACTTCTATGATTGGTGACAAGATTCTATAAGTAATGAAGAGATTACAAGAATTATTATATCAACCATTTATTGTAATTGAATAAAATATTATGTTACAATAATATATTGCTTTCGTATGATTTTAATTAAACGGTGTATTTAGTGCATAAACAAATCGCCTATTACATAATTATAAGAACAATATTAAGATGTTCTAAAATACCTATAAAGACGCATTTGTCTCACTAATTATTTGTATGCTAGCTGGCGATTTCATTCTTACGTACAGCACTTAAATGGTAAAAATCGGTTATAGATGACTTGCCTCACCTACTACCGTGAAATAGGTATCTATCTCAATGTTGAATTATTAAATTATTTCGTTAGGTACAAATTGGGGTAATAATATTTATACTTACCGTTATTGTCCTAAAAGAATCAGATAAATGCGATAAATTAATAATGTACAAAATTAAAACAAGAAAGTGCTGAAAATAATAAAATACGCAAAATGAATAATAATACTTAGTGATTTTAAGAATTGAAATGTTTTTAGAAATGAAAGGAGAACAATTAAGAATTGATTGTAGGATTTAGCGTTCATTCAAAATTGGAAAGTCGAAATCACGTAATATTGTCATATGTATTTGCTTATGTGAGCTGTAGGTACATTAAAATCATTTAAAGTTGAAACCTATAGCATATGAAAAAAGCAACTAAATAACTGTACCTAATGTGTTGTTACATTATTTTTCTTATGCCCGATTGCACTAATCATTAAAAGTACGCAGTTTACAATTATTAAGAATATAAATGCAATATTTTTGCCGTAATTGGGGTAAGCGCTCCTTAAAAGTCGATATTCCGAAAAAGCTGTGTTTACCTAATGGTACCTACATAATTGTCTGAAAATAGTACCTACCAATAGAATGCTACAAGTATCATTTTCAGAAATTCGTATATCCTTATTGACATCAGTTTTTCAATATATATATCTTTTGGCCGCTTCCTTTATTTTGGGATAAGTTTTAAAGTGTGACACCAGATATGAATGAAGGTTCAAATTAGAAAGCTGGCATTGGCGTCCTTTGAAAACATTTTTTAGTGTTCCGAATAAGTATATCAAATATTTCCTGTAGTTTTAAATAAGTTCAATGTAGCTGACCTCTGAATGTGATGTATAAGTATATGAATTCATAAATAAGGCAACAGTCACACATATTTAAAGATCCTGAAAATAATATCCTGTCTCAGAATAAGGAGTGATTCAAATATCCCGCCAAAACATGGAACACACAGCTTAAAATGTAGTAGAGTCCGATCCATACCTGATGGGACTTGAGATGCGCGAGGCGTGGTTTAAACTCTGTACTATCCGTGCTAAAAATATCGACACCAAAACGATCGTGTATATTTCCCGCTACTTTTAAATACAAACACCATGGGGAACAAGATCTGCAATCTACAAGTTTTATTATTATTATATACATGGCAAAAGCAAATGAAAAAGTAAACTTCAACACTAGATAAATAAATTTAAAATAAAAATAAAGATTAAATTACCTAATTTAAAAAACCAGACTTTTATAAAATTTTAATAATCGTTTTTATCTGACGAATAGTCAAATACAGAATCAGTATTATTGTCACGTATGTATAATAGAGACTCGAGACTCGTTCGTCTATCATGAAAAGATACAGTCTCGGCTCACCTTCTCTATTATACATCCGTGATTATTGTCGCAATGTACATTATAACTCCACTCTTTTGTTTTATTATTAATAACCACATGGCAAAAGCAAATGAATAAGTAAACCTCAACACTAGATAAATAAATTTAAAATAAAAATAAAGATTAAATTAGTTAAGAAACTAGACTTTTATAAAAATTTTAATAACCGTTTTCATCTGACAAATAGTCAAATACAGAATCAGTCTCATTGTACATTAATAATAAATTCTTTGTGGAAATCATCCATAGTATGTTCTTTAACAATATAATCTTTAATTTTCTTAACATGGACACAAATATTACTCCACTCGTTTGTTTTATTATTAATAAAAAAAACTGATTTTATAAAAGATTCTAAAATATATATAAATGATGTAAATGTATCGGCCCGCAGTACGAAGCAAAGACTAAACGACAAGTGATTAAAAATAGTAGACTAATGTTTTCAGGACCGACTGTGTACTGCGCTCCCCATAGATATCTCTCTCATTTTATACTGCTTGCTCTGTCTAATACCGAAAATCATTTTCTACGCAGGTACCATCGGGTTTGGATCGGACTCTACTCTAGAATCTAGAGTAGAGTCCGAGTCAAAGTGTCTAGAGCATCTAGAGTCTAGATGCTCTAGACACTTTGATATGACATCATGGCAATTGAGGTTAGAAGAACTGTATTATTTTTAACTAAGATTTTAGCTGTTTTGTGTTTCATTTACGAATGAAAGTAGTAAGTAGACTTTGTTCTGAGCGTTTTGAGGAGGATTGCAATTATAAATACATACTAATTAATATGCATTTTAGTGAATGTGTTATACAAATATGAAAATTGTGAATCAAGTCTATTTATTATTAAATATTTGTACCTGAGAGCAAAAATGAATCAAACCTTTTATCTTTTATCAAGACGTCCTTAAGAATTAAGTAGCAGAAGTTTTGCTTATTACTTTTTATTTTAAATATCAATAAAGAACTCATACAAATAATTCATTCGTAATACTGTTACAAACCTTGAGCAGGTAAATTCAAGCAACCATTCTTGGAAATGTGAATCTTACATACAACAGTAATATAAAAATTTATATCGGTTGAAGTTGTTTACACGACCTGCAAAGATAATGTATTTATTTTGAAAATATGGAGAAAATTTTTAGTTGAATAATTTTTAATATTTAATTATTACATATTGAAAATTAACAATAATTTAGTGTTCACATATCATGGTAAAAAGATTAAAAATACAACTCAGAGTATAATTACAAAAAAAATGCCGCATAAATTAGTCTGATTCTCTTGTGCTGGACATCAATAAGTCGCACACCATGACTGTTTCAGACATAAATAATAAATGGTTTCACAATCATCCATTAATCCATCTCTGTCTCTTTGCTACTTTAATTACATGGTCGGCTCATTTTTTCCAATTACTTATTGTAACATTTGTAATTGCTACTATGTTAAAAGTTCTCGTGCAAGTAATGTTTTGAAAGGGGAATTTTTTGAAGCAACTTCACCTTCTAGTTGGGCAAAAATAAAATAGATTCGGCTTTTACTTGATGTAGTTCCATATTACAAACGTAAATAAAACAAAACAGACTTGTTGAACTACACTTTAATAACTAGAAATTGAACAATTGTTTCACCACACAGTGGCTTCTTCAGCAATTACTAAAAATATAAGTTACAAAGTATATATATGTGTATCGGTTGTAGGAAGTAAGAAAAAAGGGAAAAAAAGAGACAAAGGGGGAAGGGAAAACTATGTGTATTGTACTACTGAACAAATAAATTAAGTAAAGGAGATTTATTGACATCCAGTTGGTCATATAAAAGAAAATTAGAGTTTTTGTGTTTATTGATATTTAGGGCTTCTAAGAAATTCAATTTTATATTCTTATGTTGTACGCCTAACACAGAAAAATCTTCGTTAAAATTATGTCCTTCGTCCATTAAATGGTTCGCATATGTGGAATCCGTTTTTTGGTTCTTGTAACATGACAGATGTTCTTTGATGCGAGTTTCAAGAGATTTTCCTGTTTGTCCTATGTAGAACTTCGGACAAGACCCACAAGTTAATTTATAGACCCCTGATTTATGTCTTTTTTCTGTACTATCTTTATTGTTTTTTATGTATTTGTATAGATTGTTACTGGTTTTTAACGCCGTGTTAATATTAGGTGTTTTTAGTAGTTTGTGAAACAATTGTTCAATTTCTAGTTATTAAAGTGTAGTTCAACAAGTCTGTTTTGTTTTATTTACGTTTCTAGTTGGGCCCCAATCATTTCAACCGAATTGCGCTCGCAATGATATGGAGGTAACCTGTGCAGCTGCCCTTTCCAACTTGGGTAATATTTGTTATAGCATCCTTCAAAAATGTTAACGTTCATTTAATGAATCATACAATAGTCCTTCCCCCGCATATATCAATTCTGATCCTTGCGTATCTTTACCAGTAGGGCTTTTTAATCCTGTCGATAGGCTTTCAACAAAAGCTGGTCATGCACTCATTATACTTGCAGCAATCCAAACTTCTCTCTTTGTGTGTCCTTCATCCAAGCATGTTTCATCTAATTAAATATTGGTAAACCTGACTACGCAAGAACCAATCAAATACCTTAAAAATATAAATCAATTTGGCGCGATATTTGAATCACTCCTTCTTATTCTGAGACAAGGTATAACTATATAAAACTTTTTTTAATTTAATTCTTTTCAGGTTTCGTATTCTTTACGGGCCACATAACCGCAATACATACGTTAACAATCGAATTTGTCATTCTGGTCAATTGATAGTTGTGTTTGTAAGAAACATTACCGATAACCAAAAATGTCATTGTTAAAGCCTTGCTAAATAAGGTAATCTAATTAGTTTGGATTGTTTGAATCTGGTGGTTTAGGTTCTTGTATATTTCTGACAATGTTATATGTAGATAAGACTCCAGTGGCAACAACAAATCCAATTAGATTTTCTGTATTCCAAGAACCATTTCTGGAATGGAACATATTCATTCTGAATATGTTCCATTCCGGCTATAATAACTCTAGGTCTAATATCAGACCAGTATATATTATATTTATTGTCCATTTCCTACAGGATTTAGCAGTGCAGAAAAGTACCTACTGTTTTAAATTATAGGCACTACCTTCTAAACATATACATTCAAATAAAACTATTTAAATCATGTATATCTCCCTAATAAAATGCAATTATTGTAGATTCTATTTTCAAAAATCTCTTTTTAATGCGCAACTGCTACGTAAATACGGTAGAATTATGCGATGACCCTTTCGCAATCGAAATCCAGAAAAATACAATTTACTCAGATTCTGGAAATGATTAATTCACATGTATCGTTAATACATGAGAACTGATTTAGCAAATAAGCCCATACAAAACTTTTTGTTCCTTTTTTTAAAAAAACGGTGCAAAGTAATGCCGTGTTTACACGGTCAAATAGATTCATGAATAAATTGACGAATTTATTCACGAAGAAATTCAAAATTCATGAATTCCTCAATTTATTTGACCTGCTAAACGCCAACATTCATCCAATATTTTATTGACGATATCCACTAGTCCACTAGCACCAACCATAAAATAGTGACATTTGTTTTCTTGCAACTTTTAAATGTTTTTGTTTTTAATCTGATATTTAGACTTGCTGATTTCTTGTTGGTCCTCTGCAGCTATTGTGTGGAATAGCAATAGTTGCATATTATTTATTGGAATATTAATACCTACTTCTTCACAAATACGATTGATTTTACTAATTTTATCAATCAGAAAGTTAACGCGAAAGCCAGCAATTTATTTTAAAACAACACAAACGATGGAAATAATTAATAAATCAGTATTTAAAGCCTGTATTAAAAACATAATTATAGTAAAACATTAAACACTATATTGACCTAGGTCCAGAATATTTTCAAGTTTTTCACTTAAAATTCTAATGCAGCATCTAATAATACTTATTAATCTCATATATTGTGTTTTAAATAATTATAATAGGTACTATTCACGTAAAACTAAATGTATGGGTTGTTTCTATAGTCTGCGTCCAACAGACCATATGGGATCCCAAACATATATGAGTTCAACACCATTGTTCTAGAGGGCTCACTTGTGCATATATTATATGTATACCTTAAAACATCTAGGTACATATATATGGAAGCAGCATCGAGGTAAGTATAGGTTGATGAAACTAACGGAATAGACAGAGATAGTCTAATAAATTCCCTTACTTCAGTGGCTGCAAGCAACCACATACTGACAGTTACACATAAGTGCATATAAGCCTATACATTTGTTACATATCCTCCAGACATGATTTGGTAATGTCGTTGCCACTAATGAGGGGATACGGCCTCTGCCTATCCTGAATGCTCAAAAGATGCCACTTCCATATGACATAAGGATTTATAATAACCAGTTTCGTACTCCATGTATAATAGATTTACAATACACTGGTACCATAAAATGGATACATACTTAAACTACTTAAAATACTTTAAATCCTTAGGCATATAAAAAATATAGTTTAACTCTATAAAATTATATTTTCTGTAAGCATAAAAAACAAATTACAAGTTTCAGTCTCAGAAAATTTGCATTTTCTATTTAAATTAAAAAAAAAAGTTGAAGACGTTTCGTCATCACTATCTGGTAGAAGTATCGTAAATTTATAATAGAGTACTAACTTATGTTTTACTAGGTACTTGAAATAGTATAATTAATGTTATGCCGCGAGATCAAAAATTATATTGATAAAGGTTTGCCATGCAATGTAAAACGTCTGTCTTAAGGTATATCATTAAATGTCATACTGTCATTAATATTAACGACAGTATGACATTTAATGATACAACTTAAGACAGACGTTTTACATTCCATGGCAAACCTTTATCAACATAATTTTTGATCTCGCGGTATTAGCTGTTGAACCAGTGATTCGTTAAAGTGTCAATCAGCGCTACTGCTTATACACCTAACATTGATTGGTGCCATCATGTTTAATTACCTTTACCATAACTTCTAATTTATTTGTGTCATCTAATAATCGTTTTACGGTCTCTCACTTCTTGTTTGCTTTGATTTTCGGCTTTTTCGTAAAAAAAATTCTGAAAAATTGTCTCATCGACAACTAAAGGTGTGAGTAAATGTATTTAACAATTGATTACTTGACATCCCATGCAGTGTACATTTTGGTACGTACCGGTTGTCGACACTTATTTCCAATACCTTTATACCCAGTTACGAAATAAATAGTAGCTGAATACTAATTTAAAAAAGAATAGAATCATGACAAGAAGTTGTACATATATATACAGAACTAGATTATTAGTCAGGCTCAACTCTTGAAAGAATATGTACACATTTCTATAACCTTCCTACTTACTCGCATCATCACATTTTGGTTACATATACCAGACTAGCTATATCTTATTCAAATAAGTCTAATATTTCTATACATATATTGGGATTCTTAGGTCACTTAATTTAGTAAAATTATTATGGACTTTATACATACTGTAACGAAATGTGTTTACATTAAATAAAACGAATTGAGTTCTCTCGGCGCGATAAAAACGAAATTTTCACACGCACAAAAAAAGACCATAAATTATCTCTCGGCCGGTAAATATCGTAAAGCGGTGAGTCATACACTTACGCATGGTACTGTATCGGAAGCGGAGACAAATGTCTGAGAATATTCTACAAATATTCTAGAGGGAGACAGAATTTACAGGAATGCTCTAGTAATCTTTTCATACAGGTATATAAGGCGACTGGATTACGGCATGCATTCATTCATTACGGAAGTAAATCGCGGGGTAACTACGGGATCCATTCATTGCGGGCGGAGTAGTTCGGGAAAGTCCTTACGTAGTGGTAGCGTAGAAATAAATATAGTAGTGCCGTGTGATATAAATAGAACTATATAAATAAATACGGACATATTAGTAGTAGTAAATAAATACCTGTGATAATTAAATTGTAGTAGTTCAAGTGTGTTAAGTTAGTTTTTATATTCTTATATTGTTAAATAATTTTAAGTACATAAATATACAGACTGTTTTAAATAAATAATTGCACGAGTTGTTTATTTCGAACCACGAAAACGTTACAATTGGTGTCAGTGTGGGGTAAACAGTATAGAAGTGCAAATAAATAAATAAATAAATAAATAAATAAATAAATAAATGGCTACCAAACGTTTGGAAGAATTAAAGGTCTCCGAGTTGAGGGCAGAATTGGAAGAAAGGGACGCAGATGCGTCTGGAAAAAAAACAATTCTCCAGGACCGGCTTCGTGACCTTTTAATAAATGAAGGTAAGGATCCCGAAAAATATTTGTTTCAAATGCAGACTGATCCAAGCTTAATAATCTTAAAAAATGAGATATTAACTGAAATGGCAAAACATTTCGAGAGTAATATGAAGACTCTAAAAGAAATTGGAAATAATTTAAAAGCTTTAAGAAATGAAATTGCAAATAATTCAAAACCTTTGAAAGATGAAATTGCAAATAATTCAAAAGCTTTAAGAAATGAAATTGCAAGTAATTCAAAACAACTCGAGACTACTTTTAAGGAAGACATTCAAAAGAATTCATCGAATGGGAGGCAGGAATTTTCTGAGGCCATCGAAGCTATGGAACAGAAAGTTGAGGAGCGCGTGTTCGGAATGGGGGACGAGTTTGGGGTTCAGCCTCAGTTGCCAGCGATGAACGACTGCGGTCCCCATGATATCTCAAGCGGAAGCCTGGAGATTGCCCGAACAGCGAAGGTAAAGGTAAAACCTCCCACCTTCGATGGAAAGACGTCATGGATGTCGTACCGGAATCAATTCGAAGCCGCTGCAGGAGCAAATGGGTGGACGTCCCCGAAGAAAGCTACTGGTCTGATTGTGTCATTAAGAGGACAGGCCAGTGATGTTCTGCAGACCGTACTTCCGGAAGAGTGTCAAGACTACCTTAAATTGATCAAGCGTCTTGAGATGAAGTATGGGCATGCGCACCAGGTAGTCCGACGATTGGTGAATAAGGTGCAACCCAAGAGAAGAACGCCCCGATGCTGGAATTGGAAATGGAGATGGAAAAGGAGATGGAAATGGGCCATGCGCATAGTAAATGCGCGAAGAAGCCCAAGAAAACCATAGCGGAGCAGCGAAGAATGAAACGGGTCGATGAGAAGAGGCAATCGTCGACTCAGTATCGTAGAGCCTCAAAATCAATAGCGCAAAGTGCATCTGTGCAACACCAAATCACTGATGCTGTTGCAAGAAGACCACGTCTAGAAGACTGCAGGCATAGTAACAGACTAGAAGAAAAATCGGCCAAAACATTCAGAACTGCCGTGGTTGACGATCGGTGGCATCCTGACAATTTGCGGATTGGTCAAGAAGCTGATGAAGACCTTGGTTCATTGATGGTTTGGAAGGGAATTGGTCGCGGACCGGCTTGGCAAGAAGTGGCTCCTCGTTCACAGGGACTGGAATCCTACTGGGCTCAATGGGACTCTCTGAAAGTAGAGGATGGATCTACTCAAGTGTGTTGTGGAGAACCCAAATGGAGAAGACTGCGTCAGTGGATCCTGGCGAAGGTTGAAGGATGTCCACGAGCGAGTACGCCATCACACTCAGGATGTCAGCGACAGGACGAAGAATCGTTACCACGTGCAAACCGAGTGAGAGAGATGGTTACCAAGAAGAGGACCTTGTTTGGTTGTATAATCCTCAACGTCGCCAAGGCCTGTCCCCAAAGCTCCAAGAATACTGGGAGGGACCATACGAAATACTAGAGCAAATAGATGACGTCGTTTATCGCATGAGACTAACACCTCATAGTGAGCCAGGGATGGTGTGTTTCAACCAGTTGCCCCATACCATGGACGTGACGGCGGTGAAGTGGCGGATGTGCGACAATTTGCTGGAAAACCTAGAGAGCCAGCTTATGGGAATCCCTTGTCGATCTACGAGGACGTGCACACGAGCAGGATGTGGGAGGCTGGCAATTCCGAGGATGGGCTGTGGATTAGACCGTTTGGTATGGAAAATCGCAGGAAACATGCTGGAGGCAGTGTTTCGGCGTGCTGGTACGGAAATGGTCTTGTGCGGCTGTCGGCCCGATCAGCCCGTTGTGCAGCCTGGGACGGTGGATTGCCATTGCCACAAGACGGCTGAGTGCACCCGTGGGTCCCGGTGTGGATTTCGTCATCCGCCAGCGTCAAGAACATGGAGTAGTGTGTTTCGGGACGAAACGCAGTTTTTAAGAAGGGGGCAATGTAACGAAATGTGTTTACATTAAATAAAACGAATTGAGTTCTCTCGGCGCGATAAAAACGAAATTGTCACACGCACAAAAAAAGACCATAAATTATCTCTCGGCCGGTAAATATCGTAAAGCGGTGAGTCATACACTTACGCATGGTACTGTATCGGAAGCGGAGACAAATGTCTGAGAATATTCTACAAATATTCTAGAGGGAGACAGAATTTACAGGAATGCTCTAGTAATCTTTTCATACAGGTATATAAGGCGACTGGATTACGGCATGCATTCATTCATTACGGAAGTAAATCGCGGGGTAACTACGGGATCCATTCATTGCGGGCGGAGTAGTTCGGGAAAGTCCTTACGTAGTGGTAGCGTAGAAATAAATATAGTAGTGCCGTGTGATATAAATAGAACTATATAAATAAATACGGACATATTAGTAGTAGTAAATAAATACCTGTGATAATTAAATTGTAGTAGTTCAAGTGTGTTAAGTTAGTTTTTATATTCTTATATTGTTAAATAATTTTAAGTACATAAATATACAGACTGTTTTAAATAAATAATTGCACGAGTTGTTTATTGGAACCCGAAAACGTTACAATACTTTCATTGCTGAAAGCGAGGAACCATTATTATGGGCACATTTATCCACATTCTGACGGCTGTTTATACAATACAGCATAAAAATAGTCCCAAAAAGGGATTTTATGAAACTAATATAATCTTTTTGGAAAATATTTATCGTACAAATTGTCATCGTATTTGGTTTAATTTTAAAAAACCAACCGAGACTATTTTCTTTATTTATATATTTATTCAAAGCAAAATATGCTCAGACAATCTTTCACTGAGTCGGTGCAGAAAATGCGAATTTCCAGTTCCACAGATTTTATAAAAATCGTTCATTCATCTGACTTATATGAATAACGTAATTCGAAATTGGACACAATAATAATGATACCATGTCTTGCAATACACTCCTGACTGTCGATCCCTAACAACATTATTCTGCCTAACGGCATCCATGCGAATTAAAAGTGGTGGAATACTTAGAACCATTTGTGACGTAGTACTGTACTGTCATAAATCATATTTACTTATTGGCCATTTTTATAAATGATGATGTAGAGCCACGCCAGTTTTTACGAAAACATCTTGATGTGGTAACCTTTAGACAAGCTGTCATTCTACTAACTATGTTAATAAGTTAGATCAAACAAAATACGAAAAATCAAAAAAAAATGTACAAACTAAATTGATAATGTACTAGGTATCTGTTGCAAAAAATGCGAACTTTTAAGATTTTACATTACATTATTATTCAAAAATTCAATAGGTTCGGCCTTTACTTGATGTGAATCCATATTGCAATAGAAATAAAACACAAACAATTGTTTCAGATTTACACTAAATTTAAATTAAAAACACAACAGCTGTTTCGCTACACTGTAGCTTCTTCAGGTGATAACAAATTCTAAATTGTTATCACCTGAAGAAGCTAAAGTGTAGCGAAACAGCTGTTGTGTTTTTAATTTAAATATAGTGTAAATCTGAAACAATTGTTTGTGTTTTATTTCTATTTTTTTACATTATTATATTATTGATTAACATCGTTTCACCCATGGTGTTGCTCGTTAACTGGCATTACCATATTGACAATTACAGATAAGTTCATTAGCAATTTCGGCTACCAAGATGTTTCATGTGTAATAAAGTTATCCTCTATGTCCTTCCTGTTACCAGACCTTGAATCACAATTTTTAAAAAAAACTTATTTTTCTGCAGATACCACAAAATAAAGTTGTTGAATTATTTATAAAGGTGTCATAAATGAGGCATGGCGCCCTGCTAACTTGGTTGCCTAGCTACACACATTTTTCTAGCAACTAATAATGGCTGCGCAGAATAGACAAACCAGACTAGCAACTAAATCCCAAATTTTATCCAGATTACGCCCCCTTGTTTAGCAAATGAAAATATCAATTCTCTAACATATTATTGTTTTAACTGAGCGGAAGATGAGATGACGCTAGCGTCATTTGAAATTTTGTGTTATGTTGTGGTTATACCTTCAATCAATGTGATATATCATTCCAAACAATATTTTAAATTTGACGTATTGCAATCCTTTCTTGTTGTACGGTCGCGGTTACATAAAAGCGACCACTAATTTTACATTTTGTGTTTTCATAAATTTTGGTAAATCAGGCTTTTAAAATGTTATATATGTTGTCAGCAATGACAGCAAAAATTAAGTAATTTGATATTGACCGCGAGTTTATGATTAAATAAGTACAGAATGAAAATTAGTGAACTGCGGTGTAATATAAACTCATTGGAATATGTAGCGTTAGAGTGATTTCATGTATTATATTGTGTAAGGGTAATAAACAAAGATTTCTATCAATAATAAAATCTAAGTATTCATATTTTTTAAACGTACAAGTTGAGGATATGTGTGATTTGTCCAATAGTTTTGTGTATTTTTCTATTACATTAATAACATATTAAATACGCATATTTTAAAAATAAAATCATTTCAAATTCCGCGCCAATATGCTCCTAGCACCATCTTCGTACAAGTTCATTCATGTGTGACAAAGATAGAAAATCTTGATATTTTTCTATCAAGTAATTACCGGTCTGGTTTGTTTAGTCTATGATGGCTGTCTATAACTTGCGATTTAGAAATGTTCATGTTATTAAATTGACTTCAAAACATTTGCCTCCAATTGTTTTACCGCGAATGTCGTGTCGCAATTCCAAAACTAACATCACTTTACAAATAAATATGAGCATGCTACGTGCAACAATAACATTGCATTAATAACCTGTAATTTCGAATTCACATTATATTAAAATGAAAACCCTTTAAACTCCGCTTATAGGGTTCTAATGTGAAATTTGACAATTAATCTGAATTTACGTAAAGGTGGAAATTGTAAAAATCTATAAAATATAGTAAATGACAGTAGCATAAATCAATTATACACATTATAGCACAGACCACAGACTAAACAACCCATACCGGCAACTACTTGAAAAAAAAATATCCAAGATCTTCTATCCTTGTTACACATCACTGAACTTGGTACGAAGATGGCGCTAGCAGCATATTGGCGCGAAATTTGAAATGAGTTTGTTTTTAGAATACGCTTATTAAATACGTTATCTATGTAACAAAAACATACACAAAAGTTACTAAAACTATGGTAATAAATGTTAGTTACTGTAACAATTATAGCCATAGTTTGAGCATCTTATGTGTAATTTTGTGGTGTTACATATTAAATATGTGATACGAAATATAAATATTAATGTTTTACTTACATGTATTATAACATCCCTCTTACGGTGACCTATTAGACACAATAAACTACTACTCTATATAAGATTAAGAGAAATATAATAATCCAGTAAGTGAAAACTGTCAAGGAAAACATAGGGATATAATAATAATAGTTTTTATTGATACATATACTTATACAATAAAACATACTAAATTAAATTACACAACCAATAATGAGAAGACAATAATAATAATACAAATCTTGTGTAATATGACAAATAAAAACACTAATATGTACCAAAAGGAACAAATTCAGCATGGTAATAATAATACTAATACATAAATCAAAAGGTATCAAACCTGCAAGGCAAAGAGCATGTCAAAAATGCGCTTCTTAAACAAAGGAAATGCCAATCTTATCAAAAACCTATGCTTTTTGTTAACTTCATCCTGTCCAAACCCGCACACTAAACACTTGGACTGGTTATTTGTATCAACATATAATTAATACGATGTACCAGAAAAGATTGCAAAAATATGTCAAACGTGTCAAATTTGAAATGTAGTTTTGAATGACATATAACCACAGCATAACAAACATTTCAATTGACGCTAGCGCCATCTCATCTCCAAGTTCACTGAATTTGACAGAGATGGTAGAGTATTCAAATTTACGTTTGCTAAACAAGGATGAGTACTCTGGATAAAATCTAGGATTTGAATACTCTACCATCTCTGTCAGATTCACGGAACTTGGAGATGAGATGGCGCTAGCGTCAATTGAAATGTTTGTTATGCTGTGGTTATATGTCATTCAAAACTACATTTCAAATTTGACACGTTTGACATATTTTTGCAATCCTTTCTCGTACATCGTATTAATTATATGTTGATACAAATATGGTGTCCAAGTGTTTAGTGTGCGGGTTTGGACAGGATGAAGTTAACAAAAAGCATAGGTTTAAGATAAGATTGGCATTTCCTTTGTTTAAGAAGCGCACTTTTGACATGCTCTTTGCCTTGCAGGTTTGATACCTTTTGATTTATGTATTAGTATTATTATTACTATGCTGAATTTGTTCCTTTTGGTACATATTAGTTTTGTTTTTATTTGTCATATTACACAAGATTTGTATTATTATTATTGTCTTCTCATTATTGGTTGTGTAATTTAATTTCATTATGTTTTATTGTCTAAGTATATGTATCAATAAAAACTATTATTGTATCCCTATGTTTTCCTAGACAGTTTTCACTTATTAGATTATTATATTTCTCTTAATCTTATATAGAGTAGTAGTTTATTGTGTCTAATAGGTCACCGTAAGAGGGATGTTATAATACATGTAAGTAAAAGATTAATATTTATATTTCGTATCACATATTTAATATGTAACACCACAAAATTACACATAAGATGCTCAAACTATGGCTATAATTGTTACAGTAACTAATATTTTTTACCAAAGTTTTAGTAACTTTTGTGTATGTTTTTGTTACATAAATAACGTATTTAATAAGCGTATTCTGAAACAAGCTCATTTCAAATTTCGCGCCAATATGCTGCTAGCGCCATCTTCGTACCAAGTTCACTGATGTGTAACAAGGATAGAAGATCTTGGATATTCTTTTTTCAAGTAGTTGCCGGTCTGGGTGGTTTAGTCTGTGCATTATAGTATATAAACAAATAATAATTCTAAACTTGAACAGGCATGTTCAGAAACTCAGAAATACTCGATCTATTCTCCCGAATATCACATATTATTAGGGTGACCATTTTTATCGTAACATAATAGGGGACAGAGAATCATACGCGTGGAAATTTATTTGGAAAAAAATCTTTTAAAGTGTCATTTTAAGACTAAAATTTATTAAAAAATATTCATTTATATATAATAGTAAACATTGATAAACATAACTAGGAAACAAAAAAGTAAATATGAACACAAAGTGATAAGAAAAAGCTATAGGAAATATGAACAAACCAAAACTAATATTTACTCACAAAGTGAATTTGTTTTAGATACTCATCACGATGTTCTACTTCTTTTCTAAAACCTTCACTAGTATTGTACTCACAATTTCACTTTGTTATTATCATTGCTTTTACTGTGTCTACATGCAATTGTGATTTTTCCGATAGTCTAAAAATATGACTGTAAACATAGGCATGCACGTAGAACGCAAAGAGCAAAGACGCGCGTATAAAATATAATCGAATATTATAATATTCACATGATATAAATTATGTAATTCGGGATATTTTCCGGGACATATATTAATACGGGAGACGGGGCTTTAATCCGGGACTGTCCCGGAAAATTCGGGACGAATGATCACCCTACATATTATGTATGTATACCATATAAAATAAATAATCCATTCGTAATTCCGACTTATTTAAGAATGCAACCAACTATACTAATAATCAAATCCTACATGATAGGATATCAAATAATCAATGGATTTAACCTGATTATTTCAGATATTTACTATGGTATTATAGTGAAGTAGCAGTAGTGGAATGTTACCTATAGTAAACATTTGTTAATAATAATTATTTTCAACACAGGCAATGTGAAATTACAAGATTATTTGTAATGACTACAAATATTAAAGTTAATAATGAATATCAGAAATCTATAATCTCCACAATTTTTTTCCTTTGATTTTGAAGTCTTAGGATACACTACAAAAACTCAATAACAACTCATTTCTACTAGATATAAGCTTCAATTAATGGGGTATTAGTAATTGAAAGTATATAATATAAAGCTAGGAAGTCTTACATATTTATTTCGAACAAAATCACGTATATCACTGAAATATATGTATATATATCTAAAATAAATGAGAGGAAATAGATGAAAGAAAATGACAATTTGTCCCAATCTTGTTAGATACCCTAAAACTACGCACACTTATTAAATACAGGTTGTTTTAGCTCTTTACTAATTGATTTAATCAGACATATTTGCTGTACTTTCCATGAGATTTATAATATGTAAATTAATAAATAGTTTTGTTGATTCTGAAGAATAGCAAAACTATGTTACACATTTTAGACAAATTGCTTATAATATTTTGATGTGTACATTAAATAACTGGCTGACATTTTAACTATAGTTAAATGGCTCATAGAACTTAATTGGAAAAGTGAATAAGAAAATTCATAATATATCTTTTCAATATAAAAAACAAAATTAATAACAAATAAATTCATTGCTATACAAACCAATATTACAATGAAAACATTTAAAAGAATGTCAATCAATGTATGTAATTAGATGTTAAGACTGAAGTGATTTGACCAACTTCTTTTTGATATTTTAAATAATTTCATAAAACACATATTCATTATCACGAGTTCAAGTATGCTTATAATGTCTAGTATTCTACTGAGCTTGTACTGCAAATATGTATGCAGCCAATTAAAAAAATAATGTCTACTTGAAAATTTCTACAAGAAAAGGAACATAATTACAATTTAGTATTTAACAAGAAATGGATAAATTTTAAAAAAGCATAAGGAAAAATATATATATACAACAAAGAACTAGATGACGCGAAAAGAGTAAATTATAATAATATAAATTGATATTAGATTTGTGTATCAATGTTAGATACCTTATATTTTTCCTCTCTTCTCTAAAATACACACTTAAATAACAATTATTTTGTATAAATATAAAATCTAAATACACCCAGTATATAACATATGCGTAATGCATAGCGTACCATCCCAATGCAAGCACTAGCCTACATCGTGTTGTGTACCATCCTCGTTGATTCGCTACTATTGCAAATCTGAACCATGTGGAAATATCATCAATTAAAAGTAAGAGAAAATTACTTCGTCTTAATTTTGGATTATACGATTACAACAGAAAATGTAACGAATCAACAACGAGTGTAATACAAAACTATATTATAATATAAAGTACAATATAATAATAGTAACTTTATTAGTGTCCTGGGACGGGTCTCAGTTCCTGTATCTGTCGTATTAAATAGGCCTTCTCGTCGTTAAATTGTTCGTCTTCCGCCCTATCTGTATGAAATCTCATTAAAAATTCTACCAATTTCTCTTGGTTTCGTAACAATATGTCTAATATAGGTTTTGGTTTATTAGGATTTGCAACGAAAACCTGTAAAAGTAAATTCTTAATATTTCCTGATTTTACCAATCTTCCTTGCACACAACTCAAAAGCTTTTTTCTATATTTTACATAACAAATCTTTGCACAAGTATATGTGATATTTAGATTGGTGTATATGAAATGTCTTGGTTAAATTGGTTAATCAGTAAAAATTAATGTTTAAGAAGGAAGCAAACTGTTATTAATCAAAAGGATTATTTTCATGTATGTGAATATATTTCTGCAAATAACAAAAAACCGCACCTTTAACCTCACGTTATGGAGAAATTACATTTTCTTTAGAGAAATGATAATAGGTGGAAATAAATTTAATAATTCGATAGACACTGTAGAATTGCATAATTTAAATTGTTCAGGTATTTATGGTACTAACATGTTATTGTATCACAATATAAGTTCCTAATTATCAGTGAATTCTGCTTTCTTTATGTTCAAATTGACTGTTACCTTTTCACTGCTGGAGAGAAAATAAGAAACTATTACATTTATCAAAACATTCTATTGATGATATGAAATATCTGGATCTTGTTCTTACAGTTTTCATTATTTAACTTAATTACTTATTAAACTATTTATATATTTATTTTATAATAAATACTTTCAATTTAACTGGAAAAAAAATCTATGATCAAATGAGAAGAGCAAACTTTTCTCTCCATTAAAAATATCATTGAGAACGTAGATGTCCGAACTTTAATAAGTTATGGAGATGCCATGATCCTCTAGTACTTACTATTATTATTTTGAAGTGATGCACAATACAATTTAATATAGTATTTCTTCTATTCTTCTAAGTCTCAGTACACATTTTCTACTTTCTCCAATAACAACTTTTCTCCAGTGTATGGTCTTTTGTTCCAGCATGATTTCATAGAAAGTAATAAATTAAATTAAATCAAATTAATATATTGTCTTAAGGCTTTGGTGAATGTATTCAGATTATTTCAGACCAATATTTTCTTTGTCAGAGGAAAACATTTCTCAATTTATCTATTCTTTGTTTTATGTTAATTATTTCCCTGCATGAATGTGGTTGTAAAGTTAAAATTGCAGAACTCTTTTATTATTACCAATAAGCTATTCTCCACAGATACTGTACTGATATTTATGGCCAAAACCTTTATTTATATTAAAGACTTTTAATTTTCTGATGTACCGGGCCTTCAAATACTTTCCTCATTAGAGACGGCCATGCTTTTTTTTTAATGGTTGGTGACAGTGGATAATTTTGATAATCTGGTTATGTCATGTAAATAATAATAGGCGTCTATAGTCGAGTCGTTTTGACAACCGACACGCCCAAAGTATGAACTAAAGACGACGCGACGATTCAATACCGGCCGGAACAATTTCAAAACAATAAAATTAAACTAATTAATTAATATGTCAGGATATATACCTTTCCATAGTAAAATACTGTTACATGAAAACCAGTTACAAATTAAATATTGTAAATAAAGCTATTAAATATTATTTTTTCTGCACCTATATTTTAAAAAACATTTGGCTATTCTGTTTAGGAGGCAAGCATTGTTGACAAATTTAAAATGTTTAGATGTCAGTTATAACAAACGTCAAAAGGTGTATGAATATTATTATTTATGACAGTTCTGAAATGGGTTTTGTACTACGAGTAAAGAATAGAACAGGAGAGAGTCTCCTTAATAATAATATTTGTCCAAATGTGGTAACTCAATATGGCCGCCTCAATGCATAGAATATGTATGTTACATGTCAGATATATGACAAGTTATTCAAAATACTCATTTTATAAACTATGATTGGTCAATATTGATATAACGACCTGCCTTAAAGTGATAACTCCGTCTAATCTAAATTAAATAATACCTATTCCCCCACCAGTTTATTATCTCTCCTGTTCTATTCTTTTGTCGTAGGTTTTGTATATTAAATTACCTGACAGGTAAAATTTCGCAATATCTCAAATTTGAAGCCGTTTTAATTTAGTGGCGCATGTCGGTTGCGAAAACGGCTCAACTATATAACTTGAATTTAAGTATGACAACTGTCAGAATTTGAAGTTTTCAAAAGCTTAGCATGTACACCAACATTGATTACTTAATAATAATAATTTTAAAAAACAGCCCACTGTAATGAAAAAAGTATTTGAAGGCACGGTAGTAATTCCCTTTATTTTGCATATTAACAATATCTTCAAAAAGTAGACATAGAAATCCAGTGTTTACATATACATTATGTAGTGACTCGTTTCACTTGGAATTTCCTCCACTAATGAAACTTATATACAACTAAAACTTTGACATCTCCACAACAAAATATCCTCAAATAATATTTAAACACTTCATACTTCATAATAATATGTGACAATTTCATAACAAAGTCGGTTGATCATTAATTTTAGGATTCTTAATCGAAGCAACTTTATTTACTACTTTTTTTCATTGTAACACAATATTGTGCAACACTTTTAAATGACAAAAGTAACATTCCAAATACACCAATCTAATACAAATTATCTTATACTCAAATATGACATTAATTAACACATTCTAATATTATGATAAATAAATAGTATTGAATTAAAGAAGCTGGTAATGAAGTGCCTCATTTCTAGTAACAATTCATGATATAGATTACCACATACACACACATGGAAGATCATTTTATAAATCTAATGCAACACAGTTAAATTTATGTATAACATAGAAACATACCTTAAATACATGAAAAGCCTCAAATTGGATATTCCTAGACCGTTCTTTTAACATATTCATCATGAGCTTCAGATTGTCTGGGTTTGATATATATCTTGTCATAACCTACAAGTGCTTACTAAAAAAATCATGTATCCAAGAACAACTAATAAACTTACTGTAAAGTTATGTCTATCTAATAAAAGTTCACCAAGTAACTTTAAACTCTGTCGACGAGTAACATAGTTCTCAGAATTTAATAGTCTCTGATAGTGATTGAAAACTTTGTCATAATTTGTTTCTAAAAATTCGGCACATAGAATCTTGTGTCTTGTAAGCAACTCCTAAAATATATTTACAAGATTAGGTTATTGGTTTCATATGCATGTAGAATAGTAACCTTAAATGTTGAAAACGCATCAGAAGCTATATCAAATGTTGATACTTCTACATATGTAAAAAAATTATAAAAATCTTCAGAATTTAACATTATTTTTGCTAAAGCTTCGTATCTTGCACATTCTCGTAACATTGTTCCACAGTTCAATGCAATTTCTTGTGTCTCATAACTGTAAAACAAAGGTGTAAGAAATAATAAATAAACAATCAAAATAACTATATACAAACCCCGCCATCAGTTGAAATAGTATTTCCGGTTTTGTACATATATACTCTACAGTAGGTGATCTAGTACCAATCTGTCTTCGTAATATATTATTAAAAACTTGTGCAACATCTTTCTTACCCTCGAAATCTATTTTACTCAAATTCTGAATTAACAATAACAGCAAATTATTATTATATAGCTCTTGAGCTAATTGAGCCACAATGATATCAGTCTGTGGCTCTGCATCTGATGTTCCATATAACATATTCTTTATTAGAACTAAATTTTTACTGACATCTTCCTGAGCCTTTTCAGCCTTCTTCTCACCGCCTTTCTCCAAGGCATTTACAGACTCCTTTAATGCTCTAACAACGTCTGCAGGGCTTTTTTGTGACTTTCCAAACAGTGGCATAGTCGTTTTTATTAAATTTAATTTGGGAATCTTGGAGCTGTCACTAACCTGACCGACTTAAATTAATGGCGTTATGCCCAGCAGGAGTAATACCTGTTAATTGTGTAGTGGAATATTTAGTATTGCAAATGATATATTTATTTATTTTTAATTATTATTGCATATCACAAAGAAAAACTGAATTTATTGAGTGCGGTTGCCAAAAATTCTAAAGTTGACAGAAATGATTGACTAGTGCATCATTTAGTGAATTTTGCTGTCAAATATACCAACATCTAAATAATAAATACACCGATATTCAGAAATCAGTTGAATTTGGATGAAAAAATGTAAACTAAAAATCTAAAATGGATATCTTGACGTCTTCATATGATGGAAGCCACTTGTATCAAAATTATTTAAGAGGAGCGTTTACCTATCGAAAATTAAGGCATCGTCGTTTCGCAGTTTTAAACATATTTTGTAATTTTAGAATCTCAAATTTGGGTTAGTGATGCAAAAGACATAAATTTATAATGTCAAGGTCAGTTTTTGTACTAATTTATTTTCTTAAAAAAGTTATGTGTCTTAGAAATAACGACAAAAATGCATGAATTTGATTTATGTCTACTAAGGCTGGTACACTAAAAAAAAAAACGACCTCTATACGCGCCAGCTGCACATTTGATGTACGATATAAATAAAAAATCAAATTTATGTAATTATTTTTAAAGATAAAAACATTAAACAGTAAACATTGTCACACACATTTTCCACGAGGTTTTTCCAAGCTAATTGCGTCGTCTATCCCCACTTTACGGTATCTCTACCGGTCCAAGCGAAGACGAAAATCTATCGGAATCGGTCGGCTATTGCAGACTTAAATGCGAGTGACAGTTTAATTACAAACTGTCACTCGCATTTAAATGTCATATATACCTATAATATGCGAGTGTATAATAATATAACAGTTATGGGTAAGCGAAAATTGGCTTATTATAAAACATCAACAGTTCCGTAAGCACTCACTCTTTATACATTACGCTTCCTATCTATAGTATTTCTTTATCTATGACAGAATCTGTGAATATAACCGAAGGGCTGTGATCGAAACCGAATATCGTGTATCTCCGCCTACTCGCATCCCCTTGCGTCAACCCGCCCCGCGAGTAATATAAGTTGTATAAGTTTCTATTTGTTAGTAAACGCCCCTCTTAATGGTACAGAGCTAACCCAAGCAAAGTAATGTACAATCAAGAAACAAAATTTTACAATTTGATTTATCAGGTGGTAAATATAAAATATAGCAATACTCCAGAGCTTTACGATGCCGAAGAAACGCTAAATACAAATACACCCGGGCCGGATGGCATCCCCAACGAGCTTTTAAAATATGGAGGCCCCGAACTCACACAGAAACTGTCGCAACTATTTAACAAAATCTTAGACGAGACGGAAACACCAGACGAATGGATAATATCATCACCCTACCCATATTTAAGAAAGGGCTAAAAACCTGCCCACAAAACTATAGAGGAATAACCCTCTTATATACAGCAATGAAACTATTCACGAGTATTCTCAAGAACAAACTGGAATTGCAAATTAAGATTGCTGAAGAACAACAGGGCTTCACAAAGGGGCGGTCAATAACAGACGCAGTATTCACAATAAAACAAATCAAAGAAAAGGCTATAGAGTACAGTATGCCAACGTACATTTGCTTCATTGACCTAACAATGGCGTTTGACAGGGTTTGTTTGGGAGACATTCTGCATATATTGATAGAAAATATATAAGGCACCGGCGAACATAACAAAGATAATCCATAACCTGAATAACAATAACGTAACAAAGGTTAAAGTAGATCAATTCACTGACAACATCCCAACACCGGGAGGAATTAGACAGGGTGACAACCTAAGTCCCTTTTTGTTTAATCTTCTCATGGATAAAATTATAAACAAAGTAACAGATCTTAACCTCGGATACAGGCTGGGCAACAAAAGAATTGGTATGGTGTGTTACGCCGATGATGCAATTATTGCCGAATCAGAAAACGACCTACAGAGACAACTCTACAGGTTCTTCCAAGTGAGCCGCCAACTCAATATGAACATTTCTATCAACAAAACCAAATGTATGACAATCACGAAAAATCCGCTCAGATGCAAGCTAGTGGTGGAGGGTAATCCCATAGAACAGGTGATGCAATTGAGATGTCTGGGCATAGACATATCAAGTACCCACGACCCAGTTAAAGACGTGAGGAGCCAAATTAACAAAGCATCCGCACTATCAGGATGCCTACGAGTTATAGTCCGGTCAAACCCGTACATGCGAAAAGATAGCAAAATTAGAATCTACAAGACTTGCATCAGACCGATTATGACGTACGGTATAGAAGTCCGCGAAGACACCAATAAGACGAAACACATGCTAAGGGTCGCCGAAATAAAAACACTGAAAACAATAGTGGGGAAGACAAGAAGAGGCAGGGTGAGAAACTCGGATATCAGGGAACAATGCGAGATACAAGACATTGTGAGATGGGGAAGACAGCGTAAGAGGCAGTGGTACAGCCATGTAAGAGGGAAGGACGAGAACAGACTTCCGAAGATAGTCCTAGAGAACAACCCGCCCGGCTACAGACCTATCGGAAGGCCACCTAAGAGATGGAGAGATAGCTGGCTATCTACCTCTCAGGAAACGACGCAGGGGCAATTTCAGAATTAACAGATCGACAGATCTCTAAGTAGTAGAAGAAGAAGAAGATTTATCAGCAATAATAAAGGAGGCTCAAGCATCAGTATTTTGTGCTTAAATACCAGGTGCTTGTGCAATTAACATACATATATTCACAAGATATGTCACATTTGGCTATCTTCAGAAACCATTAATTAAATAAATTAAAGTGATGGTAAATATAAAATATAGCAATACTCCATAGCTTTTATAAATTGGATTATCATTGGAGTTGTCAAATGTCAATCGCATTATCAGTTATCTATGTTATCAGTTTGTAGGTACTGTTGGTTGAGTAAATACATCGTAATTGGCAGAGCGCTCAAAACAGAGCTGGGCGATATGGATTACAGGTATAATTGATTGCGGCTTGCATTACGATTGTTTTAATCGCAATTTTAAAAATTTTGATATTAAGATTGCTGTAATCGTTCATCGATGAAACTTAGATTACGATTGCAGTAATCGTAGTCGACATATCTTCGGTGAATGATTAGAAAAATCTTAAGATATATATTTTGTAAATAACGATTTTCTGAATAACCGTAAGCGAAGTTGCTCAAAAACATGTCGGAGAGATAAACGCGGCTTAATTAAACTGGTACGCGCTATCTATATGAGGCAATAATTATCCGAATAAGAATAAGAAAAAACAAGAAAACAAAAACGTTTTGGATAAAAAGCAATCGGCCAAAGTCTCAGTAATGATAAAAAACACCTTGGGCTCAGCTGTAATAGATCCAGTAGTAACGAGATGGAATTCGGTGTTTGATGCCGTTTCTCTTATATTACTTCACGATAAAATGCTCCATGCATTATGCGATTCTTTAGAGATAACCAGACTGACTTTGAGCATTGATTGAAGGAATGCATAAAGATGCGCCACTACATAGCACTGAGCAAACTGGATCCGACATCTATAGCGACTGCATCAGTCGGCTTCGAGTTACTTACAGTAGCAAATTAATGACACCGATTAGTTTATCTTTCGACTTCCTACAGGAAGAAAAAAATATGCGCTTTCAATGTTTCATTCCATTTTTGGTTCCATGAGTGTCAAAATAAAGAAGATGGCACAAGGAGACAGTCTTCAATTTTTAAAAGGAGTAGCACTTTCTTTGAGGGCTAAGTTGTGCGACAGATTGGTAAAGCTTTTTACATTAATATCAAAAGCAAATGATGCTAGTGGCAGCTGTTCTTTCACCTGATGGGAAAATGCAGTGGTTTAGAACGTTAGGCAACAGGCAATATTTCCAAACCAGACATCCACAATTTAGTAATTTGTGAAATTGGAACAACCGTGAGAGTTGATAATTGATTTTAACCATCGTGAAGAATCGAAATACAGTGAAGATTTTTATGATTTTAATGCCTACTGATTTAACATTGAGATGGTTTTCTTTATTTGCTCTACCATCAGAAGCGCACTTAATATCTAATTTAGTAGTTATCATCAGCAGCAGTCATGTAATTGTAACATTTAGCCTGACTTCCTTTTACAAGTGCTCGGAAAATATGGTAGTTATTAAAGAATCCATTTTGGTTAAAACAAAAATCAAAATCGAATCGTCATTGTACATTACGCATAAAACCCGTTCATCTTGGAGTACATAATCTCATGATTTATCGCTATACAATAATAACTTCAGCTTCACAAATCTATGCATCATTATGTAAAATAAATAATAGACATCTCAAATCTGATGTTTTATTTACGTGAATTTGTACAGGTTATATGCAATTGAAAACAGTGGCGGCCCGTGATTTTTTGGGACGGGAGGGCACCGGTGGTCTGAGTGTTTAATATCAAAAATTAAGTACAGACAAAAAATAACTCAATATGCTACCTATTTAATTAACTTGTTTGAAAGTAAAATCCATTCGCTGTTCCTTACGATTAGCAAAATGATTAATAACTCATTCATTGAAGTTTGGTGTTGTCAGTAATTGTTTTTCGATGGAACACATTGCTAAGGCACATAGTCTGCTTTCCTGCATGGTATTTCTAGAAAATATTTTTATTCTCTTCAAAGTAGAAAAACACCGTTCACTTGATTTTTTCTATTTTGTACGCCCCCAGAGATTTGCAAAATAGCAGAAGACAATTTACAAAATCTTTTGCCAATATAGTCTCGACATATTATCAAAAACAAACTTTTATAACAGTTGTAATATTCAACCTTGGAAGTAAATTACAGTAGTAGCATCAGAAAACTTATCATCCAACTCTGCTTAACAATTTATATTGTTAATTAGTAAATAAAATGTTAGCATGTGTGCTTTTTATTCTTTGTACAACTTCTATTGCACATGTTTGTTACATTAGAGGCTTTCATTTTGACATTTAAATATAATTTGGTTCCATTTTTTTTTTGTACCAACGTCAATAACAAAATTAGCGTGCGATAAAGAAATACTTTTGAAACCAAAACGGATGTCGTAAAGTGAACTTTATAGCACCGAAATAGAAAAAAGCATTTTGCACATTACACCCACACAACCAGTCTGATAAATGTAAGAGCTTCTGTTGAATTTTCTCGTCACGGTTTTATTAGTTTTCAAATTGTGACCTAGTTTAAACAATAAATCTGGTCTAGGGAGACCTAGATATTTTAATTCTGTCTTAATGTTACTAACGCAATTCATAGGTGCATTTGCACCGATAGAAATTACAACATACACTCACCGCTGTATATTACATACTGGACCGCAACCCGGACCCGGCACCATAGAATAGTGCCCCGCCGCCTACATATATACGCGCGCTACCCGCGCCAGTTTCATCGCTCGATTTCTAATACAGACGGGGCAGTCGCGCGAGATGCCCCGGAGCCTACATCAGACTACGATTTTTAAACGCGCTGAAAAGACGGACTGTTACTTCCGAAAACATATTATTTGTCATCAAACAAATCAGAAAAATCACATACAAATTAGGTATTTAGAATTCATTTATCTGTTAAAGAAATTTGTCAGGGGGGGGGGCAGTGCCCCGTTGCCCTCCCTGCAGCAGCCGCCACTGATTGAAAATAATACTGTTCAAATTATGGTTGTCTTTTATTTTACCAAGTGCAAGTAGTAATTACAGTAATGACTTTATTATAATCAAATTAAGTAATAACGTAAAATAATTCGATTTAAAAATACTTTAAAATGAGGTAGATAAAAAGCGTTAATTCCACACTTCCTGTAGAAGTTCAAATTTCATTTTAGTGCACAGGTTCTAATAATTGTCCAATGCCTAATTTAAGATTCAGATTACCACATCAAAATATTTCTTAAAGGAGAGGCGGGATTTTATGGAGCCATAGACTGAATTAAACACATAGAAACAAATATTAATATTTATTGGCGTTTTACGTAGTCTATTCATGAATGTATGTAATGTCTGCAATTGTATGTACTTATTCTATTTAAATATATTGATATAAAGACATTGTCCATTTAAATGAAAAAAAATAAATACATGAGAAAAATATAATTGTTAAATAAATGTACAGCAGTACGTTAACCACAAAAGATTATTACAATACATCAAAATAGTAAACGTGAACAAGTGGAGTCCCTCAAGATACCAATCTGTTTCATTAATGTTATCATAAAAAAAGAAGAAAATCATATTTCATTGGAGAACAGAAGATAATCTAAAATAAATACTTCATTATTAAACAGATCGGTAGTCTTATTGAGCACATGGCTCACAAAAACACTACTGTTATACGGTGTACGAATTTTTGGTGGCCGAACTTGCTTTATCCATGGTGTCTTTATGAACTTGGTATCCTATCGTCACTTTCTGCGCGATACGTAATCTTTCCTTGAGTTTTCTGCCAATTTCGAGTATTGCACCACTGTGCATAGCATCTGAAGTCCAGATTCCTAAAAAAAATATTTCATCGTAATTTTGTTTCAACATGACAAGAGTCAATAATAAACTCAGATAAGGGAGATTATAGGCAGCCGATGTAATCATAATTATTGGAAACATATTTTGGAGACGACCGTTAGGCGTTAGTTTGGAGACAAGGCACCAAGATGGAGGGCGCTACTATAAGTTTTGTTACAATATTCGGGGCGCTCTCTCACGGATTATAGTCGATGTAACGAAATCTAGATTGCTATTTTAATTCCTACTTCAAATAAGGCGACGACATACTTCTTATATACCTGACTGTGTCGGACATACAGAAGAATAGTCTTTGAAATAAGAAATATACAAAACGCGAAATAGAACTGATGCGCCTTTGTTGTTTTGTACATACAAGGGCATTTACAAGCAAGAAGTTTTAACAGACACATTTTATTATACTGGGGTGTCTCTAAAAGGTGCGGAAAAAACGCTACCACACATTTCTGAGGGCAAAATATGACGATCTAACCCAACTTACCTCAGTCCAAAAGTGGATGCTTTCGGAGATACAGAGTGTCAAAAGTTCAATTTGGTTTTAGATTTTTATAAATAATTTCTGTAATAATTGGTATATTGTCACAATATTTGGGTAGAGGGGGTTTCGTGGGGTAAAAAATTTAAATCTGCTCTCATTTTCATTGCAAAATGTAGAGGGCGCCACCTGCGGCATATTGTATCCATTTAAAACGTAATAACTTTTTTGAGACACACTGTATTTAACTTTTAAATAACAATTCTTATTCTCCTATGTTTTTTACCTAGAAAAGGTATACCTGGTAGGAGTTGATTGGAGCAGCCGTTTATGAGTAATCTGGATATAAAAAATTCATTCCGTATATGGACACATATGCTTCTGTAATTTGGGTGTTATTCTTGTGGCAATTCAATGCAATGGTGCATCCACTTTTGGACTGAGGTAAGTTGGGTTAGATCGCCCTCAGAAATGTGTGGTAGCGTTTTTTCCGCACCTTTTAGAGACACCCTGTATATTATTTGTGCGTCAAGGTTATATTTATGTCTTTATTGAATTTAAAATATCTTTCAAATATTGTAAATCCCCATTATGGTTAATTTTATTTAATGTTTATATACAATAGATAATAATAAAACCCTATTTATTGTTGTTTTTAATGTTGAATTCTAGTATAATACTTTTGAATAAAATTTATAATACATAATTATAATTCATTGTTAAAGCTGTATGCAAAATATGTCTTGGTAATATACAGGCTGATTCATATTAAATAGAAGGTAGGTTTAAATTTGACAAAGTTGACAGATTTTCTGCTTGAGGGAAAATGGATGTGGAATAAATGACGCCCAAAATGGTGTGTTTTACTCTTTTATCTCTAGCACTTTTATTTGGACTCACTGACTAAAACTAAAAACACATTATTAGCCCCAATTACTGCGTTTTATCTATTAATGTACTCTTAAATTTTTAGAAGGCGTTTTAATTCTTTCTTGACACCATCAAATATGTGATCCTGAAATTTTGAACTATTGTCACACGTAAGTCATTAGCCAAAGTAAAATAACGTAAATAAAGAAAAACGAAATATGTCTTAAATCTTTTCACTCGTTTCAAAACGTGGACATGTGCAAAAATCTCGAGCTCGAATATTTTCGTCATCATAATACTTTTGTTACATTACGTAATAACAGCAACAAGCATTTTGTGTAACGAGATTGCATACACAAAATAATTGCAAAGCTTTAAAATTCGGACAATATTCCAGAAATAGTCTCCTCTCTCTCTCCCCCATCACGATTGCGGGCAAACGGCACAAGCTATCAACTCCACATCTTATATTTTGGAATATAATCTCTCTCTTAAGATCTGATAAGATTTTCAGAAATCAGTAGACCGGAAGTAGTGGATTTTATTAGAGAAAAAATCAAACTTTACCAGTATTTCGTAAACTACCACGTTTAATCAGCATCCCTAAAAGGTGCAGATTAGGGGTGGTGACGACTTGTGTTGTCGTGTCGAATACCACTACAGATACCTTGTTTAAAAAATTCGTCATTTTCTAATTGTCTCCAGATTCTAAGCATTGATTAAAGTTATTTTGATTTAACGTTCCCTATAGGTACTCGTGTTTGCGTTAAATTTAAATATGAGGCGTTTTCCCGTGTATATGTGAAGGATTATTATTCATAATAAAAATACTAGCTTTATGTAAACTCCACAAACACAATTTTTGCCTTTTCTATTTTTTTAAGTGTAAACTTCTTTAGGCGCGTTGCGCTGATTGTAGGCAGTGAACAAGACTGACCTGCAACGCTCGGATATGTAACGCTCTTCGGGTAAAGTCGGTTAAGGGAACAAGATAAATAAATATATCATATAGAGGTATTTAATTTCAGTTAAACTGAAATTTAAATGAATAAATAAATTCATGTCCCAGAGCAGATGCGAACCGGAGCCGCCTGGGTAAGAGGCCAGCACTTAACCATTATTGTATATTGTATATTTTGTAATTAGACCATTACAGAAAATTGTCATTCTTTTTTTTTTGTACATAGCGTACAACTGTCGATAATATATATAGATATATAAAGATATAGACACACAAATATAAACATAAAATCATGATACAAAGATAAACACCAACAAGACATAAAACGAAGCACCTACAGTCAATATTGATGTATTAAGTGTCCAGGAATTCTTCAATCGTGTAGCACTCCCTATTCACAAGCATTTCCTTAACCTTTTTTTTGAAACTGGTCAAAGGCAAATCTTTCAAATCTGCCGGCAATTTATTATATAATTTGCACCCCCAGTAATCAATCGACCTCTGAGTGCAAGCCAGCCGATGATGAGGCATTCTTATCTTCTGTCGCTGACGAGTAGGATAGCTGTGATAATGACCGTTCAAGGGAAATGCTTCTTTATTCTGCTGGACGTGAGTAACTACAGAGAGGATAAATACTGATGGTAGAGTGAGTATCTTCTTCTTTTTGAAGTGTGATCTACAGCTCTCCCTACATGTCAGGTCGCACAAAAACCTAATCGCCCTCTTCTGTAGGACAAATATCCTGTCCGCTTGTGCAGCCATTCCCCAGAAGAGGACACCATAGGACATCACGGAGTGAAAGCCTGCAAAATATGCTGCTTTCGCCGCCTCACGAGTTGCAATAAATGTGAGTCTTTTTATTGCAAATAGAGCAGATGACAATTTCTTCGCTAGGTCTTCTATGTGGAGAGTCCATTTCAGACTTGTGTCCAGGGTGATGCCCAGAATTTTTACTCCCGACGATCGTTCTGAGCTAGTTCTACAGAATAGAAGATTTTGCGTTTTATTACTATTGATTTTCAGCTTATTAGCAGCAAACCAATTTTCAACATCCGCAATTGCCCCTATCGACTTCTGATGCAGTGCTGCTGGATCTATGTCCTGCATCAAAAGAGAGGTATTATCAGCGTACATACATACCTCCACCCCGGCTATGTTAGAAGGAAGATCATTCATATATATTATGAACAGCATAGGACCGAGGATCGATCCCTGTGGAACTCCATACTTTATTATCCTAGGCTCAGACTGTGTGTTATTCCATTCCGTCAGTTGATATCCGCCCGTTAGGTAAGATCGCATTAGGTTTAGGGATTCACCCCTTATTCCATAATATTCTAACTTATGCAGCAAGATCTCATGACTAACAGAGTCGAAGGCCTTGCTTAAATCTAATAAATTTATTCCTGCATACAGACCAGCGTCGAAGACCCTGTACAGACTCTCCACTATGTGTAGTATACCACTACTAGTCGAACGCCCTTTTCTGTAACCGTGTTGTGCGGACACTAAATATTGTTGACTCTCCATATATCCTATAATTCTAGACGCAATAACATGCTCAAAAACCTTTGACACCGCCGGCAGAATACTAATCGGTCTATAATTTTGACAGTCATTAACATCATCCTTTTTATGTACCTATAGGTACAACTCTAGAGACTTTCAATAGGCTAGGAAACACACCTTGTTCTATACATTTGTTAAAAATGCTCGCCAATAGTGCGGATATCTGCATGTACACCTTTTTTAGAAGACATGTCGAAATATCATACACATCTTTAGTATGCTTACTTTTAATTTTTTGAATCGTTTGTTCTACTTCTACGGACGTAATGGGTATGAAGTAGAAGGAGGATTAGACCAAGGGCGGGAGTCGAAAGCCAGTATTTATATCGTCTATTTATATATATATACATGCGTCCGAAAATCTCCTTAATAATGCTTGCGGCCGAGGCAAGACAATCTCGAGTACGTTAAAGTTTTTCGCGGACAAGATATACAGACAATTTTTTGGGCAACCGTTAAAGTTTTCGATTTAATTTAAATTGAGACACAATTTAATTTAATTTAGTTCTAAAGGTGCTAAATTAAAGTGGTTTACTTGCTTTACATGAGTTACCATGGAAATGAGACGAATATAATAAACTACAAATACTTGATAGTTGTCAAAATAAGTCGTAGAATGTGTGATTAAACATGTGTCAAAATGTGTATTTACTTTAACGGCCGCTGCCATAGCAACGGCCGCGAAATTGTATTTCGCGAACTGTGTTGCGTTCGCGAATTGGTAACTTCGCGGAGGATTATCTAAATGTAATATAGAACGAAAAAAAAGTTGTATTTCGCCTTGATGAAGTTTACACTTCTGCTGTGTGGTTTTATCACACCAATTTTCTTGTTATACGTCTTTACTAGTTTTTCCTTTTTTAACATATGTAAGGATGCCTTCGATGTATACGGTTACTTGAATAAGACCTCAATTAATATATGTAGTAGTTAAGCAGAATATTAGTATTAAGATAGGATAGGCAAGCAGTTCTTTTTTTTTTGATTCTTTTGATTTTAAGGTTTTGGTGGAAGAACAGTGAAATCTTAAGACGTGGTTCAGAGGGCTGGAGAACTTCTCCAGCACACCTATGTATATATCTTTGTGTTGAAATAAAGGATATTATTAATTGTAAAATATCCTTTTCACTGTCATTCAAAGTCCTATTAATATAAACATTACACGGTATTTTTAAATATATTACCTAATATTAAAAACATTCTTCATGATATTTTATATAAATATTTGAAATTAGAAATTTTTTTCTTAATGGTGTTAGAATATAACATAGCGGTTATAAGATATAAGAAAGTTGATGATGTACACAAAGAACAGAGAACCAGAACGTCTTATAAAATTTTCGATTACGCCATTAGCTAGAAGACTAAAAGAGTCCCCAAGAAAGAATTTTGTGGTCCTTCTCTGCAAGGCCAAATTAAAATGGCAATGTTAATAGAAAAAATCAGCATTTTCCGGTTCGAAAGTCATTTGTCACTGATTCGTTTTCTCACTAGGTCCATAACAGACACAAAATCTACAAGACTAAAAGAGTCCCCAAGAATAAAGTTTGTTGTCCTTCCCTACAACGCCAAATTAAAATGGCAATGTTAATAGAAAAAATCAGCATTTTCAGGTTCGAAAGTCATTTGTCACAGATCCGTTTTCTCACCAGGTCCATAATGGACACAAAATCTATCAAATTGGCAGAATTTAAACCTACCGACTATTGCCAAATGGTGAAATCCCTATAGTGAGCGTCGAAATTGAATCAGCCTGTATTCATTTTTCAGAAATGCAATAATAATTAAAAATACCTATTTATAGTTTTTGTGTAAATCAAATAAGGAAGGACACTTAGAGATTTACAAACAATAGTAGTTTATAAAACTGGGTTTCTGTTCCTTTCCTATACAGTATAGAAAAATTAAGGTCTTTTAGATGAAATGATTAAAAATATTCAAATTCTCTTAAATTGTGGATAATCTCGAAATTATTTTTCTAATCTTTCTATCTGATATTCCTGCAGTACAATAAAAACTCTTGGCGCCGACTGAAGGTGAGTCTGAATAATTTAATTGTAATCTAAGACATACATTAAGCCTATAGTAGTGCCATCTTTTATCCAATAAATTTATCCCGCATATTGTCTGTACGTGTCGCTAAAGTAAATACCTTGGGAAAATAACACGAAAATACAATAATTCGACATTCATACACCATCTTTTGGGATAAATTAAGGTTTTTTTTGTGTTGCCAATCTCTCCATATACACCAGCTATCTGTAATCTCCCTTATCTGTGACAATACAAAGCAATAATCTAACAGTGAAAAAGAAAACTGAATACACACATTAATGCAAAATTCATTGCAAAATTAAATCTCTAGCATGGAGATGTTAATCAAAAACATTAATGTTTATTTATATTTACATTATTCTATATCTTTCCTCAAATGAACAGATGTAAATAATTGCAGATAAATAGTCTGACACTTAATATGCATATCCTACTAAGTCACCTTCTAGAATAGGACTTTATGTTCCACCGCTAACATTACACCCATATTCTTTACAATCAAGATCTGGCATATATATTTTGATAAATCATTTATATTTTAGGCACTTCCAAATGCTCAAGGTAAATAAAACTGCAGGTGTATACATATATAAAAAAATACCATTGCTTTTCCAAAAATTATATGCTATACTATGATGACAGCTACCTGCATGCATGTGTAGATAATCTTAATCACTGTTTAACATTTTATCAGCTACCAAAACACTGATTTAAAATTTTCTGATTTTGTTCATAATCTCTGATTAGTGCTAGCATTTTAATTGACGTTGGCAAAACCCATCTTTATTATTATGTTAACAAGGAAATTTCAATGGATGTATTGAATTTGCATACCTATTTTATCTCCTTTTCCTCTTATATTCACAACTGCACCACATACTTCTTCAGAGTTCTCAAAAGCTTCACCAATCAAGCAAAGTATCTGTAATAAAGCATTAAAAATATTAAGGTAATCAGATAACATGAAAACAAGATTACTCACAACATCAAGCCAAAATCTATCTAAATCATTTCCTCGTTGTTTCTTTTCTAAATTAATGAGCCAACGACCACCACGGATATTGGCATCATCCTCCCACATTGGTCTTATCCCTTTCTTGAACAATGAATAATCACAACCTTGACGGAGTTCACTTGCTAACTTAATATGATTGTAGAGACTAAAATGTATATATTATGTCTAATAGTTTTGTTTCTAAGAATATACTAGTTATTACCTCCAAAAATCTTCTACAGTATCAAAAGAAGCAATCTCCTTCTGGTTCTTTTCCCAAGTATTTGCTCGATCATTCTCATAATACCAAAGCGTCCAACAATTATGCAAAGGATGTTTCATAGAGTAATCTATGGTATCAATAATTTCTGGTTCTTGCTTATCGTTTTTATCATTCTTAAATTAAACACATAATAAATTTCGAAATGTCAGCATTTTGAGTGATGTGTAGGAGCACTAACAAATAACAAATAATTGAATGTTGACTTGACAATATGGAAAATTACACTTGTTATAAGTCAATAATTAAAGATGCATATTCAATAATATAAATGATTTAAATCAAATAGATAAGTAAAGAAACGAAAACCTACCTCATTTTCTAAGGAATTTGCAGACATTTTAGTAGCCGACGTACAACCCTGCAAAAGAGGTTATTATTTTATTTAGTTGGTTGGTAGCAGGTAAGGAGTTAGTGAGGATTTACTAAAAAAGAAATGTCACTGTCAAATCTTCATTTTAACAGTTGTTCTTAAGAGTAATGAAGAAACAGAAAAATATTTTACTTAACAATATTATGTTTGCTAACTATTGATCAAGAATTATTAAAAATTACTACAACTTACCCACATTTTTATAAAGTTATGACAATACACTAAAATTCAAAACGAACACAAATGAAACAAATACTATGACTATTTTTTTCTGTACGCCTACTAAAAAATATTTTTTCATTAGTTTTGGAACGATTCACATTTCTTCTAAGCAGAAAAAATAATATGAAGAGTTTTAAACACGTTAATAGTTATTTATGTAGATATATTTATAAATTCATACATACCTATAACGAATAATTGCAACAAATCCTTAATTAGTTTAGGTGGTATTCACATGAGCAACTGGACAAAATTATTTTTTAATTGGAATTCTAATGACCACATTTGTTTCATAAATTATAAGGATGATTTTTAATAATAAAAAGGTAGGAAAACAGGACATTTAAGAAAATAAATTGCTTTATATAAACATTCATAAAAGATTGCTGATCACAATTGACATCTCAAAAATATATACCATGTGGCGCAATATTTGAATCACATTTTCTTATTCTGAGCAGTGTTGTCCCAGCGACATGTGAGTTGGTAATAGAATTCTGCGCAAAAACGTAATAGATTTACCTTGTTTCGTAATAGATGGCGCAGCTATTTTCAAGACTGTATAAAGTCCCTGAATAGTAGGCTGAATAGTTAAAAAACCGCAATACGGTAACCATTTTTTGTCAAAAATCTGACAGCCAATAATATTTTTCTGGATGTACCCAACCAGCAAAATCACAATTTTAGCGAAGGATCAAAATATATATTTGCTAATGTAGAACAAGTGTACATATAGTGATTTTGCTACAAGAATACTGTTCCAAAAATATAGGACACAGCCAGGGCCGCCGCGTGGGGGTGGCAAAATTGTTCACCGCACAAGGGCGCCTGGGCCAGGGGGGCGCCAAAATTTATAGATAGTACTTATAGTTTTTTAATTTAATGTTACTTAAATAAAAGTTGCTAATTATTCGCTTGCAATTTTTTATATTTTCTAAGCAATAAAATGAGATTTTATTTTTATTTTAATTTTATATTTTAATTCTATTTTACTTTTGTTTTCGTTTCTGCGGACTGTTTTCGTTTGTGTAAAACAAAATTTGATTGCCGATGCGAACAATAAAAACACGTTCCGTGTGGAATTCGAGCTACCACACGGAACGTGTTAAAAATCTTAGAATTTGTAACATGTAACAACAGGAATTGGGAATGTTTTGTATGGGCATATATTTATTCTTTGTGCTGAGAAGCTGTTGCGGTTCAACGTCGTTGTTTAGTATACCTACCTTATTTTTGCAATGATAATACACATTCATTTTTTAAATGTGACAACCAAAAGTCGAGGAAACGAGGAAACCAATAAAGCCCAAATTGAAGAAAATTTTTTAGGATTTCAATCTGTCGACGACACTACTGGACAGGTTCTGTTTGAATTCATAAATGGACATTTAAAATCGTTGGAACTAAATTTTTCAGATTTACGAGGCCAATCTTACGATAATGGTGCTAATATGAGAGGAAAGCACAAAGGATTGTAACAAAAAACTATTGAAAATAATTCGAGGGCACTCTATATCCCCTGCTCTGTGCATTCTCTAAATTTAGTTGTAAATGATGCAGCTAGAATTTCCTTCGAAACAGTTAATTTCTTCGGAGTAGTGCAGTAGCTTTCCTTCATCCGTTAAACGTTGGTCTATTTTGCAACAGTATGTTGAAAATCTAACTTTAAAGCCACTCTCCAACACCAAATGGGAAAGTAGAATTCAAACTTTAAGACCGTTGAAAAACGATTTGAAGGGAATTTTGAGAGCGTTAATAAATATTCAAGAAGATCAAACAAGAGACATGGAATCAAGAATTCAAGCAAAAAAATTGATTCAGAAGGTTTCCTCGTTTAAATTCATTTGTTCCATTAACATCTGGCACGATATTTTAAATTTAGTAAATGTGGTAAATGAAATAATGCAAAATTCTAAATGTGGCTTACAAATCATGACTTTACAAAATCTAATATCAGAACTAAATAATCGTAGATCAGATGAAACGTATGCAAACATGCAATTGCCAATGCAAGTATCGTTGCTAATGATTTGGTGGTGGATACTGATTTTCCACAAAGTCGAAACAGGTTTAAAAAGAAACTATTAAAAGATGAACAAACCGACGAACCAATCAACAATCCAAGACAAAAATTTAAGGTTGCATTTTACGATATAATATTAGACACTGCCATTTCTTCAATTACTGAAAGATTCAGTCAATTAAAATAAGATTACAATTACTTCAAGGTGGTACACTATATACCTCATTTAAAAAGCTGGAGTGACAATGAAATTCTAAAACATTGTAAAGAATTAGAACAAAAATTAACGGATACTAAAAATGTTAATGAAAATGACATTGATGGATTAAATTTGTTCGAAGAAATAAAATCTTTGCGATGTTTTACCAAAAAGGATATGTCACCTACCTATTGATGTTTTAAATTATATTTATGAAAACAATCTTACCGATACATTTCCAAATATTGGAATAGCTTTACGGATTTCTGTAACCCTGCTAGTTTCGGTAGCTACTGGAGAACGAAGTTTTCCAAAACTTAAAATTATAAAAAACTACATGCGATCTACCATGGCGCTGGATAGATTATTATCGGACTTGTCAATTATATCCATAGAGAGCGAAATTTTGGATAAATTAAATATAAAGGAATTGATACGAGCGTTTGAAGCTGATAAAGCTCAATATTTGAATATATTTTCTATTTTTTATATTTTACTTAAAAAATGTTTTATCATTGTTTTGTTTTTAAAATTTATGAAATAATAGAAAACAATAAAACAAACGTGTTTTAATAATCTAAAGCTTTTCAGTTCGAAAGTCAAATTTTGAATACTATAAAAGAGTATATCACATATAATTTGCAGCACTTTATGAGTCCAACAGAACCCCATAAAGGGGTGGGGGCGCCAAATTTCAATTTGAACAAGGGCGCCTAATACCCACGCGGCGGCCCTGTAGACAGCCGTAGTAGCAAAACCACTATACGCATACTTGTCCTACATTAGCAAATATATATTTTCATCCTTCTCTAAAATTGTGATATTGTTGCTTGGGAAGATTTGAAATTGAAGTAAAAAAATCGTTGAAAAATCAACGAAAACGTAATAGATTTATATGCTTTCGTAAGGACGTAACAAAACATAGTAAAACGTAACAGATCTGTTACAACTGTAACAGCAATCGCAACACTGATTCTGAGACAAGCTATGAATTGCTATGAATGATCATAATCAAGACTCTGACACTAAGCTGCGTTCACACCTTATGTGAGGAATGCATCGATGTATGGTTGCAGGAGAAGAATTTATGCCCTTTATACAGAGAAGTACCCGATTCTGGAATTGGACTTTTCTTATCGGAGATATTCTCAGCATAGTAACTTCTATATAGTTTTCTTATACTTTATCAATACTTTACCCATTAATAAAATATAGGTATTGGTGAGTATAGGTGAGTAATACTCGAACCAATTTAGAGACACCAAACAGAACATTCTCCGACTAAAAAGGCTTTATCGCGATATTGTTGGCAATAGGTATGAAGTTTTATATTTTTTTTTGTACTCACCGCCTGTAAAGTGACACTTGCCTTGCATTTGGCGCATTTGTAGCTCGACTGGGAAATACGTTTTTCCGGTTGAGGCGACTGTAAAAATTGAAAAAAAACACTGGCACTTTGGGACATTTAAAAAAAAATCTAACTTAGTGGTAATAAAATTTAGTATATAAAATACTACTTTCCTCCACTATTCTTCACTAAAAGTTGGGGAAATGGGAAATAATAATTAAAAGTTCTTCCAAAAAAATTGTGGCGCCATCTATTTGACGACATTTTAAGCGACATCTTAAGCAAGATTCAAGCTCCATCCATTTGAACCACATCGACATTCATATTGGCAGTTCGGAATTGTTTGTATTTAAACCAAAAAACGCAATAAATGTACTATAAATTTATAAATATAATGTGTAAGAATATAATAACTTAATTTTAGGGAAAGGTGAGTAATAGTTACGTACATGAAATGCTTAAATTAATTAGGTAATCTATCTTAGGTTAGGTATGATACCAAGGACATTAGTCAATAATATTGTTTTAATATAATGTTCGTACAAAAAATATTGTACAAACCACTTGCGTGAAGACATCTTCCACGCATTTGCGCAATTAAAAGCACTCGCTTCCTGCGGTCGCTCGTGCTTACAATGTGCGCTCATGCGGGAAAATAGTCTTCCCGCACTTGGTTCGTAGATAACTATAATATATTTGTAGACAGTCCTTTTACAATATGTAATAATTTTGCATACTACTTTAAGCGATCAATGATTAAATTATTTTTCGCATTATTACTAATGCCAATAGTAAAAAATTGCATCCATAGAAAAAATATTGAGAGTTATTAAAACTGTTTAAAGATTAAAATGTTCCCGTTCATTTTGTACGGGAAAGCATGTAGGTATCTTTTGGCGTTAATAGTTTTATTTGTAAATATCTTACCCATATTTGAATTCATATTATGGGTCTAGGATAGCTATTAAATAGTACAGAAAATTTGTTAAAGTTATAATAATTCAGTAAACCGCTTTTTGGTGGACATTAAGTCACATATTTTCCATTTTTGATTGTCTTGAAAGTGTACCAAGACAATTAGGAAATGTCTGATCAGTGGCGACTGCTGCAGGGAGGGCAACGGAGCACTGCCCCCCCCCGTGACAAATTGCCCCGTAACAAATTTCTTTTAACAGATAAATTAATTATAAATACCTTATTTGTATGTAATTTTTCTGATTTGTTTGATGACAAATAATATGTTTTCAGAAGTAACAGTCCGTCTTTTCAGCGCGTTTAAAAATCACAGTCTGACGTAGGCTCCGGAGCATCTCGCGCTACTGCCCCGTCTGCATTAGAAATCGAGCGATGAAACAGGCGCGGGTAGCGCGCGTATATATGTAGGCGGCGGGGCACTACTCTACGCCGGGTCCGAGTGGCGGTCCAGTATGCAATATACAGCGGTGAGTGTATATTGTAATTTCTATCGGTGCAAATGCAACTATGAATTGCGTTAATAACATTAAGACAGAATTAAAAGATCTAGGTCTCCCTAGACCAGATTTATTGATTACACCAGATTTATTGATTAAACTAGAAGATCACAATTAGAAAACTAATAAAACCGTGACGAGAAAATTCAACAGTAGCTCTTACAGTTTATCAGACTGGTTGTGTGGGTGTAATGTGCAAAATGCTTTTTTCTATTTCGGTGCTATAAAGTTCACTTTACGACATCCGTTTTGGTTCCAAAAGTATTTCTTTATCGCACGCTAATTTTGTTGTTTTGACGTTGGTAACAAAAAAAAATGGAACCAAATTATATTTAAATGTCAAAATGTAAGCCCTTAATGTAACAAACATGTGCAATAGAAGTTGTACAAAGAATAAAAAGCACACATGCTAACATTTTATTACTAATTAACAATATAAATTGTTAAGCAGAGTTGGATGATAAGTTTTCTGATGCTACTATTGTAATTTACTTCCAAGGTTGAATAGTACAACTATTATAAAAGTTTGTTTTTGATAATATGTCGACACTATGTTGGCGAAAGATTTTGTAAATTGTCTTCTGCTATTTTGCGAATCAATAGACAATAGATATTTATAAGCTATAATTCTAACTGATTTCGCGTCTAATACTATTTATCAACCCCGATTCATTTTGCACTTCAGGATCTGAGGATTCCATGCTCTTATTAATTTCCAGCTGTCACTTTTCCTTTAGTGTTAATTGGGGCTGGGAGGTTTGTTGCCTTGGCTCATCATCTGTTTGTGATCCTGATCTTTCTTCCTCTTCTGTGTCATCTCGACTTAGTCTTTTAACAATACTCTTTATTTGCTTCCTAACTAAAGCTTAAATATTTTGATCATATTTTCGTGGATTTTGTAAATAATTCAATACACCAGTTAAAACATCACTTCGTCGTTGGCTTGATACGTTCCACTAAGGATGTTTTCATTTTATTGGGGAGTGCTGAGTTTTTGTTAGACAATGGTTTTATAAGAAATTTCAAAGCGGCATCAACATAGACTAGCATCTCGCCGACAGATTGCTTCTACTGTTAATTTAATTGGGGTCAGCACATCATCAACAATTTTATTTACCAAGTCAAAATCAGCATCTTCTAAACGGATTGGATGATTGAGATCTATAAGAGCTTTTTGAATGCAGGCTTTTAAAAGAGAAAATCGTGCCAGCATGGTTAAATGACTATTCCACCTGGTTTTACACTCCAAAAGAAGTGACAGCTCTTTTTCATGTTCAATCTGCACATATTTTTGAAGTACTGTTTCATTTTTCAATGGTGATTTTTTAAAATACACTACAACTTTGCGGATTTTCTTTATCAGCTCATTAATCTTTTCATTTTTTGTTAACTTTGGTATGTGTTCTCGCGCAAGTTCATTTTGTGACATTAAAATTAAACCAGATTCTGGAGAGTCTAAGTCTTCTAAATTGTCATCATCATCGCTGTCGTTCATATAATCAGCAGTCACCGCTGGTTCATTTATAGTATCATCTAAGTCTGAGGTAGGGCTGTCTTGCCTGTCTTGCAAATAATTCTTTTTTTTATAAAGCACCTCACAGACGGCCAAATTGATACCATGTGCAAGACACAGTTGTTGTTCAGTGCAAACAAGCCGTCCCACCTTTATCATAACGTTCGGACCATTGGTTACAATAGCCACGATATCAGTTTCCAGGGAAATATCAAATTTACTTAAACGCTCTTTCAATATACGAAGACAATTTTCAGCCGTCATACTTCCATGAATAGGAACGAGTCCTAATCTCCAATTTTTTTTATATGAATGAACGTTGATATATAGCCATGTATCGTTTATTGGACATTGATGTCCACTCGTCGAAAGATAGACTGAACCTTTCACCTGCACTTTTCAAAAGTTTTAATTCTGCAGTTACTTGCTTTCTGATTTTTTCACTGTAATTCATATCACGCTTTCGAATTGTGACGGCGGATTTTGGTAAATCCGTGTATTTCACGTACTAAATTGTAATTTTCTCAAATCGTCTGACGTTATGAATACACTGAATGGAAATCCATCTAATGCTATCATTCTTGCCAAAACATCATCCACGCTATCGTCGGCACTTTTAGTAAAATAATCTTCTAACTTTCGTATAGCTGGCGGCGGTGCTGTGTTCAGATTTCAGAATCTTGACTTGTTGACGCTGTTAAACGTTTAACGTCAGCTAAAATCTTAATGTTATGTTTTGATGACAAATGTGTATGTAATCCCTTAGGCGGTCCACCCAAAGTCTTGAGAATGGCAGGGCATCGCTTACATTTAGCACTATTCCCGTCTTTCGCAACTCCACGCTGAATACCGGGCGGGGAAGTCCCTTCTAAGTTACATATTATTTGGGCTGTACCTATGTAGTTCTTTTATCGTACGGCGTACTTAAGGTTGATTTTTTTGTCATTACAGTCCCGGAATTTTCGGGACTAAAAAACGGCCGGGATCCCGAGATCCCGGGATTCGGGATCTCGGGATCCCGGCCGTTTGTATTCTCTAGTAACACCTCTCTACCTACGGCGTCCGACTGTTATCAAGTAATATACAATCGAAAAGTGTGAGAAAATTGTTTTGTAGTTACTAATCTTCTTGGAATATTATAGCTGATAATTATTCGAAGCATTTAAGGAAAATATATTTGTCCTTACAAGACGTGAGCGTGGGCACTGCGGATACAAACATTTCGACCATTTATGGGGTTTGCACATACACTAATATGGGATATTCGGAAAGTAAGGTCCGAATCGCTGTAGCTAATCGAATGTCGCGCGAAAATGGAAATGCGCATGCGCACCGACTCCCGACATGCCTTGCTCGTCAGTCAAACGACGCCATTCGCATTGGTATTGTAGCAGTGCTTTCATTCAGCAGACACAACAGTTGCGCAACTGTTCAGTGATCAGGGCCAGTAGACGAGCGCTCACTCTGAACATGTTCAGGAGCGGTCGCCATTTTTGTGAGCGGAAAAATTCTATGCTCACTTGGTGAGCGTATTCTGTACGCATGCGCCATTGATTCATTCCAAGACCAACCTAATACATACTTCTGAAGAAAGTTACTAGAAAAGTAAGATACAGCAAATTAAAGGTATTGTGCAGTAATAAATGTATTATAATATTGGAGTTCACTCAGTATTTTATTCGGGGTTGGAAAAATCAGCCCTTCCACTAAAAACTACGTCAAACCTTAATGCAGAAAAACAATTTATTATTATTGTTTATTCGGTTTAATCTCTATAATTTTAACATATGGCAGCAATGAAAAGTATCAGATGACAGACGATGACATAAAGGTGAGCGGTCCTGTCCAGCGAACACTCAACTGTTGTGAAGTGAACGGTTGGAGCGGGATCAGTTCCCGATCCGCCTGCTGAATGAAAGCAGTGTGTTGTTAACAGTGTCCGTTCAAAATGTTTAAAGCAATTGATCAGCCCGCCGACTGTGAAATACGGTCAGTGATTCGGTTTTTGACAGCAAGGAAAGTTTATGGCCACAATACGATGAGTGACAGCAAAGTGCGTAAGTGGGTGAGAGCTTTTAAGGACGGACGGGAAAATGTCCATGATGACTGGAATTGTTATGTATGATGATTAAATGCTGCCTTATTCTCACTGTAGGTACGATAACAGCAATTAATTCGATCACTGACTATTATTTTTTAGTTTTCACAATTCAAAATTATTTTTATTGCTATTTACTATATGTATCTTGTATTAGCACTATCTAATACTGTTTTCTTTTTTTTCAGATTCGCAAATTTACCGACAAAATACGCGCTTTGAACGTCTCATATTATTTTTAAAACATCACCTTTGTTTTTGAAATTTCCATCATACGAAAATTATGCTTGACTTATTAATTTCTTTTAATGTGTATTGCTGTTTGATGCTATATTTATAACATTTTTATAGATTTATTTCTCATAAATCCACACAGACAAGATTTCTGAAATAAAGGGCTAACTTTTGTAATGTTTTTTTTTGTTTACTGAAACAATAAATTATTATTATAAGAATTATTGTAATGTACAAAGCGGAATGGTTTAGTATGAGCTGTTTTAAGGAAAATATAATAAACAAAATGTGTATGTATTTTATATAATATTTTATTTCTATTGAAATACATGTCGGAAAGTTAAACGTTTTGTCTTTTGTTTGTTGAATAACACCAACTTTCATAAAATATCAATAAAAAATCATAATAAAAACGTAAAAACATCAACAAATTAATTATATATTCAATTTTATTTATAAAAATTATCTTTATCAATCAATTCTATGTTTTTTCATGTGCTTTGAGCAACATCGATCTTATCTAATACTCTGTTAAGTATAATTATGTTACAAAATAAGTAGACCGACTTTTTCATCTTTTTGTTTTCTTACCTATAATATTCTCACTTTATAGTTTATAATAAATAAATACCTTTTTATATTTTATTAAAATTCACTTTACATACGTCTCAATTGATCTGTTACAAATTTTACTATCCTTTTCCTAGAAAACGATAAGGAAAAAATACAAGGTATACAATAAATGAACATCAGGCATTCTGATCTTAATATAGAAAAAGAGATATGCACATTATTATTCTTTTTTCTTATTTAACTTTAGTGGCTACTTGCTATTCTATCTTTAAATATTATTGAATACTTTCAATTAAGTACTAATTATAATTGATACCCACTAATAATATATTTGTTGTAAGTATGTATTTTTATTCCTAAAATGTTACGTTCCTTGAGAGTTTGCATCAAGTCTTTTGAGTATAAATTTTGATTTTACTTTTCGTTATTGCATTCTTAATATAAATGTCAACTTAACATGCCAAATGTAATTTTCAGATGGTTTTGAAATTTTATAATTAAATATCGAAATTTCAAAATAATAGCTGCACTATCGGTGAATTTAATTTTGCGAAAGCTATCCCATAAGTAAAATAAAAATAAATTATTGCACTTTTAGAGTTAGGTATTGTAAGACTCTAAGCCTATAGGTATGATGATTTTATCCCTATGATAAAATACTAAATTTAGAAACTTTTTTATTATTGAAGAGTTAAAAAAAAGGTAAGAATAACCATATATATAATACCAGAAATTTTATATTTCCAATTTGTTACTATTTCTTTCATTATATCATAGGTTCATTACTCTAGGCAATATAAATATAAAAATTTCAGGTACCTAATGCAAAAGGTGTGGGAATATGTTTTACGCAAGCAGTAGGTACTAGAAATAAATTGTGCTCATATTAAGAAAATATAAAATTACTTTTAAGTATAGAGGGTACTTTGATGGATTGAGAACTTAATTCTTATATATACTGAGTAATAATAAATGATTAGCTTTGGAATGGTTACACTTTTAACCTTTTGTGTTCAGATGTGTATTATTAAAATTTAAAATTGTCAAAGCCGTCAAATTAAAGTAGATGGTGTCTGTAATGATTTACGCATTGCGAATTAGAAATTGTTATTAAATCGGTAATTTTGAAACGTCTTCCATCATTTTTTTTTCTATCGCCAGTGTCGTGCCTAAATATTTAATTTACAGTAGGTACAAATATCATGTTATATATGATCATGCTTATATGCAATTTTAACATTACCAATATGTTGAAATAGCTTTAACAACCTGTAATTTATAATTCATATTGTGTTAAAGTTGATTACTTCATGCTGATAATTTTCAAAATAAGCGCTTAAAAATTCAATTCACACATGTGGGGAAATTATAAAACGTAAAAATCGCGGAAAGGCCAGAGCGTAAATTAATTACAGACACATTAAATATACCAAATTATACGAAATATAAGCCACATTTTTATTTTAACATTCAAAAATAAGTAGTACAATTGGTATCTACAAGCTGGCAGATTAGTTGTCAATTTACAGTGTTTAACTGGAGTTTCCACTATTTGCATCTTTTTTCGTGTTCACCGATTATAATTTGATATTTAAAGTGTAACATTTTCATGCCTTACAATTTTCATATATGAGCCATCTCTTGTCGGATGTGTATTTGAAATATATTAATCTTTTTTATAATAAATTGCCTACAAAGTGTTATTATCAGGCATACGAATTCAGACCATCAGTAACCTACCAGCACGGCCTACCAGCTATGGGTAATATGCAATAAACACGTTGTGGCACTCGAGCAGTGTAGTCTCACTGATGTATATTGGAAACTTTTTGTGAAGTCTGAACATTTTCTAGAGAAGCTATGTTGAGAAAGGATAATGCATTTAGAAATGTGTTATATGTATGTAACCAGCAGACTGCGTCCACAAATTTAAATATGGAAAGTACATTCTATATTGTAGTTAATATTTACTTCGTACTGGAAGCTTGTAACTTTTCGATAAATAAAGTAATAAAAAAAAATCGTGCACTCTTGGCTGTGATTTAGGGTATTTATGTTCACAAAATGCTACATTTGAGTGTCACTGAAACTATATGTCCGCCATATCAATGCAAATTCAGCGAACAATTTGATGGCATTTTTGATACTTTTATACATTCAGTGAAAAAAGTAATCACTTACACTTATATTGTTTCTTCATTCCATATCTATTAATTCAATTTGTTAACGAATATAATTGTTAAAACTGAAAAATAGGTAAACAGAAACGAATTAAAATATTTTCTTATTAAACGGTATTAATATTTATTAATATCAAATGCATATCGAAATAAATATGTATTATTAACGATAATAAGAAAACTCAATTTAAAATGTATACCTATAATTCTTTTATGGCATTATTTTGAATTTACGTGTAATTAATGAGCAAATAATACTTAATAACGCCGAAATGTAGATGTAACACATTACCTTATTCGTTTACTCTACTAATGAGAGGTTGAGTTCATTCAGTATAAAAATGTTAAGAAAATAGGTCGTCTGAATTCATATCCCTGGTTATATGAATACTAGTGACACATTCAATTCGATTAGGTGAAATTAAATTTAATATTTATTCTATACGAATTTTTAAAATTAACTTTGTACTAGTAGGTTTGCTCAAGTGAACGTGATGAGGAAAAAAATTTCTTTGAAATTTATGTAATGTAATGTAGTAGATGAAGACTTTCTGTATCATAAATTACTATAATTATGCAATTACTGTTTTCAAAATTCATTGTATATCTTGTATTTCTTTCACAATATATCTGATATATACATATATATCATATATATATGTATATAAGCATACATAAAGCTACAATTAGCCTGTATATGCATTTATTAAGCCGAATTTTTGCACAATATACTGAATATATTCACATTCATATTCGGAATGGCAAATAAACGGTTAAAAAAATACTTATGCAAAGACATGATTTTTTGTTAACTTTTATGTTTTTCTTTTGGTTATTTGGTCAGTAACATTCACTTAACTATACAATAATACTTTGGTAATGGAATTTCATATATTTTTGGCAACAATGACTACTTTATCCATAATCACTTTTCAATTATCGTTCTTATAGTTATAATTATTAATTAACGCACAAAAATATTTTATGTATATATCTCTTACATCTCAACTGTCATACATTCGAAAAGTATTCTACTAACTATGTATATATATTTATATATAATAATTTTTATAATGATAAATACGTGTTTCCCTTTTGAAACTTCAATACTGTTTAAGAAATTCTGCCTCTTCGGTTATTATAACCTACTTATATACCAAACGGTTAGCCACATTTGCAACAGTTAGTGGGAGCGCACCGCTTATTACAAAATTAATTTAAAAGTAAATATACAATTTTACTAACAATTTTCTAGTTATATTAAAGTTTTATGTCTTCTTATCTTACCACTTATTATCATTTTCCTATAACAATAGTATATTCGAAATTTTATTGTTATTGTTACAATAAGAAATCTTGTATTATTTCTGAAGGAGTAAGTCTTACCATTTAATGCCACTTTTTCAAGACAAGATTATTAAAATTCGATAATATTATTATTCAATCAAAAATTATGAAATGTCTTTCTTAATTAATACCATAGGTGTTTAATTTACCGTAAGTGTGCCAATTGCTGATATAAACCCAATAACTGCCAGCTTTCTATTTTAAGGAAGGAAAAGGGAAGAGTAGCTAGATATAGTTTCATACTTTAGCCAGAGAATAACTATAAACGAGAAGCGACAGTATAGTCAAATCTCTTGATATTTCTTCTCCCACTTTCGCCTTGTTGTATGTACTGAGAGAAAGCATTCTTATATAAGAGAGAACCACGGGTATGTTTATACTATATAAGTGGGCAAATTTTAAATACGCAAAACAAACTCTTGAAATAAATTTAAATTTTAATTAGTTGTTAGAATAATTATAACAGTATTATAATTATGCACTTAAAATGAATCTTTTATGTACTTCTTAATATATACGAAGGATAGAGAAATCATTGCGGGTGTGCTTTAAACTCCAAAAAAGTATAAGCAAGTAATAACAAAAAACACACTTGGTATTGTTTCACAAATAAATATAATTAAATACTCGATGTACATTTCGCCTTGCGACATCGTCAGGAGTTCTCGAGAAACTAAAGTAAAATTTAATATACTGTAACTACCTACTTCTAACAAAAATGTAAATAAAAATGTACAAAAATAGAAAATTATGAAAAGGTCATGGCTTATCTGGAAAGACCGTTTTTACAAGGCTAGGGTTTATTAGCGGTGAATTTATGAGTTCTGTTTGTTCATTAAGAACATTGCCTGGTTGTAAAAGTAAACTTTCTTTTATAAAATAACCTTCTAGAACATTCATTTTTTTACTTTTATTTAAACTATACAGTACTTCTAAATTGTCTATTGAAAGTTGATGTCCCGTGTCTAAAACATGGTTAGCTACACTTGAATTTTCATAATTTAATTCAACGGCTCGCATATGTTCTGAGAATCTTAATTTGAAATTTCGCCCTGTTTGACCTATATAAAGTGATTGTAGTAAATTTTATACAGGTCAAACAGGGCGAAATTTCAAATTAAGATTCTCAGAACATATGCGAGCCGTTAAATTAAATTATGAAAATTCAAGTGTAGCTAACCATGTTTTAGACACGGGACATCAATTTTCAATAGACAATTTAGAAGTACTGTATAGTTTAAATAAAAGTAAAAAAATGCATGTTCTAGAAGGTTATTTTATAAAAGAAAGTTTACTTTTACAACCAGGCAATGTTCTTAATGAACAAACAGAACTCATAAATTCACCGCTAATAAACCCTAGCCTTGTAAAAACGATCTTTCCAGATAAGCCATAACCTTTTCATAATTTCCTATTTTTGTACATTTTTATTTACATTTTTGTTAGTTACAGTATATTAAATTTTACTTTAGTTTCTCGAGAACTCCTGACGATGTCGCAAGGCGAAATGTACATCGAGTATTTAATTATATTTATTTGTGAAACAATACCAAGTGTGTTTTTTGTTATTACTTGGTTATATTTCGACATGTTTCACCAAGAGATTTCCATCACTTCATTTAATTATTTCCAAAAAAGTAATTAATTGTGTTAAATAAATAAACATCATAAAACATATAAAAGCGGTGCGTTTGCTTATGAAAGATATTAGGTAATATCCTTCAAATCATGTGATATTCTGTAGATTATTTGAAATTTTTAATAGTGGTAATTAATATCAGCAATATCATCTATTATACAAATTTGCGATACTAGCAAAAACAAATGACCGATACGGTTTTTTGCTTCTGCTGTAAAATTTGCTAATTAATATATTATTATAAATAAGCGATTGGTGTATTATAATCTTATTTAAGTAATGGCAATGATGGCTAAACTACCAAGCTCACCCCGCGTACCAACGAATCTGGGACACGCCTTTAGTGTCTTTGTCGCTTGAAATTGATCGTTATTCTCCGCTTTAGCATTATTTCTTTGGCGAAAATGCCGTAAATATCACGACCATGGCTCTAGTGCTGTTTTATCAAAATACTTATCCGGGAAACTAATAACTATAATATTTATTTTATTATATAGTAATACATAAGAGTATTGATAGTTACATTCTTGAACATTAATAAAATTTATTTAGAACATGATTTATTTAATATTCAAAATTATTTACTTTTGTAAAATAATATATCAGGTTCAGGTGAAAATAGTTATTTTCCACCCTTCACTATGTAAAGAGAACATATAACTGAGTTACTATCGAAGACGTAACCTTTGTTGTAACGACCCAAGGGAATCAAATACATTACATACATCCTCTTGTTGAACAATGATAGATAGATTTCACTACATAGAAAAAGAAAAACAATAACAACCGCTGTAGTGTATATTGTGTTGCATATTCAACACAATTGCGAATACATTTATCAAGGCTGATTACATCCAAAAAACTGTAAACTGTAAAATATTACTTTACTACCTTGATACGTAAGTAACTATTGTGTAACACGGCAGTAAAATTACATTTTTCATTACGAATGATATTATAATAACCACTATGAGTTATGAAATAAAACTTTATTGCCTAGTTGCACATTAAATATTTGAAATCGTTCGAAATACGGCAAAACAAATCTCTATTTTACTTTTTAATGTGAATTGTTGGTAGATTTATTAGCACGTTCCTCTGTCAAGTTGTAAATTAGTGCCAACTTATGCAAGCCAACATACACCAAAATGTTATTTATTGTATATTTCGAAGTTCTTTACTGCTGATTTGAACTGCCGATTTCAGATAAAAGTTATATGGCTTGGTGTTATGCTTAGCTTCAGACCATTTTTCAGGCACAGGCAGCAAAACTACTGTTTCACGCATATTTATGAGAATGCTGATTAATATTAACGTGAATTATTTTCCTCCTAGAATTTGATAAACCAATCCATGGCATATATTTTGTTCTATTATTGCTGCTACTTGGATATGAACTTCAATTGCAGGCATATAGTACGTAAATAAAATATCAGAGTCATATGAAATTTGTGTAGTTGAAAACAGTGAAATGCAGTATGTTTAGTCTCACTTTTAAATATTATAAGGTGGATAATGACAGTTTAATTATAACTATAAATAAACGGAAAAGTGTTCTTTAAAAAAATTAGCCAATAAAGAGGTCAGTTCAGTACAAAATGAGAAGCAGAAAGATGCAATGAATGTTAGCTAGACGTAGATTTCCTATGAAATTTAGAAAAAAGAGATTGACGTGAGTTTTGTTTTCTTGTATTGTATATGTCCATTTCATTGTAACAAATACCAGTAAAAATGTTTATTATTACCTATTTACCAAAAGATATATATACCAATTGCTTGCCTGCAAGTTGCGGATGCATTTACTGTGTGATAAAACGACGACACCCAGAGTTTATATGAGTTAGTACGAGAAAGCAATATACAAACTGCTCTTTGGTCGAGTGTAGTGTTGGAAAAGAGGGGAATGCGAGTACATTTTCGCTGAGGCTAGACTGACTCTCGTTTAATCAGTGTGACAAGGATAGCAGCTGTACTTGTGCATTTCATTTGAATTTTGTTAACGCTCGATGTCTAGTCGACTTAAATCGCGTTTCGTCCATCTAATTTAGAACAACTACGCGCCAAAATTATTGAATTTTCGAATCATGTTATCCCGGAAATGTTAACAAATGTCCGTCGGAATTTTTATAATCAGCTGGGTTACTGCTCAGCTCAAGAGATAGGCTTATTTAAGCATTTAATAAATAATTAAGTACTTGTAGAAATTCATTTTTCTTTAGTAATTCCATTGTTAACTTCCAACGAAATTACTTGTTTTTGCGTTTTACTTACTGAAACATCTTGTTTCGTTTCATACAAATTTATTGTTTACTTTCAGAGTTTTAGTTTGTATCCTTTTCTATTTTATAATACCACGGAATTATTTACTTTTTGTATTAATAAGAGTTTTGCTATTGTTACGTTTTCGTTTTTCATATCAGCTATAGTTCTTATCTTTGATATTTTAAGAAAAAAATTATTGTTTTTAAGTTTTTAGAATTGACGATCATTTCTTTTATTTACTCATACAATTTGGGACGCTGTTATGAAATCCGTTACTAAAATTATTTAGTGCGATTATCTGATGCTTCAACAGGTCTCTACTTATAAATTATCTAGGTAGTGCTTTTTATTGTTTAATATTCTTTCCATATTCTCTAAAGAAATACAGTAAGTGACTTTATTCTTGGTTAAAGGATTTGTTATTAACAGTAACAGTAGCAATTTTGACGGACTAACGCAGTAACGCTTTCTGCGGTGTCGACTTTAAAGTAGCTTTAATGTTAGTAACAGAGGCTACCCCCTTATTCTCCCACTTATAGTCGACCAGCTTGTCTAGTATACTCATCCGCAGGGTGATCGCGTGCACACTGTATATACCGTTTGACTGAAATAAAAGTAGATATAGGGAAATACAGACACGCACACATGTGCATGCAAACATGAAATGGAGGGGTACGATAGTAGGGGAGTACAGATGAGTTCATATCGGGACACCCGGGTACCCAGGACCCAGGCTTTAGTGCAAAACGTTGAAAGCTAGTATGTAGACGTTTGCTTTAAGGAATTGCTACGCTCTTTACGGCTTTTGTATAATATTTTGGTAACTGATGTATAATGTATTAACATTGAACTGAAACAAAACTCTATAAAATTTGTAACTAAAATAAAATTCTTATAAAAAATTAAATAAAATTCTCACATTTAAAACGAAACAAAATATTATACTTAATGAACTATACAAAATTTAATGTTGAAGATGTTCAAATGTCTGTCCCTCTTGCATCAAGCAGTACCCTAAACGATTATAAAACCCATTTCGTACATTCGATAGCATTTCAGGAGTAATCATTTGTATGGCGTTAAGAATTTGTTCTCTTAAGCCATCCAAATCAATCGCTCTATTTCCTCAGCGGTATTAATATTTGCGAGTTTGCTCAGATGCAATGTATGTACGTTCACGCTCTAAAGTTACGGAACGAATGTGTTGTCCCCGCTCTCGATCTCCCCACACCACCGGTCTTATACATAGGTACATGTTTATGTGTGTGTATTTGAAGATGCATATTAACTTTTAACTACGACAATCTGTATATTCTAATATTTTCCAGAACATAACGATTTACATTTTTTGAAAACAGATTTTGGAGAAAGAGGAGGTCAAAGTTGTGTATATGCGATTTCACATTGTAAGGCCTCAGCAACTGGCATGTTTACGGCAACTAAACGTTATAAATAACAACTAATTCTTTGCAGTGATTATTTCAGATGAAGCGTTTCGTTAGCATTACAAAATGCCAGACTTAGGTGCGACATACAATAATCTGAAGCAATTTACGCGTCACCGATAAGGGAATATTGATTGATGTATTTTATAACATATGATTGGATGGGTTTTGTTATGAATTGTTGGTTTAAAAGGAATTCTTATGAGACGCAAATGTATTTCTGTCCAAAACTGAGCTGAGGAAACGAAACTACATAGGTACTTAATTGAAGTCATATCTCACAAAAAAATTCGAGAGTTTGCCTAAGGCATAGTGTTGGGTATTAAAGCTAATAGAAATGATAGCTTCGCGCGTAGTCGTGCTGAGGTTCTTTATAAGCATTATATTGTTACTGGCAGTGACACTTTAATATTTGTTTGAGCTCTGTTTTGATTTTAGTTGAAATCACAAGCACAGATGCAAAATACTTACAGTGTGCTGATCAGATTGCTCTGTATGTATAACCAGTATTGTTTATATATGAAGCAATTACGCAACTGTAAGTATTTGTATAACAATAAATAAATAATTACTTTTCACAAAATGAAAAACTTTAATTATGGAGTGACCATATGCTCGCTCTGTCGCAAAATATATTCGAATTACAAACAAACATACGATTCGATTGCCAACAATGTAATTTTTAGCATTATGCAAACATTCACAACAAGCATGTAATTTTTTAAAGGGAAATTCTAAAATCCCTATATGTCATATATTTTTGAAAAAACTATATACTTACAAAACTAAGAGTTCAATTTAATATTGAACAAACACTTTTAAATATCACATGGTTGCTATATGTTATGGTATATATTTTATAAGTAAACTCAAAGTGTTTTATTACTAATACATGGAGATATTTGCACGTCGCATTGCTACTGATTCTACATATGTAAGCACAAAAATACTACACTTATATGCTACTAATTGTCGGTATCAAAGCTCTCTCACTCCCTTCAACTGTTGCAAAGTTTAAAAACCAGATTGTATATATAAAACAACATTACTATTAATCGACTTAAGTAGTCGGACTTTGAATTTACTTCAAATTCCTTTATTATAATCGAAGCATCAGCTGACGTACCTTATTCTTTCATCAGCCAGCTACATTATCAGTTTGGCAACGCTCATTTCTGGGCCGATTAGCAATCGGCAGACAAATTTTCACCCTAATGTTTAACTATTCATTCGGTCAAACGTTCATTGCATAGAACAAAGGTTTAGTTGCAGGTGGGGGAGGTGGATTTTGCGGTGATGTTGGAGATGTCATAGTGCTAGTACTTTGAGGCGCGTTTACACTATCTTGTGGTGAAACACTTGCCGCTCCTTCCGGAACGCCCCTCTCAATAAACCTAGGTTTCGTTGGTGAATTAGGCATAGAATCTTTTTGCACATTATAACAAGAATCCATAGGTTGCCTATATCCGTTAGGCATTTGGCCGCTGTGTTGACTGTCTGAGTCTGTTAGTGAAATACTATCCGAAGGTGGATACCGCGGAAAACTCTGTCTATTAATTTTACTAACATAATTACCTTCCCCTTGCCATATTAGGCCGTTAGGTGGTATCGCATTGACTGGCCCTATCATAGGCCTGTACCTAGCTGGGTAATAAGAACAGGCTGATATATTAGCGGCGGGTGTTTGGGTAGATCTGGCGGTGGAAAATTGCCCAGGTAAAGGACTTTCGCTTCTGGACGATACCAAATGGTTAGCACTGGGATAGCTTGACCGCAAAATAGTTTTCTGATAATGATCTTCCACTGGTTGGCTGAGTCTTTGCTGATAACTTGGATCCAAATACCGCTTATTTATTTGATTTTGACTTGTTACACGGGCGTAACATGGATCATTAGCAGAGGTATAACAAGGATTAGGAGACATGGGATGATAACCCTCGATGTGATTGTATGGGATATAAACCATGGTTTGATGATAATTTTTGGATACTTCTTGTGGTGGAGGGGACTGAGGTCTTCCAGTCCTATTTCTCGGCAAAGAAGTGTAATAATCACTATATCCAGCATCAACTCTCATAACGGTAGGATAGTAGTTCATATTAGTTCTATAATTAGATTGAGTACACCGTTGATTGGCACAATTTTGATATATATTCTCTTCTATGTAGGAGTTAGGCCTGTATTGATGAGAGGCGTACGTTCTTTTAGCATTATCTTCAGATGATGTAGGAGGATAAGGATAAGGTGGTAGATTTTGATTGATGTTGCGGACTTTTGTATTATCAGTGGCAGTTAAATTTGTTTCCGAATAGTACGGCCACGCTACGTGATTTCTTGGTGGAGTATTATTGGGTGGTTGCATTTGATTTTGTATTTGCTGGAGGATTTCGGTTGTCGATCCAAATCTTGGTTTAATACCGCGCACGCTAGGTCTTCTATTAAAACCGTAATCATCGTGTTCATCATCTTCTTCAGCTGTTTCAGGTTGATATCTGAAATGCAATAAATAATAAATGTAGTAGTTTATATATTAATAAATTATCCTACTCGTGTAATAAGTACCCCTAATAGTGAAAGTCAAACAATTTCGAAGCTTGCATTGATATATTCTGTGGATCAAATATACAACTTGGATTTACAGCTCGGAAATAAAAGTAAGATCAGTATGAGTAGGGGTGAACAAAATTATAATCTTAAAATGAATATGAGTCAATTATTGAATTCTAATTGGTCATTTAAAACTAAATCTAACTTAGTAAACTGAGTTTTTTACTTTTCTTTTCGAAGTTGAAATTGAATTTGTGGTTTAAATCTAAATACTGTTTAGAGAAAATTGAACGTGTTATTTTGACCTTACTTCGAAAGACCTCCCCGTCTCACCCACGCACACTTTGTAAGATTTTCGCAAGGTAATTTGATTTTGAATACTGTTTGTATCTAGTTACTAGTCTGAAATATTATTCTTTACTTTCTCTGAATTTTTTTAGATGTACAGGGTGCGTTAACTACGCGGGTAAGGCCGATTATGCCTTTATGAGTAAAGATATTTCGAAACGGTTTTTTCCTTGTGATAGCTGTTCATTAGGAGCACATTTTAAAAATATTTTGTACTATACAGAGTGTTCCATAACTTGGTGGCTAACCATAGTTATAGTTTTTTAAATGGAACACCCTACATATTATTGCATTTTTGAATTCCCCGTATAATTTTTAGTCAAAAAGTTATAAGATAGTATAGGCCTAAAGTGTAAAGTTTTTGACTTATTCCCATTTTTCTGAAAAATTCAATGTTTGCATAAAATTATATTTCTCGAAAACGACGTATTAGATGGACAAAATTTTTTGCAATATTGTTTACAATAAGAGGACCTAATAGAAGCATGTTTTATTTTTTTACAGTTACTAACTGCATGTGCAGGAAACTGGATTAAAATTAGATGACACGTTTTTGTATAAAAGTAATTTTTTTTTTAAATGGAACAACCTGTATATCAGTTCATTTTTGAATTGTTTATTAAATTTCGTGTCAGAAACATGTAAGACGTTAATACAGTAAAAGTGACTATTACAGAGTTATTGTCGTTTTTTGATATGCTTTTGTTAGTTTTTGCAAAAAAGTCAATTTTTTCAAATGGAACACCCTGTATATTATTTCATTTTTGAATTTCTTATTAAATTTCATATCAAAAACATCTAAGACGTTAATACTTTAAAAGTGACTGAGCTATTGTCTCTTTTTAATATAATTTTGTCAGTGTTGTGGTTTAATTAATGTAGTATAGTACTGACAAAATTATATCAAAAAGAGACAATAGCTCAGTAATAGTCACTTTTATAGTATTAACGTCTCATATGTTTTTGATGTGAAATTTAATAAAAAATTCAAAAATGAAATAATATACAGGGTGTTCCATTTGAAAAAATTGACTTTTTTGCAAAAACTAACAAAAGATATCAAAAAACGACAAAAACTCTGTAATAGTCACTTTTAAAGTATTAACGTTTTACATGTTTCTGACATGAAATTTAATAAACAATTCAAAAATGAACTGATATACAGGGTGTTCCATTTAAAAAAGTTGACTTTTATACAAAAACGTGTCATCTAATTTTAATCCAGTTTCCTGCACGTGCAGTTACTAACTGTAAAAAAATAACATAACATGCTTCTATTAGGACCTCTTATTGTAAACAATACTGCAAAAAATTTTGTCCATCTAATACGTCGTTTTCGGCAAATATAATTTTATACAAACATTGAATTCTTCAGAAAAATGGGAATAAGTCAAAAACTTTACACTTTAGGCCTATATTATCTTATAACTTTTTGACTAAAAATTATACGGGAATTTCAAAAATGCAGTAATATATACACCGTGTCCAAAGTTATCGGTGCACTATTGCTATCTCCGTTATTTCTTGAGCTACGATTTCGGTTAAATTAGCAAATTACTAGTGTTTTTAACGCTGATTATTATGCAGTTCATGAAAAAACAATTCAATTACGTATTTCTGAGATATTTAAAAATTTATAATTTTTTTAAATGGAACACCCTGTATATTTGTACATATTTAGAAAGATAATTTTATTTGTGATATAAAAGCTCCAATACACTATTGTCCTTAAACCAATAATAAAGCAGTTGTGTTGGATTTTAGTTGATGTCAATGAAATATTATTAATAGTAGGCTTATTTCACTTTAACCCCAAAAAAATAGTATGCCAACTAAAGTTGTCAGTCACGTACTGTGTTTGATTCTCTCTCGCACGAAAAGTTATTTAAAGCAGTTGGTTTATTCTTCCATATTTATTAAAAACAATGCCGTTTACGCATTTAGAAAAATGTGATATGCTAGAGGCATATCTTATTTGTAGAAAAAATGCAAGAAGTGCGCTTCGTTACTATCAAAACACATATGTGAATCGTCAATTACCAAATCAGTTTTATTTTCTAAGACTGTATAGAAAATTTCGAAGTAACGAAGAAACATTTAAGATACGAAGAAGGAAAAAGGATTTTGTAATAGACGAAGAAACGGAAGTAAATGTATTAGCTTATTTTGAAACTAATCCAGAAAAAACCATTCGAAGTTGTACCAGAGAATTAGATTTGAAAAAGAGTACAGTGCATGGTATTTTAAAAAAGCATAAGTTGCGTCCATACAAACACCACAAAGTTCAGACATTACTTCCCGGCGATGCAGACAGAAGAATAGTTTTCTGTAATTGGCTAAGAAATTTTTATAATGAACGTCCAGATAATTTAAATTATATTCTATGGTCTGACGAATCAAATTTTTCTAATTCAGGTATGTGCAATAAAAAAAATCAACATTATTGGAGTAGAGAAAATCCTCTGAGAGTTGATCCACGCAATCCCCAGCACCGATTTAGTTTAAATGTGTGGTGCGGATTAATGGGCAACCGTATTGTTGGTCCAGTTTTCTATCAAGGTACCTTAACTGGAGACCGCTATGTGCGGTTATTAACAGAAATTCTGGATGGTCTCTTAGATAATATGCCAGTGCTTGATAGGCTCCGTATTTATTTTCAACAGGATGGAGCACCTCCTCATAATTACGTCAACACTACCAATTTGTTAAGCGAAACGTTTAACCAAAGATGGATAGGAACCAACGCCCCCATTCGTTGGCCTGCACGCTCTCCTGACTTGACACCTCTGGATTACTATCTTTGGGGTTTTGTAAAGAATGAGGTGTACAAGCAGCGATATCGAAATGTGATGGAACTTGAAAATAGTATTAGGCAAACGCTAAATAATATTTCTGGTAGAACTATTAGAAAAGCTACAGATAACGTTATTGTGAGAGCCGAAAAATGCATTGAAGAACAAGGCAATGTCTTTGAACATTTACTAAGTTAGTTAGTTATGTTTGTTTGTACCGTGAACATTATATTTCATTATTATTTTCCATGACCTACTTATAATTAAATGTTAACAAATTTCTTAAGCTTTAAACGCTTGCCATTTGTTTATTTTTTAGTTAAAGATAGTTATGTATTTGATATTATTTGTTCAAAATATTATGCTTTTTCAAAATACGTACAAATATACAGGGTGTTCCATTTAAAAAAATTATAAATTTTCAAATATCTCAGAAATACGTAATTCAATTGTTTTTTCATGAACTGCATAATAATCAGCGTTAAAAACACTAGTAATTTGCTAATTTAACCGAAATCGTAGCTCAAGAAATAACGGAGATAGCAATAGTGCACCGATAACTTTGGACACCCTGTAGGGTATTCCATTTAAAAAACTATAACTATGGTTAACCACCAAGTTATGGAACACTCTGTATAATACAAAATATTTTTAAAATGTGCCCCTAATGAACAGCTACCACAAGAAAAAAACCGCTTCGAAATATCTTTACTCGTAAAGGCATAATCGGCCTTACCCGCATAGTTGACTCACCCTGTATATACATAATAAAATTATGTATACTTGGAGATATTTGCAGATATCCACATTTTGAAGTCCCATGATATCAAAAAAGGGTTTTTGTAAATCTCTCTCTCTCTCTCTCTCTCTCTCTCTGTGTGTATGTATGTATGTGTATATCACCATGAAAGCGGAGATAGCTTGAAGCTATCATTACCAAAATTTATATTTAGGAGTATAATTGTCCTTTCAAAATCTGATTAGATTTTCAGTCAGACTGGTGGAAAAAGCAAATTTTAGCAAAAGTAGTGGACAAGATCACTACTAAGTTTTGACAAATTTCTAAAGAATACAAAAGAAAGCAATATTGAATTTGATAAAAACTTTATGAAAAGAGTATTTAAAATTCTTTATCGAAGTAGGTTTTCTATTCTTACCAAAAATAATTTTCAAATTATATGCATTTAACACAGATTTACCAAAAGTATGACAATATTTAGAATTTAATTTGGAATAACAGTACAAGAATTACACAATTAAACCTATTAAAATTAAAACAGTTCTCACAATGTACTAATACCTATGCTTCAAAATCAAAAAATGGTACATTGCTAGCAGCAGTAGCCCAAGATAAAATTCTTAAATGTTCAATTTCACAAGCAGCTTCCTAGCATAATTATATGTCCAACTTGAAGCTCTTAAATTTCTCTATGAACACATTATTCAAAAGTCCACCGTAATATCAGAATGCCTTAGTCGCATTACCTCACTTAGCCACACCATTCTAAGTCATTCATTATTCATTCAATAAGAAACGCTGCCCACCGTTTGCACAAATTTTGTCAGAAAATAAGTTTGAACTGGATACTTTTTAAAACTTGATTTTGAATATTTTTTGTATAAAAACATTTCAGAATTCAGACCGGAAATAGCACTTTCACTCTTATCTAATAGCAGATTTTCGCAAATATCTCGTAAACTATGAATTCTATACTAGTCAAAAGACTTTATAATCTGTTTCAAGATATAGTGCGAATGCTCCCACAAGTTGCTTGAACACGGCAGGTGGTATGCAATAAAAGTAATCGATGTGAGAAACAGTGAACGGTAAAATTATAAATTAATATTAATTATTTTACTTTCTTAATACCTTTAAGCAGGCACAGATAGTTTCCAGGTACTCAAAATTTGTGTTTGTCTTCGCCAGATTGTGGAGGGATTAGCACAATATTTAGGATCCTTAATTGTTTCATTATAACGGCGCACTATAGCTTGAAACAGGCTATACAGCTAGACTTGGAATAATAAGTTACTCACAAGTTTAATTTATTAAAAGGTATTTAAAACTTAATTTGGAATAACTTTAGTATCAAAAATTTGGTACGCACATACATATAAGAAAGTTGTGTGGTGTCCGCACCTCATTTTTTTCTTACCTTGTGGTAAATTAGAGAACAGTTATCTTATTAAAAAATGTTATTTATTAATTGATTTTATTGAATAACAATTGTTAAAGCTATAACGAATATATTACTAAATTCTAGGTTTTTAATCATCCCGCAATCGTTAATTAATCTATAAAACATTGATTGATACGTTTAAAATTTGTGAGATATAGGGTGGTAGGGGCGTGTGTAAATTAAAACAAATCATTTATTAAATTTATCACACATACTAATATTATTTTTGTTTGAATGCATTAAGAGGAGCGTTTACCCATCGAAAACTAAGGCATCGCCGTTTTGCGGTTTTTAAATTTATTTTGTAATTTTAGAATCTCAAATTTGGGTTCGTGAAGCAAAAGGCATAAATTTATAATGTCAAGGCCAGTTTTTGTACTAATTTATGTTCTTAAAATAGTTATGTGTTTTAGAAATACCCACAAAAATGCATGAATTTGATTAATGTCTGCTAACTAAGGCTGGTACACAAAAGAAAAAAACAACCTCTACGCGTCAGCTGCACATTTGATGAACGATATAAAAAAAGAAAAAAACTGTATGTGATCATTTTTGAAGATAAAAAACATTAAATAGTAAACATTGTCACACACATTTCACCGAGTGTTTTTCAAAGCTATTGCGTCGTCTATCCCCACTTTACTGTATCTCTACCGGTCTTAGCGGAGACGCAAATCTATCGGAATCGGTCGGCTATTTCAGACTCAAATCCAAGTGACAGTTTGTCATTAAAAAGAAAAGTCATATATACTTATAATATTCGTGTCTATAATATTACAACAGTTATGAGCAAGCGAAAATTGGCTTATTATAAAACATCAACAACATCAACAGTTCCGTAATTACTCATTCTTTATACATTATGTTTCCCATCTATAGTATTCCTTTATCTATCACAGAATCTGTGAATATAACCGAAGCGCTGTGATCGAAACCGAATATTGTCTAGCTCCACCTACTCACACCCCCTTGCGTCTACCCGTCCCGCGAGTAATATAAGTTGCCTAAGTTTCTATTTGTTGGTAAACGTCCCTCTCAAGTATCAATCTGTAAATCTAAGTAGTATCTTTCATTCACCTGACGAAGTCCTAGGAGGGTGAAACATATGTACTAACTACTACATTATAACTTCTTGAAACTTAAAACTTCTTTTTTTATTTTATCAGTTAGTATGCGTCACGGACTTATTACTTTCTTCAATTATTAAGAAAATTATTATTTTTCAAATATAATCTATGTTATCTTACTTTGAGAGCATATTTTAGAAAACAGTGACTTATTGCTTAGGTTATATATGGACACGAAATATTCAGAAACTTATAGGTATGTAGTATATTACAGATGTGTACTTACTTTTTCTTTATTCTTTCTATACGTCCTGCATCTTGTTGAACGAACATTGCTAATTCATCACCAGATTCAGACGCGGATGGAGTACCTGCTAAAACATCAGGTGCAATCTTTTTCGTTTCTTCTTCGTCTTTCCTTAATACTTCGTCTATGTCTTCTAAACTATATTCAGTACCGACCGAACTAGCAATAGATGTCCTATCACCAGTATTGTGATTGTTCATATGGTAATAGTCATCAGTAGGTCCAATTCCACTAACGCAAGCAGTTAAAGGTGCCAGGGTTGACAAGAATTGCTTCTTACCTTCACCAGGATTACTCTTAACGATATTAGATATTATAGGTTCAACTACTTCTTGAGAACCATTACCTAAATCCGGTGCTAACATGGATTGGTTATTTCTTATCTGTTCGTTCACATTTTGTATATCAGGAGCCTTTTCTCGTTTAGCAAACAGATCTGTGAACTTTCTGCATGTGGAAGACATCGATGATGAATTGGAACTTGTTGTTGAGGAAGAGGACGGTGAAAAATTTTTATCCTGTATTTTATTATTACCAATCACTACTTCCGGTGAGTTTCTGGCTTCTTCGCCAGGTGGACTGGCTCTCTGTGAGATTTCGTCATTTTCCTGATTTAAATCTTCCTCAACATTGCACGTGAGCTGCTTTATTCTTTCAACTAGTGAATTATCAGTCTTTTGTACGGGTTTTCTACTTCTAGGTTCGTAACGAATTAAAGAACGCCTCAAGGTATTACGCTCTATGGCTCTCCTGAAAATTACAATGTTTAATATTATATTTGAGATATAAATTATTTTTTAATTTATACAAGATATGATTATTATAGAGTTTAAATTAAAATGTACATACGGCGCAAGAAATTTTTTGTTGTTCTTTAAAATAAATAAATTCTGAATAATAATTCAGTACACGTTTGTAAAGTACACTCTTTGGATGGCTCCAGCGAAATACTATTCCATATTCATTTAGTTCTTGCAAAGTTATCGTACTGTAAAGTTGTTTAGACTTTATCGCTATTAAGAAGTAAAGGTGGAGCAATTATGGTCGTTAATTATACGTGTGTTTTAGCACCTCTAGAGTGTTTTAATGAAATGTCAAGTGTGTTTAACGATGGCTGTCCTTTCTTAAGGTGGATTTCCTTTTAGACATTTATTGCTGATGCTAACGAATTTCTGGCAAACATACGTACCTATATGTTTTAATTATCCGATATATCTAGTAACACTTAGCATGTTCTATTAGTGTAAACGCCATAAACATACTGTTACAATAATTTTTGATTCGGAAAAATACATTATATTTCAAATTGTTGAGGTTTTAATGTGGGAAATGTACATTAGTTCTACTGATAGTGTATGTATTTTATTTTTTAATCAGTAAACATATTTGGTCTAATGGGAAAATAATAGTAGGTAATAATTTTCCATATATTTCATCTGTGTTTATATTTAAGAGTAATCGTGTTTTTATACTTTAATTTTATTAACTATTTTAGAAACTACGTGTAAGAATTTAGATGTACTTGAATACATAAATATCAACATACTTGAAAATGTAAACAACGGAAACAATCAGATGTCGAGTTAATGTAAATAATTTTTATTTAGAGTTCCCTGAGCGTTCGTTTTATTATATTAAGTTTCTTCAGAAAGGGTTATATTTACATTAACTCGTATTTCAATCCATTTCTTAGCTGCATCGCTTAGGATTATGACATTTACCTATTCAAATATTAAAAAAAAATTGCGAAACCAAAACACAATTTTAAAAAATTTATAATTTAAAGTCTTTTATTTAAAATGTTTGCAACGTTAGTTGTCTGCCTGTGAATTAGTTGATATTTAAGTATCCTCTTCAGAACAAAATATAATCAATTTGAAATTTTTTTACAAATTGGTTATTTAATCAGAAATTTTGAATTGTCTTCTGTGACTCAGGCTATGTATCGAAGTGGTCTTACTTTAATAAATTTGTTCTCTCTTGCCGTGTCTATTGATTTTTAAATATCATGCAGTTCTTACATTTTGGACTATGTTTCCATAGCGGGATATATTAAATAAGAACGATATTTTTCTCGGACGATGAAGGAATTTACCAGAAAAAATTCATCCGTGGTGACATTTACTGTCATACTTACATAGTTATGCAAAGTTTCTAGTATACTTGTTTTAGATATGACATACATTCCGTATCATTTCTTCAATTCGAGCTTGTTTGGTTTCCCCGGAGTATTAAATCCTCTATCATGAGTAATCGAGAAAGTTCGAGCAAGAGATGGTTCTTTCCTGAACAAATTTTCAGTTATTACATTCTTTGGTATAGGAGGCAATGGTCCAAACTGTATTTAAGGCAGAAATTTACATTGCTTTACCTTCTCTCATAAAGAAGCCAATGTAGTGTGAATTGTACCTTAATACCTATCATTTTATTGAAAAATAAACCTCCATACATCATCAATAAACCGCAGCAAATCACATCAATTAAGCATACCTAGCCTACTTTAGCAAAATTTAGAAAGTTACATATATTCTGTCTAGAAAAAAACACTTTTAATGTCGAAAAACACAACTTTATTTGGGACTCTAATCAGCATACCGAAATAATTTTCCGATGCTGTAGAATATATAAAAGTACATTGTAACTGACTGGTTCTACAGTACCACAAAATGATCCCAAGTGAAAAAAAATATAAATACTGTTATAATTCAATCAAGATTTACCACGTGTAGTTTTTTTATAAATTATAGGATGAAATAATATCTAACTATACTGGAGACGCGTTAAGTTCAGTTGCACGTCATCGATGACGTTTACATGTTGTCATAACTGTATTAGAGAAACTAAAAAAGTTACTTTGTTAAATTATACTTGAGGGAATTTATTTCATTAGCTTAAATAGAAGATTTATAAATTGATCGTAATATACGCATTCATGGCAAATAAACACATAATTTCCGTTTCAATATTAAATTTCTTTATTACATATTTTTAATAGACGGTGTTGACAGATAAATCATATCTGTCAAAAAGACGTGCGTTGTGTATATTCTTCCTGTCAAATTTTTCATGTTTATTTTTGCTTTGATATAAATTGTTTAAAAACAGTGCTTCTTAGAAGTGTATTTATTATTTATTTGCGTCCCTTGAATATAATGCCGAAAGGTTTCTGTAAACAGTCGAGGCTTTTTACAAACTTTTCTATAATCATGTGTTTATTTTAATGTGAATAGCGTAAGTATCGCTTATTTTAAATTATATTATGGATACGTAATGAAACGTTTAAGGTTTTTGGACAATCTAAATCAATATAATAAAATGCTCTAAGACTGAAGTCTTAGGGCATTTCAATTACTAAATATATTACGTTATTGTATTGTGAATAATTTTTTTCTTTGGTTATATCAAATGTCACTGACAGAAAAAAAATAGATCCGGCAACATATACAAGGCGAGTCGTCATGGATCTAGTATGACGTGCAACGGAATGTAACGCGTTTCCACCATATATAGGTACGATATTTACCAATAATTAATTTATTATCTTATACAATTTTATCTACTATATCTTGAATTATTGTTAGATATCACATTTTTAGTGCTCCATATGAGAGATAAAAAACATACTTACCTAATCGAATCATCCGTTTCACCACTTTGAATAATTTGAGGAAGTTTTGATCGTTTAGCTTCTTCGAAAGCCTTTAGAGATTCTGCAGTAACGAGATATTGGTGGACCGAAGACGTATCATCGTCCGCGATTTTTCCGCTTAAAGGTTTCGTACAAGGAAATAACTGCCTAACTGCGGAGTTCGGTTTCAGACTATTGTTGGATATGAGAACATGATTTCCTAACTTAAAAGTTAACATCATTTCCGTAGATTCCGGAGACGCCGAAGTATTGAGGGTATTTTGGGTCTGATGTTCTTGTTGATTTTTGGCTGAATCATTTTCGACAGGTTTTGCTTCTTCATTGGTGATTTTATCGGCTGCTCCATCACAAACATCCCTTTGATTACTTTCCCTCGACTCACTAAACCGAACCGATCTTCTGCTACCGTTCTCCTCATCAGATGTAATATTAGATTCGATCACCTAAAAACAAATAAATTGATATGATTTATCATTGCATTCTTAGGATTTGGTCAATTTATAGTAAAAAAAAATTGGACTTTACTATCCATTGCATAATAATTAATGAAATTTTTAATGTTAGTACTTATTTATACATTGCCCAACTTTTTATTTAATGTACTTTTCCTTCCATAGAGTGCGACAGAATTCAAAACTTTACCATTACTATCGATTAATTAAAATGTTCTTGTCCCAGAATAGAATAGAACCTTTTCTTATATTTAAGCCTTTGTTAGGGTTTTGATACGCATGTTTTTATTTTAAAAGTTGGTAATAGTTAAATCTTTAAACTATATAAATAAAAATGAAATGTGGTTGGTTCGTTTGAGAACGGCCTGATTGCTTTGGCTATTTTGCTTAAAAAAAACGTTCGTAATAGTCGGAATAAGGTTCTTAGGGAAAGAAAAATTAGAAAAGTTGTCCGAAAAATTGGAAATTCCAAAAAAAAAACTGGAAATGCTTTTTTCTATAGGATTTTTGTACGAACTCAAGACCATAACTGACGATTCGAACGATGGATATGCGTAATTCTTTTTTTTGTTTTGTTCGTTATAGTCCTAGAAAATATTTCAGGAAAAAAATCGGAACAATCACTAAGGAAGATCGCAAAATTCGAACAAATTACAAACATCATAATTTCTGTATGCACTCTCGATGCACTGGCGATGGGAACGACATATTTGGCTGATTCTTTATCGTTTTGTTTGTTATGCACAAGGAATGGAAATAATTCAAATGAATGTTTTCAATTGAAAAAAATCTGGACGATCTTTAGAAAAATCTGGAAAAACGCATTCTAACCTAAAGTAAAATAAAATTACATTTCATTTTACTTTTGTGTTGCTTCGCGATCTGTTCAACAAATATAGTTATTTTATTTTGGTTTAGTGCCAAAAAAGAAAATCAAAATACCTTGCTAGTATACGATAGGTGGCGCTGTACTCTATTTATTAACAAATACTATATTTACGGACTAAAATGATTGAACTTTAACATATCATTTCTCTTTGTATTTCAACATTTAAGACTGTAGCCAAATCAAACTCATCGCACTATCTACCGGAGAGGGTAGAACGTCTGCCGGGCTTGCTAGTTAATAAAATAAAACTAATCGTATGCTATACATTATCAAATTATGCCGAAAACATAATACCCATTAAGTCACATATTAAATATGTCAATGGAAAAAGGCTTCTCCAAACCGGTTGGAAATTTTAGTTATTATAAAAGAACAAAGATCGATCTAAAGAAGCTTACTATTTTAGTTTAGTTTCTATGTTGGAACCGCGTCAGGTTTGGCGTTGATGCCGTCATTGTGCACTATTGCAGGGACCGCCTTCAGGGCTGCACGTATATATTCGTCGATTCGCAGTAACTTGAAGCTTACAATTTACATATAATTTTTTAACAGCATCTTCAAATATATTTGAAAAGAACTGAGTCTCAGGATTGTTTCTTGAAAAATTATCAATTTATTAAGAACATCGATGATGTTCGAAATTGGGGTAACTTAGCATATGGAATTCTTCTAGATACAAGCAAAGCCGTTGATAATTTGCAGTATATACTTCTTCTTGCGAACTGAAATGTAGTAGTTTACGAGGACCTGCTTTGAAATGAATATACTGTTGATTAGATAATCAAAAACACAGAGTGATTTTTTACCAGAATGGTAAAACAAGCAAATGGTAGTAAGTAGCATACTCGGGCCACCTCTAATTGTTATCTACATTAGCGATTTATCATACCATCTCCTTAAACCTGTATTAATTAGTTTAATTATGTAAATAAGATGAGTGCTTAACTTACTTTTGCAGCTTGAATGATCTTTCAAACAATGTCTGCATTATATTTGAAATTACTTATTATATATTAATATTAATATTATTAATACTTTTATTAAACATCTTAAAACTAGTAAATTAATTTATTCATGTATAGAAAGGTATAAAGATTTTGGAGCAATAAGACAAAGTAATTTGACTGTAATTCTGCAAAAAAAAAATGCAATTTTTGTTTATAAATAACGTACCCAATTTATTATTTCGTTTTTTCACTGATTTTGCTAATTCTGTATGAAATACGAAGTAATCATTTTCGTTCTAACATTTATCTAGTAATGATTAAGAGTTTCATTTTGACTAATTAAATCAAATGGTGTTAAAATACTTATATTAATATATAACATATCCTTTGAAGTAACAATAATTAATTATTAGTGTTAGTTATTACCCACAATTTTGTAAATTAGTTTTGATCTGAACTAGGTAAAATTACGAAAACTACAAGTTCATACAAGATTGATTAAATAGTTAATTCATAGTTATAATATTTGACACTATATAGACATTTATATATCATTTCTGCTTATACCGTCATTGAAAGATAATTGCACTGATTCTCAAAATGAACATCGACAACATCTGGGTTCTTGTGAAATATTACCTTGCGGAATCAATATCCAATTATAATCGTAGGAAATTAATCAGACGTGCTCGTCTAACAGCTAGACACACTAAATTAAAAATACAGAATGGCTTACGAATTGGAGAGAAAACTAGAAGGGACATAGGTTAAAACAAGATTTTTAGTTAAGAATGGGAAGGCTTCGTCCATTAATTTGGCAATGAATAATGGAGGAGTGATTGTGCATGTGTGACCCTATTTTGAATTATATTTAATATATAAGTTGATGTTATATTATAATTATTGTTTACAAGAACGTATATACTATTTACCTAAGTTGAATTTCCCATAATCAGTTACTTTTACAAATATCAAAAAAAAATTTGGAATAAAAGTTATATCAAACCACATTTTTCATATTTTGATTATTATTTTGTGTTATACAGGCGACTCCATTACATCTGTGACGTATCTTGCGAATAGTTCTTTTAATTACAACATTCTGTATATTATAGCAATTTGCCATTACTTGATTAAAAATAAAATGAAGACAAATCTTGATATTTTGAACTGGGTATGACAACATTCCCTTATATGGAAATTTGTATACATTTTCAAGTCAGAATATATAGGTAATATATAATAATAATATAATTCTATGTCCATTCTATAATTTTTATTTTAAACTTATTTGTATCTAAATGTTTTTCAAATATTTAAAATCTTCATGCTTTTTAATGGACCAGATGAGTCTTAGATAGCCCAAAAATACTTGATATGATAAAGTAAATCTTTGATGAAACGGTTTAGTTAGCATTGCTATAGACTGTCTCACCCTTAGTATTCAGTACAGTCTCTTATGGGATATATACCTCTTTTAGTACCGTAAGCAATTTGTAATAAACTGTATTTTTTTTATTTCAAGGCAATGTTGTCAGTTCGATTTATTATGTTTACGGTTGGTTTTGTAGGTTGGTGTAAGTATCACAACATAACCTTCCTGTCAAGTGTCAAATTAATATTATAATATAATAATATAGAATAATATCCTAACCAACAAGTATTTAAAATGTCGTGTCATTATAATGAGCTACCAATCTAACTTGTCATTGTCGATCTGACAACTATGTTGTCTATCTCCATAAGACACATACTGAATACTAAGGTTGAGACGGACTATAGAATTGGTTTTCATATTTCAACATTAAATGTAGATAAAAATATGTTTTGTTGTTTATGAATTTGTTGTTCGTTGCGTCACTCAGTAGACTGTATTGTTACTTATTTCCTTTTCCAATGGTATAAAATACTGAAAAGTAGCGTGAATAAAATTTTTAAATACGAACATTTCTAACATTGGAGAATATAAAAATAAAAGCCGCCTGATATATTTGCACTTCTATAGATACTATTGGATTGAGTCCATGTAACTGGACTAACATTTACTGGTGTACTGGTGTAATATATAACATTAATATTGTCGGATAGTGATCAATAATAATTGTTATTAGTGGTATAAAGAAATTAGCAAAGCCTATAATTAATTAGATATATATTTAACAAAAACAAAAGCAACTTAAACTTCACATCTGACAAAAAATTTTTATATGATTGCATCTAAAAATTGATTGAAATGGCAAAATTTCTGTGTTTAGCCTCAGTTTAGCCTACAGGAGATAACAAGAGAAAAATTATATTTAGTAAATATTGATCTAAGAGCAGCAGTTGACAAGATAGCAAGAGAAGTAATATGGAAAGCAATGGAATTTCGAAAGTGTATTATATGCAGACGATATTTAGCTGACCGACAAACCAGAAAGATATAGGTACCACAAAATATAGACATTTGGACAGAAGAAATTGATAACCTAAAAATGGAAATAAACATGAAAAAGCAAGTGATGATAATCAATAATATATATAAAAGAAAATGGAAGCCAAATAATAACCTCCAAATAAGAGACAGTTTTGCGATTTGGTAAAAATTCATAAGTACTTAGGAGAAATAGTAACAAACGACGGTAGCCTAGATACAGAAATAGCTAGAAGAAGACAAATGGACAACAATATTTACCACACCACAAATAAAGCAATATTTGGGAAAAAGGAGAGAAATGAAGACGAAGACAAGAGTCTTTAACGCAATTGTCGTACCACGTTTATTATATGGAAACGAATCGTGGGTAAAATTATAAAAACATAAAAGCCAACTCGAAGCAGTGGAAACGAACTATCTGCGAGAAATTGCAGGAAAGACAATATATGACAAATTGAGAAATGTGGAGGTAATGAAAATAACACAGCAGGATGAACTCCATTATACTTATAATAATATTACAAACCGGCAAAAAAGGAAGAAGAAGAGGGGAAGACCGAAAAAGACTTGGTGGAAAAAAATCGAGGAGATACGAGAAGGGAGAGGGAAAACACTAAGAGAAATGAAGAAACTGCGAGTAACCGTGGGGAAAGAAAGAAATATATAATTTCAGTAACTGCAGGTACCAGTCAGCCACAGGTGGTATATAATAGGGTATTCGTGAAAAAGACACTTTTTCCAAGCTTCCTGAATAAGCGACCCCTTTTTAAGTAAAAAAATTCTGACGACCCCCATACCCCTCCCCAGGACGGTAACAATGCAGCAATCGGGCGGGCGCACTCCGCTCTGGCGATCAAACAGCATTAATAGAATCTTCAATGAGAGCTTGTCGAATAAATTGCAATGGTCCAGTTTATAGGTGGTAAGTTCTCACATACCTTGCCAGAAGTGAATTTTCAAGCTAACAACGAACTGAGATGGATACTAAATCCTTTTATAGATATGTCAGTACTACTGGCTGATCTGCCAACGAAGATGAAAGAAAATTTTATAGATTTGGCTACTGACGTCTTCTGGATGAAGAGAAAAGAAGAATATCCAGAGCTGGAAAGGGAAGCTTTGAAGTTATTTGTTTCGTTCGCCATTTCCTACCTAAGTGAACTAACTTTTTCTCAATGGTTAACATAAAAACTAAGAAGAAAAATAGGCTCCAATTGAAAAATGATTTTAATTATTTGCGTGTCAAACATAGTAGAACCAAGATAAGAAAGAATACTAAAGAATAAACAGGCACAGTCTTCTCACTGAAATTGTTGTCTTTTTATTGTAGTGTAAGATCTATAACTCCTGCTTTTTACTTTTACATGGCTTGCGATAGCGACCCCCCATTCAAAACTTCGGGACCCCCCTGGGAGTCGCGACCCACAGGTTGAAAAACACTGATCTAAAGGATATCAAAATAGAATTCTTTATTACTTGTAATAAATTAACCCAAGCAAAGTTGTGACTTCTTTTTGAGAAAAAACAAAATTAAATAAACTATATTCATCAAATATTTCTATAACACTAATAATAACATTTATAAACAACAAAGGAATTATAGTAAATTAGCTATTACTTATTTTTACAAAAACATTCCTTTACAATTTTGTCATTCACAAAAATGTATACACGCATAGTATATGTTGAGGTACAATATAATAGGAAACTTTTAGATTTATAGATGCGCTTTACTTAGTGTTGAACACGTTGTACATAATGACCGTTATAAAGCGGGTGGATGTTCACATGATTTTACAAGTTAAATTGACCCACCTGTTGAAGATCAGACACCTTGGCTTGATTATTAATTTCAGCCCCGGGATGTTTCCACAGTCTTCCACCCTTCAAAATACCGCTGATCGGCGAACCGCCTGGTTGAATATTTGGCGGTAAGCAGGGTTTCTTGTCCTCTAGTTCCTTGATCACCTGTCTTTCGGTAACCGTAGTCATGCTTAAAGTTTCTAAAATGTAACGTTGATTATTTACGGAGGCATCTGAAAATATTAATGAGTTTTAGGAAATTGTTTTTGTGCGTTGTATTTGAACGTTCACAGATGACATGTAGACTTTAAACGAGTATTAATTTCGTAACAAGTGTAAATATAAAGTTATAATAAATGTAGAACATTTTCACATTTATCACATTTATTATATGCTTTATAAGTCCTATTATGTACTTCATTGTAGAGATATATTCGATGAAATATTAGAAACAAAAGAAAATGTAGATATCAACTTCACTTTTTTTAAAATTTGGTGTAGATTATTTAAAAGAACTATGATAATTTTTTGAACTTAATAATAGTAATACAACTAACAGGCAAAGGAATGACACCCAACTACCCAAGACACCACTAATCATGTAAGTAAATATAAAAATGCTGTATTAAAATGTATTATCATTTATTGATCAAATTTGTTGGGTACAAGTTTTCCTCTTCATCGGGACAAAAAACAATATGAATTATTTATATTTATATACGGAGGTAGGTATCTCGCTTATTATTGGGAATAAATTTGGAAAAGTAAATAAATGTTGTACTTCTTATGGCTCGGAGAGAAAATGAACTTATGACAAAGAACATATGAGTTTAAAAAAAACAAGAAAATAGCTATATCTTTTTCTAACTCTAGTTCTTTATTTGTATTAGCAGAGGAAAACTAAAAACACATATAAATAAATAATTTTACAGATATCTTGTATACTAATATACATTGAAAGATTGTTAATTGTCTTGTTTATCGTGTATTGATAATCATAAAAATGAAAAGTAGCCAATGTAAGGCTATTTAAAATTTCGTAGAGACACAGAAAGCAGGAAAATAATTGTTCTTCTAAGTCAACTATCTGCGAGTAGTCAAATCTGTTAAAACATGGTCGAACATCATTCGATGATAATCCGATTCCAGGTGCTCTGTTGAAATAATCACATCAGATTAATATTAGAAACATCAAGTGTTTAGTACTTGATAGAGGATGCAAGATCTGTTAATTAGCAGTTTTACTAGAAGTTTCCAGAACCGCGGTTTCCAGAATTCTATATGTCTACCTTGGAACAGAAAAAGTCTAAGGTGGATTCAGCGAATATTTCAAATGCATGTGGGGTTTGATGTGCGGATAATTTTTGGCGCTTGATGATATGGATAGCGTTATATTTAGATAATAATCTTGATAACATTATCTTCTCATTTATGGAGAGAAATTTAATGTTTTAATATCATCATGCAATTAACAAATGATGAGAGAAAAGTTTCTATGGCGGTAGTTTAACTTTCCAGTTTGGCCTTAACTATAACAATGTTAGGGGACATGGTGGCTAACCAGAAACATCAAATCTAAACTTAAGAGCACTTCGAGATGTGATAGTAAAGTAAATCCTGGATAGTATTCCTAAAGAATGTACAATATTCTACCCGAAAAATCACGGTTTATATAAGTTATAAATTATTAATAAAACTGTATTTGACTCGTGTTGGCTGACATTAAATTCTTCGAAAATATTACGAGGTAGGCGCCATAAATTCACGGCCTGACAGGCTTATACAGGTTCAAACGTGTTCAAACTCCGTCACGTCATGCATGAACAAACGCGAGGTGTACGCTATAAAGATGACGGTTCGAAGCTTCTTCGAATTGCGAATAATAAAACTTAATGCTCGAAATGCTGTAGTAATGATCAGGAATCTATGAACAGGGAATGTAACTTTTTCATCAAAAGTAACTGGAAGGCATTTTACAATCGATTGCGATGTCATCAATAATATTATAGACTTAAATCTACCGTTTGTAGATGTTTAATTTGTTTTAAAAGCACCCACATCGCCAATTTTATTTTTAAAACGTTAGCATAGGTCAACAAAGATGTATTCACATAGAAACGATATATGTTGACACTTGAATGTACTAGGAATAACAAATAATTTTATTTACGCGGATACAAAAAAATGTTATGGTCAAATAAAAATAAATGATGAAAATATACATGTATTCAGATATTAACGTTCCAATTTAATAGCAAGTCCTAAGAGGGCTTAAGCTGAAGTGCCAACTAACTACTGCGTGGTAGGACGTAAGGAGGGAGGACATATACGAGGTAGATGCCATACATTTTCGGCTTGACAGGCTTATACAGGCTCAAACGTGTTCAAACTCCGTCAGGTCGTGCATGCACATACGCGAGGTGTACACTATAAATATGACTTGTCGAAACCTAGTAATTTTTAGTAACCAGCCAACCAATGTGACGAGCGCACGAAAATGTCTGAAGTAACGAAAATTGAGTACCGCGCGGCCATCAAATTTTTAACGAAAGAAGGGCATACACCTTATCACATTTAACAAAGTTTAGACGGCGTTTACGGTGATTCATCTCCTTCGTATTCAACTGTAAAAAAGTGGGCAAAATGTTTCCGTTTGGGACAAGAATCCCTGCAAGATGCTGACCGGTCGGGTCGGCCAATTGAAGTAATAACGCCTCAACAAATTTCAATTATTGAACATTTAGTGCTAGAAAATCGCCGTTTGAAAGTGAAGGAATTAGCAGTGATAACAAACATTTCCGAAACAAGTGTTTGCCGAATTCTCCATGACCATTTGGGTATGAATAAAAATAATGCTAGATGGGTACCGTGACTTCTTTCTGCTCTCCAACGTGAACGTCGAGTCGAACGTGCACAGTCGTTTTTAAACATGTGTGGAGACGACCCAAAACCGATTTTGGAGTCAATTGTCACATGAGATAAAACAATGGTTCTGTTTTACGATCCTCTATCAAAAAGGGAGTGCATGGAATGCCGGCGACTTGATGAACCTCGTCCCAGAAAGGCCAAAGTCGTTCAATCAACGAAAAAGGTGATGGCCACAATATTCTGGGATAGTGAGGGCATTTTGCTAATTGACTTTAAAGGGACAGTATTCGTGCAAAACGTCGTGGAAAATTGACAAAAGGTGTGCGATTATTGCACGACAATGCTTCCGTCCATACTGCCGCCATTTCACAAGCTGTCATCCGTGAATGCGGCTTTCAAGAATTGGAACATCCACCGTATAGTCCGGATATGACTCCTTGTGATTTTTGTTTGTTTTCTAATTTAAAAAAAGACCTTAGGGGACGTAGTTTTAAGGACTACAGTGAGTTGTAAGAAGCTGTTATAGAACATTTTGACGGAAAAACTTCAGATAATTTTTACAAGGGTATCGAATTTATTAATTAATCGTTGTAATAAATGTATAGAAGTTAGGGGAGATTACATTGAAAAATAAAAATTCTTATATTATTCCAAGTTTCTTTTTTGTATATCAGGCCGAGAATTTATGGCGCCTACCTCGTATATATCAGACTTTAAATAATATTAAGGTTTAACATTCACTGTTTGCCATAAAAGATATTAGTGTTGCATTTTGTGTTTCATAATTTTCAGTCATATTCTGCAACCAATGTTTTCATGGTTTGTACCTATACTTTATCAACATTCGTTGCTTAGCTATGAAGACCACATTGTCGAATGTGCATATGATGTAATGTACGATATATAATTTATCACATTTCTAAATTTTATAACATTTGATTGAGTTGTTTTATTTAAAAAACAAGAAATTGTATGTGATGAATTGCAAATGGGTAGGGTGTCTCGGCGATGAACAATTGGAGTTAGGAAATATAATTGCTGATCGTGTGTCACGAATTCATATTCTAGTGTCATAATATGAACCAGAACAAAGGGTGTAATTTTTACAAATACCGCAGTATATCTACTTTTCACCTGATATGGATTCCAAACAAAGAAATACCTTCATTATTTTGTTCGGTATGAGATGCTTTTACTATAATTTTTAACTTGAAGTATATTTTAGATTATATCACCTGGTGGAAAGCATGGTGAGATATATGGAAATTCATAACCATGCAGTTTGCATGTAGTGTAATGCTGCAACTTATTGTTATTATTGCAGCGCTACGGCTAGCAAAACCTTATGATTCCATAATATGTTTCGACTATTAATAGCAAGTTTAGAAAATCTTAAATGCATCTTATTAGGAGACACTCTTTATTCATGTAAGCTGTTATTACCACTAATACGACTTCCAGTAACTACATACCGGGCTCTTTTTTTTATCATTACACATAGCATTTTCCCTATGTGTAATGATAAAAAAAATTGTCAATGCATTAGCGATATAGTCACTGTATAGTAGACAACCAGTTATACACTCGTATTTTGACAAGCAGGAACAGTGTGCTGTCATAAGATTTTTATCAGTCAATTTTCGTTAAACTTTTTATTAAAATTTTAAAATAAAAATTGAGCTTGTAGCAGAAACACTGTACGATACACGTGTTAAAATGTTATTTTATTTTGCTTATTTTAAATTGATCCAGTTCCTAATCACCCTCGTGTCGCAAATCTTACTCGCAAAATAAAATAGCACTTTTAACAATTATATCGTAAATAACTAATTTTGTACAATTTTTATAACAATTTTAAAATTCGAAATATATCACGTCGTCAACATCATAATTGCTACATTAAGGATTTCCCGCCATTTCCCACTGGCCGCGTAACGTTGATACAAATAAAATAATATTCTGGAGATCCGTTTCTCTTACTTCTACCATAAATTATTTGTACCGAAAAATTAAACTTTGCAGCGTACATAAAACCTTTTACATTTATTACGAAACTGTTAAAATTTAGCGCGAAAGTATTTGATTCGGCAATAATACTTGTACTGGTAACACTGGGCGATACAGAGCAAAATAAAGCTTAGAAGAATTAGGTTATGTTTTTAATAAAGAAAATGCAGAGTATCACTTGGAACAAAATAATTAGTTTATTATAACAATTAAACGAACTTAAATGTGAAGTCTAATATCATAACAAGTTCTCGAAATGTCCACCTTGTCTTTCAAGGCAATAAGCAAGGCGATCTTGAAAGCAACGAAGTGTATTTCTAATAAATTCTGGCCTTATTCCATTACATGCAGTACGTATACGCTCTTTTAGTTCATTCAACTTGCGTATTCGTACATTGTTGTAAATTTTACTTTTTAGGTAACCCCAAAGAAAATATGTAGTCATTTGGAGATAAATCAGCTGATCTTGGAGGCCATAGTATGGGACCAAATCTATCAATCCACCGTCTTTGAAATAAGTTATTTAAAAAATTCCTGATAGCGTTAGTAGAATGTGGCGGGGCCCCATCCATTTGGAACCAGGGTTCATCAACATTCATCATCTCAATTGATGGAACGATATGGTCTCTCAACAAATTCAAATATTTCACTGCAGTGAGGTTACCGTCAATAAAAAATGGGCCAATAAGTCTATCGCTTATTATTCCAATCCAGACATTAACTTTTTGAGGGTACTGTGTTCGGGTCAGGTTTTGAGCGTGCGGATTTGTACGGGACCAGTACCTAATGGATTAATGGATAGGAAATTTAATAATTTTTCATGGATAAATGTAGGGTACAAACCGAAAGTTCTGAGAGTTAACTTCACCGTTTACGGTAAATGTAGCCTCTCCAGTAAAAATTATTTTATTTAAAATTTCTTGGTTTTCATTTAACATGTTAAATATTATTTCACAAAACTCAGTTCGTTTTATCTTATCCTCTTCGAAAAGCTCTTGATGATTTGATATTTTGTATGGCCTATATTTAAATTCTTTCAGAGTTTTGTATACCGAACTGTACGATACTCCAAAATGTTTAGCTACATCTAATAGCGATCCCACAGACCGTTCCTCTACGTAACACAGGATATTTAATTTCATGTCTTCTGTTCGAACATGATTGGTTCTATTTCTTTTTTTGTGAGAATTTAGTATAGGCCTGTCTGGATACTTGACGGAAAACATGTCTCTTTGTTGCCTTAAACTATTATTTTTCTGGTACCACATTACTATTGCCACCTTTTCATTTCTGTTGTATTTATCCATGATTTATAAATAAATTATCTATTTTTTAATAAAATGTATTTAATTTATGACTTGTGTTTGAATAAAAATTCAGAAATATTAGACATAAAAAATGTTTTTCCCGTCATGGCAATCTCATTTAAAAATTAAGGTATGCTATACGTAAATTCTTCATTGGTGTATAACTGGTTGTCTACTATACAGTGACTATATCGCTAATGCATTAACAATTTTTTTTTATCATTACACATAGGGAAAATGCTATGTGTAATGATAAAAAAAAGAGCCCGGTATAATAAACCTCACATTTGTACACGAAGTACAATGGAACGTGTATTTGCCATTATTCCTTGTCTTCCTACCAGAAAGAGACTTATACAGTATTCACAGTAATTGTACTTATTACAATATTACATAATATTTGAATTAGTATCGTAAATACATATTTAAATTATACAAATAATTGGAATTTAGTAATTATTCATTGTTAATATATATCAAAAGTTTGGCCGTAAAACTTTAGTAGTTACGATGCAGATGTATTTGTATTTATTTCTGATATTCTGTTGTATCACGACCGTTAACGGCAAAATCACTTCCACAAGTTGTTAACAATTCGAAAAACGCCGACCGCCACAATAATTCCAGTACATTTGGCGAAGGGCCAAATCGGTTTCGAAACATGTATCAGAAGTTGAAAGCGTTATTTAATTAAACGTCCACTGCTTCTAACTGCAACACGGTCTGGCTATTTGCTCCGACAATAAGGGTAAAACTCCTTTTACGAAAGATAGATCAATACAGACAGATATTTTGTGAGCATTCCACAGGAGATCACTTTTAATGTCTTTCTGAGTTGTGGAAGCTTTCATGTAACTAAGAGCCGTTATACAATAGCCGACAAAATATGGAAAACATTCCATATTATAAATTAGCTTCTTTCATTTTGCTAAATTTTGATGGGAAATTGTTATATTTTTGTACTGCCTTATGTCTGTTTGTAAAATTTTATGAATAATTAATTCATATCTGAGAGTATTAAAGCAAATTCTTGTATAATTTATTAAAATAATTTGATGTTCATATTATACTGGTTTTAATGCTTTATGATTGTTATTACTACCTTGTTCGGATGCATTTCCATTTTTGTTATGCTTTTTTTTATATGCTTCAACCAAAATTATTTGTCATTATAATTAAACATTCAATTCAAAACTGAATTTCTAAATTCTGTATTTTTGATTGTTGGTTAAAATTATTATTAGTATTTATATGTCCATAAATTATTAAGAGTAAATATTTAATTTTGGTTTATAATATCCAAGTTAAATATTTAGAAAAATGGAAGAGAACAGAAATTAAATAAAATAGAGTGGCTCTAATGATACTAATATTACAGGTCTAAGATAAAAATGTTTATATATATTTTCCGATATTTTCCTATTAAAGGAAATTGTAATTCGGACTATATAAAAGCAGTAATAAAGAAAGCTGATGAGATGTATGTGTTGCATGTCTTGACAAGTTCAAGATGTCTTCAAAAAATATAGTTTAAGGCAAAACAGCGTAATAGTTGTAATATTAAGATGTCGATAATCAGTAATTTTTATCTGTCATTCGATAATATTTTAGCTAGTTTTGATACTCTTTCTTTTTTACTAATATTATGTATTATGTATCACTTTGTATTAAAAAACATGTCTGGAAGATTTAATAATAGTCGGTAGCTAGTATATATGTTTATTATGTCGTAAGATTAAGATTTTGGTCGAGGTCGAAGTTTTAATCCCACGAATTAAATTCAAGGAAATAAAAATAATGATAAGCAAGGACGTTTTTAATTAATACTTTATGGATTTATTAATACCTATAAAAAGTTAGACTTAGGTATAAATAATTAAAAGGTTTATTTTTATTTAGTAAAAATATAAAAATTATTATTAGTATTCAGTCCAATTTTATTATTTCATATTGTTGCTATTGTACATCTACGCTCACAAACAGATAATACCATAATAGTATATGCAATTTTGAATGCAATAATAGTAATTGTAAGTGACGTATACATAAATAGAGGATGCATACAGTTTTTTACATTCGCTTCTGCTAAAGAGATTTAGCTATCTCGAGGCTACGTTCTTTCTTGTCAAAGTACTCTGTAGGAAGGAGAAGTGTTTTCCGTTGAATACCGACTGCTCTCTCACGGATAAATTCGATAAAGCCTTCTTTCCGTACGTTTGATAATGTAATGGAGTCTTTTACGAGGGCGCTTGCTTCGAAAGGAAAACTTTTGTTTTAAGAGAAAAGTGTATGGGATGTGTTGCGAAGATAAAGTATTATGAAAACTAGAAGATTCTTTTTGAAAACAATGCTGTTAGTCGTGTTTCATTCTCACATTTGCGTTTCATGTTTATTGATTACGCAACATAAGAATTCTATTTTTACTGCCCTGGCTTTTAGGTAAATTCTAAGAGTTATCTAGGAAGCTGATGCATAAAATTGTACTGAATGAGATCTGGTTGCTTAGACATTATGGAATTTACATAATTTTATTACACTCTTTAAAAGATCTTTCCTGCAGAGTAGAGTTTCCATAATAAAGTTTTCTTTTTGACTACTGGATAGAACAAGACTGGTATCCGAGGGAATATTTGCTGCTTGAGAACAAAATGTAATAACTAAACCTGTGGTAGTATGAGACGATCCTGAGACATTCTGCCACCTTTACATGCACAGCTAGGGCTAATAGAACTACATGGTAATGCTTTGAAAAACTTAATCTTCTAAACTTAAATCAAAAACTTTCTTTGCAATAACGCTGGATAATAACAGAAATTAGAAGAAAATAATATGCACTTCTACTACAATAGGCCTCACTGTATACAACGAATTATCAAGTCATGCTCAGTACATTTTCCAGTAGGACTTGGTGACAGAGGTGTAATATTTTGCCGAAACATAAAAACAACAGATGTCATATACTAAGGAAGATACACACATGATTGAACATTATTGTTCCAGTCTTATGTGGTATTGTTATGATAAATATTACTGTTAGACGTCTTACAAAGTTGTTGCTTGTAGAAAAGTTTTAATTATTTTAACATGTAACATTTTGTTCATCCTTAGCCAGGGCGTGCAACAAAGTGGCATGGGGGTGGCGTGGATTTGAAATGACAAGTGAAATACGAAGGGAGGTCAAAACATTCGCGGAATGGAGGGGATGGAGAGAAGAGATTTTTGTTTTGTGCACCTGACACTAGACGGCGACTCAATACAACTGTAAATGTCAAATGTCAGTGCGATTGGTTCACTGATCTGTACAATATTGTAACGAAACCAGTATACATTAAAAAGAAAGGTAAATATTCGGCGCGACTGGTAAACAAGCCGTAAAACAATAAATCATCCATCTTACATATCCACTGCGAAGCGACGGTCTCTCGAATACTTCCCGGCATGTGGAGAAAAACCCAGACTGTGTCCGTATATTCTCGAACTTTTATCTACGGATATAAAAGCAGTTGAACCGATGGATGAGTCATTCCGGAATAAGAGATTCAATAGTCTCGTGTGAAACAGTGAAGATAAATAAATAAACATAAATAAATAGTTCCTTGAGTGGTAGTCGAAGAGTAAACATAAATATAAGTAGTACGAAATAAATATAGTGGTACGGTGTTATATAAATAGAAGTGATATAAATACGGTAGTGTTACATAAATATGCGGACATAAATATTAGTAATAGAAATAAATACATGTGTTAATTTATTTGTAATAATTTTAAGTGCGATACATTAGTTTTATATTTTTATATTGTAATTAATTTTACGTGTGTGAATATACAGACTGTTTTAAATAAATAAATTGCACGAGTTGTTTATTGCGAACCCGAAAACGTTACAATATAAATGTATAAGCAATGCAATAGGATGCTCGTGGAATTTTAGTGCAAATTGAATACTTAACTGGGGGCTTACGAGTATGCGCAGTCAGTTTTAATATTAGCACTTTCTCAAGCTTTGAATATAACTCCGCACTAAAAGGCTGCATTCAAGCCCATCTATTCATTTATGGTGTAATATCACACACATTTAATTTTTTGCAACCTGGAACAAGACGTATTCTAAACTTCCTTACCAACTTCTAAGGACTATCCGCTCGGCCAAGTCCCCATAAAAGCCACAAAAAACATGTAAGTACATTGTCAACTCTATGTATATTATCTCATCTAATTTTGCAGCTCTGTGTTCAAGCTTCCTCGATGTTTTCTCTTATTGTTATCGGATCTTCAGCTTGTGACCTTTTGAAAAATCGTCACAGACAACTTAATATATAACTAACTAATAATTCATGATTCATCTGGCTAATTATGAAGCACTGAAATTAGACAACCCGAATAAGTTAGGGGCGAACCCTATACGTGCTCGTAAAATGTTTAATATATTAATGTTGGGAAATTACTATTTGCAATTTGAAATCAATCAATCTAACTATACAATTCACAGCGCGGCGAACTAGTTTAATTTCAAAATGATCGCTTTGGATTATTAGCAACAACATAAGAAAATGTCGTCTATATATTGAATGTGAAAGTCTTTAATGAATAATAGCAGTGTAATTAGCAGAATCCAATGGAAATTTCTTAGTTACAGATGTACACTTTTATGTGATTAGTTTTAATTTACAGTGAAACATTGATATACATACTGGTATATACACTTAGATAATATTGCATTTTCTAGGAGATTTTTAAATTATTTTCTATTTCCATGTTATAAAGTTCACTTTACGAAACTCGTTTTGGTTGATATGTTATTGTGCTATTTCCAGCGTTTGAATTCTGAACAACCGACGTTTCGGCAGACATAACGTCTGTCTACTCCTAGTTTGGCATTATGGGCGTGGTTGGAATCAAAGTGTAGGTATTGTCCTGTATTCGTGGTTTCAGTACTAGTACATCGAAGAAGGGTATCTTGTTCCCTGTTTTCACAGTAAAAACACAATTTTGTTTTTACAAGAAACTGCCCTTTAGGGCTACCCTAAAGACGCTAGACGTAATGTCCGCCGAAACGTCGGTTGTTCAAAATCTAAGCGAGGGAAATAGCACAAATAACATATCAAATTATACTCCATCCGTTTTGGTTGCATAAATTTAACGATTTAGATCGTTAAGCAGAGTTGGATGGTAAAATTTATAATACTGTGTTTTGAATACCGGTATACGTTTCAATAACAATGTTAGGTTGTTGTTGGTTTCTCCACGAAATAATAGCTGCCATAAGAGCACCATTATCTTTATATCTTCTCTATATTATTTGAAATTTAGTAATTAAAGCTAATTACACCCTGACAAGTATAGACTATCAGGTCCGTGTAAAATTTCTTCGAAGCTGCAATCAAAAACAGCAAATTTTGCAAGTCTTTGTCCTTAATGAATTAACGAAATCTTTGATGGGATGCATTGCAGTTAGCTGTTACTGTACTACACCTCCTCTCTCCTCATAATCAACTAGCAAAACTAGTTATGATTGTTTTACCTGTAGACATAGTCATCCTAAATATTCTGAGAGAGAGAGAATTATTAAAAGCCTGGTTTAGGCAGTCAAACAACGGATTTTTTGTTAGAAATCTTAACTGATAGTAACCATATCCGAGAACAGGATTATTATTATTATTATTATATACTCCTATTAAGATCAACACATATATTTTGAAATCACCGCTTCGGTATGTAAAAAGTCTGCAAAAATCCAAAGATGAAATGTGGAATCTGTTCAAAATATGAAAATGCCATTTTTAAAACATTAGATCTTTTAGCTTCTGCAGACAAAAATCTTAATAACGACAAGTATCCGTCCGGAGCCAATATTTGATGGTTGGAATTTGAGCATCCTATAATTCACATCATACTGAAATCATACGTCCAATTTATGAAATAGTCTTTGATGAGAAGCTTTTATCGTTTAGGTGGTCATACGCAAAATTATAAAGAAACTTTCAATTCTACAGTATTGTACTTCGAACCCAAAGACTGAAATGCGGGATTTAAAATCATAAAGACTGCTTTGTATCTTGCTGCATGCGTTTTTAATGAAGGATATAAAACTATTCTTTTTGTGAAGCTTGATATAAAAAATTATATTAAACTACTATTTTTTTTGGAAATCAACTTAAAATTTTTCTATTAAGAAATGAATTTTTTTTCCACTGCTGTAAACGACGATGCTTTTGTGTTGTATAACATTATTAATTTGGAATTAAAAATGGTTTACATAAGTTTTTACATCTAACAATATAGCTAATAAATAATTGTATTGATTTATATTATTTACTCTTGAAAGAACCCGCTAAATATCCTGCAATTTTCGACATCCTAAGCCAACTCCCCCATTAATACAGTTTGTAGTTTTATTTTCTAAGAAAATGAAATTATCAGGATAATTTAAATTTTGATTAATTATTCAATATTCTTTTACAATTTATTTCATGTGCACAGTACTGTAGTAAAGATTAACCTGACGTGTATATTTATTTATAAAATTTTTTGTCTTACGGTTTCAATCGAGATGATTTCTAATTCATTATATAAAAGTTTTCTTTCAAATGTATACCAAACATGATTTTGTAATGGTAAACGCGTTTATAGAACCAACCTTACACTAATCTTAGAAAATACCAACCTATTGATGTAGAATTTTAAAACCCGTGAACACATAAAATGATTACATCAACAGGGAAATCTGAACCATATTTAAACAGCAATGACCACCAGAAAATAGTTAACTTGGACGGACAGCCATATACTGTCACCATTTCTTCAAGAATACTTTTTTTGAGCTTTTGCTTGTTTTAGAAGAAAATTAAAACAGTCTGTAATCGATTTGATTCATATTGATAAAAACATTCAGTATATCTAAATTGTTTTGTAAATGGAGAAATAACTTAATAAGAATATGTTATTAACAAAAATAACGAAAAAGTGGATTAAATTAGCAAACGGAAATATACAAACAAACTCTCGTTCGTAGAAATTGTATTATGACAATTTGTAGTACACCTTAATCAATAAATAATAATTATTAAATAAATATTTCACTTTTCATTTATAGCGCTACATTTATTTCCTCAAAGTAATTCAAATTCAAATCTTTGGTTTGTGAAAAAAATGAGGTGTGGGCACCACACGACTTTATTATACATATGTGCCTTTAAAATTATGCAAAGTTGTTCTAAATTATGCTTTAAATAATTTTATCCTCTTAAAAAAATACGCCTGTGAGTAAATGTGTTACTTGAGGTCCGAATTTTCAAACTTATTTTTTATAAAAATTATTCAAAATCCTATTCTAAGTATTTCTAGTCTCTTAATCTCTACAGAATGCATACCTTGTGAAATATTTGCAAAAAAATGATACTCGCTAAGAATAAAAGTATTACTTCCGGTCCGAATTTTGAAATTTCGTTTATACAAAAAATATTCCAAATCCAGCTCTAAATACTTTTATACTCTTGATAAAAATATATAGAATGCATAATTTACTAATACTTTTTTCCCTTATATAATAAATAACTATTATACTCGTATCGTACCTGTCTAAAAAGCATGGCTTGCGAAATATTCGCAAAAAACTGATTTTCGGTAAGAGTAAAAGACCTACTAGGAATTTCGAAAAACTTTTCTTATAAAATTTTTCTCAGATTTAATTTTGAGTACATATAAATTCCTTATAAATTTGTTTAAACTTAGTAGTTGCCGAATAATTGGTAAAATTCGATTTTTTCAGTAAAGTAAACTACTACTTCCGGTTCGCCGATTTTACTGAAAATCTAATGAGATCTCAAGAAGGAGGTTATATTCGTAAATACAAAATTTGGAATTGATATCTCTAGGGATTTGACCGCTATCGTGGTCACACACACACCTACACACTGACACACACACACTGACATTTTTTAAAAACCACTTTTTTGGAATCAGGGGACTTCAAAACGTGGACATTTGCAAAAATCTCGAGGTCGAAAATATTCGTCATCACAAAAAGCTTCATGAAATGTTGTTCATGTTGTCTGTGAAAGGGGAGATATAGAGGGAAAACAACAATTTTAAAATTAAATATGCTCCACCATTTTTAGCCGGTGAAAACTGCAAAATTTAAATCTAATTTAGGTTATTTTAAATCATGCTATTTATACTCAAAATACGGAAAGAATCATAATTATTTTTCTTATGTTTGATTTCCAGTTTCTAGAATACATAGATAATATCAGATTCAAATTGTTACAGAACGTAAGATAAACAGTAAAACGTATGACCGTCCATATTTTATGGCAACTTTGAATATTGCAAAGTAGAGGGTTCCGATGAAAATTCCAGTACCCCTAGACAGCGATACAATTCGTATGTTTGTCTGAAGTAAACAGTAGTCCTAGAGATGTGAAAATCAGGGTTATTGATTACCTGTCTAGATGCTAACACACGTAAGGGATGACTTGTAAGGTTTCCCTAATGTTGGTCGAATGGCAACACTAACAGATGAGGTCACTGTGGAAGATTTATTATTTCCATTTTGCCGTAGTTGAAGTAGGGATTACTTTAGGGTAAAATAATCAGTTTCGCAATCTTTAACGAATGTAAATCTATTAAATGATATCACTACTGTTATAAGTTAGGTCGTAGTGTATAATACTTTAAAATAAAATAAAAGCGAATGCTATATTTTTGGTGATAACAATCGATTATAAATAACGGGCAATATTTTAACATCTTATATGTATAATATTTATTAATAACGGAAATATTTAACTAGTTTTAAATCAGAAGAGTTAAAATCTGGAGTAACTATGGCGTGGTATACAAGTTTCGTTTCCATTTTTCCATAAAGAAAACTTTTCTGAACCAATGCAATTCAAGTCATGCACTCACGCTTTTTATAAATTTTCTACTCAATTAAAATAGTTAGAGTAATTTCATATTGATACTTTTTAAGTTTTATTTTTCTTTGTAATTAATAATTAAATGAAGTGGTGGAAATCTCTTGGTGAAACATGTGGAAATATAAGCAAGTAATAACAAATAACACACTTGGTATTGTTTCACAAATATATATAATTAATAGAGCTCGGATTATATGCAAAATGCATATTTGTTATTTAAAGATATATCAACAAAATTTTGAGTATTTTGGCTGTATCTAATGTTTTTTGATTAAAATGAGCTTATTAAAAAATGCATATTTAGCATATTTTTGCTACTTGATGCATATTTTATGAAATATTGCATATTTGTGCATATTTCCATCAAATTATAAATTTCCTCCTAAAAAAGAAGCATTACTGCCGTTAAGACGCATCATTGCCGGTCATAAAATAATTAACTCCATTTTCAAATAATATAATATAAAAATACAAAGCTTTCTTTAATTTCGTCCATAAAGGAGGTTTTATATTTCTTTAGTAACTACGCAGTTTAGTTTCTTTTTATTTATTGAAGCAACATATTTGCTAACAACAGGACCTTTATTTTATATTTTAAAAATCTGGGTTTTTCCGTAAACATTTATTTTTCTTATTATTTGAGCGTATGTCATATAGGTTTCAATAACAAGCCTTTAAAATGAAATGTTTGAAAGAAAATAATTAATTTGTTTCCTTTCGTTCGTTGTGTGCACTTCATAACCTGCGATATGCCGAAAGTACAAAGTTTAGTGTATTCCTGGATAAAAAATTATCCAGAATTGGTATTCGACCAGAGTTTACAAAACGAGATATTTTGTAGAGCTTGTGGAAAAAATGTAAGTATACCTACAATTATGTAATATTTTTGATGTTTGTTTTATTGAGAAACCTATAAAAGTTTTTTTGTTTGCAACAATATCTGTAGTATAAATATAATGTGGTTTTACGTTTTAGGTGTCATGTGAAAAGAAATTTTTAATTATGCAGCACGTGGGTACTGCATTACATCAAGATAAAGTAAAAAAGCTTAACTCTGGTAATGGTTCTCAAAGTCGTCTTTTTGAATCATTTGAAAATGCACACAAAAAACCGTTCAACAAGAATTCTCCAAGGATTTGTGCGAGGCATTCCTAAGCTCCAATATTCCACTGGCGAAACTACAAAAACCAAAATTAAAAAGTTTTCTTGAAAAATATTCCAAACATCATGTTCCCGATGAGAGTACCTTGAGGAAGAATTATGTGGACCAAATATACACCGAAGTAATATCCGAGATTCGCACGTTGATTGGTAACAACTTCATTTATTTTGTAGTGGATGAAACCACAGATTCTGCCGGTCGATATATTGCTAATTTATTAATTGGTTGTTTGAATGGAAACAGTAGTAAATCATATTTAATAAGTTCTAAGCAGTTAGATAAAACCAATAATTCTACAATAACTCGTTTTATTCACGACGGATTAACAAATTTTTTTCTGCCCAATTCAATACCACAAGAAAAAATAATATTAATGTTGTCCGATGCTGCCTCTTACATGTGTAAAGCCTCAGTTAATTTAAAAATATTTTTTCCTAATTTGATTCATACTACTTGTTTGGCTCATGGTATTAATAGAGTTGCCGAAGAAATCAGAAACCAATTCCCTCTTGTGAATGAATTAATTAGTAATATAAAAAAGATTTTTTTAAAAGCGCCATTGCGAGTTCAGTTTTACAAGGAATCGTTTCCCAATTTACCATTACCTCCACAACCAGTAATTACTAGATGGGGAACGTGGATAAATGCCGCAATTTTTTACTCAAAAAACTATCAAAGTATTAAAAATTTTATTTTCGAATTATCTGATGATTCAAATGCTATAAAAGAAGCTAAAAAGTCCTTAAAAAATAATATAATACCAAATCAGTTGGCATTTATTGCAACACATTTTTCTATAATAGCAGAAACGATTTTGATATTAGAATCAAGAGAATTACCCTTAACTGACTCAGTAAATTTAGTAAATAAATGTCACAAAGCATTGGCAACTGTTACGGGAACCGGAGAAATAATTTTTAAAAAGCTAAATTCAGTATTAGAGAAAAATGAAGGATTTAAAATTCTTTCAAAAGTTTCTAATATTTTAAATGGGGAATTTGTAGAGGGCATTGAATTAGACCCTAATATTGTAGCCAATTTAAAAAATGCTCCAATTACTTCCGTCGACGTAGAACGATCTTTTTCGACATTCAAACACTTGTTAGATGACAGACGACATTCATTTAAAATGGAGAATTTAGAAAAGCACTTAATTGTCAATTTTTATAATAATAACTAGCATAAGTAGATAGACGATAAGTAAATAGTTGTACATAGGTACTTAGATAGGTATTACTACTTAAGTAATGAAATATTTATTATTATGTTAAGTTATTTTTTTAAACAGCATATTATTATGTATAATAAATTATAATATAATATATAAAATATAAAAATTATAAAATGTAAGTATTATAATTTATAACGTTATAGACAATAATATACCAATGTTATACGAGCATTATGTTTTAAATGACTTAAAATGTAAAATAAACTTTTGTTTTCATTGAATACGATGTATTTTCTGTTAATTAAAATTTTGCATATTGATGCATATTTTGCATATATTGGAGCATATTTTTTAATAATTTGTGCATATTTTTGTCAAAATATGTGCATATAAATGCGCATATTTTGTTGATTTTTACGTGCATATATTCCGAGCTCTAATAATTAAATACTCGATGTACATTTCGCCTTGCAGCATCGTCAGGAGTTCTCGAGAAACTAAAGTAAAATTAATATACTGTAACTACCTACTTCAAACCAAAAAGGTAAATAGAAAAAATATACAAAAATAGAAAATTATGAAAAGGTCATGACTTATCTGGAAACGTTTTTTACAATGCTAGGGTTTATTAGCGGTGAATTTATGAGGTTGGTTAGTTCATTAATAACATTGCCTGGTTGTAAAAGTAAACTTTCTTTTATAAAATAACCTTCTAGAACATCATTTTTTTTACTTTTATTTAAACTATACAGTACTCCTAAATTGTCTATTGAAAAATGATGTCCCGTGTCTAAAACATGGTTAGCTACACTTGAATTTTCATAATTTAATTTAACGGCTCGCATATGTTCTAATTTGAAATTTCGCCTCGTTTGACCTATATAAAATTTACTACAATCACTACAATTAATTCTATAAATTCCTGATTTGTTTAGTTTAGGATTCGCTGTTTTATTATTCGTTAATTGACTTTTGAAAGTGTTATTATTATAGAAGGCTATTTTAAAATCCAGCTTCTTTAAAACATTACTAATTTTCATACTTATACTACCTAAATATGGAATTTTAACCCATTGTTTTAATGTCAAGTCCTGGGACGGGGGAAATGCTGATTTAAATGTAATTGATTTATTCATTCTATTGACTAATTTATCTATTAGAGATGAGTTATAACCATTATTTTGTGGAATTATTTTAATAGTTTTTAATTCTTTAGTAAAGTTAAATGTGTTCATCGGTACTTTCAATAGTCTATAAATCATTGAATTAAACGCAGCATGTTTGACGTTAGTGGGATGATTGGAGGTATTTGGTATCAACGTATCGCAAAAGGTGGGTTTTCTAAAAATACTGTAATCTAACTTGTTGTTACTAATCTGGATTTTTAAATCAAGGAAATTTAAAGATCGATCAGGTGCTTCTTTCTCTATAGTGAATTGAATGTTATTATTAATTTTATTAAGTTGTAGTAAAAAGTTATCTAGCTGTCTATCTGAACCTGACTACAAACAGAGAATATCATCCACATATCTAAACCATGCTGATACCGGTGACGTATTTGCCCTGTATTTATCAAACAAGTTTACTTCGAAATAGTCCATGAAAATGTTTGCTAGTAATGGTGACAAGGGAGAGCCCATCGGAAGGCCATTGTTCTGTTTATAAAAGTTGTCACCAAACCCTAGCATTGTAAAAACGGTCTTTCTAGATAAGTCATGACCTTTTCATAATTTTCTATTTTTGTATATTTTTTCTATTTACATTTTTGTTTGAAGTAGGTAGTTACAGTATATTAAATTTTACTTTAGTTTCTCGAGAACTCCTGACGATGCCGCAAGGCGAAATGTACATCGAATATTTAATTATGTATATTTGTGAAACAATACCAAGTGTGTTATTTGTTATTCTTGCTTATATTTCTTTGTAATTATTTGCAAATATATTTCGCGATTTATTTATCGTCATACTTTGCATTAAAAAGAAAATGCAATTATTACGTATTGTTAATTTAGTAGCCTATCAGTAGGAGGATGAAATTTCAAAAGTGTAGAGAGATGTCCTATTAAAAGCCGGGCTAATTAATCATGCTGCGTTTCTTAAACGCCCTCTAAAGTTGGGTAATTTTCCCAATACCCCCGTCGAACATTCTACGGATCCGTAATCAATCAAACCTTTTACAAACTAACTGACACATGTTAATATGTATTTCGAAAATCACTCTGCGCACTTCTTTTTCATATTTCGAATCATAATGGAGTCGATTTAATACGAAAATGCCTGTACATTATTAGGTTTTCAATAATAAAAAAAGCTTTGGTCGTTTGCCGGGGTATCATTGTAACTATAAATTTTAAAAATGGTACGTTCCGACGGGTTCGTATTCTTTGACATTCTATGCTGTGATGACTTCGATTAAAACTCGACGTGGGTGTATTTTTCCCATCTGTTTTATTATTTGAACATTTCGCCAAGCTATTTGTTCGTTTCGAGGTTTGAAAAAAGGGAAAGAGAGAGAGAGATATATTCGTTTCATATATTTCTCCTTTCTACATCATCAGATCGCAGGAGGAAAAAGCTTTGAATCTAAAAATGCAAAAGGTACTATGTATTTGAATAAAGTAGTCAGTATTAAAATTTCGGTATTCATTGTTCAAATTTAATTAGTACTTTTGCGGATATATACACTGTATTATATAGACGTTATTAAAATTTCCAATAATTTCATTTAGAAAAATAATTTACAAAGATGAAAAATCGAATAGTTGCAGTAAAGGAAGTGTATACATGATAAAGCAAAAAAACATATAATAATAATAATAAATAAGTGGATATACCTAAAGACAAAGCCAAATAGTAATAATAACCCTAATATCGCGGATATTGCAAGTTGAATACATTAATAGACGAAAACCTTCTACAACTATTATATATTGCTGTGATCTTTATATTTTTAAGACTTACAAAAATTAATAAATAGTTAAGTTATAAAATAAGAACATTAATTTTTCGTTTAAAACGTATATTCTGATATAATAAGCATAAGTTAAAAGTTAAAAGTTAAAAGTTAAAAGTAAAAATGGGTTGCTTAACCTTTAAGGGGCAATGTCATTAAGAAAATGTATATATAAAAATTAAGCTTATATATTAAAAATTTAAATATTAGGCAAAAGACAAACACAAAATAAATAAATGAATTCTATATTTAAAGAGAGTAAATCATTTAAATGCCATTAAATTATATGAGCAAGGTCACATTCGGCATGCCCGAGACGAAAACACAAATTTAAATGTAATCTTAGACATGCATAATAATCCCAATTCATGAGAGAGTTTTATGATCATATTTAAAAACATAGTAAATACCTTATATTTATATTTAAAAAACATAAAAAGGATATATATGGAAAGGTACTCTTTATCCGAGATGACACATTGATATGTTTATGTATATACTAAATGTATAAGTTAAAATACATTCTAGAAGCTTTGTATGCATAAACACAAAGGCTTCAAAAATAGCAGATCAAATCATATGTGGTTTAAAAACTTGTAAAGAAGAAATAACATCAATATTGTTTGTAGTTGTCTGAAAATCGACATACTAGAAACAGAGAAAAACTGGATAGAGGTTTCATGAATAAAATTCCAGTGGTACATAACGTGTTCTCGATTGTATTCAACAAAGGTATCTACAAAAAGAAGATAAGAATAACCTTGATTAATGGAAAAAGAAAATACATTACCACCAATGAAAGAGGCAATGCGTTTGTATACAAGTATAATGAGGGATGGCATGAAGGGAAAAAGAAGAACATACCCAATGAAAAATGAAGAATAACAAGTGTGTGTAAACTTTTAATAAACAATTTTTAAGAAACGCCATTTGTGTATATATATTGACTGTCAAATGCAGGATATGTGTTGATGTGATCGAGAAAACTTAAAGAAAATAAATATGAAGCCAATCATACCAACATAAATGTTAGTTGAACAAATGTGGCACTGCGAATAAGTAGATATCTTTTGTTTAAAATTATATAAGGCCGTGAAAACGAACGAAGGGGGAGATGAATCCTATTCTTCGAACTTGTTAGACGTATAAAATTTTGAGATCTTTTGCGATAATAAAATGGAATGAAAGTAGGGGTTTAATACACTACGACAAATTCATTATTAGTTTTCAATGTATTAAGTTTTGTTTTTTTTTTAAATTCAAGTTTAATTTTATTTTCTTATTGTTAGTTAATTTTGCATTTGATAATTTCATTTTGCGTTATATTATAATTTTGTTCAAAATGAAGGACATGAATAAAATGGAATTTGACAAAGTGAATATAAGTAAGTTTGAAATAAACTATTCAATTTTAACTGATGGTGTAAGACGTACTCTAAAAGTACTATGTGAGAATATTTACTTTTAGCAAGGTGTTAAGCATCATTAATTTGAATAGATATTATCTTGTTAAATTGGTGATTAATTTTTTTTGTAATAGTGGGAAGATGGTTAATAGTGTTGAAGGCACAGTACTATGTGCAAATATTTGCTCTCAGTGAATCATTAGGCATCATTAACGATCATTTTAGTCAGTCTAAGATTTCAAATAAATAAATACGAATAGACAGGGATGTTCTTGATGGGCAAGCGCCAAGCCGTTAAATGTACTATGTGCGAATATTTCCATTTAGTGATTGGTATAGGTCATTTTCAAGACATTCACCTTGCGAAGTTTTAGATCATCAAAGGCACTATGTGTGAATGTATGTCTTTATTAAAATAAAATTAGTTTCGTATGGGAAAGATTATTTTAAGAATCAATAAATATTGTTATATTAGAGGTGAAAATAGCAAGATAATGTTTTTTTAAATCAGCATAAAAAAATTATATGCTTATTCTATGTTCTTTTATGGTAAAAGGAAATTCTTGATATAACAACAAAAAACAATGTTTTGTTACTGTTTTTATGAAAGAGAATTATAAACATTTTATGGAATTTATACCTATATTTAATTATTGACCTTATCCAAATATAAACTAAATAAGAGACACACCAAAGAAAAAGAAGGAAGATCACTGCGAGAATTCACAGGAAATTATAAATGAAATGCTGTTAAGGAATAGACTTATAGGTAAAGATATGACAATTTTAATGTATCCCCAGCATACCTTTGAATATTTATGCAATCTTTGTAGTGTTAAAGTTACAGCAATATGTAATGAAGTGAGTAATAAAGATATTAGAGCGGGGTTTAGATAAATAAAAGCTAAATGCCGAAGGAGAAGATAACCGAGGAACATATACAGGCAGTTGTTGCAGAATTTCGGGGCAATCAACCCTGCCTAAAAATATATTACACAATAATATTAGTAAGGAAGCAATTTGTCTATTTTCCAAGCTATCCAACGAAAAGACCAGATACTGATCGTCAAATTTGAAGCACAAATATTTCAGGAAGGCGGCTGAATATAATCAAGTATATTAGAATGTCATAAAGGGAATCCATACTAAAGAAGCTTAATCAACATATTAATGCTGTAAGCCATCACTTTGTGATAATCCATATTAAAATAATAAAATACATACACTTTGTTGTTTCACTATATTTAAACAAATGGTGTGACCGCGGTTTCGACCAACATGGCCATTAAGGAACACAGTGTGAGACACAAAATTATGTCAAAATTAGTGTTAGGCGGTAATTATAAAGTAGGGGAAAATACATGGGATAATACATAATATATTATAACAGTTATTAGTTGATTATAGGGAAAACCAGAAATTAGAAATGTGAGGTAAATTAAAAATCTAAGTACAGCAGGTGTGTATATATCAAATCGGTCTGGTCGTTAAGTAAAAGACTATCTAAATTGCGAGAGGCTTTGAATATTTCGAGGGCTTCTAGGTGGTTTAATTTCTCACCCTTCTCGGCGAAGTGTAAGTTTTTTACAAAATCATTAATTGTTGTACGATTATTATCTTTTATATGGGCGCAAACGCAGACTTAGGACATTCAATGACAAATTCTTTAAAATGTTCTTTAACCCTAATATCAAAACTACGACAGTCTGTCCGCTATATACTCCTCCTATCAGAACATTCAAGCGTACAAACACCAGATTTGTTTAAATGGTTTGTTTTCGTTTTGTAATTAAAAAGTATATTAGCGACCTTTGTGTGAGGTTTGCATGCTAGTTTAATATCATATTTAAAAATAATTTATCGATTTTATCACTAAAATCGCCAAAATAGGGATATATTGAGGTGATTCTAATGTATTATGAGGGTATACAGATTCAAAGCAAATTTAGTTTTGGTTGGGGGGATAGCCATTATTGTAAGCAATTTGTTAAATAACATCCATTTTTTGGTTAAAATTTTGTGTTGATAACGGTAATGATACCGCTCTATGTATCATAACGTGGAAAGCTGCTAGTTTGTGGCTTAAGGGATGGCCTGAATCGCTCGGTATGCAAGCATCTGAATAGGTAGGTTTTCTAAAAATATTAAAGCTAAACTGGGTATCAGATTTGGTAATTTTAAGGTCCAAAAAAATTATGCAATTATTTTCTTCCATTTCAACTGTGAATTTAATCTTAGGGTGTACTGAATTAATGTAATGTTTAAAGTTTTGTAATTGTCTAGTTGTCCCATTAAAACAAGTAAGCATGTCGTCCACATACCGATACCAGAAAAGAATATGTTTTTTACCTAAGTGGGAATTTAAAATGATATTCACAATATTAGACATACAAATTTCTGCTAGAAGAGGGCTAATGGGTAATCCCATAGCCAACCCTTCTCTTTGTTTATAAATTTTCGAATCAAATTCCAAGTAATTTTGGTTAGTACTATCTCCATTAAATCTAGGATTTCTTGTTTAATAATGGCATTGACTTTATTATCTACTAGAATGTTTTCCATTAGTGCTAAACATTCTTTAGGTGGTATATTCGCAAACATATTAGTGACGTCTACTGATATAAGTTTTGCATTGTTCGGAATTGTAGTGGTTTTTAATGTATTGGCTACTTCGATTGAGTTTTTAATAGAGCATTTATCCTTAAATTTTGTATAATGACTGAATATAGAATTAAGTTTAATGGCAAGTAATCTACTAGGGCAACCTCTGTATGAGACCACTGGTCTAATCGGGATAGTATCTTTGTGTAATTTCATTAGACCATAAAAGCGAGGGGGTTTTATATTCATTGTAATTAGCTTGTTTTTTTTCTCAATCAGTAAAAAGGCCATTACAATCCTTAAGCTTGTTTTAATGTCTAATTGAAATCCTTTGTGTGGAGTCTGTTTTTCTAATTTCTAATTTTTGGTTTTCCCTATAATTATGTAATAATTGTTATAATGTACTGTGTATTATCCCATGTATTTCCCCCTACTTTATAATTACCGCCTAACACTAATTTTAACATAATTTTGTGTTCGTTAATGGCCATGTTGGTTGAAACCGCGGTCACACCATTTGTTTAAATATAGCGATACAACAAAGTATACCGTATGTGTCAATTTTCATTAGGTATAGGGATTCAATGTTTACGTGCGATTTATACGTATACAAGTAATACGTGGCAACGTGGCACCCCTACTGCCCGTCACCAATCCCGGCTACAATCGACATCACAACGATTTTCTCCGATCTTCCCACTTCTCTCAATTACATTCAATGTTTAGCTGCGAACACGTTGCGATCTAGTCTGCAATAAAGGCCGTCTTATTACTGGAACGGGAAACATCAAATGGCCGCCGCGATCTCCTGATCTAGTAGTTTATTATTACTTTCAGAATCCTTTTTTATTTACCTTATTTTTAATCTTATTAGAATTACACTTTTGGTTGTGTCATGCAGCGTGAACGCAGCTTAATAATTCTCTGCATTTACTGAAAGGAAAAAGAAAAACAAATCCTTCCAACTCGTAAATATTATTTTTGAACGCATTACAAACACCCAAGCCGGTGGTCGAATAGTTACAGCTAACCACGCTAACTTGTATTTACGAGCATGTATCGGTCGTGCTGGCATTGAAAAGGAAAGAAGGGGTACTATGTTGCCACGTACTGTATGGATTAATCGCCTATAGCCAATGAAAATTGACACATGCTGTATGTGTTTTATTATTCTAACATAGAGCGGACAAGCGTGATCACAGTGAAGTAATTATTGAATTGCTTAGTATAACGAATATCATTAATATAAATGTTAAAATATAAAGAACCTGAGGGTCCCCTGCTGTTGCAGTGATGTAGTTATCATCAAATAAAACATTTTTTCCGCGGTGCAGAATAAGATCTAATAAATAACAGAAGAGTCTGTGAGATCCCAATATTAGACAGCTAATCGAACAGAATATGATGATTGAACAGGTTAAGAGTTTTTGAGAAGTCGGTATAAAATACTCTGAAAGCAATTACCCTAGCTGATATGTGTCAAGCCCTATGCTCCTAAAATATTTTTATAAAGAATTCTTTTATTAATAGGTGATGGTTTACTATGGAGTACTCATATCGACCAGACGTCATCCAGACTCGCAAAGTTGTATTCTGCGTTAAAACAAGTATTATAACAAAGTAGGTAGTTAGCTTAAACTTAGCTGTATTTACCCGGTTTACGAAAACTGCTTAGATAACGTGACTTGCGGAAAAAGTATTTTAAAGTATTGAACTTCATAATATTTCCTGGGATATACAGGGTGGGGAAAAGTATGGATACTGTTAAATATTTAGAAAACGGTTTATTGCAACTCGTTCAAATTTGACACACTGTTAGAAGGATTTATACTCCATCATTTGAGATTTTCCTCAGTTTACAGTCATTTGTTTTCCAGATACAAGGCTAACTTGATGTTTTTGAAATAGCGGGGGGGGGGGGGGTCAAACGCAACATTTTTGAGATAAGTGTTCTTTTCTCTATTCAGTGATGTAACACATGCCTGCCTTAATTTGTATAAAAACAGAAATATGGCGATAGAAGACGAAGTTTTGCTGAAGTCTTTTTAATGAAATACATCCGAATTGGCAGTCGATCTCAAGAACAACGATTTCAAAAACTTTTAAGATTTAATGAAACTGGAATCACCAAAAATCGTTTAAAACCATATTAGATGTGGAAGAAATTCCAAAAACTTCTCCACACCAGTTGGCTCTAAATCACAATATGAGTAGAAGATCTCTACACAATATAATGAAACGCGAAAAATATCATCCCTACAATATTCACTTGTTACAAAAATTGAAGGAAGATGATTTTGACCCCAGAATAAAATTTTGCGAAACAATGGTGAATAAAATAAATAAAGAAGGTTACTTTATCAATCGCGTTCTCTTGTCTGATGAATCAACTTTTTGTTTAAATGGGAATGTTAACTGCCATAACTGTAGGTATTTGTCTGACAGAAATCAACACTGGATGGAGCAAGTCTGTACGCAGTAATTAATGTTTGGTATGGAATCATTGGTCGGAATATTATTAGTCTTTTCTTCATTAATGGTAATTTAACTTCTGAAAGATACTTACAAATTTTGCAACAAGCTATTGTTTTCCGACTCACAGAAATATTCCCAAACTACAATAACCGAAATATACCAGTAGAAACCATATGGTTTCAACAATAGGAAGCACCGACCCATTTTGGTCGTGTAGTACGCCAATATGAATGGCCAGCTAGGTCACCTGTTTGACCCCACTCGATTTTTTCCTGTGGGGTCATTTTAAAAATCGAGTTTATTTAAACAGACCACCATTCAATATCGCAGATTTGCAAGAACTTATAGGAATTGGGATTGCCATGGTTTCTCCTCATACTTTGACTGACTCCTTGCAGAAATTTATACAATTTAAATATTTTTTAGATTATTCTTAAAATGTATAAGAGTTCAATTTTAATTAAATTTGTCATTTTTATTATTTGGTCGAAGTGAGGTTGTTAAAAAGTTGACGAAAGGCTATAAACGTCATTTCAAAAGGTAAGTTAGTTTTACTTTTCTTCAAAATTGAAGTTGTAAAAAAATCATTTGTTTTTATGCAAATTAAGGCAGAAATGTGTTACATCACTAAATAGATAAAGATTCTTTTAAAAAATGTTACATTTGAATCCCGTGCTATTTAAAAAACATCAAGTTAACCTTGTATCTCAAAAACAAATGACGCTGTTGAAAGAACTAAAGAAAATCTCAAATAATGGAATCTAAAGACTTCTAATAGTTTACCACATACCAGGGAGCTCGAATAAACCGTCAATATCATGAATTTCAATACTTTAAATTCTGAGTCGCGTTATCTGAAAAGCTCGTGTTTGTAGACCACCCGGTCTACAAACACGAGCTTTTTAGATAACGCGACTCAGAATTTAAAGTATTGAAATATACAGTTAAAGTTTAAGCTAACTAGTTACTTTATGAGAATTACTTTAACGCAGAATTTCAGGTGAACGGCAATATTTGCAGTTACTGATTATGAACTGATATAGTAAACAACACATAAAGTTATTTTTAAGAAAGCCTTAGGGCAAGCACTTTAGAATTCGTTGAAACGTACATAAAATGCTATCACCTAGTTGAAAACAGCTTTCGTCTGATATACATACACGTATAAATTCAGGCTACGTCAAAGTTAACCACGTGAAACTTCTGACAGAACCGATATTTTGTGGAATTTATGCTGGTGTTATTGTAAGAATTTACTACAGTGTTTTTGATTTGTAGGACTGACTTCTCAAATACATGCAAATTGTTTCAGTTTACACGTGGAACAGACATTGAATATTAAATCTGTTGGATATTTCTCGAAATTCCAAAGTAGGGTTTCTTTCCATAATGCATATGACCAAAGCAATTGTATATCATATATTATAAATCAAATCATGCATTCTATTCTATTCTATTCTACCGTAAATTCTCGAATTAAGAAAAGAATCCTTTATTTAAGAAAGAAACTTTTCCGGAATTTGACAATAATAAGCTGATTGGAATTATGAACGTAGCCTCTATTATAATAGATCACATTTTACATATAAAAAAAAAAACTTTTAAGAGCAATTTCAATACGGTTTTCGAGATGATTCGTCCATCGAGTATGACACCTTTTTTACTTTCCTATACAGCATGTGTCAATTTTCATTAGCCATAGGCGATTAATTCATGCAATACGTGACAACATGGCACCCCTACTTTCCTCTCCAATGCGAGCGCGACCGATACAAGCTCAAGTTATAGCACTAACTGTTGGACCACTAACTTGGGTGTTTGTAATGCGTTCAGAAATAATATTTACGCGTTGCAAGGTTTTGTTTTTCTTTTTCCTTTTAGTAAATGCAGAGAATTATTAAGCTGAGTTCACGCTGCATGACACAAACAAAAGCGTAATTCTAATAAAATGAAAAATAAGGTACATAAAAAAGGATTCTGAAAATAATAATAAACTACTAGATCAGAAGATCGCGGCGGCCATTTGATGTTTCCCGTTCCAGTAATAATACGGCTTTTATTGCAAACTAGATCGCAACGTGTTCGCAACTAAAGATTGAATGTAAAATCTGGTGGGGAGATCGGAGAAAATCGTTGTAATGTCGATTGTTGCCGGGATTGGTGACGGTTAGTAGGGGTGACACACGTTGCCACGTATTACTTGTATACGTATAATGTAACAGTTATAAATACCTGTTATTATGATTCAGTAACAATCATTGTCGGGATGTGACAAGTAGCATGTGCAATCACGGAGGTTTTGATGCGCCTACATTCAGTGCAAGTAACAACATCAGCGGAATATATGTAACCGGCAAATGAACCTATAGAAGTGAAATACTCTATGGATCGTGTTCTCAAAAACAAAGTGGCAAGCTGTTAGACAGAAGATGCAATTATATGAGGTATTATAAAATAGGCGACAACATCTCAATATGTGCGACAGTGTGCAGTTTGTACAGTGAATAGAAAGGCCAGGCGTAGCTGAGGCGTATTATAACCCTACATTTACATATGTTAGCGAACAGAAATGCAAGGCGAAGCTAAGAAATATTGTACCTTAACACCTGCATGTGGTCATTGTTTACTCATGCGAGACCATCGTCTGGTTGCAGATGTGTAACAGTGTGAAGCAGAATAACAGACTTCAACCTACAAAATTCAACGAGACCTTCACTTGTGCAGATTGTATAAGCTAAGTAGTTTTAACTGTAGTTAATTTATTGAATGTAAAGACTCCAAGATACTGTAACTAATTAAGAACGTTTAGCCTTGTTGTTCAGAGATTCTTTGTAAGAATTCTGAAATAACCTATCTTTAGCATCGTTGTCAGATAGAGCTTGGTTGTATTTTGGAAGCTTTGTAGTTAATTGTATTAGTCTTAAGTATTAAGCGCATTATATCACCTAATGTGAGTTCCTTATAAGTCGCTAGAGAGATATCGAACAGCTGTTACGAATCGGATCGTGTTCATTTAAGATTATTGAGAAGCGAGTTCATTAAGTGACTACCTGTTGACAGTCTTTGTGTGTGTGTTATACAGTCGATGTGTTTTCATTCATATACATATTTTATTATTATACAGTTAAATTAGATCTTGTGTGTTTGATTGCTATTGCTATAAGACCTAATCCTAGTTTTCATGTTTTTGTGTATTTAAAAAGCATGTGGCGCTTGTAGACGACCCATGACCTTTTGCACCGGCTAACGAGTTACAGGGGCATCGTTTTTGATTTTTGCTTTAATTATTGAGCAAGTTCATTGACATATTAAAGTGACATCCTTTTTATTGGACCAAAACATCTAGTCAATAACAAGGACGGTTACAATAACTCGCACGTAAACATTGAATCCCTATACCTAATGAAACTTGACACATACGGTATGTAATATAAGGAACTATAGTGGAAATTTTCGACCTACAGATTTTTGCAGATGTTCGCGTTTTTAAGTCCCCTAATACCGAAAAAAGCGGTTTTTGTAAAGATTTCTCTCTCTCTCTCTCTTTCTCTCTCTTACCGCGATAATGGGCAAAGAGCTACAGCTATCAATACCAAACTATATATTTACGGGTATAATCTTCCTCTTGAGAAAGAATTGTACCTTATCGGCTCTATGTAGTCATATACATTATCGTTAATTTATAATTTAAATACTGTTTCAGTCATCAAAATCACTAATTTCATCGTCATCTACATGTATTATGAATTTCGGTATGGAGTTTGCGTATGGTATGGATCGTATTTATTGTTGTTTCGCTAAATGTGGCGCGGTATTTTTGCGATGAATACGGTGCTTTACTGCGCTCCAAATCTACTCTATAGGATTGAAGATACATTAATATGGAGGTAGACGTAGTACTGTGTGACCTGCAGCATCATCAATAAAATATTGCTTCACTTTCGTCAGGTATTCATCCCGCAGTAGTTGCAATCTTTGCGATTCCATCATTGTTCGCGCTTATTAACTATATTAAATTTAAAGCCGTTTTTATTCATAACGCGCGACAACATAATGATTCAACACTGCAAGTTATTTTTCTTTTTTTAAGGAGTTACACAAACTCTGCAATGTAGAACCTTCATTTCTTTTATAGAACCGGTGCATTTCTCTTCTCACAATATCAAAATCGCACATACAAATTTTCTTCATTATCCCTTGTCCATCTTTGTTATTCTTTTAAATAAACCATTCTGAACGATATTTTGAACTGTCCCACTTCCGTTAATTTCGATGTTCTAACAATTGTCTCTGTTTTATCCCATAATTCTCACTCTTCAAATTGTTAATACATTCAGGATTATCTGCTGTGCTTCAGTACTCCAATGATTTGTTGAATTATCAACATCGTCGTCTATCGCATCACTACTTTCGCTTAGCAAAATATTGCTACCTGCGTCGTTTCTCGAATCTTCATTGGTACTCAACGGTTTCCACATGTTTTTCTTTCACAAAGTTAAACGTCTTCACTTTGCGACAATTGTCTTTCAACATCTTCTTATACCGTAGTCGTCAAATTTTAATTTCGGTTTATATTTCTATACCACGCATAAGATGACCTTATAATATGCAGCGATGCCTGCTTGCTAACAGTGGTGAGAGAGCAACGCAGTGTCGGGGTTTGTCGAGTGTACTGTCTTGGCAGCCTCGCTTATGTTTATCTTTAGTTTATTTCATCGCGCTCTTTTCCTCTTTCTACTTTCGTATCAGAAATTAAAATATGTCGACTACGGTATATGTTGATTTGTATAAATTACTTAATTGAGTTAAAGGGATGTTAATATTTAAAATACCATTACAATGTTTTTTAATAGAGTTACAGGTACATATTTATTATCTATTAAATCAGAATTGTTCCTTTAGAGTAATAAAGTTTAAATTGTAAACCCTAGATTATATTACACGAAACATAATTACTTCTCTACTTCGATTTCTCTAATACTGTCCATTACTTCATTTACAACCTTTCTCGGTACGTGCGGCAAGAGGTAGCGGATTGTCCCCGATAATCCTCAAAAATCCTAAAACGTCGAATCGTTATTCGATGGACAGACTATACTTTGGCTATGCCCATGGATCTTTCCATATCGGATGTGTGTAACATTAGACAAGAGATAATTAAATTTTCCAGATTTGATTATGGAGGCACTTTGTTATGAGTTACAGCAAGTCTAAGATAAAATGCCTAAAATGATATTAGTGAACTCTTCCAAACAGTAACTACAGCAATTAATGAGTATGTAATCTGTCATGGCAGACCAATACATTATTAATTTTAAATAATTGGTTCCGTAATTATTTTGGAATTGAAATCAATTAATCAATATATAACAAAAGGCATATACATTCAGTTTTTTATATAATTTAATATACTTTATAATAATATGTACTTGTATACAGGGTTAGTAAAAAGTCCCGGAAAGGTCGAATAACTTTGTTATTTGAAAATTATGATTTCTAAAATTTGGTATGGGGTATAGTTAATATAAATGCATTTTATGCAATACAGTTAATATTTTTTTCACTTCCGGTTTAATCGGCAATACGTCCAACTTTTTTTTTTAAATTGAACGCCCAGATTTTTTTAACACTTTTGAATGCAAAATAAAAAAACTACGTTCAGGAAGTATTAAGATGTTTATTTTTATTCACAAGAAAACAGTTAAAAAATTAAAGAAGTGTCCTAATAGAGAAAAATCAAGATACCTGTCTATTCAGGTTGCGATTACAATAATTGTTCAAAATGCTCTCCATTTACAATTTGACAAAAATGTAAACGGTCAGTAAAATTTCTTATTGATTTTTGTTTTTGTTCTGGAGTGATGCGATTGGCTTCTTGAAGTATTCTCTCTTCCAATTGTTCAAGATTATGGGGACGATTTTTGTGCACTTGACATTTGAAGTGACCCCAAAAGAAAAAATCTAATGGCGAGAGATCTGGCGAACGTGCTGGCCATTCGATTGCTCCTCTACGTCCGATCCAACGTCTCGGAAAAATTTCATTCAAATAATCGCGGACATTATGGGCAAAATGGGGGGGAGCTCCATCTAGTTGAAACCAAAAATGTGCATTAGGGTGATCACCTATGTTTGCATTTGGAAATAGGGCCGCAAGTGCTGGAACAACCTCATTTCGCAATAAATTTAAGTAGACGTTGCCAGTTAAATTTCCTCTTATAAAAAATGGTTCTATGATGTTGTTTCCAACAAGACCAGCCCAGACATTCACCTTTTGAGGACGCTGTGTATGGACTTCTTCAATCCAATGCGGATTTTCAATTGACATGTAGCGACAATTATGTCTGTTCACAGTGCCGTTGAGACAAAACGTTGCCTCATCTGAAAAAATGATGTGATCTAAAACATTAGGCTGCTGCTCGATCAATTCCGTCATTGTTTCGCAAAATTGTAGTCTACGATCTGGATCATCTTCAGTTAACTCATGGACGGGATACATTTTATAGGCTTTCATTCTTGCTGATTTAAGAATGTTATGAGCAGATTTTTGAGAGATCTCATGAATTTGACCTAATTCTGTTGTGGACACCTGATGATTTTCTTCCACTGTAAGTAACACATTCAAACTAGTTTCTTCATCTGTTGCTGTTAATGGACGTCCCTTTCTAGGTAAATCCTTCACCTGACGAAAGACTTCAAACTTTTGAATTGTTCGGCATACCGTACTTTTACTAATGTGACGATCCGGATAAACAGTATTAAACAAAATACGAACCTCTTCAAAAGAACGTTGACGATCACCGTACCCACGCATCATTAATATCTCAATTCGTTCTGATTCAGTAAGTTTTACTGCCATTTTCAAATGTGTCAATGTCTAAAATAAGTAAATTTATAGCGATGCAAAAGTTAAAACGCTTTTAAAATTGTCAAATGTGACGGCAAAAAGAATGCAAACACTAAACAACAACTTTTTTCAAAGGTACCTTGATTTTTCTGTATTAGGATACTTTTTTAATTTTTTAACTGTTTTCTTGTGAATAAAAATAAACATCTTAATACTTCCTGAACGTAGTTTTTTATTTTGCATTCAAAAGTGTTAAAAAAATCTGGGCGTTCCATTTAAAAAAAAAAAGTTGGACGTATTGCCGATTAAACCGGAAGTGAAAAAAATATTAACTGTATTGCATAAAATGCATTTATATTAACTATACCCCCATACCAAATTTCAGAAATCATAATTTTCAAATAACAAAGTTATTCGACCGTTCCGGGACTTTTTACTAACGCTGTATATGTGGTGATATGTGAATCCGCGAACATTCCATTCCTAGCCAAATGCGTTACCTACTGCACCATTGATGAGGTTGCGTGAAATTCGATTCTAAACTTTTCTAATTTCATGTTAATTAAAAAAAAATATATTCATAGTACAGGTTTTAATTAAACCTTTCATGAATTAAAAAATGCACACCTTCAATACATAAATTTTAAAAATACACTTGTAAATATAATGAACTGAGACACGTGCGAAATAAATACGTGATTCCAATTAAAATCGACAAGACAGCAGAACCTTTAAATGGAAGCAGTAGTACTTACCGGAGTCGGCAGGGGGCGTTGTAGGAGTGGTTTGTTGGCTTTGGTCAGTCTTCTCTTTCTCCTCAGCTTCGTCGTGGTCTGAGATTATTTCAGCAATACCCTCTTCGTTGTCTGACGGCGAGCCGTCACCTGCGAACAAAACTAATCTCTTAGGAACACTTGGTGCTCAGTTGGACCTAGGAAACGAAGTACGACTTAATTTCGTTTTGGGGCTGGATAATCTCAACGATTATTGCGGAAATTGGAATTTCTAATTTCGGATTTTGTCGGATTGAGACTTAATGTACGCCTGCTATAGGTACAGAGCTCATAACATTTTAACGACTTTGTTAATGATTTCATTTATTTGCGGTTTTAATATGCCCTTCTAATATTTTGGAATACAATATTTGCTTATTTTCAATTATATCAATTATAATTATTCATGGATATGAATGAAGTAATTCTAATCCGATTGTGTTTCTGAGAATTAATTGCGGTAAAATCAACTTAATTCTAATTGGGATACTGAATAATGTAAATACGTCTTTATTTTTTATTGTTTCATTGTGTGGGCTAAAATGAGAATTTATAAGTATATTCCTGTATATTATAATATTAATAGAAATAAAAATTTAAGTAATTTTGAATTTTGAGTTTGGGTTATTTACATACGAGGGGTCGTTTTTATATTTCCGGACTAGCCATGAAAAAAAAGTTTCGAACAGCAATAAAAAAATATTTTTCAATATAGTCCTCTTGCTTTTGGATGCAAGTATTATATCGTTTTAATAACATCTCTAACCCATTATAAAAAAAATTCCTTTGGTTTGTCTGCAAAATACCTTTCAACAGCCGCTATAAGTTCGTAATCGTCCATAAATTTCGTTCCTCTTAGAGTTCTTTTGAGATTAGGAAACAAAAAATAGTCGGACGGAGCGAGATCTGGACTATAAGGTGGATGGTCTATTTCTGTAACATTCGGCAACGGCAGCTTTTGCAAATCTTGATTTGTGGACTGCTGCATTATCGTGAAGCAACAGGACACTTTGCGTCAGTTTTCCGCGTCTTTTCGCTTTAATACAATCTCTTAGGCGATGTATTAATCTTGCGTAATACTCTCCTGTTACCGACCCTTACGTAGATAATCAATCACTAGTATTCCTTGACAATCCCAAAAAATTGTTACCATTATTTCCCTGCAGAAGGGGTGACTTTAAACTTCTTGGGAGGGCTAGAACCCTTAACATGCCACTGCATTGATTCTTATTTTGCCTCAGGGTCAAAATGATAGACGCTGGTTTCATCTGCGGTGACAAGTCGATAGATAATTAAACCTGGTTCGTCTCCACAAAGCGCCAAAAATTGTTCACACGTCTCCATCCGCACACGCATTTGGAATGGCGAAAGCATTCGCTGAACCCATCTGGCACTAACTTTTGTCATTCCAAGGTATTCGTGTAGAATTCTGAAAACCGTGCTTTCTGAAATTCCTAATGAAGCTGCTAATTGTCGCTTCTTTAATCTTGCATCCTCCAGTACCAAACACTTGGTTTTTTCAATAACATCGGCGGTGATCACATCAACAGGCCGACCTGGACGGGGATCATCATCCAGTGATTCTCGGCCATGTTTAAACAAATTTGCCCATTCGCAAATAGTCGACTTTGAAGGACAATCATCCCCGTATACAGCCAACATTTCTTCACGGATAATTTTTGGCGATTTGCCTTGTTTTGTCAAGAATTTTATAACTGCTCGCTATTCAACTTTGTGCATTTTGATACGTGACATCTCAAACTGACAGATATTAAAACTAATACTGATGCAATTGTTTTGTAAATTGTCAAAGTCGTTACCAAGGCATGTATGATAATAAAACACTATAATGAAAAATTATATTAAAATTGAAAAAGTCTAGCCCGGGAATATAAAAACGACCCCTGGTAACAGTAAACTACAGCTACGCAAATATAAATTGAAACAAATCTACGATTTGTGATGCTTTACACTGTATGTACTCATCACACTCTCTTGGGAGATAAGTTGAGTAATACACGGATGATTTTCTTGCGACACGAAAACAACGAAATCATATCTGTGCTCCATGAAATAAAACAAATTTCCAGTACACAAGAATTGTTGAAAATCATAACCTTGCTAATTGAAGCTGATACTGTTGACTAGCGAAATTAAATTCCAAAACTTTCGCCTTTTGTAAAATTCGAACTTACTTCTCAAAGTTTTGCCGGACCTGAGTGCTATCAACTACACCAAGGCGGGATGTAAGAGAGATTCATGTTTAACGTCTTAAGTTGCTGTGGTTCGCAAGATATCTAAAATATATTGATACGATTAATTTTTCATAAATAATTTGTACAATGAACAGTTCCTATTAAGTATTAGACATTTCATTTTTGAAATCATTCAGGTATACTGAAGAATATATAGAATCGAATAATGTTAAATTATAACTTAGCATGTAACAATGATTTTGATATCTAAACTTGAACATTATAAGTTTGTTTTGTTTAGAGATACCTGTTAGAGATGTTTCTATACATATTAAAATAAATGAAAGAATAAGAAATTATTGCGGACACATAAAATATCAGAAAAAGAAAAATATTGGGTATAATCCGCTGTAGAGCAACCGTAGACACGTGTTTCTGACTAATTGGTCGTCATCAGTACGGTGTAGCCAAGGAATTAGGTGGGATAACCTTGGAGATGTAAGCTAAACGGAAGACCATCAGGTGACAGACCACCATTTGCAGCTTCAGCTAGAAGATCCTCGGTTTTGAGGACAACAGCTAACGTCGCCACGAGGAAGACAATGTCAACCTGCATGCCATCCGAGACCCAGGAAATATAAATGAAAGAATAAGAAATTATTGCGGATACATCAAATATCAGAAAAAGAAAAATATTGGGTATAATCCGCTGTAGACGACCAATTAGTCAGAAACACGTGTCTACGGTTGCTCTACAGCGGATTATACCCAATATTTTTCTTTTTCTGATATTTTATGTATCCGCAATAATTTCTTATTCTTTCATTTATATTTCCTGGGTCTCGGATGGCACGCAGGTTGACATTGTCTTCCTCGTGGCGACGTTAGTTGTTGTCCTCAAAACCGAGGATCTTCTAGCTGAAGCTGCAAATGGTGGTCTGTCACCTGATGGTCTTCCGTTTAGCTTACATCTCCAAGGTTATCCCACCTAATTCCTTGGCTACACCGTACTGATGACGACCAATTAGTCAGAAACACGTGTCTACGGTTGCTCTACAGCGGATTATACCCAATATTTTTCTTTTTCTCATATTAAAATATATTTATTCTAGTTTTTCTTTGTATTTCAAATTCTTCATTGCAGTTTTAAATTAACACTTATAGATGTATACATCTTGTGTCAGGGTTTGAGACGCCATTTTGATTTGAGAAGTGTGGCTTTGGTCATAAGGTCTGATAGTTAAGGCACTGATACCACATCATATTTAATATTTGGTAGAACTTTGGTGGAACATTCGAGAACGTTAATTTTGTTATCGTTTCCGTTTTAGAAAAAATTCTGCATCATTTGTTATAAGTTGCACTCGACAATACCTCAAAAAACTTTTTTCGAGTGCAACTTATACCAAATGATGCAGAATTATTTTGGCGACAAGCACCAGCAAAGTTAATGTTTTTTTACTTTTATAAACAATGTGAAAATGATTTTTTTTCTGAACACGTGTTTTCGTCAAATATTTTCAAAAAAAAATAATATACTCAAAAACTATTGGCTCAATTGAAAAAAAAAATCAGTTAAACAGACAATTTAAAGCAGTACTAGGAAATCCAAAAATATATGAGGTGGGTCATTTAAAAAAGTTAGGTCCCGAGCATTTCCGGTAAAACCACAACCAATCTTCCAATAATTCTTTTTTCTTTTATTTAAAACACAAAAGAGCAATGGAAGACGCGGCTTTTAATATTTAATTTATAAATTCCAAAAAGTGTCGCGGAATAGTAATTTATGACACGAATTACTTATGTACTTAATATTTCAATGGGCATGCACCATTTTGTTGTAATCATCCTCGGTCTGTTTATAAATCTATATTTTTTTAAATACAATTGTCAAGGTAATAAACTGAAGAAGTAAAATACACCAAGAAAAGGAAAACAAATTGATCAAAAGCTGTTTATTGGAAAATTTCTCACGTACGATATTTTATCTAATTTATCCTCCCACTGTAACAGGAGTAGTGCACTTCAACACGTTCCGTCTGCTGCAGAGGTTCCATATATATACATATATAGAGAGAGAGCGAAGAAAAGGATCGATAATGTGTAAGCGGAGATAGAACATTTTAACTTGTTTGTATTACATACCCGTTTACTTGCGCTAGATGAAAACAATGTTTTTCTTTACTCACATAGCCGCTTTTAAAGGAAAATGTGTAACAAATATTTTTTTATTATTGGGAATCAGCGTATCATATCTCTTTTATGACTTTAGTATGTTACATTCTCACAAATTCAGTTCCTGGAAGCATTACCTTCCGTACAATATAATTCAGGTAATTTTTTTATGTAATATTTTATTTAAAAAAGTGTTATTAATACGAATTAATGTAAAACATTGTTATGTGTGGATGGGATACTTCGTGGGTTTTTGATTTTGCAGATTGGTAAGATTTCTCATATGTTCGGTCTCCTTAATTAAATGTTCGTGTGCTTGGTACTGTTTATAACTGTAGCTTGTCCCTATAGACTTAACATTAGTACACTTCAGAGCATATTTGATATAATTATATCTGCACGTTGTACGTCCACATATTTAATATGTCTTATTACACGACATCTTTCAACAATATACCTACCATAGAATTTTAAAATATCTAAATCATTTAGTACTAATTCTATATTTGTATCCTAATATTTAAATTCTAAAATATATATAATAATAATAGTTAATAGCAATGCTTACTATATGCAAAAACTAATGAAAATCTTCTAGTTCAGGCTAATTTATAAAGTTTTAGTTTCCCAAACAACACTGTATTAAGAATTCCATTAAATCCATTTTCAAACAATACAAAAAATCTGAAAAATATTTTACTATTATTGTCTAACGGAAAGAACTAGATGCTAATATTGGAAAACAATTAAAACATATTTAATTGATACCGATTTTTATACAGTACATTTGCAGCACAAACTCAGACAGTGTGACAAAAAATGTTGGCTTTGTAACATGGTCCCAAAATTGAAGTTTATTAAATGCCACCCAACTGAAAGAAAGTCAATGGCGAATCAATTCTTGATGGTTTTGAGGCAAGATATTATTATTAATATCTTTGGCCATGATCCCCAAATATTTTCCATTGGGCTGAGGTCTGGCCTTCTCGCTGGTCAGTTGTGGTTACTTCATTAGCTTATTAAAAATCTCTTATTAAATGCACTGTATGCATTGGGCATATCTGGGGCATTGGGCATTCCTGCTGGAATACAAAATTATTTCCAAACACTGGTAGAACTTAAAGTAACAGTGCTTGCTCAAGAATATCTCTATACAGGGAGTAGCACCTAAGATGCCTCGGACCGTAGCTCCTCTATCATACAATATATCGAAAAAAGTCTAAGAGAAAAATTGTCCATAATTACAATCGAAATTTTCCTAAAATATTTTTGGTCATCAGTGCCGTGCCGTATTCCAGTGGCGTATCAAACCTATGATTTTTTTAAATGGAACAATATATATTTTATGGCTGATTCGGAAAGCCCTTGAAGAGTACTTTTTTTCTTATGTAACGTCATACCGCTAACTTTAGCGGTTTCGTTGTTATAACGGTTTTTCTTCGCAGTTAAACCATACTTCGACATTTTTTTTGGCAGGAACTACATTGTACCGGCGTTTGAATTTCGAATTTAGGGATTGGCTAAGACCACTTCTACCTACTCTTAATTTTTTTTCAAGTGATTTAAGGAAAGAAGATAATTTTTGATTGGGCTTTGCAAATAGTCATTTTTTTCTAAAATATCAAATGGGAAGCATATAAAATAATTACATCGTTGGATAATCGAATAATCGAAATTCCAAGTTTTCCATTAAAAAAAAAAATTATCTTCTTTCCTTAAATCACTTGAAAAAAAATTAAGAGTAGGTAGAAGTGGTCTTAGTCTATCCCTAAATTCGAAATCCAAACGCCAGTACAATTTAGTTCCTGCCAAAAAAAATGTCGAATTATGGTTTAACTGCGAAGAAAAACCGTTATAACAGCGAAACCGTTAAAGTTAGCGGTATAACGTTACATAAGAAAAAAAAGTACTCTTCAAGAGCTTTCCGAATCAGCCATAAAATATATATTGTTCCATTTAAAAAATCATAGGTTTGATACGCCACTGGAATACGGCACGGCACTGATGACCAAAAATATTTTAGGGAAATTTCGATTGTAATTATGGACAATTTTTCTCTTAGACTTTTTTCGATATATTGTATGATAGAGGAGCTACGGTCCGAGGCATCTTAGGTGCTACACCCTGTATACTAAAACTGTTAATCGTTCTTACACTATCACACATGCTCCCGTTCCACGGGAACTCACCCACCCCCAAACATTCACAGAAAAACTGCGCTTAGTTTTATAAACATAATGTTCAGAAAATCGTTCACCAACTGGTCTATAAACATGAACACGTAACAATGCTTGCTCAAGAATATCTCTATAGGTATACTAAAGCTGTTAATCGTTCTTCCACTATAACACATGCTCCCGTTCCACGGGAACTCACCCACACCCAAACATTCACAGAAAAGTGTCAACTGCGCATAGTTTTATAAACATAATGTTCAGAAAATCGTTCACCAACTGGTCTATAAACATGGACACGTCCATTACTGCATAAATTAAAAGTTTTTTTTTATGAAATGACTACGGTTTCCCAAAAGTTGACATTATTGTTTATATGTTGAAAGGCGAAACACAGTCTTTCCTCTTTATTTGCTTCTGAGAAAAATGTTTTATTGGCAGCACTTCGAATTTGTACTTCACTCTCTTTTATTCTTTTTCGACTGGTTCTTACAGAACCAGGAAATAGCTTACTTTGCTCTTATTGCGGTACTAAAAGGGATTAATTAAAAGCATATCTTTATCAGGGGTTGATATTTTTCCCTGATCTGAAGGAGTTTACAACATTGGAATATTATCTCTGACTTATGATAAACTGACGCTGACATTGCCATACTGGATAAAAGTTAAATTTACACATAACAAATTTTTTGAATTTACCAGAATATGTCAAAAGTCCGTGTCTGAGTTTGTAGGGGCCGCAACTGTACAAGCATTTCTTAAATATAATTTAATTCAAGGTTTTTAGGTATTACTCATTCAATTAATTTTATGTGATATTCCTTGTAATTTTAAAGGGCAGTAAAGTGTATTATTATTATTCTTCGTCTTATAAACAGTTATTTAAAATAAAACAAGTGCAAAAAGTCATTCTTTAATACAGACAGAATTAAATATGAACAAGTGAAAACTCCTGAGTACACTGAAGAAACCTGCTACAAATGCGTCAAAGATACTAGTTCGCGGAGCAACATAAATAGCACCGATTAATGTTGTTTTATGCTAACTCCAAAAAGCAGTTCATACTTGACAGATGAAGGTCATTTATATAGTTGTGAGCAATTTTTATAGTTTAATCATGTAAGTAATGTAGTGGTTCTTGAAAATGACAGAAATTCAAATAGACCTTTTCTGTTTTTCACAAAAATTATTTATGCTGATGCTCATGTTTTGAAATTATCTTATAACGAAATTATTTCAGAACTTGTAAAAAAGTCGAAAAATCAATAATGCCTAAAGAAACGCAACTGGCAGGAATGGCTGGAGTATCTGATATAACCATCAACTTGGCATGACTAAGGTCAGCATAAGACTGGTGCCGAGAATGCACGGGCCGTCGCAAAAACAACAGCGCTTGGAATATTCTCGTGTGCTTTTGAACCACTGTAATGACAGCAGGATGGTGTATTAAGCCGACTTATTACTTTATGCAGTAACATAAAAAAGGCACACCCCCACTCAAAAAGTTTAAGGTGTCACAATCGGCTGGTAAACTCATGACTACTGTATTTTGGGACTCAGAAGGCATCCTGGTAATTGATTAAACAGAGAAAGGCTTTTCCACGACTGGAGAATACTATGCTTCAATCCTGGAGCTGTTAACAAAAGTCATTAATGAAAAAAAGAGGGGGGAAAAGTGACGAAATGTGTCCTGCTTCTGCACGACAATGCCCTCGTTCACAAGAGTCATGTTGTGCTGGCTGCCCTGCATAAAGTGGGCATCGATATTCTGAATCACCCATCTTATAGTCCAGACCTGACTCTAAGGAATTTTTAGCTCTTCCCTAGAATGAAAAAGCTGTGTGGAAGAAATGTACGAGTGATGAAGAAGTAAAGGAAGCAGTTTCGGCTTATTTTTCCAGAGATAAAATATTTTTTATGAAGGCATACACAAGGTAACTAATTTATATAAAATATGTACTAGGGGTGCAGGTGAATATAATGAAAAAGAAAAATAATTTTGTATTTTCGTTTTCTCTCCTTTCTCCCCGTTCCGCAAACTTAGAAGTGGTCTCTCTTATTTAAAAAGATTATCTGAAGGTTAAGAAATGTAAAAAAGAAGCGACACTTATCTAGAAGTTTCAGAAGTTTCACAAATGACAACGTTGCGTGTATTATCCAAGAAATTTAAAGATTGGTGTGCTTCAAAATAAAGTGCAAAACTTTGCAGAACACGTGTATCTTCATATTCTTTTGAGGATCAACATATAAAGCCAATCAGATTTGTACAGAAAATTCTGTGGTGAAGTCTTCACCAGTAGCTGCAAAAGATATCGATTTTAAAAGGTTTTCTAAGTTTATAGAATAGCCTAATATTACAAAGAATCTGAACTGTTCAATAAGTATTATATACGAGGTGCACCTTTTATATTTCTACAAAATCTGGGAAGAAAACAAAATTTTGGGAACAAACTATTTTATTGTTTTTCAAATATTCGCCTTTATGGTCTATACACTTTTGCATGCGTACGAAGCAGTTCTCAAAACATTTTTTCCACTCTGAAGGTTGTATCTCCGAAATAAGGTTTTCAAAGACTTCTACTGCTTCTTGAGGTGTTGAAAATCGCTGTCCACGCATTTTTTGTTTCACAGTTGGGAACAAAAAGAAATCATTCGGCGACAAGTCAGGTGAATATGGGGCAATGAGTTATTATTTGAACAATTTTCTCGTTCAAATAGTCAATTGTTAGACGTGCTGTATGGGAACTCGCATTGTCGTGATGAAGAATAATGCGACGTTTTCGGTTGTTCTTCCTGATTTCGTCTATAACTTTTGGCAAACAAATTACTGTATACCATTCAGCGTTAACAGTTCTTCGATCGTCTAAGAGAATTGTTGCGATGTGTCTTGTACAGCAGAAGAAACAAGCGATCATTTTCTTGGAAGTGCTCCTTGCACGAACAACTTTTGTGGTTTTCGATTCATCTTGGAACACCCATACAGTAGATTGTTGATTGGATTTCGGCTGATACGCAAATATCCATGTTTCGTCACCCGTGACGATGTTGTATACGGATTGTGCGGTTCCTACGTCGAATTTTTTGCGCATTTCTTTACAACAATTGACACGAACTGCTTTCTGTACTTCAGTCAATTTATGTAGAATCCATCTGGAACATATTTTTTTTACAAATAAATGTTCATGTAAAATCGAATGTACTGCAGTCTGCGATATGCCAAGAATGCCTCTATCTCACTATAAGTCACATGTCGATCGTGTTCTATCATTTTCCGCACAGCATCGATGTTTTTTGAATCACAACAGATTTTGGTCGACCTTCACGTGATTCATCACTCACTGAGGCACGACCATGACGAAATTCTGCAAACCAATTGTAAACTGTTTTCTCTGATGGGGCTTCATTACCAAAAGTTGACTGAAGCGATATAATGCATTCTTGTGGAGTTAGGCCCTTTTTAAAATCGTAAAAAATCATCCAACAAAAACCTTCACCAGTAATCTCCATTATTTTACAAACTCACTGTCTTAAAACTGTCACTGTCAACAAACTACTGACTCGATTTCAAAGCTATCGCGGATACTTCATTAACAAATGCCAAACTTTAAGAATATAGTGTTTACATTTGAAGCACCATCGATTGTATATTTATAAAAGGCGCTCCTCGTATATGAATTCGTTAATTAACATTAAGAAAAATATGTCATGAAGGTAACAACATAATTCGTTTCAAAAATTAATGTTACTGTTATATGTTAGGTTGTCGCAATTATTTGTATTTCTGGGGCATGTAGAAGATAAAAGCTTTGTAAAATAAGCATAAATAATGTGGAATATTGTGTGGTAGGTAAAAATAATCATATCAAGAACTAGTAAACTTCAAAATTCTGATAATAATTTCAATACGATGGAGGAAAAAATGGTAGAACTTTACAAAATTACGTCTTTCTCAGATCTTCAAGGACTGCACATAAAAGATAATTTATTTTTGACAAAATTATGAGCGTTCGGTGCAATCATTTGGGACAAATAACTTCGAGAAGATTACCAAGGAAATTGTTGAATATCATCTGTGACTTTCCTATATATTTAATTTCACAATATTTTACAAGTCATATTCCAGCCTGCCTAAAAACCTTCTACATGAGATTTACTTCAAAAAGAATCATTACTTAGTGTATTTAATTCTTCTCTTGCTATTTTCTAAACATTTCAGGGTCTGTCATTAAACGTAATTGAAAGAAGATTCTTCTAATTGTTTGGTTATTTTAATTTAATTATGTACTCATCGTAATTGGTATTTTCTCTTCGTAAGAGAAGTTTCATATGCTCAATTACAACTAATGCTTCTTCCACTCATGGTAATAGTGTTGTGAGTGAAAACATTTTGATCTGTGCAAAGCCAATAGCATTCATAATTACTGGCATAAATACATATCGAAAACGCGCTGTGACAGTCGATCTACTGCTAAATTGACCGTACTAGTTGTGTTTACTAAACTAGTTTCTAAACTAAATACGGGAGACACTTCTTAGATTCGCTGCATATGACAGATTCAATAATTATTCCCAATAACTTCTACAGTTCATAAACTATTTTTCTATATATAACCGGCTTTTAATGGTCTATATTTTTTTAGCTGAAAGTTTTGCCAAAAACCATGTGCCTGTTCATTGAAAAAGCGCTAGAATCGCAATCAGAAGTTAATAGGTCGCGCCAACACCAATGGAAATTCTTAGCGAAAGAAACACGAATTAGTATTAACTCCAGTAGACTTGATAATTTTGTACATTTCTATAGTATGACCATTTGGATGATATTTATAAACTTTTTGAAGCTTTCGGATAGATCCCAGTGTTTGGATATTATTCATCAATTCGTAAAAAATAACCCTGAAAGCAGTGTCCTGACATAATGAAAACCTCTACCTTTCAATCCGATAGCACATGCTGTTTCCATGAAAAAAACTTACGTAAACCTGACCATTTTGTTAGAGAATATCATGTACGAAGCCTATTTTGGAAATATTTACACCGATCAGCTTTTCATTCAAAACAGAAAAGATATTAATATTACCTCTGCACGCAAACCTAAACTTTAAGGCACTTGATCAAAAAGGTGAAGGTTTTACCTTCGAGAAAGCGTCACAAAAGTAACAGAAGGAAAACTAAAAGAAGGTATTTTGTTGGACTTCAGATATGACAAACAGTAAACTGATTGACAATTTGAAACCGAACTAACAGCGCGCTATAGAGCTGTGTGGGTGTTCACGGGTTTTGTTAGTTTTTCGGTATGCAAAAAAGCAGAAAATTACAAATCTTTAGTAATGGACGTGATACAAGCATTTCACGGTGCCATAATAAATGGTAAGACAATGCAATATTTCGTCAAATTTCTAAGAATTTGTAAGAACCTGAAATGTACAACATTGTAGTAATGTAGTAAACAGAAAATATTTTACATTAAAAGCTTGTAAAAAAATAACATACGTACTTTCATGTCATAACCAAAAGTTGAAATTTGGTGGTTGGTGTAATTAATTTTTTTTTGATTTTAAACTTTGCTGAATCATTGTTGATATTCATATTGTATTAAATTAAATTTTGCCATTAACGCCAATATATTTTTTTAGCAATACATAATTACATTTGCTTGTTTACTCTTAAATGCCATCTGCGTAACATTTTTTCTAAACATTAGTGTTATATCGAATATGCTTAAATCACCAACTCAAATAAAATCTATTTTTAACTTCGGCGTATACAGAAATTCTATTAATAAACTGCAAACGCAATTTCCCCGGCATTTTGCGTAAATTTCTCTCAACATTCTTTTAACCGCACTTTATTTCGTGGATTATAGGAAAATTTCGCTGTTTATCACCGGATAAGCGCCAGAAATGTGGTTCATGGTTATTAAGTATTCTTACATTAATAACCCAATAAAATCTAATGTCTGTTAAACAAAGCATAACGCTTTAAGCCTAATCAAACAAATGTAGAACGAAAATAAAGTACCATTCAGCATAAATTAAAACCGAGATTTCGGATCGTACAACAAGGTATATTACAAATACTTCAATTTATTTACATGCGTAGATATGACGTAGATAATGCGTATTTATTATATATGGAATCAATTTGAATGACCTATATTAATTAGATTTATTTTGTGTATGTAAGTGGAAAAGAACACATTTGATTTTTTTTATATAACGGGTAACTACACTATGTGACAAAATCGAATAAAATAATAAGATAATGCACCTACAATAAATATACACGAGTTATGTACGTGTAGAAATAATGTTAAAAAAGCTATCCTTATATTAAATTAACTTAAAGTTAACTATGTTTTTCAGTCCTTAAAAAGTAGATAGAGTACAGAATAATATCATACACAGAAAAATAAACATTAAAAATTAACAATATAAATTAAAGAAATATTTTGTAAAAAGGCTTCCTGTGTATTTAGAAAACAACAAATGTTTGTGTTGTTTTTTGCCAAACTCCATGACAACAATTCGTTTTTTTTTTATTATTTTGGAGTAGTTCGCTTTGGTTCATCAATTATAACAGCATTAAAATGCCAACAGTCTGTATATGACCAAAATTTCGCTAGCTAAGCAATTTTAAAAGAGGTCGTTTCGTTGGGTTGGTTATAGAATTTCATGATATTTCTAGACGGATGCAAAAAAATACTGCTGGGATTGTTCGTTGTAGCAGAGGTTGGTCTCAAGAATGTAGGCAACATCGTAAAGGAGGTTCTGAACGACTTAGAAGAAACACTGAACGGGAGCCTAGGGATGCTTGTACTTAGATCTCGGCATATTACCCCAAGGTCTATAATCTATATGTAGTCCAGCTAAAGATGAATTCCACCTGTTGAATTAGTAGCGAGCTCTAGTGGCAGTGATTGAAAACATGTCCTTTTTTCGGTTTTTATATCTCCAAAGCTATGAGTTTGACGTAAATATAAGCAAAACTAAAAGTGATTGCTACAATATTATTTGTATTTTTGTTCCTAAAGTTATTTTTTTCCAAAGTAACTTTAGAGCTCAATAGAAACGGTCTGCATACAAAGTATCATTGAATTCCCCTAAACATTAAACAAACACTTTACACACTTTACACTCTTATTTGTAGGTGCCTGATAAAAAAAGGAAGCTGATCGCAAGTGGACTTTTATTGTAAACATCTTGTCCCTCGTTTGTTGCTTGTTCTCTCCTTCGAGCAACCATCTGTTTATTATTCACAATTCTTAATCCTCCACCATTACCTCTCCCGTTGCCAATTGCTTCCATCTTCCTCCGCCGCTGGGACTGTAACATAAGTAACAGCTTGGTAGCTTTAGTTTCGAAGTGGTGTGGTGTGGTGTTGGAAAGACTTGTTTCCTTTTACGTTATCCTTTTGAGGAAATAGGAAAACGGAAGTAAATCGTTCTATAAAATACTTTTCGACAATTACAAGAAGAAACTAGCTTTCTCGATTTTGACTTTATTAAGGATGGTAGATTATTATTGCACAAGATGGTGTGGCCCAAAGGTTCTTTAATTTCAACGATTTTCCAGTGTTACGTTACCTACATTTTCAAACATTATGCTGGAAATAGTTATACAGTTGTGTTTGATGGTTAATATCAATACAGTCCAGTACAAAGGAAGCTAAAGAAAGTCGAAGGTACAAGGTAAAAGAGATTGGTGTGCATACACTTCAACGAGTAATCACTGCCTACAGGATAATTTTCTTTCTAACAAAAATAATAAATTCCAACTGATTTCATTCCTATCAACAGCCCTCACAACTGTTTGTGTTAACTGAGCAACTGTCGAGTCATCGTCCAAACATCAATTGACAAATCGTTGGATATTGACAACGTTGCAATCATTTGTGATGGTCTGGTATTTCCCCTTATGCCTTAAACTTCATCTGAACAACAGATACTGTCCATGGCAAGGTAGAAAGGAAAACCTATTCGAACAAACATTTACGAAGAATGGCACAAAAAAGTAGCATACTTTTTGTGTACGCATTCAGAGGATGTGAGACTATTTCAACATTATATGAAAAAAAAATACTTAACTGTTTTAAATTGTGTCCGAAAAGTTCCCTTTTCACATAAGCTAGCTGTAAGAGAAGTAGGGAGTAGAAAGTTTTTAGCATTATTGAATGCACCCTCCAATAAAACTTCCCTTAACTTGCACTGCTACAATGGCTTCACAAAAAGAGTTTCCAATGCCAAACCAGTTATTTCTACTCTAGCATCTACAGAAGAAGCAACAGAACATGCCTTTCATGTGTTTTAGGAAGTCCAATTTTGGGTGGGAAACGAACTTCGTCCAGAACATTGAGGTTGGACGTTGCAGAAAGATCGTTTCATTCAAGTGACAGCGGATGACATAACCTCATTTGCTGCACTTTAACGGCTGAGTGATGTAAGAAGAGAGCATGCCGAAAAACTGGAAAGCAGTGCACGACTATCTGTAATAACTGCCGCGGGGAATGTATGAACAGTGCCACTATTATACCAGGCGAAAAAGTCCTAGAATTTGGATTTCTAATATAGCAAATCGACAATATCATCAAGAAGTTCAAATCAGTGGGCCCTCTACTGGGAAGAGAGCAGAGCGTCAAGTCATATAATCTTGTGTATCTTGTGCCTGTTCCCAATTTGATTATTGTTCATAATTGCTATTTTTCACCCAATTATATTGTCATTTCTATAGTAATATTAATTTGTTTTTTTTTCAATTTTCATCGATCTATAACTTGGTAGACTTTAGAAATAAAAAACATACTAATAAGCATGTCTATTTTCAAAACTGTTGGATATTTTCGAAAGAGAAGCCCATTTTTGATATAGACTACGGAATAATATTTCATTCTATTGCCGTTTTCTTTCGTTTAGGGCTGATTTGTATCGTCTAAGACTAAAACTGGCTCTCACAAATCGGCATCGTGCTCTTGTTTCTTTCAGACAAACCTCCTGCTTGTCAGTGGGACCATAATGGTCGTAGATTAGACAGCACCGATGAGGAGAAAGGCAACGTTCAAATACTTTTCAATAATTATTGTTTTCTGATGAAATACAATGGGCACATATTAAGTTTTTAATATTTGACTATAATGGTACAAAAGTGATAATTGACGAATATTAAATTGACACTGTATACACTGTGACACTGTTGTTTGTATGTAAGATGTGTTCTCGGAGGGGGAGGCAATTGTTCAGGAAATTATTTATCGTCGAATGGCTTCAACTCATAAATTCCACATAATACGTCCTGTACTTAACACTAGGAAGGCACAAGATGAAGCAAACAAGATGAACAAATCTATTCAGAGGTTTTTACAAAAACTTATGGTAGATCTGTGTTACTTTATTAACTGAAACATCCAGATAGTATGAAATATGACTACTGGGCTCTCTTTAGCAAGTAATCGGTGTCTGGTAACGGTTAATAGGGATCGATGTCGTCAATTAAAAAGAAGCGTTGAAACGTTAAAAGCCGCGTCATTATTTACGAAAATATTAAAAGCTACCTCTCTTTAACCCTTCTTCATTCACCCCTATCGTATTTATTACGTCCCAATAATGTTTTACAATTAAAAGCATAAAAAAATAATATAAATTTGCTTTTACAATACATAGGAGGTATTTATTACGTGTATTGTCGCGATTTTTAAAAATGACCATATCATTTAATATTCATGGGTTATATCATAGTTTCATCTGCACTTACTATATAACTAATTTCAGGAAATACAAGCTTCCAAAATCGCTCAGTATATTTTTTTAACTTTTATTTTTCTTGGACTTCATATTTACATCAGTAGCAGTGTTGAAATAAAACAAGGATCTAGGTCGTAGGCTTCCACGATTGCAGTTGATATCTTTTTGTTTTCTGGATTGAAATCGTGTTGTCGTCTCTACTTCTGCTGCCGAGATTTCGTTCACTATTCAAAGGAAACCCTTTAGGGGACGTTAATACTACTGTAGATGAAACGTTCGCATCAGAAGTAGAAACGATAACATTGTTTCAACCCAGATATCAGAGATATTGACGATAACCGTGAAAGCCTACAATTTCAATATTCAAAAAACTGTATTTTAAAAGAAAAATGTAGCTTATCTTTTTCTTTTGATTTAATACTTGCATCAGTAACAACAACGGCGTTAAAAATGGTTTACAACATTCAATAAGAGATTTGACAACTAATAATTAATGTTTAAATTCTACCATTAAAAAATTACTCCTAAACTAAGCATAATCGCAAAACCAAGACCTCTACATACATGTTCAAAATGTTTTACCTTTTAAGGTTCCGTCTGTAATTTCAATGTTATAGATGAAAAAAATAGCAAGGCGAACATAGTGATTCAAGACCGGCAAAAACTCAATTTTGAGAAGAAGTGAATATCATTATGTACTTTTAATAAATTGTTATTTAAATAATAAAACTTTCTAAACAAAGAGTATTTCATATGAAAACAATTATAATACACGGTTAATGTTATTTTTTTTTACTACTTTGTGATTACTAATTATTATAATCAAGCATATACAGACTGTCTTTAAAGAAAAAAAAAAAAACAAGTCCATATCTCCCTTATCAGAAAATTTTGATCATCTACACACCAAATTACATGGTTGCGAGTAGGCTACTAAATGGCCTAATAAAATCATGTATAGCCCTACGGACTTTGTTAAGGGCTTCAAGCTTATACCGTCAAATAATTTTTTTTCAAATTCGAATTTATACTTTCTTTTAGTAATTCTGATAGAGCCTTTTATTTCGAAAGCACCAATCTCAGAAATATATACATAAAAAAATACAAAAAAATTACGCACTTGTGTAAAAATGTAACATTGCGTTACAATGTAATAACTAAATTAAGTTGGCTGGGAAAATAAGTGACAAATAACAATCCCACAACTTGTCAAGTCAGACTTCAAAAAATAATAAAACTAACAAACAATGTTTCGAATGTGCTTCGAGTTTATGTTGAGTTCAGGATTATTTTCCCAAGCATCACAACCCAAGCAACACAGCTTGGTTTAGTACATGTATATTATACGTAGTATACGTTTTATATGTGTGTACGGAAACGCAGGTATATTTCCGAAACGTTTCTTATATACCGGTTTTCACCAACACGTATTTTATACGGTATTTATATGTAGTATTTATACTACCGTGTACGGATAAACCGTCAATATACGTATACATATATCATATATTTTACGAATATTGTTTCAGTCTATTACGGGTATATGATACCTTTACATAAAACCTTTACCACTACTTAACATTTATAATTCGTTTACGAAGTACGAAATATATTTACGTATAAACATATTCCGGGATTTATATGTATACGGTATACGGTAACTTTAATTATGTGTTATATACGTAATTTTGCTTTTAAACGGAATATTTAAATAAACGTATAAAAATTACACGTTTCTCATATACCAGATATAGATTATACGTATTTTGCAGCTGCGTCATAATACAGTAAATGTGTTTTGGTATATCCCTAACAACATTTTTTGAATTTTGCGGGTATTCTAATAGTTTACAGTGGACGCAATAGAATAATATACAAAGATGTACTCTATGATAGTTCACTGCAAAAGTTGTGAATAGAAATGTAATTTTATCAATAAGTGTTTCTACATCTATTTTTTGACCAATCTTCTGCTTAGGTACACGCTTTGTCTAGTAATTCCGCAATAAAATGTGATTCTATTCGCTTGTCTTCGTAGCCAACTTACAACAGCCGCGAAATTCAAAAAGTTCGCCCATTAAAGTATACGTATACATACATTTACTATATGTATTTTTTGAGTATATTAGAGGAATACTCTAACTCTAATGGTATCGATTAAAATATGAGTGTAGGTAATACATATATAATATATATATATGTTTAATTTATTTCATCAATGCATTATTAGAAGTATTAAATTTATACTTTTGTGTCAATATGTACCGCCGCGGTATATACGCGCATATCTAGGTTTTGCACTTGGTGCTTCTTATTGTATGTGTAAGTATTTTTTTTAATACGGAATATTGAAACAAAATACTTATATAAAAATTAAACTATTTTTGTGTAACATCTTCGATTACACGTATTTTACATCTGAGATACATCTAATAGAAATATTTTGCTATTTAAGCTTCTAGAACAGAGTAGAGATATGTGTAGTATATTCGCTCTATACCTTTAAATTTGGTGCACATATGTATATTAAACATTTACCAACCACTTTTATAATACATTTATGAATTACGGTATTTAAACGTATACTCAAATCCCGGACCAGATTCAGTGACCACGTGGGGTTCACCTGATCACACCAAACTCGTATGCACACATAGTATATAATTGATCTTTGGCGTCGGCCGTTTTTGTGCATAGAATGCCTTGATCACGCACTTTTATTACCAAATCTCTTCGGCGATTCTAGTATAGATATATGGTATTATAGATGAATACCTATTCTCTTAGTAACTCTGGAGCATATATTTTGCTACAGATATTGCTCTGCTCATGCGCACATCGAACGGTTAACGTAAGAGTTTAAGAAGTATGCAGTCGCAGTCTACTAACAGAGTAACAGTTTAAGGACTTATCAACGATCTCATTTATCTGTTAAAGTTTGGAAAATACTTTAAGTGATTGCAAATTATTTATTTCAAGTGAAGTGCAATTATTGTTGTATGGTTTAGCCGTCTTTTGGTAAGTATATTACATACAATGCATGCCAAACAACCTACAATTAGTACATAATTCTGTGCAATTAATACGCCATGTTTTTGTAATGCATTCACTGCGGTTTATTAACTATAGATACATAGAAAAACCGATGTTTACCGTAAACACACCGATTTTGTTGTACAATATATTGTCTCTCTTATTTCAAGAAAATACAAAATAAAACGTTGTTTGATTTAAACAAATAATTTTGTTAAAATATTTGTTTCATGTAACTAAATTATTTGGCGAATTATATTTTAAATCAAGCGTCTAGTTGCTTCAAATAAAGAAATTGTTGACTTTCAGTAAATCTATTTTCAACTAAAACAGAGATGTTAAAAGAAAGAATTATTTTAATATTACCTAAGGCATTTTCCGCCTAAAAGAGACATATATATGGGAAATAGACGACTGCCTGTCTACGTTTTTTTGCTGATATTTGTCCAAACGTTGCAAGTATATTTGTGCTGCGTACTGATACCGATTTCGTTTTATATTGCATTCGAGTCGTTTGTACTAATTTTATAAGCTTTATTTAACAAAAATAATGTGTTTAAATTAATTAAACATCTTAGTAGATCAAGCAATCATATTTGTTGTTTTAATTAAATGCTTTCCTAATTTCAAACATACATATTAATTAAAATAACAAGTTATTATGTTACAATGAATGTGTATTAAGTTAATGAATTTATATGTTTATAGCTAAATTTTATTTAGTTAGCTTGAGCTCATTGTTTGTTGGCGCAACTATATAGGTATCTAGTAGGAAAAAATGTTATTTAGTAGAAACAACAAAATGAACGTAACAAAATTATTTGATTCCAACAACCAAAAATTAGTTTGCCTATATACAAAGAAATAATTTTGTTGGGTCATACAAAATTTGCTTGACTCAAACAAATCTGTTTTTCCGTGTATGCGTTTGACAAACATATACATTATATTTGACAATAATGTTTCCAATATCGTATCAGAATGAAATAAGAATAACTAAAAAAACTCTGGCTTTTAATTTTGCTTAGATTTCTTTAAAATTTTGTTTGTTGCAGCCTATTCAACAAGTGACAAGTTCTGCTAACTCCTTGAAGTTATTGCATGCTCCTTATTCTAATTTCTACTGTTTGGGTAAAAATAAATTTCTTGAGATTGCAATAAATCGGAAAGTATGTGGTTAAGATGTCTAAGTTAAATAAAATTGTCAGTAAACGCCATTTGCGTCGAAAATAACATAGAAAAAAATCAACAAATCAGCGTTATTCAGCAGTTACAGATACCTTCCACGATGCCTGTTTTACCCATCTCTTCTAAAGCTGCGTACAAAAATTTGGAGCTATTTTTGACAGATGAAAGCAATGCTTTGTACATGGTAAGACTACACGTTTTTATTCAATTACTTTGAGTCTGTATCCGAAACGTTTAATATTTTCTAGAGACGAAGATTAGCAGCTGTCGGGGGTTCTAGTGTAAGGTCTACAGTAATGAACATTTTAAAATTCGTCCCCAGCAATGAGGTTGCAATGAAGTTTAATTGGTCTTGTCATCGGGACAAGAGGGCCTTTAAACATACCGCAATAATGTCGATAGTTAATGGTAATATTTTAGCAATTGTGCTTTTAATTAAGTATTTATATTCTTTTATTTTTTAGAAGCGGTAAAACTGTCTTATTCGGGAAGGGAACCATCAGATTTGACTGATACTTGTATTAAAAATGCTGTTAAAGATTGGTTAAAATTAGCCAAACACAGATACCTTTACTCATCAAAAAAAGTAAGAGTTGAATAAAATGTTACTAGGTTTTTCTGTTTCTAGAACACGTACTCTTTAATGTTTATTACGTAATATATATTTTATTTTATTAGTTATGCATACAAATTCTTATTTTGTATTATCTATATATAGTTCTGTTTAATAAACTAAAATTAAAAATATATGTATACATAATTTTTTTCCACCCTCGAAGGAATTTATCTAATTAAAATTAAAAAAAAATATTAATATGTCAGATATAATGTTTGAAAAATATCGTCGGTAGAATAAGTTTGTATCTACTTACACAGAGAAGTTACAAAATAGGTGAGTAAGCTTTTGTTCCTGTATCTATTATTATTCTCACATATTATCCCAACATTTTCTAATTGTATGTAATGCATCTAAGATATAAAATGTGTGGATAAAAAGCAAAATAGCTTAAAATTTTGTTTAATCACACATAACTCTAATTTTAGTATTACTAACTAACATTGCAAAAATGTGCTCTTGCTAAATACACTTACACACTTTTATTTGTAATCTTTCCGATTAACCTTGCAGGATCTATCCTCATTTTATTTATAAATCGTACATTAATTACGTACATGAAATTATTTGGGTATATGTATTATTTTACCTAATTTTAGCGTATACGTGTACTCAAATAATGATGCAAGTACCGCGAATTCAAAAATTATATTGATAAAGGTTTGCCATGGAAAGTAAAACGTCTGTCTTAAGTTATATCATTAAGTGGCATTAATTGTTTGTCAATATGACACTTAATGATATAACTGAAGACAGGCGTTTTACATTCCATGGGCAAACCTTTATCAATATAATTTTTGATCTCGCGGTATAAAATACACGCTTCATTTCTGGTGATCTTCTACGTATAAAATCAGACATTCATATAGGTATATATTGTAACAATACCTTTAATTAATAAAGGTACGATTACACTCAGATAAATTTAATAATATTTATTCTTACTATGTGTTTGAAACCTGTACTTATTCTCGTCTATATATAAAATTGAAATCTTTATGTACTTTTTAAATCTATTTTCAAATTCTCTCAGGTAATTTTTTTTATTTATGCCCTCACTAACTCAGTTCTTATATAAAATATTTAAACTAATTATTTTATATGTTGCTAACTTCCCTTGAATCATCAAAGCCCAAACAGTTGCCTATATGTAACTTTTTCAATATCTGCCTATATCATAGGATATTTACGTTTTATATTTCTTAACTTTATAAATCAAAGTTTACAAAACAGTTATTCTTTAGTGAATTATGATGTGTATTTCAACTTTATCTTCAAATAACAATACTTACTGTGAACTCAATCTCAAGGTATATATTAACATACTATTCAAATAATAATATAATCACTGACAGTTGTTTTTTTCTATTTATAGGTTACGGTTCTAAGCGTCATATCTGTTTCATCAATTTAATTCAAAAACCTTCTTTATATACCAAATAAAAACAAATGTATCAAACTAATTTGTTTAATAAATCAGGCAAATTATAAATTATATGGTAGTTCTCAACACACACAACCAAATAAGACATTCATGGAAGTACCAAGCTTGTTTACGTAAACATTCTTTTGACAATTTATATGTGCATGAAAATACACCTTTCGTGGATCGAAAAATATACAAGTAAGTATATTAATTATATTATTTTAAAAATACTGTATAGTTTTTGTATGTAAATCAAATACCCACACAAATTAATCAGTTTTAGTTTGCCGATCAGTTTTTTTTGACTTCTAAAAATTATACAAATGATGATACAAATTAATGTTGTGCACAGAACTTACAAAATATCTTTTCTTGATTATCAACACAGTTATAATGTACGTATAAATAATAGATCTCTAAATTTTGATATACTTTTCAATTCGAAACTGATAAATTCAAATTATTTCAAAGAATTATACGACCTGTTATTACTACTGAACTGGTATTCTTATTTATACACCAAACGATTTTCTTTTTAGCTTGTCGAAGACATTTCCTGGAATCAATGAGGGAGATCCTTTCCTTTTCCTAATTGTCTGGAATGCTCGGAATGTGGACTGTAATGACTGCTATCCTGTAATACCTTCAACCTCTGCAATCAACTAGAATCTCGAACCGTCGAACGCTTTCGTGAAGACCTTTGAAACCTGCCTTTCCTCTACTGGACTGGAATACCTGTGTTAGCTGCTATGTTGAATATCTCGTATCTTTCAAGTCCTGGACTAAACTATTTGTATAACTTCTGGAATTTCACCAACTCTCCAATGCAATAAATCTCTCGTCAAATATGGACTAATATTTACCAATGCAGTAAGTTTATTTTTAAATTGTAATTATATATTTCTTCGCTTTCTTCTCAAGTAGGAATATTCTTCAATTATTTCTTTATTCGTTACCGAAATTCTTTCTTCTAATTTATTTTTAATTATATTTGCATGATACAAAAAAAAAGGTACTATTCTGGAAAATGTTGCTATCACCTAAAAAATATCTGCTTTCTTTTCTACTATCTCCTAACCACTTCTTTTACACTTTTGTATAATGATGAATCTCTTAATTATGTGTTTTTCGGAAGGAAAATTTCGTTTTCCGAAAACACATCTACCGCTTTTCTTCAATTATTTTCGAATCTTTTTTATTTATTCCCCATATCCCTGGCAATAAATCCTTAGTTTCTATAATATCCAATCATATTGTTCCACACATTATAATAATCCAAAATATGTTTTATTTGTAATTGAATATTTATAATACCTTTTTGTAATTCCAAAAATTTATCAATTTAATTCTTTACTTTAATTTTCACAACCTTTTATACCCTTCGGCAAACCAAATACTCAATACTTTAACTATATTATTTTTTATGTCAAAATCTGACACTTCTTACATTTGAATTTTAGCGCGTAACTATACATCATTTTCCAACCTTTATGATTCAAAATCCATACTAATATTCTCTATTTTTTCAAAAGTGTTAATTAAACAAGCTTTAACAAATAATATTACATATAAAAATACAACAAGTAACATTTACAATTCTACTTTCAGAAATGGGAAATATTACTACAACAAAGAAACCTGATAGGCAACCAACCACTCGATGCAAGGCGAACTTCAACATAACCCGATATGTAACCAACTTTACACGGTTCACAAAAACTATAGGGAAATACCCAATTAATATTCTCACAATTATTTTAAGTATAATTTAAATATTCTCACATCTATTTATTTAATTATAGTTTGGTCCATAAAATATTACCATCTTTTATTTTTTTAATACTCACTACAAGAACATATACAGTATATTTTATTAACATTAGTACTTCCATCATATCCTTACTCATCTAAGTTAGTGAACTACCACATATGCCCCTTTTTTAATAAATCTAAATTTCTATAGAATATATAAATTTATATTTATTCAACAATCTATACTAAAATGATGTACTTCAATTTGTACTACTTCTGTAGCATAACTATACATTCTCATATAAATCCATGTACATTTCTTAATATTTGGTATATAAGATAATTATTTACCTCACTGTATCTATTTTCATTTTTAACTCTCAATTATTTACAACAAACCATTTTAACTAATCTTATTCTCATAAATATACTAATTTATACCAACATATTCAAAATTTACATCTTTATCCATTTGTCTTCATCAATAATGTCATAAAATGTATCTTTTAACATTTCTATGCTTTCTATATAAGTAACTTTATTCCTTTTCTTATCCAATCTTATACCTTCTTTGTATTATCCTATTCATGATTTTAAACCCTCTAAAAATTCTTATCAATATTATAATCGAAACTACTTTTAACATTTACTGGTGATTACTTTTAAGTTGTATCTGTTACTTCTTCAGATATTTAATAGCCTCTACAAAATATGCTTTACATATGCTCACTTATTCTTTATTATTTTATTTTATATAACTGTTCCTAGCTGAACAAAAACCCTATACCTATAATAGACATTTTCGTCTACCTTTTCAAACTTTCACTTTTGGAAAGTACACAAATTATATTTTCGTTTTTTAAGGCGTACGTGACCTACATATTTCTTTTATACATTATTATTCTATATATTTATTATCATTTTGGGTTTTATTTACCCTTTCATACATAATCTCTATAAATTATTCCATATATTTTTATGTTTCCCTTTTATTATTTATTATACATAGCAAGCATTCATTATTATCTTTTCTATACATATTTTATTTTATAGGCTTCTTCTATTTGTATATCACATTTTTTTTTTTTTATAACTCTTAATGACTTTAATATTTCTTGACCATTAAATGCTTTTATTACTCCGATAAATATCCTTTAAAAAATTTTTTTTTTTTAATAAGGTTCCTTCTTACTCATCTTTCATATATCTACTTTATACATTTCTTCACATTTTTATACTCGTATGTTTCTTTACTTACTGTAAAGTTACTTATATACTCCTCTAACACTTATACTTACAAATTTTATAATGTAAGGAATGAGGAAAATAAATTAAATATTACTAATTTCTTCATACTAACTAATCTTTACAACTCTTCTTCGTCTAAATAAATCTATCCTGATTCAATTAATTTAGAGCAAGGAAATAAAATACATAAACCTTTGTTAGATCATTTTAGCTAAAATTTCTTACATGATTAACTCAATTATAAAAAAAAAATTAAATGCACATACTTATATCCCGTTTTTTTTATGACATACTTTTATAAAAACAAAATACATTAACCATGCCCCTAAATTTTGGTTCTATTAACTTTGATGTAGCTCTGGTGGGTGGTAGCGCTATTTACCAACGGTTGTCGCCCTATGAAATTCAACCGCCATGCCCCTAAATTTTTTAACAATTATACTTCATCAATATAATCATGTAACATTGAAATATGATAAGTACCTTTAAGATATCCCGTTTCTTCATCAATTAATTCATAATTGTTTAATCCTATTTTCCGATGTATTAAATACGGTCCCGAATATGGCCTTATGAGTTTTGCTATAATTTTGTTCCTTCTATCCGTTACTCGTAACGCGCGTACAATAACTTTATCGTTCTCATTATACACCTTATATTTACGTTGTTTTTCTTTTTTCTTCTGCTCCCATTTAATTTTTCGTCTCATTAATTTTTGTTTAATTTGTTCATATCTGCCTCCTATTTCTGCAATTTCATCATCTTGCCAAGGCCTTTGTGGAGGTTGTCCTGTGAAAATAGTTATTGGACAAGCTTCATGTACGGTACTTGGTGTGTTATTCATTACAAATTCAATTTGTTTTAAACATCTGGCCCATTTATGATGTCGATCTTCGAGTAATATCCGTAAATATTTAAGAACTTCTTTTATATACCTTTCCGATGGATTAGCTTGTGGATGACGAATCGATATGTGATGAGATTTAATATTTCTTTCATCTAAAAATTCATGATATCTCTGATTCATAAAATATGTTGCATGATCAGATAATATTGTTCTTGGAGTCCCATACTCAGTTATATATTCTTGTAACGCCTGTAATACAGTATCTGTATCACATTTCTGTGTTGGTATTAATCGCACATGTTTCGAAAATATATCACATAACACTAAAATATTTCGATATCTTCTCGTGCTCGGAATCAGATTTGAAATAAAATCAATTGCTACTAATTGTAATCTATCATCAGCAACAATACTTAAACTTATATTCTGATTTGTATAATTCTTTTCTTTTGCTAAAATACAAATTTTACACCGTTTAATTTCTCTTTTAATTATCTTCTCGTCATTCCGGCAATAATAAGCTTCTCGGAACATTAACCAACATTTCCTAGCTCCTATATGTGTATACATTACATGTAAATGTCGTATAATATTAATCGTGTGTTCTTCATTCGTAACATATACCTCCAGATCGCCTATCTTCTTCAAAATTATCCCTTCATTCATTCTCATTCCTTTATATGTACCTATTGTCCGTAATCTATTTTTAATTATCTCCAACTCAGGTGTATCTTGAGCTTCTCTGATTCTTTGTACTGAAAAAATACCTTCTGATCCCAATCTTACTAAGTTTATATGTACATTTGTTGTTTTTGTTTCACCATGTTTTCTACTCAGTACGTCAGCTGCAATCATTTCTTTACCTGGTCTATATATAATTTCCATATCATACTGCTGTATTAATAACGTCCAACGGTAAATCCTGTTATTATTTAATTTCGTAGTCATAATATTCAGCAACGCCTTGTGATCTGTCTCCAATCTGAATTTCTTCCCTATGAGGTAATAGCGTAACTTAGTTAAAGCATAAATGACAGCAAGCATCTCGAGTTCTGATATCCCAAATTTCCTTTCGCACGGTTTTAAAGTTCTTGACGCGAAATATATTGGAACCTCGATACCATCTTTGATCTGTACTAATTCGGCTGCTACGGCTACACTTGATGCATCTGTTCGTACGATGAAATCTAAATTAAAATCCGGATGATACAACTTAAGATTTTCTATAAAATTTGATTTTAACTGTACGAAACAATCCTCACATTCTTCAGTCCACTTCCACTTCGTTCCTTTCTTTAGTAGATTTAACAACGTACTTGTCTTTTGGCTATAATTAGATACAAATTTCCTATAGTAATTCAACAACCCAAGAAATCCTCTCAACATTTTGAGTTTATTAGGTCTTGGATAATTTTGTATCTCTTCTAATCTTTGAGGATCTAATAAAATATTTTGTTGGTTAATAACGTAACCCAAGTAATTGACTTCTTTTTGGCAAAACTGACACTTAGATAAATTTAATTTCATACCATTAACTTGTAATGTATTAATAATAATCTCTATATGATTTATATGAGATTCTATGTCATCCGAAAATATTATGATATCATCTAAATAATGAAGGGCGAATTTCTCATATTGGTCTAGTATTTTATGTAGAAATCTAATCAATCCGGCAGGACTACTTTTTATGCCGAAAGGGCATACTTTAAAATGGTAAGTAATTCCATTTACGTTAAATCCACAGTACTTCCTAGAATTCTCGTCCAATCTTATTAACCAAAATGCATTCTTAAGGTCTAATTTGCTATACCATTTTTTATTACCGCATTTTGTAAGTAAAACATCAATATTTTGTGGTATTTCATGCTCAGGCATGATCCTTAAATTAATTAAACGAGCGTCAATGCAAAGGCGAATAGAATTGTCCTTCTTCTTAACCAACACAACAGGACTAATAAAATAGGTGTTCGATCTCTCGATAATATCAGCTTCTTCTAATTTTCTAAGTTCCTCATTGACACGATCTTGGAAAAAATACGGAATAGGATAATTTTTACACGATAACGGCGAATCATCATTTATCAATAATCGATGCTCATAATCTTTAGCAAAAACAACTTCATCATTAATTAATTTTATATTCTTAGCTAAAATTTCTATTAGACTTTCTTCAATCCAAGGTTCTGGTAATTTTTGTTGTAAAATAAAAGTTTGAATGTCAGCTACATTTCTTATTACTTTAACTTCTTGTTTATCTTCTATTATTACAGCATTTCCATATTCGTCATTTATTTCCGATCTAGGTAATTCAAACATTGCTCCTTCCAAATGTTCTTGAGCATCATCATTCTCTGCACGATCAGCTATAATGACATTATTTACCTCGTACTGTATATCCTCCTTGTATTCAATATAAGCGTTTATTTCTTTTAAATCCACAACCTTATCTAATAAAATTTCCTTTCCTTCAATTTTAATCTTGTTTTCTTCAAAATCTAAATTCATTCCCAGCGCTCTCATATTATCTATCCCTAATATGCAATCATAAAACAAATTCCCTAACAGATAAAATTGCATAATAAATTTGTGTCCATTAATCACTACATCTATACATAACCGCTTATTAATACAACCCATTTTTCCCCTATTCGCAGACATAACATTAGTATTTTTGACTTTAATAATATATTTAGAATATTCAGGTATATTCATTATCATTTCTTCTTTTATGAGTGATATTTCAGCACCAGAATCTAACAAAGTTTTAAATTTAACATCTCTAATACTAATTATGCAAAAAGGTAAACTTTCAAAATTATTAATTATATTTCCCATATCTAAACCATTCTGAACATTCCCCATTCCTGTTATTTTACTACTACTAATTATATTACAACTAACACTACTATTAACAAAATTATTTATTAATGAGATGTTCCCGGGATAGCATTCTGATATGGATTCAATTTCATTTCCAAAATTGGCGTTTTTTTTTCTTCCAAACCAACTCCAATTTCATTTCTATCTTGATTATGAACCTGACTACCAGTAAATCTCCTATCTGATTTTCTCCAATCTTGCATTTGTATATTATTCACCTGTCTAGAATTATTATTTCCATAATACCTTTTATTTTGTTCTTGATAGTCATTGTTATGAGGAACTTGTCTTGCAGATTGATTAATAAAAGGATTATTCCTATTTGTACTCGGTCTTCCATTCCCTCCATTTGATAAACTTCGATTATTGTTCCAATTTGAGATACCATTCCCTTGTGTATTATAACTTCTATTATAATTATTACTCTGATGACTATTAAATTGGTAAGGTTGTCTTGCTCCAAAATAATTATTCTGACTACTACTAGGTTGATTATTCCTTGGATAAGCATTCTGTTGAAAAGGGGTATGATTACGAACATAATGATTATTCACACCACTATTATTTGACATACGTTGCTGATTATTCTGAATATCATTTCTTCCATTTAATTGACGAGATTCCCTATATTTAACACCGTCTGTATAATCATCTAAACGTCTAAGAATATTAATCAACTCATTCATATCCGTGACATTCTGACAAATAATTGCATGTGTGTCAACAGGAATAAAGTGTTGTAATAAATGTTGAGATATAGTTTTTTCGTCCAAATGAGATATGTATCGACAATAGTTAAACATTCTTTGTGCGTAAGCCTCCCTCGAAGATTTACCTGGTTGATATCTTCCTGTTAACAACCTCTGATGTGCTCTGCTTTGTTGCGTCTCACTCCAGAAATTATTTTTAAATAATTCCACAAACTTACTTAAATCATCGCAATTGTCTTCAACCCGTTGAAACCAATCCGCTGCACCACTGTTTAAAGTCGCTCTAATAATATTCATTTGGCTCCTAAAATCCTGTATCTCTTCTATATATCTTAGAATATTTGTCAAATAAGCCATTGGATGAGTGGACATTTTATCCCCACTAAAATGAGTTATATTCTCAATTCTGATACCATTATTTAAAACATTGTAAACCGGAGGACATGTTACATGAGGGATGTTAATATTCTGAGTCTTTAATAAAAGATCTTGTATTTTCGTCTTCTGTTCTTCACATTCTTTCAGAATATCTTCCATACTCAACTTCTGCGCAATAGTAGTATCAGTCGATAATTTTATTTCTTTTAAACATCTATCTTCTGTATTTTCTATTTTCTTACAAAAATTCTCTTCTAATTTTTCTGTTTTGTCGGAGACTTCTTTATTTACCTGATCAACTTCATCCCGTATGCGTTTCGCTAACTCCTTATATTTCTCGCTACTATTCTTATCTATTTGTTTTACATTTTCTTGTATTACCTTAATTTTACCTTCAACCTCTTGTACTTTATTTCTAATAATATTTTTAACTTCCGTATCCTTAATTTGTAACTTTTCGTCTACTTCTTTCCGCATTTTCACTTCCCTGCTATCCATTTCAATAGTAATTTCTTTAACCTTTTCTTCTGTATCTCTCAGTAAAGATTTCTTTAATTCTTCCAGATTTCTTCTATTTTCTTCTCTAGTATCAATGCTCGCCTTTTCCAACTTATCCAATTTTTCTCCTAATTCTTTTTTATCCTCCTCTCTATTTTTCTTATTCTCTTCACTAGCCTTGTCAAGTTTATCCATTAACTTCTTATTATTCTTTTCACTATCCTTGTCAAGTTTATCCATTAACTTCTTATTATTCTCTTCACTAATTTGTTTAAACATTTGTAGAATTAATTCCATATCTGCTGTTGTATTCGACATTTCTGTTTTAGAAGTCTCTCCTAATATTTCCACCTTATCACCTCTATCCTGTGTTTCTCCTGTCTGTTGAATACCTTCCTGAACTTGTAATATAATTTCTCCTCCCTCTGGTACATTCACATCCTGACCAACCTCCTCTTCACTATCGCTAGACGATTCAGATCTATTTAATCCGAAATTACTCTTAGATCTGGTATTCATTTTCAATAATTGTAGTACACACTTCCTTATACCTTGATATACTTTAAACTGATTTTATTACCTTTGTAAAATGTATACTAATGTTATCGCTATTATTATAATTAATAAAATATTTGAAATATGTTTTTGCGAGTCTTATTTTAATCGCCCCACGTTGGGCACGCCATAAAATGTAACAATACCTTTAATTAATAAAGGTACGATTACACTCAGATAAATTTAATAATATTTATTCTTACTATGTGTTTGAAACCTGTACTTATTCTCGTCTATATATAAAATTGAAATCTTTATGTACTTTTTAAATCTATTTTCAAATTCTCTCAGGTAATTTTTTTTATTTATGCCCTCACTAACTCAGTTCTTATATAAAATATTTAAACTAATTATTTTATATGTTGCTAACTTCCCTTGAATCATCAAAGCCCAAACAGTTGCCTATATGTAACTTTTTCAATATCTGCCTATATCATAGGATATTTACGTTTTATATTTCTTAACTTTATAAATCAAAGTTTACAAAACAGTTATTCTTTAGTGAATTATGATGTGTATTTCAACTTTATCTTCAAATAACAATACTTACTGTGAACTCAATCTCAAGGTATATATTAACATACTATTCAAATAATAATATAATCACTGACAGTTGTTTTTTTCTATTTATAGGTTACGGTTCTAAGCGTCATATCTGTTTCATCAATTTAATTCAAAAACCTTCTTTATATACCAAATAAAAACAAATGTATCAAACTAATTTGTTTAATAAATCAGGCAAATTATAAATTATATGGTAGTTCTCAACACACACAACCAAATAAGACATTCATGGAAGTACCAAGCTTGTTTACGTAAACATTCTTTTGACAATTTATATGTGCATGAAAATACACCTTTCGTGGATCGAAAAATATACAAGTAAGTATATTAATTATATTATTTTAAAAATACTGTATAGTTTTTGTATGTAAATCAAATACCCACACAAATTAATCAGTTTTAGTTTGCCGATCAGTTTTTTTTGACTTCTAAAAATTATACAAATGATGATACAAATTAATGTTGTGCACAGAACTTACAAAATATCTTTTCTTGATTATCAACACAGTTATAATGTACGTATAAATAATAGATCTCTAAATTTTGATATATTTTTCAATTCGAAACTGATAAATTCAAATTATTTCAAAGAATTATACGACCTGTTATTACTACTGAACTGGTATTCTTATTTATACACCAAACGATTTTCTTTTTAGCTTGTCGAAGACATTTCCTGGAATCAATGAGGGAGATCCTTTCCTTTTCCTAATTGTCTGGAATGCTCGGAATGTGGACTGTAATGACTGCTATCCTGTAATACCTTCAACCTCTGCAATCAACTAGAATCTCGAACCGTCGAACGCTTTCGTGAAGACCTTTGAAACCTGCCTTTCCTCTACTGGACTGGAATACCTGTGTTAGCTGCTATGTTGAATATCTCGTATCTTTCAAGTCCTGGACTAAACTATTTGTATAACTTCTGGAATTTCACCAACTCTCCAATGCAATAAATCTCTCGTCAAATATGGACTAATATTTACCAATGCAGTAAGTTTATTTTTAAATTGTAATTATATATTTCTTCGCTTTCTTCTCAAGTAGGAATATTCTTCAATTATTTCTTTATTCGTTACCGAAATTCTTTCTTCTAATTTATTTTTAATTATATTTGCATGATACAAAAAAAAAGGTACTATTCTGGAAAATGTTGCTATCACCTAAAAAATATCTGCTTTCTTTTCTACTATCTCCTAACCACTTCTTTTACACTTTTGTATAATGATGAATCTCTTAATTATGTGTTTTTCGGAAGGAAAATTTCGTTTTCCGAAAACACATCTACCGCTTTTCTTCAATTATTTTCGAATCTTTTTTATTTATTCCCCATATCCCTGGCAATAAATCCTTAGTTTCTATAATATCCAATCATATTGTTCCACACATTATAATAATCCAAAATATGTTTTATTTGTAATTGAATATTTATAATACCTTTTTGTAATTCCAAAAATTTATCAATTTAATTCTTTACTTTAATTTTCACAACCTTTTATACCCTTCGGCAAACCAAATACTCAATACTTTAACTATATTATTTTTTATGTCAAAATCTGACACTTCTTACATTTGAATTTTAGCGCGTAACTATACATCATTTTCCAACCTTTATGATTCAAAATCCATACTAATATTCTCTATTTTTTCAAAAGTGTTAATTAAACAAGCTTTAACAAATAATATTACATATAAAAATACAACAAGTAACATTTACAATTCTACTTTCAGAAATGGGAAATATTACTACAACAAAGAAACCTGATAGGCAACCAACCACTCGATGCAAGGCGAACTTCAACATAACCCGATATGTAACCAACTTTACACGGTTCACAAAAACTATAGGGAAATACCCAATTAATATTCTCACAATTATTTTAAGTATAATTTAAATATTCTCACATCTATTTATTTAATTATAGTTTGGTCCATAAAATATTACCATCTTTTATTTTTTTAATACTCACTACAAGAACATATACAGTATATTTTATTAACATTAGTACTTCCATCATATCCTTACTCATCTAAGTTAGTGAACTACCACAATATCAATAGCGTCATTTAAGTGCAAAATGAGATACCATACCCGTATAAATTCTGTATACATGAATTGGGATAATTAACGTTAAAAGTATAGTGTAAATATACGTTTACATCATACGTATAAATTATGTATAGAAGATACGGTTTTTTTTGTATTCCGTATGCCAATGATTCCGGTTTATTAGATACCGTAAATACACAATATAATCAGTGCATATTACCTACGTATAAATTCAGTATATGAGAAACACTTGTTTTCCAGACTTCGTCTACCAATTATTAATGGATTTCATATAATATAAATAAACGTCGAAGTCGCGGACATTTTGCAGTTTATTATACCGTTTACATATACCTACCGTATAATAACCAATACACCTACGTATAAATTCAGTATATGAGAAACACTTGTTTTCCAGATTTCGGCTACCAATTATTAATGGATTTCATATAACATAAATAAACGTCGAAGTCGCGGACATTTTGCAGTTTATTATACCGTTTACATATACCGTATAATAACCAATATACCGTATACGGATATTTTAGATATATACGTTTAATCTACCATTCTGTGTTGCTTGGGAACTATATCAGCAATAATGTCCAAACAGAGATCCTTCAAATCGATGCAAATTTCAGCGGAAAGTAGACAATTTGCGGAGATATGGGACTTCCAAGAAACCGAAACAGACTCAAATTCGGAATGAAATCTTCCTGCTGAAATGTTATGCAGTGCAATGTATAGTCTTGCGCAGAGATGGCGTCATGTTTAGCGTCAAATGAAGGACAGTTTAAGCATTGACGATAGTAGACTTTCTTCTTTTTGTATTTTTCTTATGTTTGCGTATACTTGTTTATATACATTAATGCTTTCAGAATAAAAAAAATCTATCAAAATTACTAAAATAGAATATAAGTCCGAATTTGAAAAGAAAAAGTTCGACAGTACAGCCTTAAAGCCCTTAATAGATAATTAAAATCTTCCGATAAATACGGGTGATATGGATTCGTATTTTTTTGGAGGCAGTCTGTCCAACACTTTGCATATGCTTTAAATATTCCTCAGAAACTAGCTATAAGCCCATATTTAGCTCATATAGTTATTATTAGCTCTGTATACATTTCAGACACCATTTTTATTGGTTTTTAAGAAAATGACACCTGAAAAAGTTATAAATCCACATAGTAGAGTAAGTGGTGAGTGGAAAACTTCTATCGCGAATATAGGAGTGAATCACTGTGAGCGACTGCTAAGACATTTACTCAATTGATAGTTGTTTCAGAAATGTATGAAAATATGAATTTAAGTTATGCTTAGGAAATATGATATGATCAGTGACATTTATTTTACAGTGTCTTAAAAACGCCATTCTTATTGTCAAGTTAAATATACATATAAATACCGAGATACGGAATTTACGCAATTTATTGTGGAAGACTATTTTTGTTCTGGTATATGCAATGAACAAATAATATGGTATTATTCTTATAAAAATTGTCAACAGCTATTTAAGAGTTAGTTTTGTTCAATTTGTTCGGCGAATAATACAGACATTTTGTGAAACAGCTTTTCGAAGAAAAGTCCACAGGACGTTCCAACTTTCTTACCGAAGTAGTTGTAGATATTCAACAAATAATGGATGTGAGCCCAAGAAAGTCTTTGTGACGTTTATCAGTTCAAAATAAAGTATGCTCTCAACGTCTTCATATATTACTATATCTAAAAACGCTATTACGGAAGCTGTCAACAGTATTACTCCTGAAATGCTGCATAATATTATTAACAAGAAGAAAAGAAGAGTAAATTTGTGCTTGAATTTAAATGAGTAACTAATCAAACATTCTCAATAATTTTTCAACTTGAATAAATATTCTAAATGTCAGGGTAATAAAAAAATATAGTTTGAAAAAATTAAAATTTAAAAAAAACTAATTAAAAAGTAATGTAATGTAAGTAAATTGCTTTAACTGATATTTCTACTATTTTTTTGGTCTGCACCATGTTAAACAAGTAAGTAGGTATATTTTAAAATAATCTACTGAACGGGTGTTTCGAACAACTTTCAATTAATTTTGAAGACACCATTTAACACAACATACTGCAAGATATATACTTTTGGTCTGAAGAGTGTACATAACTTAATAATAATAATGACAATAATAACATCGTTTATTAGTCATAAATTCCTATGGAACATCGACAATTGTCAAGAGTACAAAATAAAGATAGAACACAGTGATTAGGATAAGTATAATATTCATTGTATCAATAGAAGACTTTTCCCAAAAGAAATATTTTTAATTGTATCTTAAATGTATATACTGGAAGATAGATGTTTAATATTTGCAGGCAAGGCGTTGCAAACTTTATTATTTTATATAGAGCCCTATCTTCAAATGCCTTAGGGCGATGCAGAGTTACAACAAAGTCATCACAACTCCTGGTCTGCATGCTACTATTTATATCTTTGTTACGCAATGACACCTTTTCTCTCTCAATCATACATATTACCAGCTGGTATATAATATATATAAGCTCGCCAGAGACATGATATTTATCTAGCAAAACAAGTCTCGGCAAGGTGAAGTGTAAGGAGTGCCCACACATTGATCGTATAATTCGTTTTTGAAGAATAAAAATATTAGAAAGGTATGTAGAATATCTCCAGAAAATAATTGCATACCAAAGCCGTGATTGTACATACGCAAAGTAAAGTGATGTCAATGAGAAAACAGTGAGATTCTTCTCAATACACCCATCCCATACAACGTCGAGCCAAGTTTTCTGGAAAGCTCCTCACAATGAGCGTCCCAGGTCAATTAGTAATCCAAAAGGAAGCCAAGGAAATAAATATAGGAAAGGAACCCTTAAGTGCCTTAAAATGTACTTTTTTATACTACGATATTATATTTTTTAGTTTTGTAGTGAGTATGTGCTATACAGCTACCGTGCCTTCAAATAATGATCAGTGTTGGTGTACATGTTAAGCTTTTGAAAACTTAAAATTCTAACAGTTGTCATACTTAAATTCAAACTATAGACGCCTATTATTATTTACATGACATAACCAAACTATCAAAATTATGCACTGTCACCAACCGTTAAAAAAAGCATGTCCATCTCTAATGCGGAAAGTATTTGAAAGCACCGTACATATTTTTTCTAAGTATCTTAAAAAATGCATAATCTATACTCGGCTCCAAGGTTAATATTTGAATGTGTGTATTATATTAATAAATGAATTATGTTCGTACAAATGACATTTTAGCTTTATAAAAGCGCACAACACAAACAATATTATTCACCATCAACAGACACAAAGTTAGATTAACACCTTCTTATAATCCTCAGAGCCCTTCTCTAATTTGTGCGTTCATATTTGGATATATGATACGATTATCTCGTAGGGCTGTGTTTGTGTGTGTCAAGAGATTCACTTCTCTATAAGCAGGACTAACTTAATAATCTGTTAATGTTGAAGTAAGATAACGCTTGTAAATGATTGTAAATGTGTATGGCGTCATTTTCATTAGAAAAAAGTTTAACTTTAGATTGATGTTTACATTAAAAAAAAAAGGTAAAGCATATATTATTAACGGTTTCTAAACACACCGTTATTAACTTAAATATAACCCAGAATATTAGACGCTATTCAGCGGATAAAAGTGTCGCAACGCCCTTTAAAAAGGACTGTTAAAGATGAAAGGAAATTCGCTCACATATCAAATATATTTTAAGCATTATTTCAAACAGTATCAAAACATACGAATCTATAGGTAATTTATACCTATACTAGCTTGCATAAAAGAATCAAAAATTTATCACATGTCCCTAGTCTATATTTAATAATGATGCTTATTAAATGTGTAGTGTGTGATTCGAAAAGTGGAAAACATAAACAATGATATACAAAAGTAGTAATAATGACATTTTGTAGGCATTTTCCCATTGATTGCACTATTTAGTTTATGAAGAATTATAATATAATAATATAATTTATTCGTCCTGTAGTCTGCATTGTAGTACAAGACATGTCACAATATAAAATATTATATACATCAAAACGAAAAAAATAGTACACAATAAAAGCAGTAAATACACTACAAAAAAAAGCACGTAGAATAGCAAAATATGCTTATCACCCCTATCATTCAACAAAATAATAAATAATTCAATTGGCCTTACGCCGACCCTGGACTAAATATCCACCTGCTTCACTTTCACAATCGGTACTTTTCAGGACCACGATATTACTTGTGTTAAAAAAAAAGGAGGAGGAATAGATACTTCATAATAAATATCGAACCATTAATTACTTTAATTTTACACCTGCTAGAAAAAAATAATTACATTCTTGATATTTACTGTAATCTAGAAAAACTACGATTTATTGAATATTCTAAAATAATAATAATCAGCTGTTTCCGACTACAAACACATTAAAGAGGAACAACCTTCCTATTTTAAAAATAAAAACAATCAATGAATGAGTACGATTTATCGTTTTTTCCCGTTTTATACAAATAAAAGCGTATTTTTCTATGAATGCGTGTTCGTTTCTATTTACAAATGAGCATTCCTACGTGTATTTATAAACATACATTCTGTGCCAGGTCCGTAATGTAATTTTTTTATCTAATAAACAACATAGAAAATTAAATTTTTAATTTCTTCGTTATTGTGGTATATTTGGGCATGTTTCTGTTCGGACTTTACATACCTGCTACCCCGTCTTTTTATTTTTGGGGCAGCCTGTATAATAGGGGCCAAGAACACTTTCTTAAGGCACCCCTTTATTTAGAGGCACTTTCCTAGAGCGATGACCATTTACGTCTACGTAGTGTATACGATCACTCAGATGGCTTCTAAACCATTCCAACACATGGCCAGATCAAATGCCTTGCTGAGATCTAAGAATATTCCGAAAAACAAGTTCCCCTTGTCAATGTTATTATATAAAAACTCTTGGAAACACGCTATCGCATCCGACGTGCTGTGCTCCTTCGGAAACCAAACTTTCTTCAAAAATGTTATTTATATAACATTCTTGATTGTCCTTGAGAACTCATTTTAATGCTCGTTTATTTATAAATATACATAGAATGAATCTAAATCGTAGGCTCGTCTTCTACGGCGGTCCCTAGACGGTCAATAATATTCTAGAAGACTCCTACTACTAACGTTTTGTCCACTACCTACCCTAAGGGCATTTTCAGGGTTTCTACTGTGTAATGGTTTCACAGTAGAGACGACGAAGCGATTTCAACCCAGAACCAAGAAGGGATATGTAGAATGAATTAAATTACGATTTTTTGATAATTTCATATCGATCTTAAATGCGTATACCGGGTGTCAACGAGATCATGTATCAGCCCGCCATTTATTTATTAGTTAAAATAAAACTTTGAAATTCGGACCGTATATATGAGTGATTGGTGGGCTTCTTCAGGTACACTCAGTTTTTCTATAGCACTTCCGGTCAAACCGGAAGTAACGTTAATTTTGAATTTTTAAATACAACATTTATTATTTTTGTTCATATTCTGTTCTTCTGAAAATTTGCCATCTAGTGCAGGTTAACTTTTGACATTTCTGTCAAAGATGGCGGTATCTGTTAAATTTATACATTAAAGTGAAACTGCTTCGCAACAATTGTCGAAATGTAACAACCATCAAAGTTAGCTTTGAAAACAATTAAGAAACGTATTTTTCACATTTACACGCATTGGCGAAGGAAACATGTATTTCACGTTGAAATTACTAAAGAAAATAAGATTTTTTTTTTTTCATTTTCAAATGACAGGTACTCGTTTTTTTTAAATAGTAACACCTATTTTTTATTACAGTGCCATATTGGCATAATTTTTAGCTTTCAAGTGATATAAAATATGCTGTGGTTTAGTGGTAGACAGGTAGTACAAAATATAAAATGTTTTAAAAGTAGTCTAATTCCAAAGCAACAGAACAATTACATTTCAAATGAAAAAACACAGTTATCATAGAAAATAAACGACTTCCATAAATTTAATCAACTACTAGATATTAAACAAAGATACACACATGTTCAATGTTTGCATTAAAACTATTAGTAACACAACAATAGCGAAAACAGTAATTTAAAAAATTTATGTTAAGAAGTTATGAGTATTATTGAAAGGAGCTAGATGTAAGTTATTATTATTTAGGTATTTATTATAAATGTTCAAAATGTCGCCCTTCCTGATCTCTACATAAATTAACACGTCGTATAAATTCCCTCACACAATTATGTAACTGGTGCCTGGTTATATTATTTATTGCTTGCCTCACTCGTTCTTCCAGTTCTTCGCGAGTAGCAGATTGTACAGTGTATACTTTTTCTTTCAAATATGGCCAGATATGGAAATCTAAGGGTGTTAAATCCGGTGATCTAGGAGGCCACCTGACTGGCCCATTGGTACCAATCCAGAGGTCACCAAAAGTTTGATTTAAGTAATCCCTAACGAGTCGTGAATTATGAGGTGGTGCACCGTCCTGCTGAAAAAATACAGCATATCTTTGCTCCCTTGGTAAATAATTTAAAAAGTCATTAATTTCATTATTTAAAAAATCCAAATATCTTTCGGAAGTTAGATGTCCGTCAAAAATTATAGGAGGCAAAAGAACGTCCCCAATCATTCCCAGCCAAACATTAAAACCAAACCTCACTTGATGGTTACTTTGTCTGTACAATCGCTGATTTTCCTGCGCCCAGTATCTCGTGTTTTGTCGGTTAAATAATCCAAGATTTGTGAATCTTGATTCATCGGAAAAAATAATGTTATTTGTCTCAAATATAATTTTGAGTACATTTGAATTCTCTATAAATTTGTTTAAACTTTGTAATTGACGAAATATTTGCAAAATTCAATTTTTTTACTGAAGTAAACTACTACATCCAGTCTACCGATTTTACTGAAAAACTAATCAGTTCTCAAGAGGGAGATTATACACGTAAATACAAAATTTGGAATAGATATCTACAGCGGTTTGACCATCGTGGTCACAGACAGACACACAAACATTTTTTAAAAACCACTTTTTTGGTATCAGGGGACTTCAAAACGTGGACATCTGCAAAAATCTCGAGGTCGAAAATTTTCGTCATCACAATACTTCCTTATACTACGTATAAGAAAGTAAAAAGTTAATAATTTGGAAAATGCTTATTGGGATGTTTACTATTTCATGTTTCATTTCATAGATTTTACATTTCGTATAGTTCGCCTTTATGGGGCGTTATCTTCCCATTAAACGTTTTTCAAATTTCCCACAGTATTATTTAGTAACTACGACATTTACATGTTAACTTCCCTATTTATAATATATGAGTGGTCATTTTCAGTTTTAATGTTGATGTTACTAAATAATATTGTGGGAAATTTGAAAAATGTTTACTGGGTTAATATTTGTGTTTCTGTATTTGTTTTATACCACTTATATTTTCATTGGAATTTTTTAAATTTTGGAATAAATATATACAGGTGAGTCATTAGTAGCCGCGTCTTCGATTGGTCTTTTGTGTTTTAAATAAAAGAAAAAACAATAAGTGGAAGATCCATGGTTGCTTGTGGCGCATATTGTAAAAATACTTTAAGCTCTGACGCACTTCCGGTTTCACCGGAAATGCACGGAACTTAAGTTTTTTAAATGACTCACCCTATATATTTTTGGAGATTCTTGTACTGCTTTAAATTGTCTGTTCAACTGTTTTTTCTGCTACATTTCCCGTTGTTGTTTGAATACATTTTTAAATGTTATTATAAAGATCAGAACTGTCCAGAATTTATTTTTAATTAAAAGTGTCACACATACATGTATCGGCCAGACATATTAAAAAATAATGACGGTATCATCTATGGTCAGAGAAACTATGTTTTCCATAATTATACAAGAAAAAAATACATAATAAATAACAATCATATTTATTTATTAACATAGGAAATTGGCATTCTACAAATTAATGAATAGAACAGAATAAAGTTGCAGAATTAATGACATAAAGAACTGTATATAGCAGAATATCAGAATAATATAATAAACTTCAGAGTAAAACTAAAATTTAAAATCACTTAAATTTTGTCCGTATAAAGTAGTTCCTTATATCTGATATATATTCTGTTATTTTTTCTACTGACGTAAATCACGAATAGGCATTTTCTTTGGATACTGGAGATCAACCAATTCAGGTAGAAAACATCTGTAAAAGAAAGTCACCAACTGCTCCTTCATATTCGCATCCCAGAAATTATCGTCCCTCATGATTTTTTGTACACTAATTCCGAAAGGTGTCCATATAACAAACAAGCAGTACTTTCTATTTGTTACATGTAGCTGGCCTTGCACTTGGAAATAATAATTGTCTTTACTTTTTAATGTTATTCGACCATCAACTATCTCCGCAAATTTAATTTTCTTCTCTCGAGCGGCTTCCGTTGGTGAATACGATGCAGCTGCTGACGGGCATTTTATTTCAATAATGCCATCGTCATCTATTAAACCATCCGGCGAAGCAGCTAAAAAATTCAATTTGCCGTCAATAAAAAGACCAATTCGTGTACACGAATTCCATAGCTTTTTTCCAATTCTTTTAGAGTAACAAATTCATGTTCCTGTCCCCAACGTGTTGCTGCAGTCCCGAAAAATTTATTGTACAAAAGACGTTTTATCCAATTTGCGCAATGCGTCGTCTTTTGCATTTTGCATATTGCTCCAAAATTGGACGCAGTCAGTCTTACAGAGCGCTGCTGCCTCCATAATAAGTTAGTGCTTTGCCCTATAGTAGCATGTTGTAACGCGTCACGTTCAGAATCCGATTTTTCAATTGAAGTCAAAATTTCTTTTTCTTTTATATCGTACTGCTCTTTTGTTAATGTGACAACCATTTCTATTTCTGTGTCACCATAATCGCTGTCAGCAGGTACTATCGGTTCCCTTTTTTTCTTGTTTTTACATGCAAATAACTTTTTACTGCATTTTTTCCAAGCTCTTACTCTTTTCTAGCTAGTCATAAACTTTTTTGTGTGTTTTCCTGGACTTCTGTATACAGCTTTTTTATGAATAACGCGCGGTAAATCACCCGGTTCCAAGTTGAATGCAATTGAAGCGGCTTCGCATCGAGTTTGATATGATCGTCGTCCGCTGAAATTTACTCTTTTCCCGTCAACAAATTTTTCTGAAATCCGGCTAATGTTTATGAATTTTTTAGTACTACAACGGCATGATGTTAATAAAAGCAAGAAAATAAGTGGTAATTTAGACAAGGCATTTACCGATTTTCTAGAACGGACAATAGAAAAGTTTCTGAGAAAGAGATTACATTAGAAGTCTTCCCAGATTTAATTTTAAATATTCATTATTTTACGATTATGAAGTAATAAAATGACTGTAAGCACTTATACAGAGAAATATACATGTTCTAATTAATTGTGCCTTTGTAAAATAAAGCAAATTGAGATTAAAACTAAACATATATACGTTTTACATAGAACATAGACTATTACTTTATAAAAACCAATAAAACAAAAATAATAATGATAAACGTCCTTAACAACTATAAAAAATGGCGAACAAATTACATGAATTAAAATTATTTTTAATTCATTAACAATATTATGAGCAATACAACATGAGCGACATGCGTACATAAACCACATTGTATAAAACGTTACACGCCGTTGCAAGCCGGCGACTGAATAAATTGAAGAAAACGGAGTTTTGCCAACAGGAAAATTATTTTTGCAGTGTAGATTCACCAAAATCGTTCTTCCGACCAACTGGCGCCTTGCTCTGCGATCGGCTTACGAATATTGCTTTAAGCGCCTGGAATATAGGCAATGTGTATCAAGAAACATACGTTCTTATCAACGTGATTAAGACAAAACGGTTAGCTTTAATGATATACTAAAAAGTGTATATTAAAGGTAAAAGACGTATGAAGGTACCCATAGGCAGTTTTTGCCATTAAATACAAACATTACACCTTAAAGTATACGATAAATATAAGCATTTTTAAAATGTTATTATTCAGTAGCATTTTTTTATATACAAATTTTTTCTTTCTTTAGGTACTTCAACTTAAGCTTAATTAACAAATTACTCCTTGTTTCAATCGATTCTATACAATGGTTACTACACAATATCGTCGATACGAAACGCTTGCAAATTGGCCTCAGCATTACCCCCTTAATGTATAAATTTAACAGATACCGCCATCTTTGACATAAATGTCAAAAGTTAACCTGCACTAGATGGCAAATTTTTAGAGGAAACAGAATATGAACAGAAATAATAAACGTTGTATTTAAAAATTCAAAATTAACGTCACTTCCGGTTTGACCGGAAGAGCTATAGAAAAACTGAGTGTACCTGAAGAAGCCCACCAATCACTCATATATACGGTCCGAATTTCAAAGTTTTATTTTAACTAATAAATAAATGGCGGGCTGATACATGATCTCGTTGACACCCGGTATATACAGGCTGTCTCTAAAAGGTGCGGAAAAAACGCTACCACACATTTCTGAGGGCGATCTAACCCAACTTACCTCAGTCCAAAAGTGGATGCACCATTGCATTGAATTGCCACAAGAATAACACCCAAATTACAGAAGCATATGTGTCCATATACGGAATGAATTTTTTATATCCAGATTACTCATAAACGGCTACTCCAATCAACTCCTACCAGGTATACCTTTTCTAGGTAAAAAACATTGGAGAATAAGAATTTTTATTTAAAAGTTAAATACAGTGTGTCTCAAAAAAGTTATTACGTTTTAAATGGATACAATATGCCGCAGGTGGCGCCCTTTACATTTTGCAATGAAAATGAGAGCAGATTTAAATTTTTTACCCCACGAAACCTCCCCTACCCAAATATTGTGACAATATACCAATTATTACAGAAATTATTGATAAAAAACTAAAACCAAATTGAACTTTTGACACTCTGTATCTCCGAAAGCATCCACTTTTGGACTGAGGTAAGTTGGGTTAGATCGTCATATTTTGCCCTCAGAAATGTGTGATAGCGTTTTTTCCGCACCTTTTAGAGACACCCTAGTATATATATATATATACAGACTGATTTTTTTTGTATGTTTAGCATTGGGATCTCAGAAACTACTGGAGATAGAAAAACGCTTAAATGGGGAAAGATGCGCAGTTTTACGAGTTTGATTTAAAAATTTTATTTCTCCGATAACTTTCATGGCTTATTAGATATTCAAAGAAAACTAAATTTTACGATTTTCTTTAAACACGCTTAGCATCGTTAATAGTAATTTTAGAGAAAAGATGTTCAGACAAAAGCTTTAGATAATTTTACGCCAAATAAAACTATGTAGCTAATTTTTTTTTCGTTCGAATTCGAGATCTGTAGGCTTACAAGCCAGTGTTGATCCATTAAACTGATTAGACCAAAAGTGCTGTTGCTAAAGGTGTGGAAGTACTTCATATTGCATAAAAATCCTGTTGTCAGTTCCATTGCGTTGATTTTGCGACTCTGGCATTGCAGAATGCCTTTACATTTGCCGATATAGTGATCGCCCAAGTGGTGATTTTTGTGTTATAAATAAATTTGATTTTTCTGTTGATCAGATTTGACAGTTATTGTTACGAAAATTATCTCCACTAATGCGAAATGTGCCTCATCTGTTCCCAGATTAACGAATCGAGTCAAATTCTCTTCTGAGAAGATATTCGCAAAGAAATAGCTTTAGCCATATCTTCTTAAATATATAATCTGGACATATTCTTAGTATTTTGCATGAAATTGGAAGTTCCATTTTTGATTGCTAGTGGATTATGTTTCTTCTTATTTTTTAGAAAAACTTGTGGAACTTCGACATCACTAATCCTTTGTCGTAAAAACCATAGATATTCCATTAGCGACGCCATTCATTCAAAACTTGAAATAAAATTACGCCTTTAATATTATTCTTGGTTTTCATAGGTACAATAGTTTCGTTCATTTGTGGCAATAGTAGCTCTTGTTTTTATCGTGTTATTAAATATGGATATGTCTGTGCTTTCAGAACTTTACAAATCAACAGCATTTGTTGTTTATTTGGCAAGATAGTTTTAACCAATTTGAAATTTGTGCTCAATTGTATTAGTTTAACAAATACCATTGATTAAAAATGACGTGTTTAGTGTAGGTTGTAAAATGGAGAAAATCTCAATTCGTCGTGCAATTCAGTACTGGCCTATTAAGAAAATGTACACAGCGGAGATTTTGATGGATATGCAGTAAACATTGAGCACTAATGGTCTTGGAATGTTACGATTTGCCGATGGGTTGCTCTCTTTAAGCCATGAGTATCGATGATGAAAAACGTTTTGAACCAGTAAAACGTGTTACCATTCCTGAACCGGTTGAGAATGTTCATAAGGTTATGTTACGTGACCAAAGAGTGAAGGTAGACGAGATTGCGAAAACTGTGTCTATTGAACGTGTGCACCATATTTTGCATGTCACATTAAACATGCTCAAACTCTCTGTCAGGTGGGTGCCATGGGGTATACAGAATGCAGATCAAAAACGTGAAAGAAGGCGAATTTCCAACGACAATTTGAAGACAAGAACAACCTATTAAATTTGTTTCACCGCTTTGTTACGGATAATGAAACTTGGCTCTATTACTATGTGCCAAAATCGAAACGGCAATATGGAGGCAGCGTGGCAGTTCTCCGCCAAAGAAGGCCAATACGATTTCTTTGACTAGAAAAGATAATGTTCGCAATATTTTGGGTTTTCAAGGGAACATAGCTCTTTGATTGTCACTAAAAGGCGCAAAGTATCAAGAGGGCATATTTATGCTACCCTTCTAGCAAAGTGAAAGTTCCCAATGGCTCGAAAGAAAATGCTCTAAATTTCGATTCCAGCTCACACCACAGCCACCCTGACCTACAGCTACTAGCTCTAACCGTTTCTGTATTCATGTAGTTCAAGACAGACGAGGAAATGATTGGAAGTGGAGCAAACATTTAAGAACCTAGCCTCTGAAGATTACAAAACTGATACAATAGTACTTCATCTGGCGTGCGTGTGTTTAATTTCATTTTTAGTCTCGCCTTTCGTCAAATCATTCTCGTATATCTATCAAGAAGTTTTCACTATTTTATTTAGCTTGACTCGGTTCTTCTATGTTAGGCATATACTCTCGTATACGCGTGCTCACCATTGGATTTTCGTAAACGGTAGGAAGTAAAAAATTGCTGATTAAATTGTATATTTTCTTGTTGTTATTCTACTAACTAAGCTAAGCACTTTAAGTTTATGATGACTTCAGAATGATCGAAGTACATTACTTTTGATGATTATCTGCACAAGTATGTTATGCAATAACATTGATTACGGTTTTGTGTTGTGGTCTCGTCTTCGTACATTAGCGTCCTTCAGTTTACCCCCCGGTGGGAAGAATTCACCCTCTTCACTTGCACTGTCCAAGATGTTCTCTATATTTCCATGTAAACGTCTTTAAACCAGTATTAACTCGTTACTAATTAGTTAAATACATTTCTAGAGATACTATGTAAATATTCAGCCGCTTGTACTGTATTTCTAGACGACGCGCGACGCGACGTAGAAATGCAGCATTTATCGAGCAGGTCTGATCGTGTTATCGTGGCAGAAGTACGTAAATTTTGCAGCAGTTAACTAAATTAATTTGTTTTATCTTGTCGGGGTTTCTCTGCGAGTTCGTAATTCCGAATTACGTTTGATCTCTTCTGCGTTCAGCTCTTGCTGAAGTTGAACAGAGAAAGAGTCACGAAACTTAATTAAAGAGATTAAAAAAAATTATTCCCAGTACAGCTATGCGATTCGATGGTAAAAATTCCAGGAATTTAAAGTTTCCATGAAGTAAGTCCTACGAAATAGTTAATAGAAGTTCTTTTATTGGAGAAAGTAGTGTAACTTTTTTTAATCTTTGGCGCAGTAAGCTAAGACGAAGGTTAATTAGCACGAATATTCCAGAGAATTATTCTTTTATCATTTGCTTGTAACAACTTCACATTTCCTTAATTCTAAATCGAGAAAGTTGCGAGAATTTACTTTAATAAAATGATGGTTGTATTACTTATTGAACTTGTTGAGTGTAGATAGAGAGGTATAATTACCTACTTATCAAATAGTTACACAATTTAGAATATGTGGAAATGAAGGAAGTGCAACGTTGTTGGGCTTGCAATTTCCAAACTTCTAACAAGGAGACACGATTCTGTTAAGAGGAAATTTATATGCTAATGCGCATATATGCTTGGAATGGAAACACCAACTACTCAGATATTCCACAAGTAGCCGCAAGATAGAGCTAGTTAAACTTTGATAAGTATTAATCGCTACACGTGGTCATTGTTTCTTATTTCATAATTATATTTAATCATTTCAAATGCTAATATAGATTGATCGTCGATGGTTTTCTAACAATTAATAGCTATTGGTCAATAGCTGTAAATATTGGTGGTTTCACAATAGAATTTAATTTTCAAATTACTATATCAGGTATACCGTAGTCGACATATTTTAATTTCTGATACGAAAGTAGAAAGAGGAAAAGAGCGCGACGAAATAAATTAAAGATAAACATAGGCGAGGCTGCCAAGACTCGACAAACGTTTCCTATGAAATGTAAGGCGTGAGGGTCCCCCGCCACTGCGTTGCTCTCCCACCACTGTTAGCAAGCAGGCATCGCTGCATATTATAAGGTCATCTTCTGCATGGGATAGAAGTGTAAACCAAAATTAAAATTTGACGACTATGGTAAATATATATATATATCAAATATGATTTTTCTGCTTAAGCACTGAGTAATTAAGGTAAATTTTTAATTAGAAAAATTTACCGCCCAGGGTGAGATTCGAACTCACATTCCCCGATCGCATGTCAGGTGCTCTACCAAATGAACCACCTGGGGGCATTGTGAGTGCGAGTCTACTTGCACGTCTTGAATCTCATCAAGTCACAGATGTTATTATATATATGCCGGCAGTACGGACAAATATGTAAATTTTAAATAATCTTAAAATTCGTTTTCCTCAGCGTAGAAAATGTCAAATATGATTTTTCTGCTTAAGCACTGAGTAATTAAGGTAAATTTTTAATTAGAAAAATTTACCGCCCAGGGTGAGATTCGAACTCACATTCCCCGATCGCATGTCAGGTGCTCTACCAAAGGAACCACCTGGGGGCATTGTGAGTGTGAGTCTACTTGCACGTCTTGTATCTCATTACCTTAATTACTCAGTGCTTAAGCAGAAAAATCATATTTGACATTTTCTACGCTGAGGAAAACGAATTTTAAAATTATTTAAAATTTACATATATACATATATATATATATATTAATTTTTATTTATTTATTAATTTATTATTATTATTTATTTATTTATTAATAAAAATTAATATATATTTACTTATATGAGGTCAATAAAAATTTAATATCATATATATATATATATATATATATATATATATATATATATATATGTAAATTCAAAGTCAAAGACAAAGACAATAAAGAATGTCGTTCCAACATAGTATATGCTATACCGTGTAAAGATTGCGATGAAGTTTACATAGGAAATACGTCATCATGGTTGAAAACTCGCCTCAGAACACACAAAAGCGATATTAACACTAAAAAACAGAGATGTGCTTTGGCATAATACTGTCTCAGACTTAATCACCAACCCATGTATGATAACACTCAGATTTTGTGTGTTGATGGGCACAAGAAATCTAGGGAATTTTTAGAAATGATTGAAATCAATAATAACGATATTTCTATGAACTTCAGATCGGACATTGATAGATTAAGTAACGTTTATTCTTATTTGCTTTCATTTAACAAAAACTAATATCACTATCAATTCAAACAACAAAAATTAAAATGCCATTTCCTTAATAAGTTATACAAGTTACTAATTGTCATAATTAATGGATTTAACTTAGCTCAACCATATTAATTATAAGCACTTCATTTTCTAGTCACACTGTATAGTTAAATGCACAATGTTGAAATTCAGTCTAATTTGGAGTAAACATATTTCATCACATTTCAACCTGGTAAAAGTGGAGGAGTACCTAATCAACATTTTTCAATATTGCAGATTCATTGAAACTATATTTTACTACTAATACTAAAGCACCAAAGAAAATAGAAGGAATCCGCCGTGTTCAGATTTTCTCTGACTGTGAATATGTTAAAGTTATTCGAATTAAACCATAATTACCAGCAGAATTAAATTTACAACCACTACAAATTCCAATAAAACCTAATAAATTAGCTTAATTGTGAAAACTTGCACATTTCGATCAAACACCGGAGAACCAACAATATTATTTAAATCTGCAAGCACAAGTCGATCCAGTGGGAAAACACATACTTTCAGAAGATGAAGATAATATTATCCGAGAGGAATTTCAATTTTAATATTATAGTGTTACAGACTTAATTTATATTAAATACAGAACTTGTTCAACGATTTTTCTATACTTGTAAAAAATCAGTTTCAAAACAACCAGTGTTGTATCAAATTTGGGTATTAACAGCTTACTGCTTATCAGTGCTTATCTTCTGCTAGATAATATTCAACATATAATTTTCTAACATTTAAATGCAAACTTGAGGCAGCACATATCGTCATAAACAAGAAAGTTGTGAAGTTCTTCTTAATTATATCCAAATGGAGGAAATGAACTGTTTTTGCCAGAAGCCCATCAGTTACACAGACATAAATTTATAGAATTAAAATTTAAAATTAAAAAAAAAACTATCAAAAAAGCAGTGTCTTATCAACCCTCCTTAAACACGAAACAACCAAATTCTGGATCAGAAATTGAGCATAAAAACCCATAAGTGGGAAATCAGAAAGTGACAAGTCTGAATGTCAAACAGGTAATTCGTGAAACTGATGGAATATATGGTCTTGTAGTAACCTTATATGGTTTTGAGAATTTTGAGCGTTTTGTTATCATTATAAAATGACTTTATACGTGGGATAGCGATGTATTAACTATTTCATTATGATAAAATAACATTTAGGAAAACAAGAAGTTCATAATGAACTTAGAAGAAATAGGAAACCTGAAAAGCTTTTGATATTGGGTAAGGCAAGGAGAACTTTGAGCTACTTATTTATTGTGTAGTTAGAGGATATCATAAAATAATGTAACAAATAAGCTTATCTGATTTGATAATTATAACTAAATGTGAAAGAGAGTTGCAAGACAATGTACATATATGGTACGACATACTAACGGAATATGGAATAAAGATAATCAGTAAAAATTGTAATGGCGGCAGCAGAAGATTACCAAAACAAGCATTCAAAAGACAGTGAAAATCTAGAATAATAATTCAACGAAAGAATCGATATAGTACTTAGGGTTTGTTATGCTTTGAACTAAAACTCTAACTGTCAACAAGCAAAAAACTTCTAACCTGTCCAAGACTAAAATATATAAAATAATGTGAAATTAACTTAGGATACGAAACATGACCTCCCAATATTTAAGGTGCGGAATTGAAGTATTTAAAAAAAAGTCAAAGCAGCAAGGAAAACAAACTCAGATATAGTGGAGTAGGATATTAGTTTGCAAAGACTACACAACTCAAGATTAGTAAAAAAAAGTAAAGCAGTCAAAGAAGAAACGAAGACTTGGAGAGAAAGCCCAAGCAGACATGATACAATACAATGAGTATAATTTTAAAGGAAAAGGTTATCACATGGAATGTGGCAAAGATTTTGTTAAAAAACACGAAAGAATGCAGTACTTTGGCGCACGTTTAAGAGCATTCTACAGCATTGTTGTTAACGTTATTATTATTATAATAGTCTAATGATAAGGTACTGGCTTATCAACCTAGAAACCTTTATACAAAAATGTTTCTCAGCTGTTACCCCGATTCAGAGGGCGAATAATTCTGTCGGTTTTGGATATTACCAGAGCTGTGCGCGTATTTACCAAAAATGTATTTGCTAAATACAAGTACAAGCCCTTTTAGGTATTTGTAATTGTAAATAGATACTTTTATAAGTACTTGTATTTGTATTTGTGTTTATAAATACAAGTACAAGTATTTATAATTGTAACTATGCTGGCATAAATACTTTTACAAGTATTTGTCTTTGTGTTTATAAATACAAGTACAAGTATTTATAAAAAATGTAATTGTGCAGGCATAAATACTTTTGTCCAGTATTTGTACTTGTACTTATGGAATGATAAATCCCAATATAAATCCTTTAATATTTTCGTGTTAATAAAAATTCGACATCGACATGGAGTTAGAAGGTCCATCGGGAGCAAAAGTTTTCTTGATAACTGAAGCTATATCTGCAGAAAATGATGCTACTTCGTCATTGTCTAGTGTTTCCTCTTTACAAACTAACTTGGACATTTTAAATGGAATTTTTTTTAAAGTGATTTTCAAAACCAATCAGCATATAGAGGCTGAATGCAAAATCTGCTTACCAAAAAAACAAATAATAAAAGGTATGACTACGGCAACGACAAATTTTATAAAACACTTACGTCGAATGCATACTGACAGCCTAACTGAATATACAAATCTCAGAAAAATGAAAAAAGAAAATGGAATTTCGAAAAGTAAAAACGTAAAACTCAGGAAAACAGAAATAAGTGCTGTATCTCAAGAAGAATTTGATTTAAGAATTATAAAATTCATCATCAACACTATGAGCCCTTTATCAATAATTGAAAACGAAAGTTTTTTAAATATGTTTGAAGGAATGAATTCAAATATAATTGGACGAAAATCTGCGATGACACGAATTGATTTGCTCTATATCAAACATATAGAAGATTTGAAGAATCTTATTCATCAACAAAAATTCGTGTGCGCAACAGCCGGCATATGGTCAGCTACAAGGAGAAGCTTCATAGGCGTTACATGCCATTGGATTGATACCGATTTTAAAAGAAAATCATATGCACTATCATGCCAAAGATTTAAAGGTGTTTATAATTATCTGCACATTGCAGAAACGCTACAATCCGTTCACAAAAAATTCCAAATCGACAACCACCAAATAGTATCAACCGTTACAGACAACGGCTCTAACTTTATTAAAGCTTTTAACATTTTTAGTATTGCTGAAAATAACGAAAACAGTAAACATATTTCTACTCATAGCGAAACATCTGACGATGACGATGATAATGATGATACAACAGGAAAAAATTTTGCATTTGAATCAATGGAGCTTGATAACAAAGAAGAAGAATATGTACTACCTAGACACCAACGGTGTGCAAGTCACACTTTGAATTTAATAGCATCAAGTGACTGTAAAAAAGCCATTGAGGAAAATTCCAAATTACGTACAAAAAATGCACAAGCTTTTGCAAAATGCACATCCCTTTGGAAGAAAGCTACAAAACCGAAACCTTCAGAAATAATAATGTCATGTTTAGGCTTTTTCTACTCCAGGAATCAGTAGATGGAATTCTGTCTATGACAGTTTAAAAAAAAATTTTAGAAGAGAAAGAAAAACTACCTCCTTCAAAAATTAGATATAAAATATTTTACTGATACGGAACTGTTATGCCTGGAGGAATACTGTGAAATATTAGAACCGATAGCTATTACGCTAGACGTATTACAGGATCATACATTTTACGGCATGTTACTACCAAGTTTATTTTCATTAAAAAATAAACTAGAAAAATTAGAAATTTCAAAGCATTTTATAAGTGGCCGAGAAGGTTTGCTTCAAATATGCATGGACAGTTTGAAACAAAGGTTCGTATCAATTTATGAATTAGGAGACGACGACGCAACTATTGCAGCACTGTGCTTTCCTGCATTTAAGTTGAGATGGTTCAACGTTGTGGATGAAAATCTACGTATAACTGAGGACGGTCTCAAACAAAAGCTAATTACGGCATGCGAAGAATTTTATAATATTCCCGAATTTCAACCGAGTTCGCCAGAAATTAATGAAGATTTCGATAAGTTTTTCGATTTTAACGAAACATTTGTTCATACAAGCAATAGCAGTAGTACGTTTTCACCAAATAATCAGTCAAAAATAGAACTGCAGGTACTACTACATTATCAAAATGATAAAAGGCAAAATATTGCGATGTTGAATGATTTTTCATTAATAAAAAAAAGTATTTTTCAAGTATAACACATGCCTACCGTCGTCTGCTCCTGTTGAGAGACTTTTCTTATTTGCAACCATAATCAACGCACCTAGAAGACATGCTCTTAGCGATAAGAATTTCGAAAAGTTGGTGGTGTTAAAAGCAAATAAGGTGTAATAAGTTCCCGTTCCTAATCATGTTTTCTAAAAATTATACAACTTATTGTAAACCTTTCGTTACCATTGTTTATGTTAATAAAAATAAAATTATTGAGTATATTTATACAAGCACAATAGCTCATCAGAGAAGAATAAGTAAGGGGTAAATATAGTCAGTAAATACATTTTCTGTAAATATGCACACAACCCTTCTAAATATAAAATTCAATCAACCTATGTTTTTTTAACCTTTTCTTAACTAAATTAATTAAAGGTCTTTTTCCAAGCTATTTAATTTTAAGTGAATTTCTTTTAAAACTGTTGTTTCTAAATTAATTCTGAGTTAAAAGTACGGCTGAAATGGTTACGTTTAAATTTCGAAAGTTACCTGATTTTGAAGGAAAATGATTAAAAGTACGGCTGAAATGGTTACGTTTAAATTTCGAAAGTTACCTGATTTTGAAGGAAAATGAAAAAGCGTTTTGTTTAGTCACTGTTGAACTTTAAGTTTATTTCAAGTATTATACTTTCAATAGTTTATGTTATTATAACATCATACAAAGAAGTCTACTTTTTCATAGATCAGTGTTAAAAAAACAATATAAATAATAAATACTACTCGTCTCTTTTCATTATCAGAATGTTTAAACTTATAACAGTATCGTCAAGTTATTCAATGAGACCTTCCATTTGATAACAATTGCAATAGTATATGTAAAAAGTATGTTCCAATGCCTTTTTGGCACTCGAGAATTTTTATTCATCTTCCTATAAGTGAGATCTTTAATTCTCACATAATATAACTACAATAATATATACAGAAAATACGTTCTAATGCCCTTTTGGCTCACGTATTTTTTAACGTTATCTATATTACTACATGTATTCTAGAAGAAATTACAGTTTACGTTTAAAGATTTCATTATAATTTCTGACGAAAAGTATGAATATGTATTTGTATTTATACACCTTGAAATACAATTACAATTACAGCTAGGTATTTGTATTTGTCGGCACGCATAAATACAATTACCTACGGTATTTGTACTTATACGTACATAAATACAAATTACTCTAGTATTTGTATTTATCAGGACCCCTAAATACAATTACTTACGGTATTTGTACTTATACGTACATAAATACAAATTACTCTAGTATTTGTATTTATCAGCACCCCTAAATACAATTACTTACGGTATTTGTACTTATACCTACATAAATACAAATTACTCTAGTATTTGTATTTATCGACACTCCTAAATACAGAGATATCAACAATTCCTGTAGACCACGTGACTACCAAATTAGGCAACCCAATTAACAGCAGTTGGTAGTATTGAATGTTTTATGTAAAATATGGTTAAAAGTGTCAACAATGACAGCAGTATTTGTGAATAAAATGTACGCTACTGTCAAATACTAGCGATACGCGAATCTCATAAACGTATGAACACGAAAATCACCAGATTTTAGAAAATTACTGATCACGTGGTCTACAATCTTTCTCGATAGCACTGTACAATTACTTACGGTACTTGTACTTATACCTACATAAATACAAATTACTCCAGTACTTGTATTTGCCTTCCTATAAGTACAATTACAAGTATTTGTAATTGTATTTAAATACATTTTTGCTGTATTTGGCACAGCTCTGGATATTACTCATTTAGATAGTCGTGAAAGGCGTTTATGCGCCCAGAAAATTCCAGAATAGTCGGATGCTATTATTACTTGCAAAGGGAATTTTGGTTATCGCTGTATATACACGGTGGCCAGAAAAATGCGGACAAACGCCACGCAGGCCAAATCTTTGTTTAATTCTGAGTTGACAACCTTAATTGAAAAAAGTAGTACAGTGCTTTTTTTTTTTTTTGTAAACCATTGGTATTAATCGATTAGTTACATCAATGCATTTGAGATAATTCCATTTCTAAATTTCACCACAATGATTTTACATAGATAAATTTGACGAATTTTGCTAAATTTTAGCCGTACAACTTAATGTTTGATGGTCTCGTATGCCGTAAGGAAGGACCGTATAACTTTTTTGAATTAAGATTATCGCCTCAGAATTGAACAAAGAATCGTTCTACCTGGCGTTTGTCCGCGTTTTTCTGGCCACCGTGTATAATAACAATACTCATATTTATTTTTGTTACAAATCTCGTCATACTTTTTAAACAAGTATTGTAGTTCCAGTCGATTGGGGTTTTCTTCTATTTTTATCCATGCTCCTGAACATTGTTTAATTCGAGCACCGATATCGTATTTTTTGCAAGAGTTGTTTTTTACTATATTTTGATTGAAAAAATATTCTGACGTATTTGATTTCATGCGTATCTAAGCCGATGTTGATACGCTCTTCACCGTGTTCTACTCTGGCAAAATCCATTCACTGAGAATATTCATGAGTTCATATTTGAAGTAGGTAGTACAAATGCAGCCTTTCAAACTAACAAAACGGTGGAACGTTCATTTTAGTACGCTTAAATTTGGTACTTCGCATATAAACATGAAATGCAGTTTTAGTACAAATTCACAGTTACAATGCAGCGAAACAGAATGAGCTTAACTTAGTATCCATACATCACGATGAATGAAGGTACAACTGGAAAACAATTCGAAATCGAAACAAGACTTGTGCATCAGTATCAGGAATATCGACAACACAAATGACACACACGAAATTGAATCCACGAAACGTTACGCCCGGGCAACTTTCCGCAAAACGTTACACAATGTCAAGAGCAATTAATTTAATGGATCTTCTGTTTGTGCACGCTTATTGCCGTAAGTTTGTGGCAATGCAGTTTTCGCCCGCAGCTCGATGATTTGTTGTTGTTCGGATTGGAGGGCGGTATAGATTATGTTTTCGGGCTGTCTCTTGATTAATTACATATTTGGTACGCAATTATTCACTATACTATACAAGCGCTGTAGTTACAGGCACCGGTTGTGGGTAGCACAGTGTCCAGTAAGTAGATATAATAACAAGATTTTCGCAACAGAGATAATTCAAAACTTCGCGGGAGTACTTCATCTGACCCGTTGTTATTTGATAATTTATACGTATTTTTTACTCGGTTGTTGAAAAATATAATTTATGAGTTAAATATATAGCGATTCATTGTAATTTTGTAATTTTTTAAAAATATGTATTAAAAAATCTATTTTATAATAAATTATTCTCTTGGTACAAACAGCATTCTATTTAAAATAAAACTTAAGATTTCAACAATTATTGTAAGTGATATATTCTACTTTCTCAAAATATTAATGTTGTGTTATCACTAATTCCCAGACATTTGGCAAAAAATCATTGGTAGAAAGTATTCTTTGAAAAAGCACACTGTGAAGGGATTTTAACTGAAAATATCTTGACAAAAAGAGAATTCTAGATGAAAGTTATATAAACTTCTCTGTACATATATGTGCACTCAAAGTACTGCTCAACTTCGGTAAAAAAAAAAGATGCAATACCATGTAGGAAATGCTGTTTCGTGTTTCCGGCAGCACTGAAAGAAATTGACGGAACGTTTTACTGAACTAACAACCATGAAGTTCACTGCATACTAAATTCTATTAATCATTATTATGATTAATAGAATTTAGTCTGCACTGAATCGTATTTATTACAAAAACAATATTTTTAAATTTGTAGTCATATTAGTTAAAAGAATTTTCTTGAAATAATTTACATTAATTAAATAAATAAAAACGTAATTATTTTACAAGCATTTTCTGTCTACTCATAAATGAGAAAATTCTATTAAATCAGTGGTATCAAACACACTAGAATATGGCTTAAAGATGAAATTTCAGAAAATAAAATATATTTTCCTAGTATTTTTAAAAACAGCTAACATTTTTGAAGAAAGTAATATTCTTCGGAACATTTCATTGGCCAGATACAATGTCGTAAAAAGAATTACAGGAATCGGGATGATCAATACTGCTGGACATTCCATCTTTAATGATATTAGTCCAGGAAAATATATTTTTTAAAAAGTCTCTGGCACACTAAATAAACATTATTGCGCATAGGTAAATATAGGCAAAAGGCAAATACAAACAAAAACACTAAATCCCTAGTAGCCAAGTTCGTTGGCCTCAAAACTGGCCAATGTCACTCCAATATTCTAAGATCGGTACAACATCAGTGACCCCCGCCTAATGTCGTACGAATATAATATTCCTATATCAAGTAAATGTCAATTTATGTCGTTGGGTTGATATCAGACCAACGTTGTCTACATTGGTAATATATTGGTTAAATATCAGATACTGATATTTTATTCAGAACAAAAATCTACATACTATTAACATTAAAGAAAAATGTATACATAATATCAAGTTCACAAAGTCACTGTGATGTTGGTTGTGGGTCAGTATTCGATATAAATTTAGATTAAAGGGGATGTTATTCTACGATTAAACGCCAACATCGTATTAACTTTGCAAGACAATATTGATATAGTCTATATTAATTTATCACAGAATATGTTACACACTGTACCATGAATAATTGTTGGTGTGTGAAATGAAATATATAGATCCTCAAAGTTAATTAAGCATTTGCAATAATGATTCTCACCAAATTAACATTAAAAGTACTACGCACACTTTTATAAATAATTTTAGAGACCGGACACGCATTATTGAAATGATGAGTTTTTTTATTTTATTAACATAATTGGCTAACAAGTGGGTTGTGATCTATCAAATACAAAACACATTTTTGTTTGTTCATTTTGTAGTTCAAATCAAGTAAATTCTCTGTACTTTATTTGTCTTATGAAATTTAAAGTAAATTCTCAAATCGGAAAAATGTCTGTGCAAAATATTGGGCCAATATCACGGAGTGATATTTATCCAACGTTGTAAAATGTTAACACTTGTACATCGGATTGATATCAGACGCCGATGTCAGGCCAATAAATAAACGACCGACAGCCAATGTTCGCCCGATATTGTGTGCTACTAGGGATGCCTTTACCGCACTAACGTGGTAAAGGTATTTTTGTGTTCTTGTTTAGTATCAAGCCACAGACTCCAAGTTTAGTTTCTTAAAAGGCAAATAGGTTTATATGTAACACGTGAAACATTATCCTATTCACAGGGCAATATGCAAAAGAAGTAGAGGAAATTAAAAAAAATCCTGCAATTTTTCTCTCAATCTGTCAATTCCCAGTGATTTAATGTCCTCTATCACTTGGTCTCCCTATCTTATTTTCGGTCTACCTCTTAGTCTCCCTCCTTGTAGCTTCCACTTCGGATTCTTTTCACTAATGCTGTATTTTCCTTTCTGTTGATGTGTCCAAATCGTCTTAATCTATGACCTTTTATTACTCTCACATATTTAGGTTCTAACGTGTAATTAATCTCATAATTCGATAAGTTTCTGTAAAAAAATTTTTCAGTCCACATCTCCTTCTTATAATATTCTTCTCAAAATCCTCCATCCACATAGTTTCTGACTCACAGGTTACAGGTCTTATTGCTGTACTACAGACTCTTAATTTTGTGTTTTTGCTTAATATCTTGTTTTCCATATATGTAATAAGTGCTTGAATTCTTTGCGATATTTCAGCATTTCTATTGTTTTTATTATTAACTATTGTGTCCAGGTGTCTAAAGTTTTCAACTACCTCAAATTCGAACACTGTAATCCGTTATTCTTGCAGGCCACTTTTATTACTTCCCGTTATTCTCATATACTAATACTTCTTTCCCTGCTTATATTCCAGTTGCATTGTAATAAATAAGGTTGAAGTTGTAAACAGTCCATTTTAGTGAAAAGATCTTGTATTTTATTTTGTACTGCGTATTTATGACGTTAACTACTTTGGAAAACGGTTGGATGTAGCGTGGATCAATATACAACCCGAAACAGCAATTTAATACAATTAATTAGATAGGACATCGAGAGAAGTAATATATGACTATCTAGTAGTGAGTATTATTAATTATTTATTTGTTTCCTATAATTGTATCAGAGCAATTAATATCATGATATTTGTCTTGATAAGTTGAAACCTGATTACTTTAGATTCTTTAGATGTGTGAATGAAGGCAAGGCATAGAAAAAGTTGCGTTTTAAACGAAAACACCAGACTCTGCTTTGAGCCATGCTAACATAAATATTTTAATGATATATAAATATCTGATATTATACCAAGATGTAAATTGAGAATCAATCTCTGTTTTTTTTTGACTCCACGGAATTGATTATCATGAATTTATATAGAATGAATCAAAGTTTTTATGAAAAGATTTTCATGCACGTTCGTATTTTGTTATTATACTGTAAATAAAATGAATAAAGACCTTGAAAATAAATTATTGGTATTACTAAGACAAACCGCGTCTACGTAAATTCACGCAACTACTTGTTGAAAAGTGTACATAAAACAAATTTCTACTCTAAATATGTAACACTGTAATTCTCCGTTTGTTCAAGCATCGCGTAAAAACTACTGGACCGATTTTGATAAACTTTTTGTGTTTGACAGCTTATAATTAGATTTAAAATCTGGTCCATATGTTATCCCGAGATATAACGATAAAACTACATTGTTTCACATATGTATTTACTTTTGCACGTCATATTCGAGTGAAGCTAAATAATACAATAACTAAAGTCTACGCGAAATGTCCATCTTCAATATGGAGGTTGATTGGCACAGCTGACAATGACAACTTAACGTCCACGTTAACTAGACCTAAATGTTACAGGAAACGAAGATCCATCTGATGTTTGACAAACGTTGGCAGCCGAAAATTCAATTGCGAGTTATGAACTGTCAAAACCATCAATCAATTTCGCGATGTGACTTGCCGGGAAACGTCAGAATTGATAGAGAGTACAGCGTTAGTCGTGCAATACAACGTGTTATGTCCACTCAGAAATTCTCCGAATTGGCAGCACGAAATACTGAGTGTATCAACAATGGAGATAACACATGATATTGCAGTGGACCAAATTTGATAAAAACTTTTGTGTTTCAAAGCTTATAATTAGATTTAAAATCTGGTCCATAATTTATTCCAAGATATAACAAACAGAAAATTACAGTTTTATAGTAGTGTAGACTTTTGTTGAATCCGCGCAGAACGGTAACTAAATACATAAATTTGCTTAAGCTAAAACTGCTCACATTATCACTAAGTGTATATGCATACGTATTCCTAATTATTATATTTCTGTTTTACAAAAATCTATAAATATTGAGACAAAGTTTTAGCTGAGTAATTTACACAATGGTAGCAAAATTAATTTTTATTTTAATTATATATAAGATATTAAAAATAATTAGCTGTGTTCGTGTTAGAGAGATAAATAAATTACATATTTAATAAATCCAAGGCAATAGAAAAGGTAAGGTTCTTTATTATTGGAAAAAACAAAGATAAAAACTTTATAAATTTACACAATTTAATGAATTTATAAAGTTGCATACGTAGTCTTACCACCACTGCACCCTAATGGGCTTAAATTTATGTCCCCACTAACTAACATTGTGCTCCTTTTGCATATTTTTTACTTATTCTAAGATACTATATCATTTTTTTTTGTTCAAACAAAATGTGTTAATTTCAGGAATATTTTCTTATCTCTCTTCTGTGGCACAGATTGTCAAGACTCGTAGAACTGCCTAGTGTGCTTATTATGTTTATAAAGTGTTCATAGTTTTATAACTTTATGTAGGCGCCGTTAGAGGAGAGCAATTGCCGCATTAGCTCTCCCACAATTTCCATTAGTAATTCAGGTACCGATCTCTAAACGATCAGATTTCTATTCTATCTACCGATCTGTCAATTCAGATGTACTATATTAACACTCAAATCTTCACTTTCACTATCTGGATGTTTTATCACAAGGAATATCCTTCCCAGACTACAAAATATAGAGCATTAATACATCAGAAAGACTAGAAAAATTAATAAACATTTAACATGTGTTTTAAAACCGTTATTACTGCAAAACACTCGATACTGATAGAATAATTTATGACAAAGATAACAAGTTTTTAGGAAATATTGTTCTTAATTTTTACATTTTTCTTAATTAAAATTATCATTAGATCAGGCATTATTCTAATTACTTGTTTTTTAAGCATAGCTATTCGATGAACATTTGTAGGATAGCGTCAGTGACATATCCCGTAATGTAAAATAGAAACATGCATAATAAACAGTTTTTTTAAAAGTAAAGGAAGCGACATGTCTGAATTAACGACATCACAATAGTGAATAAATAGAGATTCGATGTAATTAACTAATGTAATGCAATTTTCTCTGGTAATAGAGTTCTTTGATTACGACATCGAAATGCCTAAAATTACTTAACCAGAAAAAAGACATTAGTTCGAATGCCATTAAGTTTTGTAATAGTAAAGTAATTGTAAAACCGTGAAATGTTGTACATTCCTGCTATTGAATTTGTTTCCGTTTAAACAGTTGTAAATAACACTTTCTATTTACAAACTGAATTCGGATATTTTTTAATTCAAAGATATTGTTACACGTATTAAACAATATTTACTAAAAATATTAGAGAACCTTTATGTATTTTGCAACAGATTCAGCTTGCATTTACATATGGGTATAGTTTCTCTTAATCTTGGTATATCTATAGTAGAAGTGTGTCAGAATATTTACAATAACAACATAAGGCTGGGATTACGAAAACTTTGTATAGGTAGTTTACTATAATGTACATTTTGTTTATAAATTGACATAATAATATATGCGAAATATTAGATTTAATATTTTCACAAGTGTTCAACATATTAATAGTATTAAAATGTCGACTTGGACAAGTGAGTTGAACCAGTTTATTCGTCTTATTACGAGAATTAGAACAGTACATCTGGACATTAAATTTCTAAAAACCTGTATCAAGTCCAAAATATTCCCCAAGTTTATAAAGGTACACATTAAACTACATGGAGAAAAAGTGAACAAATTAATAGATAAACTATTATTTTGTGAAAAAGGTGTTTTTATTTAATTAGATTTAATATCTTCACAAGTGTTCAACATATTAATAGTATTAAATGTTATACAAAGCTTTATATCTTATTTAAAAATATGCATACATAGTATATATAACATATTATGAAGTAATAATGTAATCTACAGAACTGGTAATTACAAGAGAATAGATTAACTTTATGGGAAATACGAATACGTGGTAAGTAATTAATATCTTTCAATATAATTAACTCAATGGTGATATGATGATTTCAAAAATATATAGTCGTAGATTTAACATATATATGGTATAAACATTTCTGTCGCAAATTAATAAGACAAATATCACTCAACTCCTAGAATCAGAACCATTGACTAATGTGGATAAAAAGGAAAAGAATGTATAACTTCTTGTCTTGAAATTTAAGTAGTTCTACTTACACCACTGTTGTATTCGCAACTGTTAGAAGTTTTTCAATTACTAACTGATTGGGATATATCTCCAAAATAGGTACAATCATCACTCAACTCAAGAGCACAACGGATCAATTAAACCGTCTGTGTACAAAATGTATCTGATTCTCGATTTTCAATTACCATTTCTTTTCGTAGCTAAACGTCTAAACGTTGCGAATCAAACAATGTGGTACTTAAATTTCTCTATTAGTAGGTAAACAAAAAATCCCCAAATGTTTTTTTCTTTTTAGCCACATTAGTCCAGAACCTCGGTTAACACTAGGATTTGTTTCTGTTCTAAAGGAAGTAGCAAATTCTTCAGTTATAAATTTATTGCACATTAACGCCCAATATGCTTGTTCAATGAATAATAATTAATATAATAACAAGTTTTTGATTTTGTGCTTTATGAATAGTTTTCAAACTTTTTTAGGGACACCAAACAGAAATTGCATTCGTTATTGGTCGCAGATTTTCTTGATAGTTAGCTAGCATTCTGAGTAATTATACTAACCAGCAGTGTGTACCCTGGCAAAGTTGAACAACATATACAAAGTATAAATTGATCGAAAAGCGCTGGTACTGGCCAATAGTAAATACTAATATAAAAAAAGACCCAAAAATATTGTTACATAAAGTGCAAAGACTAGTAGCTACTACGGCAAAGCCTTATATACGTAAAAGACAATATATGACATCAGTCTTGGGAAAAAAGTGCATAACACCTGTTTATAAAACTAGGGCTCCTGAAAAACATTGTTCAGGCAGTGGAATAAAAAGGTGATCGTTTTAAATACTTTCAAAAAAGTTTTCAAAAATAACACAAGGAGAACTAAAGAAAAGTATTTTTATTGGACCTCAGACACGAAGTAAGTGATAGAACATTAGCAAATAAATTAACAGCGCTGAGAAAAGCTGCATGTGGGTGGTCAAGGAATAAGTTTTTACCAATTTCTTGGAAACAAAACAGCAGAAACATACAAAACATAAAGAATCGACATGACAGAGGCATTTTACGTTGCTGGACGCTATATATCACTTATTGCACATTCTTCATTCTCACTTGGACTTTTGTTCGGTAAATATGGCCAACGTTTAGCAAGATATTTAATGAATTTAAAAATGTTACCATGATAAACGAAATCCTGCAGAAACATATACCATAGTCGTCATATTTTAATTTCGGTTTACACTTCTATCCCATGCAGATGACCTTATAATATGCAGCGATGCCTGCTTGCTAACAGTGGTGGGAGAGCAACGCAGTGGCGGGGGACCCTCACGCCTTACATTTCATACGAAACGTTTGTCGAGTCTTGGCAGCCTCGCTTATGTTTATCTTTAGTTTATGTCGTCGCGCTCTTTTCCTCTTCCTACTTTCGTACCAGAAATTAAAATATGTCGACTACGGTATATATATCGGGTTACAACGTTTTACGTCTTCCGATTCCTAATCGCCATTCCCCTCTGTTCATCCATAGGCCAGATCCGTCTCTCGAATTTCCTTACCCACTCCGTCTCTCCAGCTTTTTCGCGGTCTTCCTCGTTTTCGGTTTCCTTGGGTGTTCCAGATTAGTACTTTCTTTGGGATTCTGTGTTCTGGCATTCTTTGGACGTGCCCATACCATATTAGCTGTTTAGTTATAATGTCATAAATAATGTCGTGTTGTATTCCCATTTCTTGTCTAGTGGTTTCATTTGGGACTCTATCTCTCCTGGATTTTCCTGCCGCTCTTCTCCAGAAGTCCATTTTTGTGGCTTTTATCTTTCTTTTTGTTTTTTCTTTTATCGGCCACACCTCCGAGCTATATGTTATTATGCTTTCACGGTGGAGTTGTAAATCCTTTTTTTCTTTTCTTTTGTAATGGTCTTGTCCCATAGAATACTGTTCAGAATGGAAGTAGCTCTTCTTCGCTGTACATTTCTGTCCGATATTGCCTCATCTAGTGTCCCTTCCTTAGATATTTTCATTCCTAGGTATTTGTATATATTGCAATGTTTGATGATCTGTCCCGTTGCTAGGTCTTCTTGCTGTCCTCCTATGCACATATACTCCGTTTTTGTTATGTTGACAACCAGGCCTCATTTTCCGTATTCCTCGATGAGCTTTCAGCTCATATATTCCATGTCATCTTTATCTTGTGCAATAACTACTTGGTCGTCCGCGAAAGAGAGGGTATATACTGTCGTCATCCACTGCCATTCCCATGCTATTACATTTCCGTTTCCATGTCGCATATTCCAAGTATATTTTGAATAGTGTCGGAGATATACAGCAACCCTGTTTAAGACCGTTGGTTATTGTGACTTTATATGTTAATCCTTCGTTGTTTTGACTCTAGATGTGGAGCCCGCGTATAGAGACTTCACAGCTTTTATTATTTTCGTGTTTATGTTGCAATGTTGAAGAGCCTCCCATAGTTTTACTAAAGGTATACTGTCGTAGGCCTTTTTCAGATCTACGTACAGGAGATGTACCTCTTGATTTCGTGCTGCTTTCTTTTCTAAAATTTGAATTAGCGTAAACAGGTGGTCGATTGTGGATTTCCTGCTCTGAAACCTGCTTGTTCTTCTGCCCCCATATCGGCATATTCTTTCTCTATCCTGTTCCTTAAGATTTTCCCATAAACTTTTCTTATAGCGCTTGTAACGGCTATTCCCTGATAGTTGTCGCAGTTACTCTTGTCGCCTTTTTTGTATATCGTCGATAAGTGTGATGTCTTCCATTCCATGGGTACTTCGTGACTGTTAAGGCATCCTTGGAATAAATTTCTTAATAGCCCGTATAGTTTATCTGTGCCGTACTTTAACAGTTCATTAGTAATATTACCTGGTCCAGGGGCTCTTCCGTTTTTTAAGGTTTTACAGACTTCTTTAACCTCCGCCACCGTTATTCTAATATATATATATCTAATATATTCTAAATATGCCCTGGTTTTCGTTTTGGATGTCTTTAAATTGAGGTCTGTCTTCTGTCAACATCTCTTAGCAGAAACACCTTTTCATTAAAATCCAAACGAAATTAGAGCAACGTGTTTAATTACCTTTTATGAAATTTTTTGTTTGTTTTCTATATAAATTAAAATATTTGGGCAAAAACAAAAGTTGAAATTTGTTAGTAAGTGTTATTTCTAAATGTATAGCTAGTTTTATATCAAACCTGAACCATAATATCACAGGGTATAATCATATCTTTCATTTCAAGCATTGAAAACAAGAAAGATTGGTACTATTTAAAAGTTATTTTACAAAATACTTTTTCGTTAATTTCTTTATTTGACAAAGTTGAATATAAAACACATATGTTAATAAGGTTAACAAACAAGTACTTTGGTAAAAAGACTATTTATTTCCATAAAACATTAAAATTATTTTCTTTTAATACATTTAAGACAATTTAAACATGTGCTTGAGGTACTTATATAATGAATGATGTACATAAAAATAATTACTTTTTAAAGTTCAGATAAGATAGGGACGATATTTTCCACGTTTCGACTGAATTAATTGAAATAATTAATAATCCTACCTTAATGTGAGTGACATATAACCTTTCTCTTATTCTCATTAGACACTGCACTAATTTAAAATACGTATTCGATATTTAATGAGCTATTCATTACTTTATCGATAAGTAAACGATCCTTTAGTGCACGAAATATTCACGATATGTTTTGTATTTGACTGAACTTATAGTACTGATGCGATGCGAGACCGAAATGAAACACAAGTAATTGCTAGACACTTGACACTGTTCGTTGCTCGCCTTCAAATAAATTTCTCACCTATTATCAGAGTCATTCTAAGCTATTGATAATAAACAGTCATTACTCATATTCCCAACAGATAAGTTTTATTAATGCCGATGCCATATTTCATAAAATATGTAAAACAAAATCTATACTGTTTATGTTTGTGAAAATTCATACATACATGCATGCATACATTGTTATCAGCATTTAGGTGTTTAATATCGCGATTATGTTAACTATTAGTCACAATTAATTTTTTTAGATAAAATGTTCTGTGTATATCGTAAATTCCAAAATTTATTATCTTGTACAACTAAACGTTATCAAACAAAAATAAAAGCATAATTGTTATGTTATTTAAAACAGCGGAATTTTAATTAATCACCTTTTCAATAGGAATGCAGAAGAGTCTGCACTTGTAGACGTTAAGTATTTTAACGAAAGAGACGAGTCACATCATAAACAGCATTTTCGGGCTAAGTAACATCAAATTACAATAATATATAATAATCCTAAGTAATACTCTCGCGTCAGTGAATATATTATACCAGATGTATGTGCTTGCAACAAATAAGTTGGACGCAGATTATTTACAAACTACAGCTTGCTTAAAGCAATATAATTTGTTATATCACAGTGACGTTGTTAAGACATAACTCGTCTGTTTTGTTAAAAGACTTACTTCTTGGTATAATATAATATTGCACTTTCCATTACCATCAGAGACAATTTAAGTTGCACCAAATTTTTGTAGGATGTATAAAACCAGATATTTTTGCTATTATATGTTAGGAGTTTATTAAGCATATTACACTTTAACTAAACTGATTTCGTAAAAGCGTTACTTAAAAAATTATTCCATATTTACCAATACCATAAAATTACGAATACTTTATTGGAAAAGAAAGGCTTGCATCTGCAGTCTCAATCATATGCTAACGATATGACATATTATTGCACTTTCCGTTATCATATCTAAGATGATTTGACTTGAAATACACTTCTGCAGGATGCATAAAGCTTTATACTTTTACCGAAGGATCATCTATTAAGAGTTTAATCAAAAAGAATTGAGAAAATCAAATTTGTTTACATGATTTCAATGAAAATATTGTTATAAGGAGAGAAGTCTACAGTCCCGATAATAATTTTACGATTCAAATTTAACTGCACGTCTACTTTATAAGCTTCATTCAACTGTATTAGACCAGAAGTACGTAACGTAACAGCACGTGTTTCAAACTTAAATTTTTTTATTCTCCTTATTACAAAAGATAATTGCGTTCATATCAACCAATAAATTTTACTTCTGTAGTATACTAAAAATTATTTGCATTCTTTTATGGCTGATAATATTACGTTATTTATATTTTTACTGATAGTGTTCATTTTGCTTATAAAAAAGTTACTAACTATGTCACTGACGAAACTATTACTAATATTGACAACGATTGTGTTTTCATATGAATGTCTTTGCTATATGAAGATACTTGTTGGAGTTCATTAATTATTATTTTTCAGTGACACTGGTAGCTTTATTATGATGACATCTTATCAGGTACCTGAAACATTGATATAAAATTCTCCATCGCTGATGAGTTTTAACCGGCGCGTTGGAAAAACGCGGCATTTTTGTGGACGTTGGAAGAACCCAACTGTGGGTATATTGTAATGAAAACAAAACTAAGCAACATCCACATATCATCTGGAGACTTCAAAAGCTAGGATAAACGTAATCTTTTTCAAAACATTTAATTGTTGTATTTGTACAATTAGGTACCTAAGTATACAATTTATCAGAAATGTATTTTACCTGTTGGTTTAAGATTTTCCATTTTAAAATTCTATTCTATACGATTGCTACTTCAAAAGTGTCATACAAATGCCAATCACAGATCACTTTATAAGGACAATACTTGACAAGTGTATAATGATGTCATGCGTTATTTTGGCGGCATTTTAAAGTGAACTATTACAATCATCCATGTTTCCGTTACCAACAAAAACTGAAATATAGAAATGTGATTAAATAGATTTATATTTTCATTTAGGTCGTAGCCTTCCGCAGTTGCCCCCTATACCAAAAAACGTTTCAGGTAATCGTAGAAGCAACACCGTGTTATTTGTCTATAAGGGATATTGGTACCATTTTAAAGAAAAAAGTAAATCAAGAACAATGAAATTTTCACACAGTAAATGTCAGAACACACCCTTCACCTTAGTTATTTTAAGTATCCTAGTTCAAAGAAGGAATCAAAAAATTAGTGAAGTTGAAATAAACTGAAGAAAATTATGCCCATATATAGGACACTATGCTGATGTCGAATATTCGAAACCAAAATGATTTTAGGCTTTTGGTTTTGCATAAAATGGTACATAAGAAGACCATCGGGTGCGTGTTTACTTCAAAGAGTTGGGCGAAAACAATTTCATATTTTATGGTGACGCACCGTAGGTCAAGATCGACTGTCGTTGTACTGATAAGGGACAGAGATTGGTCGGTTGAGGTGTACGAATCGTGAACCGAGAAAATATCTGATTCCGGCTCCATCTATGGACTTAGCATTAGCCTCCGAGGACCACATCGTTAAGATAATGGATGTATTTTCGGTAGCGAATGAAGATAAGATGACACGATTTCAATCTAGAATACTATATTTTTTTTATTTAAAATTAAAAAGATGTGCATCTAGTTAACATATAATCTTCCCTTCATAAAATGGATACCACCAGCTCATATAAATTCATCATTGTTGCAAATTTTGTTAGGGAGTGCTCAATTTAGACTATAAGCGGCAGCTTTTGAACTTTCTTGTGTAGTGATGCAATTGCATAGAGAATATATACATCTTCTGTCAGTTTGTCGCGTTTTTTCCCTTTAACAAAATCTCGTTAATATGTTCTCAATCAGCAAAATCCCCGACTCTACTATTACTATTGCGCTCAAAAATCCACTGAAAAATTTCAAAATAAAGTACTTTGAAATATCGTGGTATGTTCAAAATACTAATGGTATCTGTTAAAAAAATAAATCTAAAGATTTTCTCGAAACCAATAAAATCGATATATGTATAATGTGCCTGGAATTGATTTACGCCACCACCATTCGCATTATAGCGATCTTTACGTTCCACTGTTTCCACCCCTGCGAAAATTTAAATTAATTGTTAAAGCGTTTAAAGGTCTTTTAGCAGTGATATTAAAAAATCGGTAAAAATTAATCAACTTTAACGTAATATGAAATCGAAATTGCAAGCTATTAATGTTATTTTAACATACTGGTAATGTTATAGTGGCATATAAGTTGCCGATTTAATAAAACGAAAATCTAAATTCTAAGTCGAAATGCTTAAGTCAGTTACCACCAACTACTATCAATAGCGGATTACAGAAATCAAAACTCTCGGACATAGCGTAACTTTACTAAAAATGTAAAAAGGGAAATCGTAATCAAGCAGGTGTACCAAGATTTATTATTTTTCTCTTGTTTAGATTCAGGATTATAATGATGAATTCACCTAAACTTTCTAGCGATAAATTGGTTAGTAATGTAATATTTGTTTCCGTAATTAGTCAAAAATTGCTCAGTAGTAATCTCTATCGAAACACTCATTAGGAATGGCAAAAATTTCAAGGAACTGTAGCCCATATCATTGTCAAGGTAGTAATGCAAAAATTTGGGAACATTAGTTCCTGATTTTTTTAAAAATCTGTTAATGGACGTTTCTTCGTTTTTTGGCTCTTTCATTACCAAATACTTTTTTTTACAATTTCTAAAGTGATTACATCAACATAGGTATCTGGAAGCAGTCATTATCTAATGCTTCTCAACCATGTTTAAACAACACTGACCACCAGAAAGTGGAAGGACACATTACCACATGCAGCCAACTTCCTTCATGAAAAATGCTTAGAATTGTTCATGTTTTGTAAGAAATTTTATTACAGATCTGTATTCGATGTTATTTCTTTTATTTTACAAGACAACCGGACGACAAATTTAAAAATGTTAGAGGTTCGCATACCACTTACTAAGGCACATGCGATTACTTCTTTTTAATTAAAATTGGAAACTGCTCAGCCTGAGAATACGAAAGCTCTACTTCTATTAAAGGAATAGTATTTCATTTAATTCTATTTTTTTCCTAATAAAATTAAAATGATAACATAAACTTTTTCATGGATAAGGTAATACTTTCAAACAGCTAATATTATATTTTAAAATATTTGCATGACATCACATACACATTGGAATTCGTCAAATAAATAAAAATATAAGATCTAAAAACACAACTATAGGATTTGCAAACTCTTATAGTTTACTCATTCCAGTCATACTATGTAAAGCTCAAAATAATCCGATCTTGACATTTACATATTTACCCTATTAAACAAATATTGTAGAACTTTTTGGAATATTTCCGATATGATAAAGTCAAATACGCCTTTTGATTTCTACTATATTTAAACGCAAGTTTGTATGTTTTACCGAACAAAATGATCAATATGATTCAGAAGGATTCTTATCTATGTATACTTCTGTTAGCATTCTTATTTAAATTTATCTTATTCTGAACCAAAACTAGCATAAATTTTTTCACGTCGTAATTGAAACCAAATGAAATGTATATTAAGTAACAATAAAATTACCTGTTATCCAAGTTATCTTTGGTTGATAATATATGACAGCTTCTAATTTCCACATTGTAGCCTAAATTATTTCTCTTAAACTGACACAGTCACAATACTCTCGAGATTTGTACTGCCGGTCCTTATTAAAGTGTACATAATTATCTACCTGTACATATTTGAATTGAGATAATTTAAATAACTTGGACATTTTCTATTCCTCTCATGCATTCGTTCAGATTATTCTTATCATCAAAAGCTATGAACATGTTTATATACCAACACAAAAATTTCGCAGCAAAATTAAAATCAAATAGTGAACGTATACATCAACAAAAATATGGGCACCCAAAAACGTAATAATTAAAATAAGACAGCAACTCATATTTAAACTTGTTTTAAACTGAAATAAATTACATATCAATATCTATAAAAGGAGAGGGCAGCAATATAAAAGTAAAATATATGTAGTGACGTTATGGAATTTTTATAGGCGGAAAACATAACATTTATGTAGCATGATATTACATTACGTACATGTACATTAATTTTAACTAATATAAAATAAATATTTATATGAGAAATAATGTACTGTACTCGTCAAAGGATCGCTTAATCAAAAACTGAGGTGTGGCCACCACACGATTTTCTTATACGTGTGTGTGTTTCAAATTATGCAAAAGCTGTTCTAAATTACGTTATAAATACTTTTATCTTCTTCAAAAAATAAGCCTGTTAATAACTGTTTTACTTCAAGTTCAACATCTGATTCTAAATACTTCTATTCTCTTAATAAATCTTTATAGAAAGCGTACTTTGCGAGATATTTGCAAATAAGTGCTACTCGATAAGAGTGAAAGTATACTTCCGGTCCGAGTTTGGAAATTTCTTTTATACAAAAATTATTCCAAATGCAGCTCTAAATACTCTTGTACCCTTGATAAATGTATATAGAAAGCATAATTTACGAGGTATTTGCAAAAAATCACTATTCGATAAGAGTAAAAGTGTTACTTCTGGTCCGAATTTTGAAAAATTTTTTCATATAAAAAGTATTGAGAATCAATCCTAAAATATTTTATACTCATAATATATCTAAATAGAAAGCATGCCTTGCCAGATATCCGCCAAAAATTGATTTTCGATACGAGTAAAAGATCTGCTTCCTTTGGAATCTTGAAAAACTCTTCTAATATAATTCACTTTTGAGTACATTTGAATTCTTTATTTGTTTATATTACCGCACTATTTGCAAATATATTTGCTAGAAAAAATTATTTTTGGTTCGAATTTTGAAAATGCTGGTGTACAAAAGTTGTTGAAAATTAAGTTTTAAATACTTTTCTACTCTTGGTAAATCCGTATTGTCTGCATAATACTTCATTACTTCCGGTCTAAATGCTGAAATTTCTTCTATACAGAAATTGTTCAATATCGCTCTCTAATAGTTTTATAAACATGAATTTAGTCAAGAGATTAATAAAACTCTAGAGCTAACTTCCGCCCGTGACTAAAGTGCACGAAGCCACAGCTTATTAAGGTGTGTTTAAAAGGTCGCTTAGCCTCATGATGACATACGCCATAAATATCATTTTAAACACGGGAGTAGAAAATTACTTTTATACTCCTTAGTACAAGATAAGAGTGAAAATACTACATCGAAATATTTACAAAAAAACACTCTTTCGATAAGAGTCATTTCCGGCAGGAATTTCAAAAATACTTGACTAAAAAATTGTTTTAAGTCACCTTTCTACATTTTAGGAATTTATCTAAGCTTGGTAGTTACCGAGACATTAGTATAATTTATTTTTTCACTGAAGTAAACCACTACTTCCGGTCTATCGATTTGTCTGAAAGTTTAATAAGATATTAAAAGGATAATTATACTCCAAATACAAGGTGATATTGATACCATTAGCAGTTTGGCCGCTATCGTGGTGGCATAGATACACAAACACACAGAGAGGGATGGGGGGTTTCACAAAAGCCACTTTTCCCTTATAGATTTATTAAAAGGATAACAGTATATAGAACTTGGTTTGTACCTATCAGTTTCTATATCAAATCTTTTTCAACATTTGTATTCTGCGTAAATTAATTAAGAGTTTGATAATAGATGTACAATATAATTTTCAAATATTTAGGGTAAAAAATATTTCGAAAAAAGTCGTGTGGTATCTATACCACTTCATTTATAAAATCTGTTATAATTTACGATCACTAGCTTCGGATATCAACTTATTCTAGGTGAACTAGAGATAATTATTAAGATTGTGATGTCAAAAAGTGATTTTTATAAAAGAACGAACTGTATTTATTTAAGCAAATAAATAAGTTTCTATCTGTCTATAAAAAATATTAGTGAAAGATATTTAAGGGGCAATTCATTGAATTCAATGAATTAATGTTGTTTGAAATACAGAAGTAGGCGAAGAAAAAGATATGTACTATTATGAAATTATGTCACTGATAAGGAATTACATATAGGTTAGAATGAATAATTCATTTCAATTGGCTCAAATTATTATAATTTTTTCTCCTTTAGCGATAAAGTTCTTGATTTCTTAATAATAGACCTATATGGAGCATTAGATTATTGTAGTGATGAATTTTATTTTTTTAATGAAGTTTCATATATGTATCGGGAGTTTTTTTATTATTAGTATTCAACAATAAATAATAAATATGAAAACATACAGTGCTCTTCATAACACAGTTGTGGTATGTCGATGACTTGTTTCGTATTGGTTTAACCTTTTGTTTGAAAACTTTTTTGGAATATTCTCGTTATGTAAGCATCTTTCTACTTTCTTTTGGTTGAGTCATAGGTTATTATTACTGTTCATAATAAGCATTATATTTGTTAATTTCATATCTAGTCTATCTGTCTGACAAATGAATAAGTATCTATTTATCTACTATTTGTATAATTGAATTTGAAAGGTCAGTTCTTTTCTTGTGAATAAGGTAGATTTTCCTTTAAACACACGAATTTACGAACATTACCTCTTCAAAAATAACTTGAAGAAGTGTATAAATTAATATAGAAACATTAATGGCAAATTATATTATATACAAAGGAATAAGATGAAATTTTTGACTTCCAGAACATTTTCTGAAACTCATATTTAATACTGACATATTTCTCTTCGGCTTGAAAAACTCCAAACGTAATCAATGTACAGTAGAAAATTGACGTTTTTCATATGGTTTGCAGTTACTAGTTTTTTTTTATTAAAATGATAAATATCTTAACAACGGTTAGAATTTGATATAGAGAATTTCATCTATAATTTTAAAGACAATTTAAAGAATAAAAATAGGCATTATTCAATTTAAAGTGAGTACGTTACTAATAAGAATTTCCGATATAACTGAAAGAAATATTTTAGTTGAATAGGTTCTGGTGTTGATAGTAGAACCAGAAATGTTCAAGCTTATTCGATAGATAATTTCCATACATTAATTAACGCCGTATATACATATTTTATTTACATTTTAATTTTTCATTGACCGAAAAACAGTATCCTCTGAATAAAATCAATCCCAAAAGTCGATTTTGCTTTTAGGGAATGACTAATATTTATAATATTCTTAATATTACAATGGCTTGTTTTAAATAATGACACAATTTTTGAAACAACCCGTAAATATGTTTCCTTTCTGGGAACTGGCTAACCCATTAAATTAATCATAAATGAATACGACGGTTGTTTACATATAAATATTTATGATTAAAATATATTTAGATATACATATACATATATATATACAATCCTTCCTTGTATATAAATTTAAATACAAATAAATACGCCGTGAGTTGTAAGAATATTTCCGCTCTAGTTGATAAAAGGTGCAAATAAAAGGAAATTTTGTATTTGGTTTACGTTCCATGTTTGACATCGACCTTTTGAAATAAAATTTTCTCTCTGTTGGCAAGAACACACATTGATTGTGTTCTCATTCAGAACTCGATTAAACACTTTAAGTTAATTCAGGTCAAACAAAAACACTCCCGGTTTTCCATGTTTATCTAGCAAATAATATTTTTCAGTCGTATGGATTAGTATGAGCTTTCAGTGGAATTGTCAAAATCCAATAATTGAATTTTTATTTGGCAAATCAATTGTTTAAATTTATCAAAATGTTCTAAATGTAAAAAACTGAATAATCCATTTTCGAAGTTTCTAATTAACTCACTCTAACGAACACTTCTATATAATATCTGAAAGTTCAGTTGAGAAAATACTTGAGAATTTATGACTACTTAAGGAATAAATAATATTTTCCCCATTTTTTGCAAAAACTTAGCCTTAATTTTTTTGATAGAAAATCCGAATTCTTTCTGATAACTTGCGTTCGATATTGTTTGACATGATGTCATTATATTTTCAGCCAGCTTGTCATCAATATTTTCTTACATTTTCCAATGTGAAGTTAGCGGTTTAGAAAAATCACTAAATATTTGTCATTTCTAATTCAAATTCATCATTGGCGCTCGCTATCTTATTTAGTTCTAATATTTATTACTTTCTATATCATTGTTATCAAGACAAGTGTGGTTATAAGTGATTATTCATATGTTAAACTGGAGAGACATATCTATTTATAATCAATTAATTGAGCTTAATTAATATCGTTGAGAAATACTTAAAATAAGTTTAACAATATCGTTTTCTTTGGTAATGACCAACGAAATTAACAAGGAAAATGGATGTACTCCCTCAACTTATGTATTCAAGAATATCTTGATTCTGAAATTAATCACGATACAATTTAATCTCTTGGAATCGCAATTCGTCTCAAATCGTTTGGGACAAACAGACATAGGTAGGTCATCCGGCCCCCATAGTATTAGCCAATATGTTGTGGAAGACTAAAACAAACCTTCAGAATTATTTTGTCGTTAATAAATATTTTTATTATAACATTATCATCCGGAATAATAACACGACTTCTATATAAATATATACGGGCCGAATTTTATATGCAAAAGTTGTTCCAAATTAAGTTTTAATTACTATTTATCCTTTTAAGAAACCTGGGAGTAATAGTGTTACTTCTCGCCGAATTCTCAAATTTGTTTTATACATAATTATTGCAAATTCAGCTCTAAATACTTCTGTACTCTTAATAAGGCTGTATAGAATGCATAATTATGGGAAATACAAAAGTAATTACATATGAGTAAATGTGCTACTTCCGGTGCAAATTTTAAACTTTTTAATGCAAAAATTATTCACAATGATGCTTTTAATAGTTTTATACTCACAATATCTAGAAAGCATGACGGGAAATATGTGCAAAAAACTGTTTTTCGATAAAAGCAGAAGACCTACTTCCGGTAGGAATTTCGAAAAACTTCTTCATTAAAAGAAATCAAATGAGTAGATACTTTTGTATGCTCCAGAAATTTGTGTAAACTTAGTAGTTAACCAGATATTGGTAAAATAAGTTTTTTTTTTACTGAAATCACTACTTCTTCCGGTCTACCGATTTTTCTGAGAGTCTGATCAGAGCTTTCGAGGAAGATTATATTCCCAAATATAGAGTTCGGTGATATATTTTACCGATGAAGACTATCGTGCGCGCGCTCACACACACACACACACACACACACACACACACACACGCTGCAATACTGATAGATACATGCACTCTCACATTAATTACATTAACTAAATTAAATTTGTCTATTGGTTGTTCAATTTAGGAACTGAATCGTGACCGGAAAATATTGATGTAATTTAATGTACCACTTAATTGATTCAATTAGTAAAGTAATTAAAATAAACAGCAATGTGTTTACACGTTCTTTACTTGGATATCATTATCAATCAGTGTAAGTACAGTAAAAACTCAGTATACCGTGCCAATGACTGGTTGATGTGGGGCCGGTTTACTGAAATGCACGGTTTACTGGTATAGTTTTTCGTCGTTACATATTTCATTTAAATAAATAATCATATATGTATATAGGTATAAATACATGTACATATATAATTCGCAAATTGTTATTACATATTACAATTTAAAATAATCTGTGATATGTGATTGCTTTTTATACTTAATCATATTATTTTTAATTTTTCTTTGTAAATATCGAACATTCATTACATCTGAAACTGACGAGTCATTATTTTCTTCCAAATATTTTAACAGGATTTCAGTGGCCCCTCAAGCAGCTTGGTGTGTTGTTAGTGAAGATGGAGGGTCTAATTCAACAGCTTCATTCTCATTACTTGAAGGATTCACATCACTTAAAATCGATTGGTAATCTTTCACTTCAATCCTCGATAGCAGTTGCGTCAACAGCTTCAAATCCGGCAACATCTTCGACCATTTCTTGAAGCACCGCTGGTTCATCGATTAATATTTGTTCATTTTCTTCTCCTGCTTCGTTTCTAATTTTTCTCCACGATTTTACAATTGTACCGGAAGGAATATCCTTCCATGCTTCTGCTGTTATGTAAATGGCATCTTTAATAGACCATCGTTTATAAAATTCTGCCATGTATTCACTGATTAATAATTCACGAAGCATAGATTTTCTGTAACGCCGTTTGAAAGCCTCTAACACACCTTGATCCATTGGCTGCAAAATCTCGTTAACTCGTTAACATCTGGATGTGAGGGAGCATTATCGAGGAACAATACAGCTTTTTCCTCTAAGTTTTTTTACCGTAAATATTTTTGAACCTCAGGCACAAAATCATCGAAAAAACATTTTTTGAAAATATCTTTGTTCATCCATGCTTTTCGCTGATTGTAATAAATGATGGGAAAGTTTCGCACTACAGAACCCTTGAATGATCGGGGATTCTTTGATTTTCCAATCAATACAAATTTTAATTTATGTTCACCAATAGAATTCGAACATGCCATTACTGTTACGCGCTCTATGCTTGATTTATGTCCTGGGGCAGATTTCTCGCTTGAATCAGCTAGTGTCCTTTTAGGCAAAGCTTTCCAAAAAAAAGTCCTGTTTCATCTGCGTTATATATTTGCTCTGGAGCAAAATTATGTCGCTCGATGATCCTTTGAAACTCGTTAGTAAATACTTTTGCTGCATTTTGATCGGCACTTAATTTCTCGCCCTGTATGTCTAAGTCTCGTATGCCGTGTCGAGATATGAATCGTTGCAACCAGCCTTGAGATGCAGAAAAAGGTGCCTCAATTTTTAATTCTTTATGAAAAAGGAGAGCTTTTTCACACAGAAGAGGGCCGGAAATAGGATCACCTTGAGCTCGCCTTTGTTGGAACCACTTAAAAACAGCTTCGTCAACTTATTTCATATCTGGACCTTTTACTCTTTGTCTTTTTGATACACCACTAAACGTGTCAGATGAATTCATAAAATTTAAAATTTTCTGTTTCTTCTTAATGATATCTCTATCTCAGTATCGGAATACTGTTTGTATTCCGATACCATATTGAAGTGATAATTGCGTTACTGCAATACCATTTTCAGCGTCTTATATAATTCAGCTTTCTTTTCCAGCGTTAATGTTTTACGCTTAGCACCCGACATGATGAAATGATGAACATTGGTGAGAAACTAAAAATGAAACAAGTGTTGCGCATTGTTTACTACACAATACGCATGCGCCCGGTTTACTAAATAAAATAGTTCTGTTTATGCACGGTTTACTGATGCACGGCTTACCGAGTTTCTACTGTAGTTTGATTTTATTTGTGCAAACCTTACAGTGTAAAATATGCAAAACATTGTTATGTTTGCAATATTTCTATAAATAAATATATAATATACAGAGCGGTACCCAGCATCAGAGACCATTACAGTTAGATAGGACAAGAGATTAAAGTACTAAGAAAAGCAAATGCAACCTCGCATTCAGTCAAATCTGCGTGTACTGCCAGCAAACTAGCAGAATCGAACGGTGTAATGGTGTGTTTGGCATTAGTACTACACGGTACTACGTATGTACAATACGTATCCGAGTATGAACTAAAAGAATCACATAAATCACGTAATATAAAGTGACATTTTTGACGATATAATAGGTTATGTCATGGTGAAGTAACATGTAACTTCGTTTACTGATATGGATTGTTGTAATTTATCAATATTCTTGGAGTATTCAAACCGAATAACAATTGTTGACTATAAGCTTTTCATCTTTTGCAAATGATATACATTTATTATTTATTTCAAACCGGAAAATTATCGGCTTCATAAAATTTATGTTCTGTAGACAAATGATTCAATGTGTAAATGCAATATTTTACTATATACGAAGATAGATCGGAAGGTCTCTAGAAAGACCCAGAAGACGACGCCACCCTGAGAAAAATGGTATTGTTCAGTCAATAGTTTTTAGACTTTTCGCCTTTTACACATTGACTGAACAAATAATCTATTCAGACAATCAGAAACAAACTAATGAACCAATTACTTTAATTTTTTTTTGCCAGTATTGTTGATTCAACATTTTTACTCATTGACTGAGATTCAATTATTGTTGATTCAACATTGTTACTCATTGACTGAGATTCAATAATTCGCAACTTTTGATCGAACACTGTCAATTGTTGTTCAAATAAATTGACACTGTCGCATTAGAAACGCAAGACATTCTTTCAAAGTTCGATTTCAAATAATATTCAATACAATATTGTATCAAACACGCAAAATCATTGATCCAATAACTTAAACTTGATAAACGATACGTTTTGATTCAAAATTCTGAAGTGATTGCTCACCGGGAACCAGCGAAAACTATTGAGTCAAGTAGAAATTAGTTGACTGAACATTTTATTTCTCTCAGTGTACGCGTGCGAAGAGATTAAGATTGGTAGAATGACAGCTTATACAATGTTTTCTATCATAACCAAATAAATGTTATTTTATGAGTTATATTGGTACTACATGATGACGTAAAATGCAACCGTAAGCCGCACCTCTTTCTTCAAGAACATATCTGGATGAAATAACCTTAAAATAAGCTGCTATTTTTCTAATTTTTCGTGACGATCACTGGTCTTGAAGGTCGTAATGGGAGAACTCTAGTGGAAAATAACCGGGTAGCCGATTACTCAAATAACACTGGTCTGCATGAAAATCGGCCCTGACACCATTCTTGACGATTCCTATGTAAAATGACCTCCTGAATCCAATTATGACCTCAGTTTTCCCCCACCACCCTGCGTTTGTGAGGGATATCCCCTACTTATTTTTCGCATATTTTTCACTTATTTTTTACATATTTCAACTTCTAGCCGATAAACATCCGAAAGCAGGTAATAAAATTTATAGCAAAGTATATGGCAACATTGTTAATATATAAAAGTATGTAGAAACTACAATAAAATACAAATATAGAAGAACATTAATAAAAATATAAAGAAACAGTTAGGCATATTGACTGCACGACGCTGGCGCTCTCAATACCACACGCGCACAGGTTCGCGAAGGAATGTACGACAAGCTTAAACTTGCATTGCTCTTCTCGTTATAGTACTACGTTGTTTCAATCAGTACATCTATAGCCGTTGTAGAGTTAACTTGTCGACGTTTTAAGCGTGAATTCTGTGTTTCGGAATTGTTTATTTGTGTAAAACAGTAAAAATACTTTTACTCTAGGTTTTTTCCAAGTGCATAAGTGTGATTTGTGGTTAATATCGGGTATTGATTTACTATTTAATTATGCCACGCGAATGTAAAAATCATCCCAATAGGTTCTGCTATGTCTGCGGGGAATTTACTTTAAAAGCGCAACGAAAACCCCTTTCTCCGCTTCTTAAAACTGCTTATAAATTATACTTTGATTGCCAAGTTAGCGACCAGGACAAGACTTGGGCTCCATCGTTTGCTGTACGACTTGTTACAGTAGTTTGACCAAATGGCTCAAAGGTACCCGTAAATCAATGCCATTTGCTGTGCCCATGGTTTGGCGTGAACCTCGCTGTCATATTACAGACTGTTACTTTTGTATAACTTCCACCGTTGGGTTTTCGAGCAAAACTAAGCATACAATTCAGTATCCCAATGTTCCTTCAGCTCTAAGACCTGTTCCTCACAACGAGTCTTTGCCAATCCCAGTGCCCCCTCAAACTTATACTCTAGAGACAGAAATGGATTTGAAAGACTCTGAGTTACAACCTGGGGCATCGAATGATACGTTCACCGATGATGAAGAGTATTCGGCTGATTCAGTTTCTCGGCAACCTCACCTGCTTACTCAATCGGAATTAGATGATCTCGTCAGGGATTTGGAGTTACCTAAGACTAAATCTCAACTTCTTGGATCGCGACTTCAACAGTGGAATCTCTTAGAAAAGGGCGTAAAAATATCTTCTTACAGGACCAGACAGTCGAGCCTAAAATTACTTTTCTCGGAAGATAAAGGCCTAGTGTTCTGCCCTAATGCCAATTCATTGATGACAGAGCTAAAGATGCCATGTGACTCAGACAAATAGTGACTGTTTATATAGATTCGTCAAAAACAAGCTTAAAAGTTGTCCTGTTGGCAAATGGGAATGACTTACCATCAGTTCCAGTTGCATACTCTGTTGACATGAAGGAGACATACGAAAACATCAGCCGAATCCTTGATAAAATTAGTTATCATGATTATAAATGGAAACTTTGCGCTGATTTAAAAGTTGTTGCTCTAGTCACGGGCCTGCAATCAGGATTCACAAAATATTGCTGCTTCCTTTGTGAATGGGACAGCCGAGCCCGAGACAAACATTACACCGTACGGAACTGGCCTCTGCGAGAAAATTTTACCCCTGGTCAGAAAAATGTCGCCCACGATCCTTTGGTCCCGAAGGAAAATATTTACTCGCCACCTTTGCACATCAAACTTGGATTGATCAAGCAGTTTGTGAAAGCAATGGACAAGACAGGTGACGCATTTCAATTTTTGAAAACTAAATTTCCTCGTCTTAGCGAAGCTAAAATCAAGGAAGGAGTTTTTGTGGGTCCCCAAATTAGACAAATTTTCCAAGATTCGACGTTTATTGAACACCTAAATCAAAAAGAAAAACGTACTTGGCTTGCATTCCAAAACGTCTGTAAGAACTTTTTGGGTAACCACAAAAGTGATGATTATGTCGCTCACGTCGAGGAATTGCTGTTAGCGTACAAGGCCATGGGATGTAACATGTCTCTTAAAGTACACTTCCTTCACTCGCACCTGGACTTCTTCCCTGAAAATTTAGGAGCAGTCTCCGATGAACACGGGGAACGGTTCCATCAAGACATCGCTAAGATGGAGAAGAGATTTTCAGGGAAGTGGAACGCAAGCATGTTGGCGGAGTACTGCTGGTTTTTGGGACGAGACAGCTGTACCTCAGGGTATAAAAGGAAAGCAAGCACCAAATAATGGTACATATCTTTATTATTTATAATTGTTTCCAGCTAAAATAGTTCTTTTTACCCCTTCAAATTAAATCAATGTCCATAAATTTATTATTATTATCGAAAAGTGCTAAAAATAGAAGTGCGGGGCTCTCCCGAAAATGGTGGGTGAATGGAAGAAAACGGCAGTTATATTTGGATTCAGGACGTCATTTTACATAAGAATCACCAAGAATAGTGCCGGGGCTTGATTAAACATTTTTTTTTGCAGACCAGTGTAGCTAATCGGTGTCCTTCGGTGGGTTTACTAACTGCCGCACATCGTAGATTCAAGTTGCGAACTGAATAGTTCATTAGTCGTACTTCATCACCCGCCACCTAGTACTCATCACTTGCATTAAAAAACCGTCTATCCGGTTATTTTTCAGTGGAGTTGTATTACTACTTGGAATTCTGAATCGGTGTTTGAATGCAAGTGAGTACCAGGCGACGTTTGATGAAATATGACTTAGTGCGTAACTTAAATCTACAATTTGCGCAACCACTTGATCGTGTCGGTAAGAACTTGAAATATATGAAATCGAATTGAGAGTATTAGCATGTATTATTCTTGTGTTAAATAAAAAAACTATATGAAAATGAATATAATTTTGAAAGTACGCTTTGTTTTTTGTACTCAATTTTTTAGTAATAATTAGTGGCAGTTTGTACAAAAGATGTCTTAAATCATTCTGTGGGTTCTGCCATTTGCAATATATACAGGGTGATAATGCCAGTAATAACTATTCGAGTGATAATCCGATTATTAAGATCACCCGAGTAGTGAGTAGTCGGTTATTGAAATAATTCGGTTTTGTCCATCACTACTTGAAAGCACCATTATGCATCTAAGCAATCTAGGCATGTTGAAACGCAATGTTGACGATTTTCTGAGACGATTTATAGCTATTGATGAAATAACACATTAAAACCAAAGTGCAGATAAAGTAGTTGACAGAGCATGATGAACGAACTCCAAGGAAGGCCAAGTCGATATCTCGTGCTGGGAAAATGATGACACTAACTTTCGCGATTTATGGGGAATAATGTTTACTGATTACTTGGGAGGACAATAATATTAAGCATTACATAGACTGCAAGAAGAAATCAAAGTCGAATGGCCTAATTTGGGAGAGAAGTGATGTACGAGTAAGATAATGCTTTGTTTCACTAAGCATTGGTGGAATTACAAGATTCGATATTCAGTGTATCCGCAAGCTTTGGTTGGGAATAAATTCTCATTAAATACTGAAATCAAGAAGGGGACTATGTAGAAATGATCTACGATCTATCCTCGTAAGTCGTACAAATATGAGACTGAAAATATTCATGCATCCACTTAAATATCTACAAATCTTAATGCACCAAATGTGTCTCTGAACATTCGTTTTATCATATATTTCGGATTGTCAAGTTCTGTAGGACGAATAAATATTTTTTCTAGTGATCTAGAAAATAGATAATAATTACGCAAATGCTAGATTAGTGAAATCAAATCGTAGCAGTGCAAAGCGTCTCACTACCCAATTTCTGAGTAACATGTGTGATCCAATGATATGCTTACATATCCTGTTTAAGCGTACCTATGAACATAAAATACTGTTTACTGTTCTTTAAATGAAAAATAAGAAAAAAGCATCAACTCAAGAACGTACCTACGAAATATATATACCACTAATTTCAAAATTACACTAAATATTAATATTGTAAATAAATGTGAGCACTTTTACTAACTGCGCTTTCTAATTTCTTGTTGTGTGTTTGATTCGAATTCATTAGTAAAACTACTATACCTACAATAATAATAATCATTAATAGTGTAAAGACGAAAAATAACAAGACATTTTCTCATAAGACTTTAACTACTAAATACGGTATATAAAGTAATAACAGGAAGATACTGCATCCACAAGATCTAATAAATATATAGATTAGATCAAAAATAATTTACCCATGACCGCTAAAATAACTGCACACGCAACAGTAATAGACACTAAACACAGGATGCCAATTATATTGACGGAGAATAAGTATTGAGCTACGCGAAATTGTCACAATTTTAACTCACTATACGCTATTAATACTGCACAGTTGGACTAATATTTAAATGAATTTCTGAGACACATCAAACGTTGTTTAAATCGTAATAGGTATAAGTACAATAACATCACAACGTTCAGGTTAAATTTTCAATGTTCGCTAAACCGTATAATTCCAGAGGTAGTAGGCATACCGTGTTTCCTCTCATGCTGGATGTGTAACACTGAAAGTACACATTATAGTACACACACACATATGTACATAATACCAGAGATGTGTGCATGCAGCATACGTATGGACATACATATACTCTATGGTAAAGTTATGAGTGGAAATTCAACACCGTTACTTTTGCCAGTAAATGTACTTTCCTGCATTCATGCTTATAATACCTACATAATAAAACTAAATATCTACATAGAAATGTTGTACGTGATAGAATTGTAAATGAGTTCTTATATGTAAATTTATACTATACCAATTTGTGTAGACATAAGGAAAAATATCTTTACATTCTGCTTTCGTATGTACCTCCTCATGTACGACGTATTTTTTTTTTTGCAAAAAAGAGTTTAATAGCTGTTTTCTAACCAATGGGAAACTAGATGAGTTCTTAAAAAAAGAGTTACTTATACCACAGTAAAATAAAAGTTGATAATGATGAAAATCAAAGAATAAGAAGACGTACACATAGATTCTAAAGACCAACAATAGATACAGAAGTTAAAATACTTCGGAATGACAATTATGATAAAGTTAAACTAGAAGTAGATGTAGTAGTGGGCAAGGGAATACAACAATACAAGAAATTATTTTATACAAAGAGTAAAACCCTCAAAGCAACGAAGAAATGTAAACCAGGATAAAGGTGGTATTTTCAGGCCCAAAATGTACGCAAGAAACGAAGTTCGGTAGCTTTATTAGGATCGATTATCAAATAACTTTAGCAGGGGTGCGTTCAGAAATGTTGGATAGGATACTGGCATGGTCAGGTCATATTTTATGACGTCAACCACTTGGTAAACTTGGAGCGCTTTACAATTCTGAACGCCGTAGAGTGAGTGGAGTTAGTTTGTGGCAAAAGTCAAAGGTCAAAGCTTAGCATTGCAGAGTTAGAGGTTATGTATGAAAAAATAAAGTCATCAAAGAAATAAGTCGAAAATTAAAACTAATTAGAACAATGGATCATAATCGAAAAATTTGTTTGGATCAAATTAGAATTGTCCAAAAACAAACTGTTCAAACTCCAAGAACCACACATACGACCATATGATATGAAATTACATGAAATTATAATTATAGCCTTAAAAACCACTCAGAACGCGCTTTAAATACCCCGACCCGATTGCGCATGAATCGCCCGCTTTAACCATCACAAATAGGTGGGTGATAGAACGAACACTACGAGTGTCGCACCAATCATTTATGAACGGCAATGACGTCTTAATTTTAGGACATATTTTTGTTTCTGAACGCCAAGTGTGAAATTAGAATGACACTTGGATAACATTAATTCCTTTTCTGAACGCACCCCAGTAAGTGCATGACCGATATCCCCGGGTTTGATAAAAAGATATGATTATTCTGTACATAGGAGGCAGCTGAAAACTTGTTAAAAGAAGAAAGAAAAAATTATGCTTTGAAAATAAGTTGAAAAAATGACCATAACAAATGCTATTTTCAAAATTGCTGAAAATACAGATGAGGAATGGAACAAGGAAATGGATATGGGTATTAGAAATGTTCACCTAGTTGCAGTAGATTCCCGATTTATATTCATGCATTAAGAAATTCCATCGTTCTCCATGAATATAGTTCAGACACGATGAATTATGCTTATGCTTTTCTAGGAACAAACGTGAATAATGTTAATTTCCTTTAAAGAAATATTTGAAGTTTCCTATCTATGGAGAAAGACTTACCTACTATTACAACTCTCAGAAAAAAGCTTTATTTTCGAAACACAAACCATAAGATTTTATAAAAACAATGGCACGCATATCAGAAAACCAATAAGCAAGAAGAACGTCTGAGGGTTGTAAAAGCAGCGCTCAGCTGTGGAAATTATTTTCAAAGTCATGAGGCTGAAAATTTACGAATATTGAATTGTTTAGTACTGTGTGGCTTGGACAGGGCAATTCTTGTTAGAATTCTATGGACGACTTCGAATTAGATGACGACGACGGGAATTTGCATATCGACATCAATCAATAGAACTTTCTGAAATGAATCGAACCAAAAATGTGAGACAGATGTTACGAGCCAAGGTCATACTCATATTGAACAATTATCAACATTAAAAAAGCGAAAGAATGGATGTGACGTTAACTTCAAAAGACACTTGAAGTCAGCAGAGTTGGGATAGTGGATTATACCTAACGGGGGGGGGGGTACCACTTATAAAACGCGCCATGTATTCTAACTCTAAGTAGTAAGTAAATGACGTAGTTTATTTACCTGAGTAATAAGAATTTCAGTCGCATAAAACATCAATAATAATAAAACGAAGCAAATGTTCAAAAATAATTTTTGCAACGCCTATGGACTCGAACCAAGCGAATCGGTGACAAAAATGAAGACAACTCTTTTCTTAGAAAATTCCTTCTACTTTAATTTTGATGTATTTTAAAATTATTCTTAATTTTATTTTGATTGGCTGAATTTAAGATAGCTTCAAAGTTCAAATTCTGAAGACACAGTTTCAACGATAGTTTGCCTTCGCGCAAAATTTCTCTCTCGATCTTGTTATTTCCCATGAGCTCTTGCATTGCTCGTGATAATCTCTTTATTCTAAACTAAATAGCCTCCGAATATCGTTTTTAGTATTTTTAAAATATTAAAATGTATTCCTATTCCATTTTCAATTGTACTTCATATTAACTTCTCTCAAATAGTATTGAACATAGCATTTTTTGTACCTTGTAATGCAAAACTGGATGTTTTTCTAATAAAGTAGAGTCCGTCTTACAAATTAATAGAAATTATCATGAATTTACCTATTTCTTATGAAAAATCTTTTGATTGCTTTCATGTGCTTTCCCACAAATATTACTTATAACAAGTTAATAATAAATACATCCCATATTGTTGTACTTGTTATACTTTTAAATTAAATAAAATCATATCCATTTTTGTTACGATTTCTTCTGATTGCTATCTTTTGTTTGTACTTATTTATTAAATTATTGTGGAGGAAGCTGTAGCATAATAATATTAAATTTACAATTGTCAGTTTTATTTCATTACGTCGGCGTCGTATAAACAAAGATACTTGTGTAATCTAACCAAAGTAGTAGCAATATTTACTTAACCATCAACAGCTTAGTTATTTCAACATCATTATATTAGATTAAAATCAAATTATTTGCATATAGAATTTATATCATCCCCTTAATTTGAAAGTGCCTATTTTGCAGGAATAACCGAAATTGTGAAATACGCCTACAACTTGCTCTTTTTAGATACTGAACCACATTTCCAATAAAATTTGATCGTTTCATAAATTACGCAAACGCTTTAAGCCATGTTCCGTCACGTTATTTCCCGCGTGCATATGGATACGTATACATTGTAAGTATATAATTAAATAAACGGAAAGGGTAGTGAATCATTTTAATTCTCTTGCGTTATATAAGAAAAAAGTGTGTTTATTAATCGAGTTATAATAGGAATTGTACTGCTAGGGGAGAATTTGCGTTTTCATTCAATTTTTGCAAACTTTCACGTAATTTTGTTTCATTAATGTTTTGCAAATATTTGATGCTTGCATGATGTGAATTAAATGTTGTAGTACGGTCTATAACCCGCAAATCCTGATTTTGGTGTAATATGTAGAGCAAAAAAATAAAATTCCACATTGGGTGTTCAAAAGATGTATTCATTTTAATTGTTTCTGTAGAATTTAGATATGTATCTTTCTAACTATGTAGGAAAGGAATACGGTTACAAATTTACAATAAAATAAATAAATTAGTAATTTAGTCCAGTACTTTGCACCCTTGTTTCGTCAAGAATATCATTTTGAAAAATATTTCGAATAATAAGTTCAACGAAGCTTCATTCTGAAATCAGCACTAATAAGGCTAATTCTTTGTACTCTTATGAGAAGAGTGGGTACATACCAGTGGCGGCTGCTGCAGGGAGGGCAACGGGGCACTGCCCCCCCCCCCCGACAAATTTCTTTTAACAGATAGATTAATTATAAATACCTAATTTGTACGTATTTTTTCTGATTTGTTTGATAACAAATAATATGTTTTCGGAAGTAACAGTCCGTCTTTTCAGCGCGTTTAAAAATCGCAGTCTGACGTAGGCTGCGGGGCATTTCGCGCGACTGCCCCGTTTGTATTAGAAATCATTTAGTAACTTAAACAGTGTGAAAGTATTATATTACACCCTAGTGCGTAGCAAGTTGAAATATGCATCCGTAGTCTGGTATCCATATTATTTACATCAGCAGATTTCGATAGAACGCGTTCAAAGGTGGTTCTTAAAATATCTGTCATATAAAATAAATGGAATCTACCCTGGTCATGATGTTGATTATATAAATTTATTATCATACCACATGGTTTTCAATCTCTGTCGTGTCGCCGTGACTGTTCCAGTGCGAAATTTCTCTTAAACTTGCTAACAAATAGAACTGATTCCCCTTCACTACTTGCTCAAATAAACTTTAACGTGCCGGCTCGAGATACTCGCCATTTCACTTTCATTGCTACTCCAAGAGCTAGGACCAACATACTAGTTAAGTCTCCTGTTTCTCACATGTCAGCTAATTATAATAAATTATATAGAGATATGTTTTAAATGTTTAATATTTAACTATTTTTGTAATACCTCTTATTTTATATGTCCTATAAATGGTTTGTACTGTTGGACAATAAAGATTATTATTATTATTATTATTAAATCGACCGATGAAACTGGCGCGGGTAGCGCGCGGATATATGTAGGCGGCGGGGCACTACTCTATGGTGCCGGGTCCGGGTGGCGGTCGAGTATGTAATATACAGCGGTGAGTGTATGTTGTAATTTCTATCGGTGCAAATGCAACTATGAATTGCGTTTGTAACATAATCGAAATCATCGAAAATAACACACTGAACTATGACATTAAGGTCTCCCTAGACCAGATTTATTGATTAAACTAAAAGATCACAATTCGAAAACTAATGAAACCGTGACGAAAAATTCAACACAAGCTCTTACAGTTTATCAGACTGGTTGTGTGGGTGTAATGTGCAAAATGTAAGCCTTTAATGTTACAAACATGTGCAATAGAAGTTGTACAAAGAATAAAAAGCACACATGCTAACATTTTATTTACTAATTAACAATATAAATTGTTAAGCAGAGGTGGATAATAAGTTTTTTGATGCTACTATTGAAATTTACTTCCAATTGTTGAATAGTACAACTGTTATAAAAGTTTGTTTTTGATAATATGTCGAGACTATGTTGGCGAAAGATTTTGTAAATTGTCTTCTGCTATTTTGCGAATCTCTGGGGGCGTGCAATTATTTATTTCGTCCTTTTTGTTGATAATTTGAAATAATTTATTGCATAAATCAGTCTGAATTTTTGATCATAATTATATATAACACCGCCTATATTCAAATATTTAAAATGTGCACGAAGTTGGCCGAAAACAAGGCAAGGTCTTCATCGACATTCCGAAGACGTCCGAACACAAACGAAGTTGGCCGAAGACAAGGCAAGGCCTTCACCGATATTCCGAAGACGTCCGAACACAAACGAAGTTGGCCGAAGACAAGGCAAGGCCTTCACCGATGTTCCGAAGACGTCCGAACACAAACGAAGCATGCCGAAGGCAAGGCAAGGCCTTCACCGACATTCCGAAGACGTCCGAACCCATACGAAGTTGGCCGAAGTCAAAGCAAGGCCACCACTGACATTCCGAAGAGGTCCAAACACGTACGAAGTTACAGTTTCCATAGATGTTTTAATCACAATTATACATAACACCGCCTATATTCAAATATTTAAAATGTTCGAACGAAACATGTCTCTCATTTTAAGCTTTTTTGAACTTTTAATAACCAAAATAGAAAAAATCAAGTGACGGTGTTTTTCTTCTTGAAAGAGATTAAAAACATTTTCTAGAAATACCATGCGGGAAAGCAGACTATGTGCCTTAGCAATGTGTTCCATTGAAAAACAATTACTGACATCAACACCAAACTTCAAGGTAGGGAACGGCGGATGGATTTTATTTTCAAACAAGTTAATTAAATAGCATATTGAATTTATTTTTTGTCTGTACTTAATTTTTGATATTAGACACTCAGACCCCCGGTGCCCTCCCGTCCCAAAAAATCATGGGCCGCCACTGGTACATACACAACGATATAGAAAACATTCTGATTTCATCTGTGCGATCTGTGGTTAATTCGAAGAATAAAAACTCGAAAATGTAACCCTAAAAAAGGTTAAATGTTAAAGTATAACATTCAACGCATTGCAGTAAATTAAGGAAGGCGTTCAAATATAAGCGAGCATTTGTTCATCCTTCCTAGCTTAAAGCAGAGAGCTAGTGTTTTTTTAGTAATTAGAAAGATACCTTAATAACATAACCTGATGGTGAATAGTCTTCCAAATGCTCTCCAGACATAAAGAGCTACATGTCCGAGCACAAAGTTTATTCGTCCGTTGTACAGCAGATAATAATTCGTTTTTTGACAAAAGAAAAACTAAAGCCGACTAAAATTTTGCGCAGACTTGTCGCATACTTCAGAAAAGATATTTGTTTGGAAATTAGGACATTAGACTGGCGCAAAATAAGCTGTCAGGACGATATAAAAAGGAAAGTCACTCACGTTGCACCAAACGAAAATCTCACCTACACCTATGCAGTCGTTACAACATATATATGTATATATTGTTTTAATGACAGAATGAGGATATTTCGTAGGCCCCCTTCCCCCGCAAGTACTTAATGGTATCTAAATTCTATGCCATGGAAATATTGTATTGTACATTTTTAAACACCTGAAGCTCCTATCGAGCGAAACGATTACAGTGGTTAAGTACTTCATATTTTATTTTAACGAAGTTTCAATATGTATGTCCTTCGTCTAATGATTGCATTAGAAAATGCTCAAAACCAATCTTCAAAATAAGGATTTTTTCTCGCTATAAATTTTGAACAAATAGAGTTGTTTCAAAAATAAAGCGCCCTGTAATAGCCTAAAGCTAATGGTAAAATACATACAAATACGGTCTTTCTTTATTCCAAGAAGAAATTCGATCGCAGTTTAAAGTATAGATTATGTATATTGATATAAAAGCAGTATAGTGCATTTTGTAAGCTAAGTTTGTCAAAAAGCGTATTTAGAACATCTTTCATCCAAATTTGGATCTGACATGAAATTATTACATGTCAAAATAAACATATACATTTTAGGTTCGTGTTGTCTTCTGTTTCTTTGAGTGTACAAGATAGAACTTTTATGAAAAAACTACAACTGCTATAGACATTAATGTTTAATTATATTCAATTAGAAAGTTTCACAAAAGTGCACTACCTTAACTATTTAAAAGCACTTTTTCTGTTTTTAGGGAAATAACAAAATGTTACTGATTTAGTAAAACTTTTTTTTAATATTTTTTTCTAGTAGTAAATGCCAGTATCTCCAATTATTATAAAAAAGTAAAATTTGACAGACAACGGTGTAAAACTTTTGTTTGGCCGATTTCTAATATATTTCTCTATTTTGGTGCTATAAAGTTCCCTTTACGATACCCAGCTTGGTTGTAAAAAAACTTGCGTTATCGCACGCTAATTTTTTTTTGGTAACAAGAAATATGGAATCAAACCATATTTAAGTGTCATATAAACGTTTTAATACAACAAACATATGCAGTAGATGTTGTTTATTTAGACTAATGAATGATATAATTCGTTAAACATAGATGGATGGTAAAATTTCTAATAGGTACTATTACTATTGAAATTTACTTCTCAACACCACCATTACTCAAATAATTAAACTGTCTAGTTAAAAATCAGTACAACCAACATCAAAAAAACTAGATATGTAAAATTTTAGAGGAAAACATGTATATTATGTTAAGTCTATTTTAATCTTTAATACTCGAAACAGAAAAAATAATATAAAATACAGCTTTCAAGACATTTTGCCTACTTTTTTTTCTATTATTAATCATTACTGAAAGCCAGCATTTAATTAAAAAAAATTCAAATAATGAAAAAAAAATATATAATTACGGTAAATAGTCAGTTTTAATGTTTTTTTTTGTTTCAAAAATATTATTTTAATATGTTCCTGAATTAGTAACAGGGCGGTGTGGAAATTAAAATTGTCACAGTCCACATTGCTAAATGCAGAAACATATTAAAGTGGTAGTTTTCAAATTACTTTTTTGGGGTCAACCTTTTCATTTAACCTTATTGAATAATTTTGAATAACTTTTAAAGAATGCTTAACATACTTCTTTGACTTTTCCATTTATTTAAGTATTTCAGTCGTTTTCTATTTGGAAGGGGCAAATTGCATAATTTGTTCGATTGTCGAAGAAATTTAGTTCCAATGAAGTACTAATAAAATGTAATAAAGCTATTGCATTCTAAAATAGAATATCTTATACACTGCCATATAATCATAATCACGTAACAAGAATTAATGATTATTTTGTTGTGTAAATACAAGCGATTTCAATAATAATTAATATTATTTACTAAATGTAAAATATGCAACATACATATGTTTGCTGCGCATTAAGATAATGGCATGTAATAATTTATTGTGCATTAAATTATGACTATCGTACAGTGGAATTTGAAATAATTATTTTGTCCTTATACATATATATCATATATCTACATATTAGCTCATGTAAATTACTAGTAATACCTGTATGAAATTTATATTTAATTCCAAAAGCCGGCAGTTGTGCTGTTGTTATTCTATATTAAGTTTATGTTGTATAAATATGATTTCTAACAAATATATTATTAAAAACTTTAATTTATAGAGAAAACATTGTATTAAATAAAGTAACTCATTGTAAAGCAATTCATTTTTATCAAACGCAATCAAACAAACCCAATAAAAAAAATGAGGTGTGGCCACCACACGACTTTCTTATACGTATGAGCGTTTCAAATTACAGAATTTTAAGAATTTTTTTTACAGAAATTATTCAAAATCCTATTCTAAGTACTTCTATTCGCTTAATAAATTTCTATAGCATGCATACTTTGCAAGATATTATCAAAAAAGTGCTCCTTGCTAAGAGTAAAAGTGCTACTTCCGGTCCGAATTTTGAAATTTCATATATACAAAAAATATTGTAAATCCAGTTCTAAATACTTTTGTACTCTTAATAAATATATATAAAATGCATAACTTACGACATATTTGCAAAAAATCGTTATTCGATAACAGTAAAAGTGGTACTTCCGGTCTGAATTTTGAAATTTCTTTTGTTCAAAAGATATTGAAAATTATGTTTTAAATACTTTTATACCCGTAACGTACTTGTCTAAAAAGCATGACTTGCGAAATATTCGCAAAAAACTGATTTTCGATAAGAGTAAAAGACCTACTTCCGGTAGGAATTTCGAAAAACTTTTTAAATAAAATTATTTTCAATTTCAATTTTAAGTATATATGAATTCTTTATAAATTTGTTTAAACTTAGTAGTTGACGAAATAATGTCAAAATTCGATTTTTTCGCTGAAGTAAACTGCTACTTCCGGTCTACGGATTTTACTGAAAAACTAATCAGATCTCAAGAGGGAGATTATACACGTAAATACAAAATTTGGAATTGATATCTACAGCGGTTTGAGCGCTATCGTGGTCACACCCACACACAGACACACAGACACACAGACATTTTTTAAAAACCACTTTTTTGGTATCAGGGGACTTCAAAACGTGGACATCTGCAAAAATCTCGAGGTCGAAAATTTTCATCATCACAATACTTCCTTATACTACGTATAAGAAAGTAAAAGTTAGACATTTAATTTCATTATAATATTACCAAATTCAGCGAAGAGAAAACGAAACCATCCCTGGGAAGGAACAACGTTATATTTATATTTATATTTGTTTCATATAGCAGTTATTACAAGATGTAACATGGTACAATACAGTACACTACAGTATAATCCGCTTTTAACGAATACTGGATATAGCGAGATACCGGTTGTAACGAGCACATGGGCATAAAATTTGGTTTTGAATGCAAGCCCCTGCATAAAAATTTCCGTATATAGCGAGACCGGATATAACGAGATTCCGGTTATAAGATATGGATATTTTAGAAAAAACCTGTTATAACGAGGATATCGATCGCGCTCGTTGAGAAATCCGAACAGGAGGTCAGGAGGGAGTAATCGGAAAAATATCAGTCGCTTTAGAACTCTTGACGAAGCATGTCGTCTTCCAGTAAATTAAAACGGAAGCAATTTACCGTTAGCCAAAAAAAAGAAATTTTACAAAAAGTTCATGATGGTGTTGCCAAAGCACAAGTGTGTAGAGAGTATGATTTGTCCAGTTCGACCTTGTCAACCTTTTTAAAAAATGAAGCAAAGTTAAATCATTCTTCTATTCAAAACACCAACAGAAAAAAACAGAGAACAACGGAGAAAATGGACCTAGATGAAGCCCTTCTGAATTGGTTCCGCATTCAAGAAGTGCAAACATTCCACTTAGTGGGCCTATTTTGAAACAAAAGGCAACCCAATTTGGCATTTCGTTAGGTTATGGAGCCGATTTTGAATGTTCGATGAGTTGGATAAACCGATTTAAACAAAGACACAACATAAATGCAGGCAGAGTTGTTGGGGAAGCAAAATCTGTGGACCGCACTGTTACTGAAGAATGGTTATCTAACACGTGGCCTCACCTAAAACATGGTTATGCTGATTCTGACATTTTTAATGCCGATGAAACCGGCCTTTTTAATAAATTAACACCCGATAAGACTCTTAAATTCAAAGATGAAAAGTGCTCTGGGGGTAAACTATCGAAAGAACGGGTAACAGTCTTAATTTGTGCAAATGCAGATGGTTCCGAGAAACGAAAGCTACTGATAATTGGTAAGGCCAAGAAACCACGTTGTTTTAAATACATAAAGTCTTTACCTGTGAAATATCGTGCAAATAAAAATGCGTGGATGACATCCGACATTTTTACTGAGGAACTATTTGACTGGGACAAGGAGTAATAAACTCCTTAAAATTTCATTTCCGAAAAACACTTGTGCTACACTTGATAGATGTCATTGAAACAGAGACAGAAAGCAGTATAACACTCTTAGACGCCATTCGCTTTGTGGACCGAGCCTGGCATAATGTTACGCAAGCTACAATAAAAAATTGTTTTAAGCACGCTGGTTTCGTAGGGGAAGTTACGGCATCTGAAGAAGGATGGCAATGGGATGACGAAGTACCCCTAAGTGAACTTTGTGTCTCATTAAACACTGAACAAATAAACTTTCAAGAGTTTGTTCAGGTTGATAATTCTGTATGGACCTGTGGAATTCCTACCGATGATGAGCTAGTTGATGATGCTTATAAAAAGCCCAATCAACGTGCACTTGACACTGCTGAATCTGAGGATGAAGAACCAGTCTTATTACCAGAAAAAATCTCACGTCTAGATGCTAGGAGGTGTCTGTCGAACTTGCGAAGTTTTTTCGAATCCGAAGCTACTTTAGACAGTGCTGAACAATCTTTCAACTACTTATATCAAAATTGGAAAATTTAATTGATGTGTCAGTGTTAAATCAGAAGCAATTGAAAATCACAGATTATTTTGGTTAATTTATATCATAATATTATTTTCTAATACATTATATAATCACCATGTAGTTACCTTTTCAATAAAACGTATTTTTTGAAGTAACCGTTTTTAACGAAGTCCGCTTATAACGAGATAATCCCGCACTCCCGTGCGTGCTCGTTATAACCGGACTCTACTGTATATTCAAAGTAACTCATCTTAGATAACCAAGACCTTCTAACTGACCCACATGAATGGTATACGACAGCTTTACTCCTAATTTTAACATTACCTACTCTACTATTTGTGCAGTTTGCGTCGATATTTTTTGTGGGGTAATGTTGAGTGCATGTTTGTGATGGATCAAGACCATTTGATGAGACTACATAGATAATAGCGATGGTTCTATGCTTAATTTTCACATTTTCACTCTTGCACATTTCTCGTTTACATTACACCTTATTAGACATTGAAACTTTTTAGATGACAGCTTGCTGTCGAATATTTATTTATTTAAAGAAAAATACATGTGCACCTAGGTGTTGACCACCTGTATGTGCAATTCCATTATGAAGTCTAAGAAATGTAGTAACCTAATATGAATTACATATTTCGCGTACACAAGTGTATGGTAGACCTACTTAATAAAAAGAAACCTATTTTAAAGATTTCATTAAGAAGTAACTTGTGTTTCAGGTACATGAGGAATTGAACGTTTATTCACTTGCGAAATGAAATTGTCATTATATTATTAATTGTCGCAATTTATTGCAGATAAAAATCAGCTTCACTACATGGTAAGAAATGCTAGTCTATGCGAACATGACGAAAGAGTGACAAGTATAGAAATTAATAATGTGAAAACGTGTTGAAAAAATAATATGTGTAATATAAATTTCACCCTTACGAATCCCCAACTTCAAACACCTATTCATGTATAATTGTGTTCAGCAACAGTAGTCAGTCATGTATTATGTACTGTGTAAATGCCAATTTCAGTCAGGCATACAGTAAAAACATGTAATTATTCGTAATCAATATTTTAAAGAAATGTATAAAATGAAATTATTTTCTCATTTTGTTATTAGGTTGCTATGTCTTGTCAAACAGTCCCTACGTCATGATTATTTATACTTTAATTTTATACATATCTTTAAGATATTGACTACAAATAATTTAATGTCTTTATATACAGGTGCCCCACCGAAAACGAATCAGATTGAATATCTCGAAGGAGAAAAATTTTTTGAAAAAACGCAAAAACAGGTCGATTTTTGATCCAAGGGGGACACCCTTCCATCATATCTTCAACTGTGATACGACATTCCCTTCCCCTCCATCACTCTAACCATTACAATTTAAATAGGGAAAGTACTAAATACGATACATCATTGAAAAGGTAATTGTACGGAGAATTCAGCAATGTGATTGTTGGTTGCGCTATTTTTGATTTTAACGCCCTCTAGCGGGAAAAAAACGGTTATGTATTTCACAATGTGACACATCATTTCAAAGCTAATTATATTTATTTATAATGCACAATTGAAAAAATTTTAAATAATCGAAAAACCTTGCAGAGCTCTAATATTAGAAACTACGAACCTATTGGTTTACAAAAGACGCTGACAGTCTCTACTTGAGAATGATGACAAATAAATGTCAAAAATATTACGTATTTAGTTGCTAATAAAATTAGTTTTGAAATGATGTGTCACATTGTGGAATACGTAACCGTTTTCTTTTCCGCTAGAGGGCGCTAAAATCAAAAATAGCGCAACCAACAATCACATTGCTGAATTTTCCGTACAATTACCTTTTCAATGATGTATCGTACATACTACTTTCGCTATTTAACTTGTAATGGTTAGAGTGATGGAGGGGAGGGGAATGACGTATCACAGTTGAAGATATGATGGACGGTTGTCCCCCTTGGATGCGTTTTTTCAAAAGAGTTTTCTCCTTCGAGATATTCAATCTGTTTCGTTTTCGGTGGGGCACCCTGTATAAATAAATATTTGAATGCAGAAACAGTGGTTCAGCTTGCAATCTCGAAGTAGAGAGTATAATGTAATTTTTGAAACTTTCAAGTGCTCACGTGGGAATTATTATTATTTATTCTTCCAACAACAACCATTACAAAAGAAAATTACTATTTAAAATAAAATTGGTGAGTACAGCAGGTAATCAAAACATAAATTGTGACAGTTATGTAACAAAGAGTGAATTAAAAAGCCAACACTGTATATAAGTTCCATGTAAATAATCTTCTGAGAAGGAGTGCGCCCTCTAGTGCTCGAGTGATGCAATTACATAATTAATCATTTCAGAAGGGGATTTTAACAAATGATTTATGCTCTACCTATTCATAAGAAAAATGATACACATGACACTGCTAATTATCCAGCTTCTTACAGTTTTTTGTGTATACTGTTATCCAGATTAATGACCATCCTGTTATTTAATCTGTACATAAATGCGTTATTTGCCGGGATATTAGCCAAAAACGGGTTTTCGATAAAAGTGTTAGTACTTCTGGTCCAAATTGTAAGAACTTTTTTTTATACAAAAGCTGTATCTTGTTAAGATTTAAATACTTTTGTCAGCTTAATAAATCTCGTGGAACATAAGATAATTGCACAAAAATACCTTCTGTAAGGCTAAAAGACTTACATTCCGAACTTTGAAAGTTGTAGGTAACTTCTTGTAAAGTAACTTCTGTATACTTTTGCATTCTTTATAAACTTCAATAAAACTAACAGTTATGTAGGTATTCGAAAAATAACACTTTCGCTCTGGAATAAAGTTCTACTTGCAATTTACTAATTTACATCAAGAACTAAGCAGTACACGTACACACCGAGAAAGAGGATGGGTGTGTGTATATGTGAGAGAGAGAAGGGGGGGGTGATAGGGAGTGACAGAGAGAGGGAGGGAAGAAACAGGGAGACTCTGACTGCGAAAAACTAGATTTTCCCAGTCAGAGAATACGGAAACGTGGAGATTTTCAAAAATATCAAGTTTGCCAATTCCATGATATGATGTCTTACTATACCACGTATAGTAAAATAGTTGATTTATGCATGAGAGGGTTATACTCATGCCTAATAATGGAAGCAGACCGATTTGCAGTATATACTTGCGATATACTTGTTCACAATCATCGTACCAGAGGTACGACAAATAGTTACTAGGTAGTACTGCATACTACATTCTTTAATCACTTAAAAATATATTTATTTTTATGCCATCAGAAATAACCGGGCTAAATGTAAAGAACTTTTTTTTGTTAGAAAACCTTTTTTATAGTACAAATTTAAATGACAAGTGTAACAGTGTGTATTCGTTCTATATACGGTGCGTTTCAACAGTCTGGAACTATTGAAATAAAATTCTAACAAACAGCTTTTGAGAAAAACACTCGGACAGGTCAACTTTAGTTTTAAAAAACATCATTTTGTATCAATTAATTTCTTCGATCGCCTTTTCTTTTCGAGTTATGACGTCATCGATCTTTTTAAATTGCAACAACTATAAAAAATAAATAAATAAATTTTTTAATTTTTTTTTATTTTACTTGAGAAACGGGCAAGTTAGCAATCTAATTATCATAAATAAACTAAATGAGATGTTCAAACTGATTCCCATTTACTTCTTGGCAATATCCCAGGCGATATTCGAAATCTTGTAGAACATTCCGGAGGGTTTCTGGACGAATTGCTCTAATTTCGGCCCGAATTCTGTTCTTTAAATCGTCAACTGTAACTGGCCGATTGAAGAAATCCTTGTTTTTCAGGTAGCCCCACAAAAATAAATCGAGTGGGGTAAGATCGGGGGACCGTGCAGGCTACTCAATTGGCCCTCTTCTACCAATCCAACGATTGGGAAAAACTTGATTTAAATAATTTCGCACATCTAACGAAAAATGTGGAAGCGCTCCGTCTTGTTGATACCATAAGTTATTATTTGGCAAGTCTGGATCTTCTTCATTGGGATAAAGCACCACAAGAGCAGGTATCAGGGCATCCCTCAAAAAATCTAAGTATTTAGCACTCGTCAACGTCCCTTCTATGAAAAATGGTCCCAAAATTCGATCTCCAACAATTCCCGTCCAAACATTAACTTTTTGTGGAAACTGCGTGTGGACCTCTATCATCAAATGAGGATTTTGGGCAGCCCAGTATAGGCAGTTTTGCAGATTTACTGCTCCATTAAGGCAAAACGTGGCTTCGTTCGAAAATAATACTTGACTGACAAATTCGGAATGGGTTGTGCATCGAGCCATCATATCCTCGTAGAATTCCATACGGCGATCCGGATCGTCTTCTTTAAGTTCATGCACTAAAACTGCCTTGTAGGGATGCCATTTATACTTTTTCAATGTCCTCCACACCGAAGATTTACTGACTTCATAATTTGCAGCCACCTCATGTGTGGCTTTATGGGGATTTCCTTGCAGGTCCAGTAGAACATCTAACTGAACATCTTCGGAAACTTCTGGTCGATCACATCTAGGGAGATCCCTTACATGCCCGAAATCTTCAAATTTTCTTAAAATCCTAGATACGGCTGTTCTTGTAATTGGTTCCCAGTTCTGGATACTTATTGTTAAAGAGCTGGCAAACTTCATCTTGAGTTCTACATCTGTCTCCATATCCCTTCATCATTAAAATTTCTAGTCTTTGCTTTTCACTTAAGTATCGTACCATTTTAGTAATACAGTAATGCGTCAAAAGAGACAGTTCACATAGAAATTAAAAATTTCAAGGCTTACTCAATTTTTTCCTCTTTCAGGATTTAATGTCCCTTATTACATAAACTATCAAGGTCTGGGTCATGCTTGTAGATATTTCTGTATTCAGAATTTCAAGCTCTATCCAAATCCATCGAAAAAAATATGGGTTGCAATTTTAAAACATATTCGATGACGTCATAAATCAAAAACAAAAGAAGATCGAAAAATTTAGTTGATACAAAAAGATGTGTTTTTTAAAACCATAATTGCCCTGTTCGAGCGTTTTTCTCAAAAACTGTATGTTGGAATTTTCATTTAATAGTTCCAGACTTTTGAAACGCACTATATACATCGCTGTCCAAACTAAATTGATGACATTTATCTATAAATTTACTGACGTTGTTCTTATCAACTACACAAAAAGTGTATATGTTACAGTAAAAACGCCATTTTGGTTTAAACGCGTTTTTACTAGGAAAAACTAGTTTTTACTGAAAGCCTTTGTTACACTAGTATTTACTAGTAATCAAAAACAAATGTCAGTTAAAACGGGTTGTATCTAGGGAAATCTAGTTTTAACGAAATAACTTAGTTCAAACTGTTTCGACAGGGATCAACGTTCATCTAGCTTATATGTAGTACTAGTATTTACTAGTAATCAAAAACAAATGTCAGTTAAAACGGGTCGTATCTAGGGAAATCTAGTTTTAACGAAATAACTTAGTTCAAACTGTTTCGACAGGGATCAACGTTCATCTAGCTTATATGTAGCGTTTGAGGACGATTCTTAATGGTCAAACGACTACTAAGCACGCAGACAACACAGTTCTTCCGAAACACATCATAGAATTATTTAGTTGGTTCGTTATTTTATTTGGCAATTAAGTTTCAAAACAAATACATTAATTGCAGCAGCTAGTCGTAATGACAGACTTAACTCAAGGAATAAGGTAGAAAAAAGAATTTTAGAGATTGATAAGCTGAAAAAAAGAGTTTTAGATATTGATGAAAACGAAAACAAAAAAAAAAGAAAACCACTACAAAATTAAGAGAAAAGAAACTTCTAAATTATTGGACGAAGTCGAGGAAGCACAATCAGTTGAAAAAAAAGGACACAGAAGTAGTATTGACGATCAAATCGACTCAAGGTTATCAATATCTGTGGCACTAAAAAGTTAGTAACAAGAAAAGAACCTATATAGTACTACTTATATGTAGACAAGATCTTTGATGTTATTGAATGTCGCTGTAGATCATGGAGGTCATGAAGGTCGAGATAGATATAGTGTTTACGTTTGGTGCCCCATGTATTCTACATTATGATAACGGCAGAGAGTTTGTTAATCCGTTATAAAGGACTTGGCTTTATTTTAGCCTGAGTGTAAACTGTTTCACGGAAAATCAAGCCAAAGCCAAGGATCTGCTGAACGGGTCAACTAGGATGTTGAAAAGATGCTGGCGTTGTGGATGCATGATAACAGCACTACGAATTCGTCAAACGGTTTTCGATTTGTACAATTTATGAAAAATATTCCGATATTAATCAATCGCCATATAAAGCCATGTTCGGTATAGAGCCACGAGTAGGGCTTATGACTTTGAGTCTGCCTCAGATGTAATTAAGTAGGTGCAATCAGTTGCAAAAAAAGGTTTTCACTAATCACATTGGAGCAGTGATATTCGTAATTTTAGTGGAAACTTTTTATGCCACTAAGTGTACATGTATACGTTTAGTAAGTGTACACTTAGATGCAAAAGATCCACTAAAATTTCGAATATCACCGCTCTAATTTGGTTAGCGGAAACTTTTTTTTTTTGTAACTAAGTGTACAAAATGAAGATAACCTCAGAGTGGCATTGAATAAAATTAATATAATAGATAAAGAAAATTCGGCACCTAATGATGCAGACGTATTACATAACTGAGAAGAGGTATTAGGTTACGTTATGAACCTAGTTCGAGTGGACAGTCTAGAATCACAGCTGCCAGACAAGAAGGCCCAGATAACTTAGCTAGTACGAGTGGACAGTCTTAAATTGCAGTAGCCCGACAAGAAATTTCAGAAACGATAGCTAATACAAATCGACAATCCCAAATTACAGCTGCCAGAGAAGAATCTCATATAAACTTGACAAAATAGGCCAAAAAAAAATGGCTCGTCGACAGAGCAAATGCTGATCTCCGCAATATTATTAGAGTGGTTTTTCAAAAGAATAAAGAAGATTTGCACGTGATCGGAGCGCAATATTGCATTAACATTAATGACATTTGGCTGCCTGATATGCTCAAATAATTTTAGAATATGTCTTTAAGAGTATGATATTATGATGTATCGTCAATAAGTACTACATAATAGAAATATTTTTAATTCCCAATCAACACTTTGGCTTGCTTCTAACTAATAAATTTTACCCAAACAGTTTTCCCTAGGAAACACTAGTTTTAACAAAGGTGTTCAGTATAATGGGCTTTTCCTGTAACATACATATATGTACGTAACGTGATCAGACTTTTCAGTTTTAGAGTATCTCAATTTTCAATTACGTTAATCTGATGGCTTTAACATTCTCTCGCAATGTTCAGTTCCATCGATTTCGTTACCCTATGCATGCAAACTGATAGGGAGTAAATAGGGATTATGAAAGCAGACATTCATCATGACATCTTATAGAGCAATTTATAGAGATGTAGTGTAACATATGCAAATACTGGGAAACTATAACGTACGAATTTGTATTTGTAATCGTAAAGCATATATGTCAGCGAGTTTGCTATTTACAATCTTGAAATCCTATATCTAAGTATTCTAATGGGAAGTTACACTTTAAGTTTCAATATACCACGACCATCACGTAATACAATTATTCCTTGCTCAGTATAAATATGAAATTATAAAGAGACTAACTCTTAATTAATATCATACAATAGGAAGGATCGTAGTGTTTGCATACTGCCATACCTACGTTAAATTTTATCATAAATGAATATTCTCAGAATAACCTACCTTAATTTCATGCTTTTGAATGTAGTCTCGAACGCAAATCGAAGTCTTTAATTAAAATTTAATCGTCATGTTGAATTTTCATGTTTCGGCGCTAGATGAGAAGATTAGAAGTCGATTACATTGTTGTACTTATATCGACGAAGCATAAGGAATTTTCGACGTGCACTTTTTGTTGTTACAAAGTTTTTGAAATTTGATGAGGTCCTTGTCATAACATAATTAAAAATGAAAAGCATTTTCTTTTGTTAATTTTACTGTCATTTATAACCTTAAACTTATAATAAACAGTCGCTTTATTTCCAACAGGAACAAACGGTAGATATATTATAGAAAATCACACAGGCATCGGAGCGATACCAAACACATTAGATATCTTATGTTCTCAGTAGTAAGTGACGGAAAGTTTAGAATTAATCCGAAGCATAGTAATCAAGTTAATCCTGCTTAAAAATCAGAAGCAACCAATTTCAAGAAAATCAGGTCTGATGAACATGCTCAAGTTGGAACTAAATTAAAGACCAATTTGAAAGGCAAATGCAATAAATGAATTCATATATCATATAGCTTTGAGTTACTAAAGCGTCTGGTATACAAAAGTTAAATGAGACTCGGCCAAATATACATCTTTATAAAACTGAATTAAGGTATATATAGTGAAATGATAAATATTGTAAAAATAAACTATTAGAGAAATTCGTATATTAGTAGAACTTAGCAAAAACAAGAAAATGGGTGTGCTTAAAACCACACAGCAGAAGTGTAAACTTCATCAAGGCGAGGTTAATAATACGAAATACAACTTTTTTTTCGCTCTATATTACATTTAAATAATCGTCCGTGAAGTTTCCAATTCGCGAACGCAACACAGTTCGCGAAATACAATTTCGCGGCCGTTGCTATAGCAGCGGCCGTTAAAGTAAATACACATTTTGACACATGTTTAATCACACATTCTACGACTTATTTTGATAACTATCAAGTATTTGTAGTTTATTATATTCGTCTCATTTCCATGGTAACGCATGTAAAGCAAGTAAACCACTTTAATTTAGCACCTTTAGAACTAAATTAAATTAAATTGTGTCTGAATTTAAATTAAATCGATTGAAAAATTTAACGGTTGCCCAAAAAATTGTGTGTATATCTTGTTCGCGAAAAACTTTAACGTACTCGAGATTGTCTTGCCTCGGCCGTAAGCATTATTAAGGAGATTTTCGGACGCATGTATATATATAAATAGACGATATAAATACTGGTTTTCGACTTCCGCCCTTGGTCTAATGGTTAAGTGCTGGCCTCTCACCCAGGCGGCTCCGGTTCACATCTGCTCTGGGACATGAATTTATTTATTCATTTAAATTTCAATTTAATTGAAATGAAATACCTCTATATGATATATTTATTTATCTTGTTCCCTTAGCCGACTTTACCCGAAGAGCGTTACCGAGCGTTGCAGGTCAGTCTTGTTCACTGCCTACAATCAGCGCAACGCGCCTAAAGAAGTTTACACTTCAAAAAAACGAACATGCATATGCCAAAGCATTTCTGAAATAGTTGGCAAATATTCTAAAATGTGGTCGTAGTACTTCTAAATCATCGACAAACAAAACAGACTTTCAAGATTTTGCAGAAGCGATATTGCTCATGAAGAGTGAAAATAAAAAAGAATTATTATTTTAAATTAAAGGCGTAGGGGTGAAAGGCATGAAAATATAGTTATAATAACTAACTCGTTCTACTTGTCAACCAAATGACAAGACTGCACACTGCATATGTGAAGGTGGAAAACCGAAGGTATAAAGTTTATCAAACAAGAAATTTTTGATTAGCACTAGGTGATCGAACCAGATCATTTATTGTTCTATAATTGTTATATAAGCATGAAGAAATATTATTACAAATAAAAGAATAAATTATAGATAGGCTGTAGCACCTAAAATGCCTCGAACCGTAGCTCCTCTATCATACAATATATCGAAAAAAGTCTAAGAGAAAAATTGTCCATAATTACAATCACCATTTCCCTAAATTATTTTTGGTTATCAGTGCCCTCGAAGAGTACTTTTTTTTCTTATGTAACGTCATACCCCTAACTTTAGCGGTTTCATTGTTATAACGGGTTTTCTTCGCAGTTAGACGGTATTTCGACTTCTTTTTTGGACAGGAACTAAATTGTACCAGCCTTTCGGTTTCGAATTCAGGGATAGACTAACTTCTACCTACTTTTATTTTTTTTCAAATGATTTAAATAAAGAAGTTAATTTTTGATTGGGCTTTGCCAATAGTCAATTTTTTTCTAAAATATCAAATGGGAACCATATAAAATAATTACATCGTTGGATAATCGAAATTCCAAGTTTTCCATTTATTAAAAAGAACACATATCATTACAAAATTAAAAAGAAAAAAAAGCTGTTAGGTTAATTTATCGAAAATTGGTAAACATGGTGCTTACTCAACCTAACCTAAATGATCAAAATGACTTCCCTTTGGAGGCAAAATCGCAACTTCGACTCACAGGCCCTAGACACCGCCCTTAGGACTTCCGGTGATACAGCACGGAAAGCCGCGCGAATCCTCTCTCCCATATCCTCGGCTGTAGTTGGTACCGTCCTCGTAAACCTCGTTCTTGATGTTGCCTCAGAGGAAGAAGTCTAAGGGAGTGAGGTCAGGTGATTTTGGCGGCCACCTTGGTGGACCCCCATGACCAATCCATGCATCTGGAAACGTTTCGTCAAGATATTCCTGAACGGCACGAACATTATGTGCAGGAGGTCCATCGTGTTGGAAAACTATCTGTCGGCGAGCGGCTAATGGGACATTTTCCAAAAGTTCAACCAAGTTGTCACGAGGGAACCTTAAATAATTGTTGCCATTCAGGTTCCCGTCGAAGAAGTAAAGACCAAGTAGGTGTTCTCCCAGTATGCCACCCCAAACACTGAGCGACTATCTTTGCTGGTGGTTTCCAATTCTCATGACGTGCGGGTTTTCATCAGCGTAATAATGACAGTTGTGACGATTGACTACCCCATTTTTATGGAATGTCGATTCATCCGAAAATAACACGCGCATAAGGTTATAGGATTCATCTTGGTCGATTTTGTTGATTGCCCAATTGCAGAAATTCTGCCTGGTTTCAAAATCTTGAGGTTGCAATTCCTGGTGCAATTGAATTTTAAATGGATGGAACTGAAGAGTACGATGCATAGAACGCATTGAAATATCAGTGTTCCTACTAATTTCGCGGACACTGATTTGAGGATTTTCAACAGCAGCCTCCAGAACTTTAAACTCGTTTTCTACGGTCAAAACTGGCTTTGTTCTAACTCTCTTTGCTCGTTGAACAGTACCAGTAGACGTAAATCTATCCAACACCTTTTTAAACGCACGTGGATTTAGACACGTTCTGAGAGGATATCTCTCAGCATACATTCATGATGCCAAGAAGCAATTTTTGAAACATTCTCCAAGAATAAACACCATGTCAACCATTTCTTGTTGAGTTCTAGGCATTTTCGCAACATTTATCAGATAACAATAATACTTCTGTCAGTTTATTGTTATTTTTTCCGTTTGCATTGACAATTTTTCCCTTCTATTGTTTTATCATGACAGCTGACATTGAAAAAGGACCGTTTTCGTCAAATTGACCTAACAACTTCGTTTTTCTTTTTAATTTTGTAATAAAATGTTTTTTTTTTTAATAAATGGAAAACTTGGAATTTCGATTATCTAACGATGTAATTATTTTATATGGTTCCAATTTGATATTTTAGAAAAAAAATGACTATTGGCAAAGCCCAATCAAACATTATCTTTTTCCCTTAAAGCACTTGAAAAAAAAATAAGACTATACTAGAATTACCGAACAGATGCATGCAGATTGCATTAGCAATGTTGCTACTGCATTGCTGTATTATAATTAATATATTATATTATGTATTGGCGCGCTGCTGCCACTGCATCTGTTCGGTAATTCTACTATAGGTAGAAGTGGTCTTAGTCTATCCCTAAATTCGAAACCGAAACGCCGATACAATTTAGTTCCTGCCAAAAAAAAGTCGAAGTACGATCTAACTGCAATGAAAAACCGTTATAACAGCGAAACTGCTAAAGTTAGAGGGTATGACGTTACTAAGAAAAAAGATTACTCTTCGAGCGCTTTCTGAATCAGCCACAAAATATATATTGTTCGATTTAAAAAAAACATTGGTTTGATACGCCACTGGAACACGGCACTGATGATCAAAAATATTTTAGGGAAATGGTGATTGTAATTAAGGACATTTTTTCTCTTAAACTTTTTTTCGATATATTGTATGATAAAGGAGCTATAGTCCGAGGCATCTTAGGTGCTACACCCTGTATGTGGTTATAGGTGTAAAATTTATGGTACAAAATTCTAAAAAAGAATTGATTCTAAGCAGCGAGAATCGATGAAATGGAGAAACAACAAATATCATAGACGATAGAATAAAAGGCAACAAATTATTTTACGCAAAAAGTGAAAACTTCAAAACAAATAAAGAAACGACGTAGAAAGCAAAACATGTGAAAAAATGAGGTGTGGCCGCCACACGACTTTCTTATACGTATGAAAGTGTTACTTCCGGTCCGAATTTGGAAATTTAATTTATACAAAACATATTCCATATCCAACTCTAAATACTTTTGTACTCTTCATAAATATATGTATATATAATGCATAATTTACGACATATTTCCAAAAAATCGTTATTCGGTAAGAGTAAAAGTGTTACTTCCGGTCCGAATTTTGAAATTTTTTTTATACAAAAGATATTTAAAAGTACGTTCTAAACAATTTTATACTCGTAATGTACCTGCCTAGAAAGCATGACTTGCGAGATATTCGCAAAAAACTGATTTTCGATAAGAGCAAAAGACCTACTTCCGGTAGGAATTAACTTTATTAACACAATTTTTCTCAAATTTAATTTTGAATATAGGTATTTGAATTCTTTATAAATTTGTTTAAACTTAGTAATTAACGAAATATTTGCAAATTTCGATTTTTTCACTGAAGTAAACTACTACTTCCGGTCTGCCGATTTTGCTCAAAATCTAATCAGTTCTCAAGAGGGAGATTATATTCGTAAATACAAAATTTGGAATTGAGAGAGAGAGAGAGAGAGAGAGAGAGAGAGAGAGGGGGGGAGATAGAGAGAGGGAGATAGAGAGAGGGAGAGAGGGAGATAGAGAGAGAGCGAGAGAGAGAGAGAGAGCGAGAGAGAGAGAGAGAGCGAGAGAGAGAGAGAGAGCGAGAAGGATAAGAGACAGACTTCGTTTTTGTTGATCAGTATAGGAGTGCAAGGATTTGAATATAATTACATTACGTAGCTCGTTGTTAATGATCAATAATGATAATAATGATAAGTAAGGCAGCTCGTTTACGAAGGGACATAAGATTTTATTTTTTATCTGCACCAGATAACCGAACCAGCTCAGTTGATGTTCCACAATTTTTGTAAATAATGCTTGCACTTTTAGTCTTTTCTCTTTCATCAAACTTATAATTTTGTTACTTGTTAAACCCATTTAATATTTTTATTTTCACGACTAGTATTTAAAATTTCAACTTCTTCGTTAATACGCACGTTTCACTAACGTATATTAGAATAGGGAATACTATTTCTTTATGCATTTTATTTTAAGCATTGACTTCTCCTTTATGGAAAAATTTCTATTCTGTTACTTTTATGAATAACTTTTTTCATTTCCTCTTCCACAACAGACACCAAATATTTTATATTTTATTACATGTTTATTGCTATCCCATTCATATTGATTTTAATTCCTGTGTCTTCTATTGATGTTTTGTAATTCTGCCAAAATTGCTCTTTTGTAGTTGAAATTCAACGTTTTGAGATTTTCGAGATGTCTAGTGTCAACACAGAATGCTCTGCTTGATACGATTTTATTGAATTCCTGTTAATACGACCCAAAACAATTTCGAAGTTTACAGTCCCAAAATCTCTTTCGGGAATCGTCCTTAGACTGAATGTCCTATTCTAAATTCTCTTTGATGTTCTTGTAATGGATTCTCAATATATCCTCAAAGGCTCTTTTATAAACACCTATTTCTAGATTTTATAAAAATTTAAATACATAATTCGAAACTTACACTAACCTAACTGGATAGGCTTAAATGTAATATGTTTTCTTGTCAAATGTCACATTCAAGTAAAGTGGGAGCCTTTTATATAAATTTAAATTAATACATTGTTTTTGGATAAGCCTTGTCTAGATTAAATATACTCCATCAACCAATTTCACCAGATTTAATTTTTGATATTAGAATTTTCGGTTGAGAGTATAATAATATACAGTGTGCTTGCCGACGACCTGCGTATAGGGCTTACTGTGAGATAAAACGACGACACCGAGAGTTTGTATGAGTTAGTACGAAAAAGCAATATACAAACTGCTCCTTGGTCGAGTGTAGTGTTGGAAAAGAGGGGATTCGAGTAGATTTACGCTGAGGCTAGAACGGGCTAGGCTGACTCTCCGTTTAAGCAGGGCAACGAGGATAGATAGCAGCTGTACTGCAGTTTGTATATTGCTTTCTCGTAACAAACTCTCGGTGTCGTCGTTTTATCTTACAGTAAGCCCTATACGCAGGTCGCCTGCAAGCACATTATATGCAGTCTGAAATAAAAATTGAATAACATTTACATTTTTACATCTTTTTGATATTAAGTTTTTAAAATGCGTGTCTATATTTTTTCAGACGTCGTTTTACTTACCATGTATGTATATAAATGAGATGTATAAACTGCGCATCTAGAATCACCTGATAGTAAATATTATTTTGACTTGTGACTTACGTCTTGTTATATTACTAATTTCTTCTATGCTATGTTAATGTGTTATATGTGAGTTATTTTATTTAAAATGCTTTTGGAAGACATAATTACTGCTCAAACATACATATTTTAAGTATAAGGTGTTTAATATTGTTTCATATTTATATTAATTGGGGATTGTAAACAAATTTGTTTTAAAGCAGCGGGATTTTTCTCGTGCTACATAATTGCATTCACCAAGAAATTAAATCTGGGGTCTGTTATATTAAACAAAATTTGATTTTCTATAAAAACAATACAGTCTATTGCCTGTCATTATCAAAATTGTCACTAGAAACTTTTCCTTCACGTACTATGGGAATATTAAAGATTCTATCATTTAGAAATTCGCATAATACACAATGGATCACCAAATATAATAAAGCCGACTACAGAGCGAACATTGTAGAAGACAATAATTATCATCCTCTGAATGGAATGAATCTGCCTACGCTGCCGATCCTTCTAAAGATTGTTTGGGTATTTGCTTTAACGAACCGATCAATGTAATCTGTGTCTGCAATTCTCGTCCTTAGGAACTAATATTTAAGTTCATTCACGTGCTTTGTTTACGAACTGGGGACAAGGCAAAAATAACATTTTAGATGCCTATTAATGTTTCAATAAATTTATATTTAAATTATAAAATCTAGTAATTCCTACTAATATTTTTATTTATGATTATAGACCGGACACGAGCGGTTGGTGACTCATCGCCCATGGACGCACTATTGAAATTTTCTATTTTTTAATTTTATTTATACAATTGGATAATAAGTGGGTGGTTATTTATAAAATACAAAATACGTTATTATTTGTTCATTTTGTAGTTAAAATCGAGTAAATGAGTATTAATATTTACTAGCAATACCTTCTCAAGGTTCTCTTCTCTAAGATTTGTTCTCTTTGAATGAAGTACATCCTTGTAGATAGAAAACGCCCTTTCTACATCGCAACTGGTTATAGGTGCGTACTGGAAATATTCTTTTATTTCAGCGTATTTAGCAGATTGATTTTGTGTCATTGTCCCCATACACAATTGCTACAATGTTATTAAATCCGAAATTCTATTAAAAACTGCGTCTAACTTTTGCCGAAGGCCACATCGGAATGCTTTTGAATAGCCACATCTAATGTGGTTATACCATCTTTTAATTTGAGATTTCGATTTTCAAAATATGTGATTAGTTTAGGTAAATTTCCAAAGTGTTCCTGAATGAATAGCAACAGATTTTTTAAATTTGGAATTTGTGTTAGTTCTTTGCACTCAGAAATATTTCGAGCATCGTCATTTAAACATGTAACAAAACTTTGTAAACTATCGAAATTCTCTGCATAAAAACTAGTAGCTTCCAACCATGTTCCCCATCTAGTTATTACTGGCGAGGGAGACAGTGACAAAGATGGAAGTTTTTCCCAGTAAAGAGCTATTCTCAATGGTGCTTTTCTGAAAACTTTTTTAAAAGCGGATACAAGTCTATCAATTTCCGGATAGGTGTTTCTGATATATTCACAGAGCATGTGCTACACAAGTAATATGCAGGATATAAGGGTATGTTTTCTTTAACAGTCTGTCTGTTTTTAATATATATGCGGCACTGTCACTAACAAATAAAAGTCTTTCCCTGTACCTGTCGTACGAATGTAGCACTTTGTGCAAATTCTCGTCTATGGTTTTAGCAACTGTTTCCGCATCAAATGTATTTATAACTTTAGATGGTACTACATATGCGTTATATGGAATAGTTGAATGTCTCTGAATCAGCTACAACATTTACCACACACCGCCCTGATATATCGACAGTTTCGTCGGCACTTATCCCGTAGGTACTGATTTGAAAGATGTTTTCTAATGCATTCTACTGTTTTCGTGAAGTACTTGGGAATATAATATTTGCATAAGGTGGATTCATCAGGAACATGTCGACCAGTATATTTTTGGAGAAATGTTTTGAAAGTGGGATTGTCAAGTTTATTTAATGGGATATTAGCCGCCATTAAAGTTTCACAGAGTTCTTCGTTAAAATTGGCAGCTTCCAACGTGACGTTGTACGTGCGATTTTTGGGCATTCTGTAACGATATTTTATACAGACTTTGCAATAAATTTCGGAATCACTGACAATGGACATACAATCAGTATGGCCCTTAATCCAAGTCGCCATTGTTTCACGATGCCATTTTGGACGTTCTTCCATATCATAGGAACATAAACATGTTCTAGATCTAAATAAATGATCAAAAATGTGTTGAAACTTAACGAAATCCAGTGCACACTTACGTCAAGATAATTGGGGAAGTAGATTCAATGAAACGGTGTTAAACAGGAATTATTACAAAAATTACGAAGTATGTAACTGACAGTCAAAACAATGAAAAAACGAAACTAACTCTCCGGAATCCAATAATGGGTGGAGACTGCTAAAAATCTGAAATCAAAGGCAAATCAGCAGTGGGATAACACAGTGTTATACCACTGATGATTTGGTGAAGAGCATATCTTCTAAGGTTACACCTTAGCCAAAAATACTACGTTTAACACTTTTGTTTTATACAAATTTCTACTGAAGATGGCAACTTAGTTGGCAAAATACGCATATAGATTTTTGAAGTGTAAACTTCTTTGGGCGCGTTGCGTTGATTGTGGGCACTGAACAAGACTGAGCCGTCACGCTCGGCTATGTAACGCTCATTCGGGTAAAGTCGGCTCGAGTCGACTAGGGGAACGAGAGAAGTATATCATATAGAGGTATTTAATTTCAATCAAATTGAAATTTAAATGAATAAATAAATTCATGTTCCCGAGCAGATTCGATACCGAGCCGCACGGGTGAGAAGCCGGCACGTTAGCATCAGACCAGCGCGGGACTTTTGCCAGTAGATTTCCTGCAAATATTGGCTTTTTGTTAATGGATACAACAGAAAATCACTCAAAACCCTCAGTTTTTGGCTCAAGTATTCTACACCGACGAGGCTAATTTCTCCAGACATCCTATTATTAATTTTCATAATAATCACACATGGGCAGAAGAAAACGCACACAAAACTTTGGAAACCCGTCATCAACATCAACTCTCTGTTAATGTATAGGCCGGAGTTGTTGGAGATCACTTGATAGGTCCATATTTTTTGCTGATGAGGTTAAATGGAGAAGTATACCGCGGCTTTCTTGAAGAGAAACTACCACTACTATTGGAAGAAGTCCCGTTGCAATTAAGATTGCAAATATATTTTATGTACGATGGTGCTCCAGCAGTTTAATTGCTCGTAAGTTTTTGGACGATGCGTATCCAAATAGGTGGATAGCGCGAGGAGATCTACAACCGAGGTCACGGTTGTAGATCTCCTCGCGATCACCAGACTTAAATTCTCTAGATTTTTGTCTCTGGGGTCACCTTAAATCATTAGTTTATACGACTCCCATTGAAAATGTTGATGAACGGAGAAATCGTATTGTTGCAGCATTACTAAAATATTAACTTATAGATTCATTACATATTCTAAATACAAATTTCATAAATATATTATATGCTTCTGCATGTTCTTCACTAAACCAAGAAATACTATTGTCAAACTAACGAGATTATCAGTTTCACGTAAGCCAAGCAATTTTAAAGATTTGTTTAGAATATTGAACATATGAAAATTAAATGTTACTCTCTTAAACGTAATTCCAAGGTCATGTACAATATTAGATCGTAATATTTAAGTTGAAGAGTAAAGAAGTAAAACAACATAATTCAAGCCGGTAAATATGAGATTTTTATAAATTTCTACCTCCTAATAAATTTATTTGCAAAAAGGTCAACCGAAGTAAAGGTAGATTCGCTTGTTAAACTTATTATGACTAAATATATTAACAGTCAGCATCCTCATTTGAAAACCTGAGCTTTCTATGTAATGTATATGGTAATGTATTGCGTGGACGCTGACCTATGTATGTATATTCTAGAAATCTCAAAGGTTACATTAATATGATTAGAATTCTTTAGGGATTTGCTGTATAGAGTCCATCAAAGTTGTTGAACGAATAGAAGATGAGGTTAATATGGAAATAACTTGAATATTCTAGACCTCTGTTCAATTAAAATATTATCTAATGTGGTGTATTCTAATCAAAAGTTATTTTCTGTTGCTGCTATTGTTACATTTAGCACAGCATTTGAAACAATTTTTTCTCTAGTTTAACTTTAAAAGTAGGTACCTAAGTTCTTTATGCTTAAAACCTTCACTAGCAGAAATCCTATTATAGTTAAATATTATTTGTTCTACTATACAGGCTGTCCAGAAACTCTCCTAACAAACGAAGACCGGAGATTCCTCAGATAATTTTAAGACAATTTAACCCAATTCACCCTAGTCCGAAAATGCTTCCTAAGGGAGCTAGAGCTCTTTGAAGATGGCGCTTTATAATTATTTTTTTTAATATCTCCCGAAAAAAAAATAATAAATTGAATTTTAATGACGAAAAAACGAAAAATTTTCAAATCGATATTTCTAGAAAACGGTGTATTCTACCGACTTACCTGAAAATTTAATAATCTAGTGTCACAAAACTTAAAGACAAAAAAGTTATGCGTTAGAATAACCGTTAACCTACCCAAAACGGACGCCTATGACCGGTACTAGAAATTCGCAATTGATGGAATCGATTCATCTCTGGAGGATAAATAAGCATACCAGTTTTTGTTTTTCTAAATAGAAGCGTTCGGGAGATATTAAAAAAAAAACTAATTACAAGGCGCCATCTTCAAAGAGCTCTAGCTCCCTTATGAAGCATTTTCGGACTAGGGTGAATTGGGTTAAATTGTCTTAGAATTATCTGAGGAATCTCTGGTCTTCGTTTGTCAGGAAAGTTTCTGGACACCCTGTATATTAGATATCTACTAGTAAAACGCGTAAAACCATAAATATATTAATTAACATATTTTAGTCAATATTTTTCAGGAATTCGACACAGCAGTGGCGAGATAAAAAGAGTCTTTATTAAATTAAATGTGTTCTTGCAATAAGGGTACTTATATTATAATGTAAGTATATCGAGTAACTCTGTAACTTCCAGGAATTATACTTAATAGTATATGCATGTAAAATGAAAATTCAATATTTATTTTTGACGAACTTTTATAAAAGAAAGACTGCAATTTTATTAAGACTTAGTAGCATCTCTGTATCCTTTAAGTTAAAATAGGACTAAATATATTTAATTAATTAATCAAGTGTTTAAGAGTGATCATATTGTTGCGTTTTCGGGGTTGCAATGAACAACTCGTCCAAATGTTTTGAAACAGTCTGTATATTTACACACTTAAAACTAATCGCAATATAAAAATATAAAATAAATGTAATGCACTTAAAACTACTACGAATAAATTAACACACGTATTTATTTCTATCACTACTATTTATGTCTGTAATATTTATTTACTTCTTGAACTATAATAACACTGCACCATTCACTGTATTTATTTATTTGCACTGTACGAATACTACTGAATGATTGAATGAATCATCCCGGCCCCAGCTGTTCTTATATCGGCATCGTAAAAGGCCTAGACGTATACGAGAAAATTCTCTCGATCATCTCGATGAGCCCGGAAATATACCAGTAAAGATCTAGACGTTTTGCTTATGCCGTACTTGGGTGCAGATGGTTTATGACTTGTTCACATTTCGTTTTTTTTAACGTCGTCGCGCCGATGTTTATTTTTCTTTTAGAGTTATTTCGTTACAATATTAATCTTAAGAATATAAGACAGACATATGCAACTTAATCAAGACCGCGGACCGGAAAACGAATATCACATCAAATCGCGGGCAGGACTTATAATCCAAATTCATAAGGGCCGGTTTAAATAGAAACTCCTAGTTTTATTTCAAGAAAATGATATTAAGAACGTTTAATCTTTGTGAAGAAGGATTATTGTAATAAAATGTAACTTTAAATATATTCGTTAAATTTCTTCCATTATAGATTTTAATTCGTAAGTAAATGTTTCGAAGTGACTATAATTTTTGTGTTTTGTAAGAATAGAAAAATGGTAGATATTTCCTGTCCTTAAATGATTCTTCCGGAGCCGTAAAGTATTTTGAAATGCCTTAATGTGTAGATAATGTTCATGAAATAGTTGTTCTTGAGCTTGTAGCATAAAATTCAATTCATTAAGATGAGGTGTAATATCAGCAATAAATGCAAAATCGCACAGCAAATTTTTGTTTTTTTAGCTCTTGTACAGGGTTTCCTTTCATGTCTATAAAAACATATACCTCCTATTTCAAATCATGAAATCGTTTCAGCATCTTTCCTTTACTTAGCCAACGCACTTCACAATAAAATGTCATCATCATAATCGCATTTAACATTTTCGAGAAATTCATAGAATTGACGATGGTTTATAGCTCTTAACTTAATAAAATTTATACAAGACACTACGGTATTCATTACATGCGAAAAATTTAATTGATTTTTGTTGATGTAGAATAAAGTGGAATACACCTAAATCTTCTGTATCTATGTTTTTCCTGCATAGTTCAATTTGATTCTACTAACATCACCTAAATTGTGTATGTGAGAAAGAAAATAGGAAATAGTAATTGAAGTGAGACACTTATTAATATCATCAGCGCTGTAAAAACCATATTTCATATTAGGGGAACTCCCATTTCAACTACTTGCAAATAACAATTATTCCGTTTGTATGTTTGTAAAAAATACAAAATAATAATCAATGCAAATTTAAATATCTTCTTATGTTTCTAAGGGCCAGGTTTCATAAGATTTAAAAACTGTTATGTGGGCCAGATTAAATCAAACTGCGGGCCGGATCCGGTCCGTTGCACACATATGTATATGGCTAACTAACACCTCTTAGTTTACACCTTCATGTTTGATTTACACAATTCTGCGATACAATGTCTTAGATAAATAATATTATTCGTGTGGTGACATTAGATGGTGTCTACGATAAATCTGGGCCTTCTGATCAATCTACACGATGGTATGCGATTGCTCTTCTCCAAAATTTTTTACATTTACTATTTTGATTACACAATTCGCTTCGATATTATTTGTGTAGTGGAATTAAATGCTGTCCAAGATAAACCAGAATCTTTTGATAAAACTACATAGATAATAGAGGCTGTTCATGCTTAAATGTTTACATTTTCTCTTTTAATTACACAATTTGTGTTTGCATCTTTCTATATTTGTCATTAAACACATAGATTGACGTTGTTGCCTTGTGATGTTATGAGATATAGTTTTCGATAAGTCAAAAAAAATTGTTTCTAAATAAACCAGAAACTTTCAGTTTTCGAAAAAACAAAAGAGAAACATTAAATTTTGAACTATTAATTAGACGCTATTGAACTGGTTGAATAATCATAATATAATGCCTTTTTGTATATTATTGTTGTGAATTTACTTTTTATTATTAAATGTTTGGTTTACCGATTTTATTAATGAGTTTTTCACCCTTTCTTTCTTCTATTGGTACATTAGCAGTGACTATCACTATATATATTATAATTTACTAATCATCTTCAGTTTAAGAAATGTAAATATTTCAGATGCAGGCGGACCAAATTGTTTGTTCTATATATATTTATTATGAATTATAAAAAAAGGTTACTTTTATGATTTACATATATGTTAACAAAAAAATTAATTGTTTGTGTATATATAATTAAAAATAATCCCGCAATTACAGGAAACGTAGCAACGTTTTACTTACTCATATCAACAAATATGTAATTATTGTGATCAAGATAGGCTTAGGCTTCGAGTTTCAGCGAATACCTCGTCAACTATTAGTTTGTGAAATATATAACATACACAAGTATTCAACAGATAATTTGGAACAACATCTGTTTAGAAATTTTTACCAAATTTGTAACATTTGAGACGTACTATTTATACAGCATGTGTCAATTTTCATTAGCCATAGGCGATTAATTCATGTAATACGTGATAACATGGCATCCCTACTTTCCTCTCCAATGCGAGCGCGACCGATACAAGTTCAAGTTATAGCAGTAACTGTTGGACCATTGACTTGGGTGTTTGTAATGCGTTCAGAAATAATATTTACGCGTTGCAAGGATTTGTTTTTCTTTTTCCTCTCAGTAAATGCAGAGAATTATTAAGCTGCGTTCACGCTGCATGACACAAACAAAAGCGTAATTCTAATAAAATTAAAAATAAGGTGAATAAAAAAGGATTCTGAAAATAATAATAAACTACTAGATCAGGAGATCGCGGCGGCCATTTGATGTTTCCCGTTCCAGTAATAAGACGGCTTTTATGGCAGACTAGATCGCAACGTGTTCGCAGCTAAAGATTGAATGTCAAATCTGATGGGGAATCGGAGAAAATAGTTGTAATGTCGATTGTTGCCAGGATTGGTGACGGAGAGTAGGGGTGACACACGTTGCCACATATTATTTGTATACGTATAAATCGCACGCAAACATTGAATCCCTATAGCTAATGAAATTTGACACATGCGGTATGTATTATATGGGGAATATATGTATACGTATAAAATTAATTTATTTAAATTTACTAAGTGAAAGATGTGAAGATTGTCTGATTAAGAGTTTCCTTTTCTTTACGGGCGTTGCTTTTAATGACGAATATAACTGTTAATAAAAATTAAAAGTATATTCACATAAAATAACAATGCTAATTGTGAGAACGCTGAAGAATGTGTGTGAAACACAGAATTATCTCACTGATTGTGGGTAATTCTAATTTTATTCAATTATTTTCTTTAAATTAGTTCTTGTTTATCTAGTACTTCTAATCTAAGTTTTTATAAAAACAAAAAGATTGAAGATCTGGTAATTGACTTTTGTTCAGAAGAAGTTAATAACGGATATGTAAATATAATTTGTTGTAATTTCAACTATATTTCGTTGAAGACCTCACAATTCTAAGTCATTTGTAAAGCCCATTAAGTTGTAAAATAGTTACCTATTACTACATACAATTGAAAATTACGACTATATCTTATACAAAAACAATTAACACTAAATTGATTTTACCATGTTACATTGAAATAGAAATTAGTTGAGGGATGAAAATACAAGAAGGAACTGTTAACTAATTATTTTATTTCGTTAGGGATTAGGTACAGTTGCGGCCACCGAATTGTATACGATTTTTTTTACAAGTTGTTTTTTACTTTAAATCATAGACGTACTTAAAAACGTCAACATTATTTTAATATTGTCAAATTAATTGACAGAAAAACTATAATTTGTGTAAAATGCCAAGACACCTTTCGGGAGAGCAAACGGCTAGAGCTATTGCGAAATTAGAGGACAACTGGTCTTTAGCTGCTGTAGCTGCAGATTTAAATGTCAGTAAAAGTTGCATATTTCAATTGAAAAAACGCTGGCACGCAAATAGATTGCAACGACCGGTTAGAATAGGAATTGGAAGAGTGTCTAATGCTGACGAAGATGAAAATTTAGTAAACAATCAGAATCCATTTTCAACACCAGTAAGTGCTCGCGAGGAAACTCGTTTTCCAGGTTCCGTTAGAACGGCAAGGCGTCGAATTAAATACAGTGGTTTAATCAATTATGCAGCTGCGAAGAAACCATATTTGACTAATGTAAACAAAGAAACCCGACTGCAGTTTGCTAATCAGTTTTTAAATGCCGATGAAGAGTTTTGGAGTACTGTAGTTTTTTCAGACGAAAAATGTTTTCAATCGTGTAATAGTGGAAAATTACGCGTTTATAGACCAAGAAATCATAGATTTGATGAAAGTTATACTCATTCGACAGTAAATTCTGGCCGCTTTTCGGTTAATTTTTGGGGATGGATAAGTGTTCATGGACCTGGAGTATGCTGGAAAATAGATGGACGTTTAACTAGTGCGCATTATAGAGAAATAATGGAAAACATCATGTTACCATCTGTAAGGAATACTTTTCCTAACAATTTCGTCTTTCAACAGGCAAGAAAAATAATTTAATTTTAAGCTGAACAATAAAATTATAAAACACTTGTTTTTGGCTTAGGATAATTCCCCAGTTCACTCTGCACGGATAATAAGACGGTGGATTGATGAAAATGGGATTGATTTACTTCCTTGGCCATCCAGAAGTCCGGATTTAAATCCCATAGAAAACATCTGGGGATATATAACAAAGGAAATATATTCTGCAGAGTTTAGACCTAGAAATGCAGATGAACTTCAAGACACTGTTGAAAATGCTTGGGAGACCCTTGTAGAGAAATATGACATGCGGACACTAATTTTGTCTATGAGAAGACGGCTAGAGCTTGTCATTGCAGCTAATGGCGCTGCTATAGGTTATTAAAAAAGCGTTAATTATAACATTTCAAATTTGCTTAATTTCTCATTTGTTAAATAATTTTTTTTTTACTTATATTAAATTAGTATTGTGTCTAACTTATATGTTTCAATTTTCTTATATTTAATATATATATTTAAATTTTCTTTTACAAGATTAAAAAAAGTGCACCATCCACGAAAGTCAATGGATGAAGCCAGATTCAATCTACCGAAAAATAGGGAAATTTGTCTAAAGTATCGTGTACATTTCGGTGGCCGCAGCTGTACTTTTTAAGATAGTTCGTATATTGCAGGTGATTTAAGCAGATGCGTGAAAATATGGGGGATAAACTACCGTTCAAGGTATATTCAAATTTTCGGACATTAACGTAAATCTACGAAATTATAATGTAATTCTTTATTTAAGCTGGCTAAAATCGTCAATAACAAAATTGATATTTCTACCATCTTAAGAAGATTCTCTCTTAATATCTCTCCAAATTTTGCTGATGCCAGTACTAAATATGGACAACATCTCTGTCAAGTCAGTGGAAAATGCGAAACGCTTGGTTATCACTGCTGAATTTCAGCAGGTTTTCAGAAAGTTGCCACCCCTAGTACAAAGCACAGTCAAGAAAATAACGCGGTAATACATTAAAGTATAACATATTTTTATTCGGCATTTGTGTTCTTCTGATTTCAACACTTGCCATCCAGGGTCAACATTTTTTTTAAAATTACAAGTATGTAGTAATAGAAAACAACCAAATTTGTTGTTATGTTTAATGTATAAACGGTATTCGATAATTCCGCATAGATTAAGGAGTCAAATTTATGTCTTATTTGTCAGACACGAATATCACTGAGATTTACGAACAAATGGTTTGCGTTTTATGATTTAAGCAACTTGTATAATATATGATATAGCGTGCAGTGGCGGTTCAGGAAACATCAATAATTGAAATGAAATAACAAGTTATTTACAAGAAGCAAATGACAATAAATAAAAAAATTAAATTCTCGCACATCTTTTATTTGGATATTCTACTTTTATGTGTGCGATATATATAACTTTATTTGAAAAATATTTAACTTGAAATAATATTTTTGTACTCACCGCCTGTAAAGTGACATTTGGCGCATGTATCGCTCCACCAGGAAAGAGTATTTCCCGGTTAACACTGGGTATTTGGGACATTTAAAAAAATATAACTTGATGGTAATAAAATTTAGTCTATAAAATACTACTTCCCTCAACTATTCTTCACTAAAAGTTGGGGAAATAGGAGTAATAATTAAAAATTCTTCCAATAAATTTGTGGCGCCATCTATTTGACTACTTCTCAACTAAAATTGAAATTGAGAGTTAATTGTAATCAACACAAAAAGCGCTGAATTCACTATAAATATGAGAATAAAAGCATCATAAGCAAGAATATAATAACTTAAACTAAATTTAAATGTGAGTAATAGGTACGTACAAGAAATGCTTAAATTAATTAGGTAATCTATTTTAGTTTAGTATGATAGTAATCACTTTAATCAATAATATTTTTGAAGTGTAAACTTCTTTGGGTGCGTTGCGCTGATTGTAGGCACTGAACAAGACTGACCGTCACGCTCGGATATGTAACGCTCGTTCGGGTAATGTCGGCTCGAGTCGACTAAGGGAATAAGATAAATATATCATATAGATGTATTTAATTTCAATTAAATTGAAATTTAAATGAATAAATAAATTCATGTCCAAGAGCAGATGTGAACCGAAGCCGCCTGGGTGAGAGGCCGGCACTTAACCATTAGTGCAAGCGCGGGGATCGTAAGCGAGTATTCATATCGTCTATTTATATATATACATACGTCCAACCGAGCGTTACATGGGAGAGCATGACGCATCAGTCGTATAATACGTTACTGAATATTATACGCGTGTGTACATGTGTAAATGTAATAAATGTGCGAATACGTTTTATTTAATACGTTACTGAATATTATACGCGTGTATTTCGTATTATTAACCTCGCGTTGATGAAGTTTACACTTCTGCTGTGTGGTTTTAAGCACACCCATTTTCTTTTTGTATACATGAAATTTCAAAATTCGGACCCGAAGTAACACTTTTACTCTTAGCGAGTAGCACTTTTTTTCGAATATCTTGCAAAGTATGCATTCTATAAGATTTATTAAAATAGAAGTACTTAGAATAGGACTAGATAATAACAGATCTAGTTTTAATTTATGCTCGTACAAAAAATATTGTAGCAAACCACTTGCATGAAGACATCTTCCACGCATTCGTGGAATTAAAAGAACTCGCTTCCCTTCGGTCGCTCGTGCTTTCAAAGTGCGCTCATGCAGGAAAATAGTCTTCCCGCACACGGTTCGTAAATAACTATTTTGTATATATGAAATTATTGTTTGATTTTGGCTAATTCAGATATAAGGAAGTTATTTGTTTATTACATTATATTGTATATTGTGTAAATATCTTTTTGTTGTTTACGTACTTACCAAATTCATTTTGCACATGGCCGGTTTATAGGTGTTTTTAAATAAAATCAATTTTAGGAGCTCTAAAAGTTATTTCTATTAAAAATTAAATTCCTACATAAAAATTATTATTATATTTCCTACAATTGTTTTTAATTAAAAACGAAATATAAACTTGCCCTTACTAAATAACTTTTTATAAATATACTAAAAACTCCGGTATTTAATTAATGATGTAGTAGAGATATAAACAATTATAGATTGTAATTACTGTGACTTACATATATACCTTTATACGTAAAACTTATATGTATATATGCATGTGTTTGAGATACACACATACATTAAGTGCCATTGTCGATAATCGAACGCACAGACACCGGTGTTTCGACCTATTAGGTCTCATCAGTGTGCGTGGAGATTCTCGACAATAGCTTCAAGACTTAAATCGCTGCCTATGTCATTTTCGCATGTTAAATGTAGTGAGAGTATCACAGCGACATCTAACACCCATGTGTTCACACTTTTCATTTTCGTTTTAATTATAGATTGATGTTACTCCTCTGATACGATATTTACCCATGAGAATCCAAAATATTTAGTGCACTATATGGCTATTTTAAGGGACGGTATACGGTTTTTTTTTTTTATTATGATAGCTCATAATTTTCCAGTGGATATTACATCCACTGACTTTTCAAAAGCGTTTGATAGTGTTCAACAATAGCTTATTTTAGAGAAGCTATAATTTTCTGGAGGCTATGCATTGGGCCAGCTCTTATTCTTAATTATCATTGATCATGTGTCATGTGTCTCAGCTCCAACGCAATTACCCATAATTTAAAATAATGTTCCATTATCATGATCTGAATTACTTTCGTAAATAGATTGTTGAACAATCTCTTAGCTTAAATATGACAAACGAAAACGTATGATTTTTATTCGGAAAACTACTTTTAACTCTCACGATAGTTTTAAATACTTAGGTGTTCATATTGGCACTAACACTTACTAATCATATTGAAGCTTTTACAAGTGAGGCCCTCATATTTTTAGGTTTTCCTGTACGAAATACTAAGCCGTGTCATAATAATACTCCTTTAGTAATATTTTTTTAATGCATACATTCGATCTAGGCTCGAGTACTACTGCTAAGCCTGAAACGTAAGCCTAATATTTACTCAAATCTTCAAAGGATATTACTTAGAGTGCTGTGATATACAACACATGTTTCTGGTGCTACGTACAACTTCAATAGCAAATCATATTTGAGAGAGTTTCAGTGTATATCTTTTTTAACAGATTAAGTTATGAGCTTAGTTTGATTTATAAAACTCTGATTTAGACTATATATTGTAACAAACTACTTTATTTGGGATATCCCCATGTTCTTTGTATAAGTTCATGTTACGTTAGATATTCGTGATGAAAACACGCGTCACCACTATTATTTGCCAATTAACTGCTGAAATTAAGTTCAAGTTAAGGTCTCAATAAATTAGTTAAGTTACTAGACGAGATACTTTCCTTTGCTTTCTGATTTGAATGTTAACATTATGTCTCATAACATTGCCCTGTAAATGCATTTGTTGATTGTTGTTTGTTGGCAGACGAAGACAAATAATTAATAATAAAAATAATATTTTTTTTAACACAATAAGTGTATGCAAGCCGAATAGTACAAATAAAGTATCAAGACTAATAAGCCAATGAAAGCAACAAACCAATGACTAACAAGTAGTGAAAACCATGAAGCTAATAAACAAAGCACGAAAAGCACGCAAGGGAATATCAACGATTCACGTGAATAATACTCTTCTAATTAGTAAAAGGAATACTGTTTCAGGAACATTTTCGAATAGTATTTCATCGCATCGAAGGATTTTTTAGATTTAATTTCTTTTGACAAATGGTGCCTAACATTCGATATATCCGGGTTACCGGGTTCATATTGACAGTGGTCAATGCACTGCAGGGCTAGCGTAAATTATGTCTCATTCTTGTGCTATGGGAATGTATATTGGTATTTGTCTGAAATAAGTTAATGTTCATCCGAATATAGCAACAAACTTCACATTTGTAAATATTGGTGAGTGGGGCTACACCTGTTTGTGTAAAGAAATGGTCGATATGAGTCAATGTAGCGAACACCAACCATAGCTCTAATTCCTCTTTTCTGTACCAAGCAATAGTTATTCACGTATCAAGCGAGTAAAGTAATATGTTAGTCGAAACATGGATATTGAGCTCCAGGCGAGGCCGAGAGCGTAACCATGACGCTACTGTAATATTACTTTGCTTCCGTATTGCGTGCAGTTTTACTTAAAAAAATATAACAAAAGTACTGATATAAAATAATTAAAAAATGTATTATTAAGCAGAATAGAATGCAGTTACTAACAATCACTCATTGTACAGATTAAGAAAAGAAACAAATTGACGACATTTTAATTTTCTGACAGTCACTGATATTTTGTCAATTGTCAAATTGGATGTAAGCAGCCGTGATAAATGTATTTGTAATTGTGTTCAATAAGCAACACAATATACACTACAGCTGTTGTTACGGTTTTTCTTTCTCTTTGTAATGAAATTCTGTATCTATCTATCATCGTTCAGCACGGGGATGTAATGTATTTGCTTCCGGTAAAAATACTTTACAAAACACTGTCTTGAGTGAAAGCCTTGGTTGGATACGTAGACAACAGAGGACGTGGTAACCAAATAGTCTTGTTGATATATATAGTACGATGATTTTGGTGATATATATAAAACGAAAATTTGACGCTAGGTGATACTTGTTATCAGTGTTTGTTTATGAAAAAAAATGTGTAATTAAAGTTTATTTTAATTTTCAACAGCTTTTTAGTGCTTTTTACTTTCTTATACGTAGTATAAGGAAGTATTGTGATGATGAAAATTTTCGACCTCGAGATTTTTGCAGATGTCCACGTTTTGAGGTCCCCTGATACCAAAAAAGTGGTTTTTAAAAAAATTTCTGTGTGTGTGTGTGTCTGTGTGTCTGTCTGTGACCACGATAGCGGTCAAACCGCTGGAGATATCAATTCCAAATTTTGTATTTACGTGTATAATCTGCCTCTTGAGAACTGATTAGATTTTGAGCAAAATCGGCAGACCGGAAGTAGTAGTTTACTTCAGTGAAAAAATCGAAATTTGCAAATACTTCGTCAATTACAAAGTTTAAACAAATTTATAAAGAATTCATATGTACTTAGAATTAAGTTTGAAACATATTGTCTTAAAAAAGTTTTTCGAAATTCCTACCGGAAGTAGGTCTTTTACTCTTATCGAAAATCAGTTTTTTGCGAATATCTCGCAAGTCATGCTTTTAAGACAAATACGTTACGAGTATAAAAGTATTTAAAGAATCATTTTCAATATCTTTTATATAAAAAAAATTTCAAAATTCAGACCGGAAGTACCACTTTTACTCTTATCGAATAGCGATTTTTTGCAAATATGTCGTAAGTTATGCATTCTATATATATTTATCAAGAGTACAAAAGTATTTAGAGTTAGATATGGAATAATTTTTGTATAAATGAAATTTCAAAATTCGGACCAGAAGTAACACTTTCATACGTATAAGAAAGTCGTGTGGTGGCCACACCTCATTTTTTTTCAAAGATTAGTTATCTTAGATTTTGAGTAAACGAAGCAAACACTGGGTAACGGTGCTTCTATGAAAGCCACGATTTGCCGATGGTTTGCTCATTTCAAACATTGTGACATCAGTCTCGACGATGGAGAACGTCCTAGATGATCAAAATGTGTTACCTTTTCAGACACGATTGAAAAATTTCATCATTGTGTTATGTCACCAAATATCGAAGGCGGATGAAGTTTGGCTTTATTTCGATATATCAGAACGAAATGGTAATCACAACAGTTAAGGCATCGTCGAACTTATCCGCCAAAGATTGCCAAGATATTTTCTTCGAATGGAAATGTAATGGCAACGATATTTTGGAATTCGAAAGGAATAATTCTTATCGACTATCTTGCAAAGGGCCAAACTACCATTGTATATAGTCCTTCTTCACAAAGTGGAAGTTGTCATTATCAAAAAAACACTCCCATGGCTCGAAAGAAAGTGCTATTATATCATGACAATGTGCAGTTACAAACCACTCGCAGTTTTCGAGAAAAGCTGATTAAATTATGACTCCAGTTTGTGGCCAAATTACTCTATTTATTGAAACTATTCCCTTGAAACTTCCAGGTAATTCAAAAATTAAAGCTCTTTCTCACCTGAATGAAATTCATGACGGACATAAAACTTGTTGCAAAAGTAGGGCAAGTATTTTGATGATCTTGATGCTGATGATAACGATAATATATTATAATTACAAATATTAAATTACGTTAAAAATAATAAATATATGCATAAAATATAAATTTTTGTAGAAAAGACGTAAGAAATTATTGATAAAAGATAATTCAGTATCACAACAAATTTAAAGGATAGATAGATTTGAAATTAAATATTTTGTACTACATATAAATACGTTGAGTCTGGAAAATACACAAGAATATCTTTTGGTTTATGTTAGTATTGCCTGTTATTAAATTAATGCTATTTTAAAAAAAAAAAATTTTCAATACTAACATAAACCAAATTTTTGTATTTTCAAAATTCAGTATGTTTATGGTATTGTAATTGTAAGTGAAATTGGTATGTATGTATCATGCCTCTGTGCGTGGCACCAAACATGTCGTTCTCGTATCATTTACCTCAATTCTATTTATTTTTTTCTATACGTCCGTCTTATGTGTGATGTAACCATCAAGGGAATTTCAAAACCACGCACAAAATATCTGAGGTAATCAATATTGCTATTAAATTTTCCCGTTAATCGAAGACGCTAAACAATACGTACAAGAATAAGAACAGCCGAGTCGGTAGTGGTTCGTGTCTTAATTACCTGATAAATTTTTGACGGCCCATCACGTTTCACCTGAGCGTGTTTTATCCATTCGCCCGTTATAATATTGTTTAACGCACTCGACAACGAGACCGTGATGGAAATTTGTGCACGTCTGCTGGTTGTATCAACATTTCATTCTGTAAATTGGAAGTAAATAGATTTTTGGATAGAGGACGCGGACGTACGGTTCGTTGCTTATAAATTTTAATGTTTTTCATGACTAAATTACTGACGTTAAAAGGTATTTCGCGTTAATTTTCAGTGCGATATATATATACAAGTAGTGAAATAAACATTTCTAAATATAGAATTCCCGGACCAACATGCTTTTTATTCGCTTTTATTGGGATATGAAACATGTGTTTTTGTCAGTAATATATCCTCTCGGCTTAGGAATTAATTATGACACATTATGAATACATATTTATGGTATATAAGTACGTACATAGAGTTATTAAACAGCACTCTGCTCTGTGTACGCGATCATTTTTTGCATTTCAATCAATTTTGCTCCAAACCGTGTGTAAAAGATGACAACAATAAATTAATCACTTATTTGTATTGAAAATAAGGTATACGCCTACGAGTGAAAGTAACACAATTTTAATTTTAGGTCCGCAGATTATGGAAGTGATTTTGTGAAAGTCGCAAAAAAGAAAGGGACACATGCTTGAAAATGAGTAATGTGGTTTTATTCTTTTAAAAGATGATAACGATATGTTTACCGCAAAAATAAGACAACTCCTATGAAGCCAGCACCATGAGTAACAACGCACGTACACGTGTTTCAACCAACATCAGCATGCGATGTGTTGTCGCGATACTTAAATTAAATTTATACCGGCCGTATATCAGTCGATTTGCATAGTAAGTCTAGAAGATCTCGGCGACATATTGCCGTGAACTCGCAAAATTTGTAGAATAAGAATAGCTTTAGAGATTAATTTAAGAATTAGTTTAAGCTTTGAAATAAAAAAATAAAAATAACAAAAATCCTATTTAAATATTATTGAGTAAAACTATGCAACAAGAACTACATGAAGGTATACAAAGTTGCATACACATAGTCAATTTATAAAAGTGATTTTAAAAAACTATTATTATTCAAGTAAATAATGAGAAAATACAAAATAAAGTTTATTAAATAAATATGAAACAAAAGATGTAGAATAAAAATTTATTAAATAAAAATATGAAATAAAGACAAAATAAATATAAGTAATATATTTCTTTTGTAAAAGAATACACAAGATGTATGGTTTATACAGGATGTCCAGAAACTCTCCTCACAAACGAAGACCGGAGATTCCTCAGATAATTTTAAGACAATTTAATCCAATTCACCCTAGTCCGAAAATGCTTCCTAAGGTCATAGGCGTTCGTTTTGGCTAGGTAAACGGTTATTTTAACGCATAACTTTTTTGTCTTTAACTTTTAAGCATTTGTGACACTAGATTATTAAATTTTCTGGTATTCTAGTACTAAAAAGTACTCTTACTTTAAGTCGGTAGGATACACCGTTTTCTAGAAAAATCGATTTGAAAATTTTTCGTTTTTTCGTCATTAAAATTCAATTTATTATTTTTTCCACTAGTTCGCTCTGAACTGCCAACAGAAATAAAACCTACGTTTTTAATTGTCAAATTGTTGTCAGTTCGCGAAGTTGAAATGACGAAAGATGAAATGACGAAAAAACGAAAAATTTTCAAATCGATTTTTCTAGAAAACGGTGTATCCTACCGACTTAAAGTAACAGTACCTTTTAGTACTAGAATACCTGAAAATTTAATAATCTAGTGTCACAAATGCTTAAAAGTTAAAGACAAAAAAGTTATGCGTTAAAATAACCGTTTACCTACCCAAAACGGACGCTTATGACTGGTACTAGAAATTCGCAATTGATGGAATCGATTCATCTCTGGAGGATAAATAAGCATACCAGTTTTTGTTTTTCTAAATAGAAGCGTTCGGGAGATATTAAAAAAAAACTAATTACAAGGCGCCATCTTCAAAGAGCTCTAGCTCCCTTAGGAAGCATTTTCGGATTAGGGTGAATTGGGTTAAATTGTCTTAAAATTATCTGAGGAATCTCCGGTCTTCGTTTGTCAGGAGAGTTTCTGGACACCCTGTATATCATGAAAAAGATGAAATACGATATGCAAGAAATATAAATGAGTCAATTATTGTGATTTATATGCATAAAGCAGTAAAAATCTTATGAGTGTTTATGAACTAAATTGTATTAAAAGATAAAATTTACCTTAGCTTACAACTAGACTAAGAAAAAGGATATAAAAATATATAAAACGTAGAAACGATCAGCAACAACATTTTTGTATTTAAGGGTAGCTGACATCATAAATAAATAAAAAGTATATGTGTTTGTGATTTGTTTGCAACACAATGCTTCAGAGAGGCAGTGGAGAAACAGACGTGTCCTACAGGAACAGGCAGTGTGGGAAGAAAAATAATGGTTATCTCCAACATGTTTCCCATTTTGCCAAGTCGCAATCCGGCTAAAAGAAAAGTGAAATTGACATTAATAAATGGAAAGAAAAAATATGTATCGAACAATGAACAAGGCAATAGGTTCATTGACGAATACAAGGAAGGATGGTATTAGCGACAAGAATAAACCTACCGTTGGAAATGCTGTGCGAGGCAGAGGGGACCTTTGAATTGGAAAGTTATGTTGACGTTTGGTAAATTGTGAACTGTCAGAACAATATGTGTATGTGTGCGTGTATCAAGACGGCAACATGCGGGCAGCGATTTAACGGGAAAGTGTATTCCGGTGCCAACCTAAATATGGACTAGAGGGCGCAATGGTCAACATAGTTTTTTTTGCCGCTATAAATACGAAGACAAGATTCGACAAAAGGACTTCTGATGACAATTCCGAGAAGGAGACTTCTCATAACACTTCCGAAAGGAAGATCTCTTAAAGAATAAGACGTTTTAGATTGTTACATTGTAGTTTTCATTATTTCTTCATCACGTATAGTCATAGTAGTTTATTTTATTTAATACATTTGAATTCACTTGAAGCGTTCATAATGGACATTCAAAATAAATATTTTGATAGCAAGTAAGTTTATTTTTTTTTGAAAAGGAAGTTATACAAATTGTTGGACAGACATTGGTTTTTACGTGCAAATGATTAATCAATGTATTGTTGGACAATATAGATAAGTAAATAATTTATCCTGTAAGGTTTGTTTTAAATTCATATAGTTGGAATTACAACCAAATAGGATTAATGGTGTTGGTCAGTTGGAGAGATGCTACGTGCAAATGAGCATTTTCTTCATCGTATTGTCTAGGCATCATTAATCTCTTTCAAGTTAAGCAAATAATTAATTAAAATTTCACAAGGCAAAGATTAAGAGCTAGATACAACACGTGCAAATGGTTGTCTAAAGCAATTAATTGAAGCCAATACATAAACATAATTACATCGATAAGTATATCCATAAATGTACAATAAAAGTTTACATTTGTTTATTTACAGGATAAATATTTATTTTGTTTGGCAGAATAAATAAATGAATAAAAGATTTACATACATTACAACCGGCATTAGGTATAAATGATATGAGCATTTTTCAATTATGTATCTTGTTTAGAGCATAAAGGTGTGTATATAAAAATTATTTTTGAATCTATAAATTACAAAATAAAAGATATATGATTATGTTGTATAGACATACAGTTTTTCTTTGAACAAAACTATTACCTCTTCCCTATTATGAGCAAGAGAAAAATCATCAGCAAAGGAGAAGGAACCACATACATTGCCAGGACCCACAATAGTCATAAAGTACATGCTCCAACAATATAAGATAAAAAATACAAAACCAAGTATAAGTTCTTGGTGTATAAAGAATAATTTTAAGAGTACAGCATGTACAAAAGACTATACCCTACGTGTGGTAATACACACAAATATATGTTGTCACAGCATATAAATTATATGGCGATTCCCAACGTATGGCAATAACATTATTTAAAATAAATATTTATATGCTACAGCAATATGTTACTCATGCACAATGTATCCAAATGGCATTCACTTGCAATAGAAATATATGGCAAACCCGAATAATGAAATGTCACACGCATAATAAGAGAGATATAAAACCCGTACTAAAAAGCTTGACTTCTTGTTATAACTTGTAAATGGAAATAAAATATATTACTATAGACCGTCTCAACCTTAGTATTCAGTATGTGTCTTATGGACACAAACAACATAGTTGTCAGTTCGACAATGACAGGTTATGTTGGTAACTCATTATAATGACATCATTTTAAATACTTGTTGGTTAGGATATTATTCCATATTATTATATTATAACATTAATTTAACACTTGACAGGAAGGTTATGTTGTGATACTTACACCACACCGATAATACCAACCATAAACACAATAAATCGAACTGACAACATTGCCTTGAAATAAAAAATGAGGTGTGGCCACCACACGACTTTATTATACGTATGAGCGTTTCAAAGTAGAATTTTTTACACAAAAATTATTCATAATCCAATTCTAAGTATTTCTATTCTCTTAATAAATCGCTATAGAATACATACTTTGCAAGATATTCGAAAAAAAGTTCTATTCTCTAAGAGTAAAAGTGTTACTTCCGGTCCGAATTTTGAAATTTCATTTATACAAAAAATATTGCAAATCTAGCACTAAATACTTTTTTACTCTTGATAAATATATATAGAATGCATAATTTACGACATATTTGCAAAAAATCGCTATTCGATAAGAGTAAAAGTGGTACTTCCGGCCTGAATTTTGAATTTTTTTTTATACAAAAAATATTGAAAATTATGTTTAAATACTTTTATACCCGTAACGTACCTGTGTAAAAAGCATGACTTGCGAAATATTCGCAAAAAACTGATTTTCGATAGGAGTAAAAGACCTACTTGCGGTAGGAATTTCGAAAAACGTTTTAAATAAAATTGTTCTCAATTTTAATTTAAAATACATATGAATTTTTTATAAATTTGTTTAAACTTAGTAGTTGACGAAATATTGGCAAAATTCACTGATGTAAACTACTTTTTCTGGTCTGTCGATTTTACTGAAAATCTAGTCAGATCTCAAGAGGGAGATTATACCCGTAATACAAAATTTGGAATTGATACCTATAGCGGTTTGACCGCTATCGTGGTCACACACACTGACACACACAGAGAGAGACATTTTTCAAAAACCACTTTTTAGGATTCAGGGGACTTCAAAACGTGAACATCTGCAAAAATCTCGAGGTCGAAAATTTTCATCATCACAATACTTCCTTATACTACGTATAAGAAAGTAAAAAGACAGTTTATTACAAATTGCTTATGGTAGTAAAAGAGGTGTATATCCCATAAGAGACTACTGAATACTAAGGTTGAGACGCTCTATATAGTAATTTACGGATAAGAAAAAAAAATATTTGCTTCACTCTGTATATGTGTAAATACGAATGTTATTTTATTGTTATACTAGAAATGTGGAGCGAATGTGGTTAATCTGACCAACGCACACAAGTCAGAGTACCAACAAAATTTACCGATCCGACTGCCTTCATGAATGAGTAATTTCCCATGTGCATAGAATGAACACTAAAATTAAACTCATTCATGCGTGCAATGCTGTATAAAGGTCACTAGTTAAAAATTACTGACGAAATACACATCTTTATAAGCTTCTCTTTGCACAAATGTAGAATATATTTTTATGTGCATGCGTCCTGAAAGATTTATTATGTTACACCCCAGATAAAACTAAACTATTACTAGAGAAAGAGCAAGAACATATTTTGCGGTATATTTTATGAACGCATTTCTAAGTATTTTTATTGCAAACGAACAAATTATTGCACTAGAACTTACGTACTATACTATTAGAAAATCAGTAATGTAACAGTTGACTACCAGTTTTTCTAATGTTAAAAAGAGAAAATCTGAACATGGGTGAATATGGTAGCGAAATGATGGGCGAAATTATTTTCATTTCTGAAATAAACAACGATAACTTGCAAGCTTTTTTGTTTAAATTAGTCTAGATTAGAAAATAGGTGTTTTGAAGCTCAATAAATGTATGTATAAAATAATTTTGATGTTTCTTTTGCATAAAAATTATGTTTTGCAACAGTTATTTAGAAGAAGTAGAGAATTAACTACGAAAAAAATTTATAGTTTGCCAAATAGTATATACCCCCATATTAACATGCGAGGCAGAAAAGTGGGTACTGAACAGTAAACGAGAAGACACTGGAAGCTGTTGGCATGAGATATCTGTAAAAAGTAGTTGGAGTCAGAAGGCTTGATAAAAAGAAATTAATATATCAGAACTGGAACATAAAATAAAAGCCAATAAATATAAGAAACAAACTTAAATAGGCAAGACACTCAATTAGAATAAACAATTAAAGATAAGTCAAACCAATATGAGAGATAAAGAATAGATGAAAGCAAGAGAGGATGGTTTTGAAAATAGTATTGCCGACATTATTAAGAGAATTAGTTTCTTCAAAATTTTATATCTTCTCTGGTGTAATTTACTAGAGAAATGAAAACAAGTAAGGGGAATCTTGGTGGGTATAAAGGTAGCTACACACATGCAACATAACATCGTACCGAACTCCGTCGCGTCTCAAGTTTGGACGCAACCACGCAACAATGCAACAGCGCAACATCGCTACATAACGGCGTCCCATCAGTTGTCAGTTTCTGCCGTCGCATCAAAGAAATGTTGCGCGTTCACGTTGTGCCACATGTTCACATGTCTGGACGGGACTGGCTGATTATGGGAAGATGGGATGGCATTATGTTCGCGTTGATGTTGCGCGACGATGTTCTGTTGCATCTCAAAACTTCATCACACCGCAATTTCGTCACGCAACAAGGAATGCGCGACGGAGTTCGGTACAATGTTTTGTTGCATGTGTGTAGCCACCTTTAAAGGAGATTATAATGATGATGATAAATGGGTTTTGTATAATTTATAATACTCTTTCAGGTAATACAAGTTCAACTTTGATTACTATGTAAACTTTATCAAAAAATTCCATATATTCCAAATATTTTTCAGGCAAATGAAAATTATTAATTTATAATGTTTCTATTTTTATCATAAAATATTTTTTATCCTCTTTTTACAAACAATCTGTCCTGGATTTCCACATCAGATATTAAGTGCTTTTGAGGATATCAATAGACATCGAGGGAAGCAATTTCAATTAATTTTTCCATATTTAATAACTATACAAATTAAAATACATGACTATGATCTAAAACAACACTACGACCAAACCTATATAAACTTTGTGAAATTCAGATAGAAATTTCCTTTGATACCATTAGATCCTAATCCATGTTGATGAACTGTATAGCAAAATATTTCTAATTGGTTGTTAGAGCCATAAATTATCTGCAAAATATCCGAAACTGTCTATTTTGCGACATTTAGCTCAGTTATGATGTAAGTCATAATGCCATACTCTAACAATTCACAAAGTATTATCTACGTAGTACGTAGATGTATAAAAATGATTGTAGTATTGACGCCTGTGATTAATTAAATACATATGTCAGGATATTTATTAAACATGCAGCCAAAATTCATGGGGTTACACTTTGGGATATTTTAAAATTTCTTGTCCTTAGACATACATAGCGAAAATTTTTTTTAAAAACGAAACAATACTTTATTAGTCACTGTTGTACAGGGTTATTCATTATAAATTACCCACCCTTTATCATCGTTATTATTGCATATATAAAAAAATGTTTCAAATAAAAGTTGTGTGGCCGAGACTGAATTTTGTTTGCAGCTACCAAAAACACAGTAGCGTGCAGATACAACGATATAAAAAGAAAATATATATTTTTTAAATGGAATATCCTGTATATTATTAAATTTTTATAATGGTCTTTCTACTTTGATTTCAAAAATATACCATACGATACCGGTATCTTAAACCGTTTTCGAGTTATTAAATGTCGAATATAGTAGTTACTGTACTATGGAAAAGTTAACTTTATTAAAGTGAGCTATGAAAATGACAATAATTGTGCGTGATAAATGACATTTCCATTTTAATTTTTTTATAAGGAAATGTCATTTATCAAACACAATAATTGTCATTTTTATAGCTCCCATCATAAACATGATGATTGGAAAACCATCCAGTGTAAAATCGCCGACATTTTTACACGTTTTGAAGACTCCTGACACAAAAAAAATGGTTTTTGCAAACAACGTTCTCTCTCACCACGATAGCGGTCAAACGGCTAGAGCTATCAATTCCAAACTTTATATTTACGAGTGTAATCTACCTCTTGAAATCTTTACTAATATCTCGTGAACTACATACTAAGTTAGACAAATTTATAAAGAATATAAAAGTACTAAAAACTGAATTCTAGAAATATTTCATAATATATTTTTATCTTAGGGAAAAACAATGTTTTGCAAATATCTCGCAAATTATGCATTCTATACATATTTTTCTAGGATACAAAAGCATTTTTTTGTTCATAAAAATTTCAAAATTCAGATCCAAAATAACGCTTTTACTCTTATCGGATAGCAGTTTTTACTAGTATCTCCAAAATTATGCATTCTACTCATACAAGTGCAAGGGTATTTAGAGCTATATTTTAACAATTCTTGTACAACATAAATTTTAAAATTTGGACCGAAAGTATTACTTCTACTCTTATCTAATACCAGTTTTTGGCAAATATCTCGCAAATTTTGCATTCTATATAGATTTATTAAGAACACAAAGGTATTTAGAGCTGCGCTTTAAATAATTTTTGTATAAAAGTAATTCCAAAATTCGGACCGGAAGTAACACTTTTACTGAGAGGTTAATTTTATTAAGAAAATGCAGAATTTAAAACTTAATTCCAAACAACTTTTTTATACACATTTTCTAATGGAAATCTTGTTAGAAACATTTCCTGTATTCGGTAGGCTCAGTGGAGTATACGATTAGTTTTATTTAGGCTGCTTTAATAATTTTAAAGGTGTCCGAAACTTTCTCGTTCTGTTTCTTTGAAATAAATCATTTTTCCAAAATTCATTCAAGAAGGAATACTCTTAAAATAGCCAGAATAAATAACGCCCCTAATTCTTGCAGTATGTTTAGCAAACCGATATTATTGAACTATTCCCAATGATTATTAAGTATTAAAATTTATGACACATAAATCAGCCTTTCATTCTTCTATTTAATTATAGTGTAACGTATTTGCCATAATATTGGTACCATAAATTGATTTAGATCACTTTTCAAGCTAATATTACTAATTTAATGTTTTGGAATAAGTTATATTGGATATTAAAGTACAAAATCTGCTTTGTAATTTTAAAATTAATTTTAAAGTAAAATGATTATTTATTATTCAATTTTAATGTACTTTCATGATTTTACAAGTCAAATAAGTGTATTTTGCGGTGTATATAACCTAAATGTACCCTCCATATATGACATATTATATGGTTTATCTGGCATGCTAGGTTATACGGAGTTGTTGTGCATTGGTTACAAGACGCCTCGAATCGTTGATAAGTAGAATTTATCTCACGCGACAGTATTTTAACACCCGCGAATATGGCACGTAAGTAATAAAGAAAATAGGTCGCGCTTTGCTGAAGAACATAAAAATTTAATACTTAAAGTCTTCAAATATCCAATGCTATATCCTAAAAAATGGAAAAATTTTAATTTTCAAAATTAGATAAAGTACCTTTAATATTTAATGACTCTACATGTATTTTGATTTACACATGCTAGGCTAAATTAGTTGCTTGGTTGCTTGTTAAATCATTTAAAATTGAAAATAGTAGGAAAAACTAATGACTTTTTCGAGTTTACGCTATGAAAAAGGTCCAGATTGTGTCTCTAAATGTTTATGGATTATAAGCTAAATATCATAGAAAAGTCATTTATTTGGTTGTTTTTAGGGTTATTAGAATAAAAAAACATATTTTGTAGGTATTTAAACAATACTAAAATTCAATAGATTCGGTCTTTACTTGATGTAAATCCATATTCCAATAGAAATAAAACACAAACAATTGTTTCAGATTTACACTATATTCAACTTAAAAACACAACAGCTGTTTCGCTACACTGTAGCTTCTTCAGGTGATAACAAATTCTAAATTATTGCAATAAAAGAACAACTGTTATATATAGACAAATATAATGACAACATTAACAAATAACTCTAAAATATTTACAAAGGATAATTTAAATGTATTTACTTAAAGAGGACAGTTTACTTAATTATATCGGCAGTTTACGAAAAGGGACTTGCATTATTACTAAAAGGATTAGGGAAAACCTAAGAACTAGAAAGATATAGATTTAATAAAGGCGATTGATTCCAATTAGTAATAATGCAAGTCCCCTATCGTAAACTGCCGATATAATTAAGAAAACTATCCTCTTTAAGTAAATACATTTAAATTACCCTTTGTAAATATTTTACAGTTATTTGTTAATGTTGTCATTATATTTGTCTATATATAAGAGTTGTTCTTTTATTGTAATAATTTAGAATTTGTTATCACCTGAAGAAGCTACAGTGTAGCGAAACAGCTGTTGCGTTTTTAAGTTGAATATAGTGTAAATCTGAAACAATTGTTTGTGTTTTATTTCTATTATAATTTACTAATGTTATTATATTTATTGCAGCTTGAATAAATCCCAAACTTGTTTTTAAAATGCAATAGACGATAACAACAATTGGCAGCATTATATAATCTATATTCTGTAAAAGCGAAAAATCTAGTCCAATCTGTCCAAAATAAACTGACGTGTTGTGTTAAAATATCTCCTCCTATATCTTCTTCCAATTTATCGATCTTTTATAAAGTACTTTCATTACATGTTACTTTCTTGTTTCATAGCAGCAGTTTGCTAGATCCTTCCTATCCAAGGTTTGTCGCCCTTTCTATTTTACCTCTCAATTATGTATGATTTCATTCTACATTCATACATTCAATTGTTATAGCACGAATATACAACTAAGAATTTTTGTTAAGAAGACTTAATAATAGTAATAATAATAAATGACTTTAATGCAAATATACATAAAACAGAGTAACACCAAATGTATAAGAAAGTAAAATGAAATGAACGATGTTACATTAAAGATTATATTAAACACAAAATATAATTTTGCAAGCTGAAGAGGAATATCAGAAATCTGCCAAATTAACCTTCCTAACTCAAACAAACTAATTAAATAAGAGTGCCTAAACTATAACATTTGATTTTGCGCAACTATACTTTACATTATCAACTGAAACAAAGAAATACATGCTTGCATGCTACACAAAAGAAGGTAAAAAGGAAACTGTAATCTATTCCATGGGAAGGAGTCAGATGTGAGCCACATTCAACAGTTTTGCTTTGAGCATGCGTTTAAACTTACATCTTAAGTAAATCAGGTAAGCGAACGAGCTTTGATATAGTGCTCTTCTACGCGCTGGAGGAGATATTTATCCTCGAAATCACGTGGCAAGATTATGAACATCCGACCTCAATCTTATTTTATGATAAAGATATGGCGGAGTTCTGAAAAGCATTATCTTGTGGAAGAGGCATAAAGTCAGATATTCTCTACGGTTATACATAATCAACCAGCTTGCATTATTCAGCTTATGGGAAATATGATCGTATTTCCTCACAGTATAGATATAAGGGAGGCAAGCATTGTGTACTCTCTGAACTCGAAGTGAGGTGATCTGACCGATCCAAGGCACACCATGGTATATTATACCGAACAGCAATAACTGAAATGTGATAAAATGAAAGTTTCGCAGAGATTCTCTTTGACTTGCTCACTCAAGATGTTTTTGTAATGGTAGAGCTTTCTTAGATTTATTTATACCTTCCTAATATACATAGTAATTTGGTTTCGGTAGCGGAAAGTGTAATCCAAAGTGACGCCCAAGCTTTTATTCTCGATGATGGGTAATGTAGTATCATTAAGATTAATTTTTATAACATTGCTCAAGTTGTTACATATCCCCTTTGATTTAAACAATGTAACCTGTGACTTTTCTGGATTGATGTGGAAACAATAATTTGAGGAGGCAGCAAAGAGGCATTGAAGATCAGTGTTAATATTCTCAACCGTAGAACGCCAATTTGATGGACGAAACGAATAAAATAATTATGTGTCATAGACATGAAATTTACAATACTTTATTCACTTTAGTAACTTTGATATGTAAATATTAAACAAAAGGGGCTCGATCAGAGCAGTACTCATGGAGTGAGTGTGAGACCACCTGATGTACTAGTAATAGTAATCAGCTTGACAACCTGCTGACGATTCGCAAGATATTTATTCAAAAGGGCAGTCGCAATGTCACCTATGCCAACATTCCTTAGTATAGATGAAGGAATACCATGATCGATAGTATCAAAGACCTTGGAATAGTTCAGTAGAAGTGGGGCACGAAACAAGATCATTTTACGCAGCCGCAATCAAGTTATGTGTAACCGACAATAAAGCAGTTCCGCAGCCATATCCACAGCGGAAGCCTGAATGAGTGGAGGGCAATATAACGTTTTTATTCAATAGAATCGTCTACTGCAAAGCAACAACCCTCTCCAATATTTTGAACATAACGGGCAAAACGCTGATAGGTCCCATCTCCTTCAACTGTTCAGGACGATTATTCTTAGCCAAATGGCGGATTACAATTAAGTATATTCAGATTTAGTAACGTGGTATTGATTTATAATCGTAATGATATTAGTATTTGGATGTATAATAGTTTTAAATATTATTGAATACATAAAAGTATAGACCCGAATAAAATATGTAAATGAAGATATTAAGAATAAATTAGTAATTAAACATACAGAAAATAATGGAAAAATATTTAAATAGTTACATGAAATATTCCTCTAACTTCACTATCAGTAGTAGACGAAAAACAAATTAGGACGTAAATAAAACTATTGTGCATGCTTTAAAAATGTAAATGACAAGAACATGGAAAGTCAGGAAGATTTAGAGTAATAGGAAAAAGACATTACAGATATACATAAATATTCTAATAATTGAAGCATATAGTTTGATAAACTAAGATTGTATATTATGTAAACATAATCATATGATTTATGATTTAATTAATCCCCAAAACGAAAATAAAAGTGATAAAGTAACACCATATCAACATTTATTTATTCAAAGGATACATACATTCATAGAAAGATTAATAAGGATAATAATGTTTATTAATTCAAGGTTTAGTGATTCATTGACTTATCGAGGATTTCGAATGAGAGAAGCCTCTTCGATTTTACTAAATTTTAAATACAAACACTATATAAAGATTTGTGCGGGTCAATGTTATTAAGGTGGCTGCACACATGCAACAGAACATCGTACCGAACTCCGTCGCGTCTCAAGTGTGGACGCAACCACGCAACAGTGCAATAGCGCAACATCGCAACATAACGGCGCGGCGTCCCATCAGTTGTCGGTTTTCTGCCGCCACATCAAAGAATTGTTGCGCGTTCACGTTGCGCCACATGTTCGCATGTGTGGACGGGTCTGGCTGATTATGGGAGGATGGGACGGCATTATGTTCGCGTTGATGTTGCGCGACGAAGTTCTGGTGCACCTCAAAACTTCATCACACCGCAACTTCGTTGCGCAACAAGGAATGTTTCGCGACGGAGTTCGTTACGATGTTTTGTTGCATGTGTGTAGGCCACCTTTTTAGAAAAGTAAGCAGAGTAGCGCATGGCAAAACCGACAGCCCTGACCCGTAGAACCTCGATTTTCAGAAATATTGAAGTTTGCTATGTATTTGCAGCAAATACTTAATTAAATAATGAAACATGATAAAAATATTGTATTTTATTTGAAAACAATTATAATAAGCTTTTACCTTTTAATTAACTACTTTGTGATTACAAACGATAAAACGCATATAAAATTTGCATAGGCCTTCAGTATCCATCAAGTAGCTATAAGTTCATATTTTGCACATATGATCCCTATAATCTCTATTATTATCCCTATAAACTTCAGCTGCTCTTTTTTGCTCCTTTCTGAGAAAATGACATCTGGAGATGTTCGTGATATATGTCATTTGCATGTGTATATAAACTTCCAGCACTTCATTTTACGAGAAGCGCTGAGAATTTTTGCCGCAAATATGCTAGTTTGATTAAGTTTGAACCATTTCCCGGCGTCACAACAAATAATAGTGTGTGATATGTGCTTTAGAAGTAAGGTTCTCATCAGAAACTACTCTGAAATCCCTATGTTATGCCTCACGTCGTAAGGGATTGCGACTAATAAAGGAGTAAAGGAAACCGAACAAGTGCTAAAAGTAACTAAGCTCCATTTATTAATATTTCCTTTAAGAGTGGCGTTTACCAACAAATAGAAACTTATGCAACTTATATTACTCGCGGGACGGGTAGACGCAAGGGGGTGTGAGTAGGTGGAGGTAGACGATATTCGGTTCTGTCACAGCGCTTCGGTTTTATTCACAGATTCTGTCATAGATAAAGGAATACTATAGATGGGAAACATAATGTATAAAGAATGAGTACTTACGGAACTGTTGATGTTGTTGATGTTTTATAATAAGCCAATTTTCGCTTGCCCATAACTATTATATTATTATACACTCGAATATTATAGGCATATATGACATTTAAATGCGAGTGACAGTTTGTAATTAAACTGTCACTCGCATTTAAGTCTGCAATAGCCGACCGATTCCGATAGATTTTCGTCTTGGCTAGGACCGGTAGAGATACCGTAAAGTGGGGATAGACGACGCGATTGGCTTGGAAAAAACTCGTGTAAATGTGTGTGACAATGTTTACTGTTTAATGTTTTTTATCTTTAAAAATAATTACATAAATTTGATTTCTTCTTTATATCGCACATCAATTTTGTGTACCAGCCTTAGTTAGTAGACATTAATCAAATTCATGCATTTTTGTGGTTATTTCTAAAACACATAACTTTCTTAAGAAAATAAATTAGTACAAAAACTGACCTTGACATTATAAATTTATGCCTTTTGCATCACTAACCCAAACTTGAGATTGTAAAATTACAAAATGAGTTTAAAAAACGCGAAAGGGCGATGCCTTAATTTTCGATAGGTAAACGACCCTCTTAAGGTTGCAAATGTTACACCAATTACCAATTCGTTCCAGATTGTGTTGAAGTTTCTCTATATCGTTAGCAACGCTAGAATTCAAACAGTCATAATGCAAAATAAACAATAGATTTCTTATAAATAAATAATATTTTTTTAGTTGTCATATTTATCAGACCATTATCTTGTCAAATCATTATTGTCATTAAAACATTATATAACTGCTAATCATACATATATCCAGACTGTCTACACAGTAGGCTAAGAACAGAAAATTGAATCTATTAGAAAATGAATATGAAATTGAATTAAGTTATCTAATAATGAATTACAATGTCCTAATGTCCTATTAGAAAAACGTTTTAAGGTATTTTAATTATGAAAGTAACTTATGAAACACCCTGCTTAATGTAACTAAATTCTTATACCATAGTAAGTAAATACAAGGCTTGCTTAACTATGTTCAAGAGTTTGACCTGCAGTTGTTTTAAATAGCAAAGATGTCCGTAGGTACCTCTCTAACAGTAGATTTGGGGACAGTATTTGAGTAATGAAATTAAAATAAACTAGCAACCTGTATAGATAAATTAGCTCCCGTCTTTTGTCAAGAATGTAAATAATAAAAATATAAGTGTTAAATATAGCGTTACTTCTTTGGTTAAGGTATATATGCTCTTCACCAAGACGTCAGTCAGAAATAATTATGGTTTAAAAGTGTTATTCAACTAGTGACTTCATAACGAGCATATCTATCACTTTTTCTTTTCAGGTTTTATACTGAATATGCAATTTACTATGGTTAAAGATTCTTTGTTGTTTTTTATTTTCAATTGCAAATCCCAATCTCTCCACCATATTTGAAATATTTCAAAAAATGTTATTCTCTCAGATATTCAAGCACTATTGGTTCTTATTTCTTCTCTTGATTGTATTTACTCCCATAGTAATTTATTTTGAAATAAATATATGCTACGTACGGTCACCAACGAAAGGTTACAACGACGTTTATTAAAAATATAGAATGTCGTGTTTCTCTTGATATTTTCTAGACACCTTTTTTTTACGAACGTATCTAGTTAGAAGATATTTATAACAATCATTTTGATTCGCCAGTTTGTATATGTCACTAAAGACGCTATACAAGCAAAAAAGACTACGAACATTGAATATGTGATACATTTGACATGCCGAAATAGGTTTTCTGACAAGGGTCTGAGAGTGTGCTCTATATAATCAGATTCTTTATCAAGTATATTCGAAAAGTGATCTCGTCCGTGTGGGTAATATTCTTTGACTCTTGATTCATCATTAATAGGTGTCTTTTTGTTAATGTAGCAAAACTCATATTGCCGTTCAAATAGTTCTTAATAGTAGGAATGAGAAAAGAGTCACATATATAATTTGAAATCCTTATTTGTACATAAAAGATTTGCCATGATTATAAGTCGATTCTTCTGTAACAGCTTAAACCTAAAAGTTTGGTTTTCCGAAGAAGATGCTATCAATATTACACTAAATATGAAATAATATAATTGAGATTACTCAAGCAACTATCATCATTCATCTTATAATCGTATAAGATAGATCATTTTCATACTGGACATTTTATTCTAAATTTGTAACTATTTGCAAAGTCACATATCTATCCACTTACGTACAATTATAGTTGAGTCAATATTTAAGTAGGCCAATTATTTATGTTAGTAATTGGTTATGTTACCACGTTATATTTTTTTTTACCTTCTATTACGTATACGCTATAATACATAATTGATTAAAATTAAATTAATCTAACACGTCAGAATGTTGAGAAATTTTCAACAATAATATTCGCGTATATGCGGTGTAATATCAGTGCGACATTGTTTGATAGATACAGACAAACTTTTATCTCATTTATAGACTCTTTCAACCAAAATTATTTTCAGTTATACAAAGTGTAGAGTTTACACGCAATCACAAATAGCTCTAAAATTTTAAACAGAACATCCTGCATTTGATTACATGTTCAAATCCCCTAAGTAATTTTAATATAACTATGTGTATGATAATATAATATTAAAATTAGTGTTTCTCGGAGTTGTACTTCCTGATATCTCAGGTGCGTTCACCTTTGCACCACCACAGGTGTATGAATTCCAGTATTTTAATTGTACTGAATTATATCAAGTAACAGATCGATATATGTATAGTCGGCAGTCCGACGTATGTACTAAATTTTACATAATTATAAATTTTCTGTGTTGCGAATTTTTATTATAAATTTCTGCCTTAGCACTGATAATTATTTAGGTAATAAAATAAATTTTTCATTTTAAAAAATTTACCCACGGATACGATTAAAATTCATACACCCGCGGTGGTGCAAAAGGTAAGTGCACCTGAATAGAGATCGGGAGAGTTTGGGTTCGAATCTCACTAGTAGGCAAATTTTTAAAATTAAAAATTCACCTAATTAAATAAATAATTATCAGTGCTAATGCACAAAATTATAATAAGGATGATACATATTATTGTATTTAAGATGGTTTAATTTATCGGGAAGTTTTGGCAGCTGAAATGTGCGGATAATAATGCACCATACTTTAAGACGGAAATATTGTAAATTTATGAAATTTTATGTATCGCTTTAATGATAATATATATGACCCATTAGAAATTCAATATTTCGTTTTTTTTTTTGAAAACAATGTCGAAAATTAGACTGTAATGAAAAGCAAAGCATCTTCCATATTGTAATAACCTATAAATTCAAGAAAGCAGTATTATATTAAAAAGATAAAGTTGTTTGATTTTTCTATTTAATATGTAAATATTATAGAAGTTAATGTAAAGCTTTGTGTATCTTCTGTCCTACTTATTATTTCGTAGTCTACCATTATTGTTTTAAAAAGCACTCATTCGAAAATTATTTGTACTGTTTTCATGGTGACATGACAATATAAGAAAATAAAAGAAAACTGACTGAATATATGGCTTATTCAAATTCAGAGACAATTACGTTTTGCTATCCACTAATTCCTTAACATACAGACCTTATATTTCACAGAATTTTAACTCATTTCGACTGTTCAAAAAGAAAGAGAGTTATTATGCATGTTGTGTCATATATTGATGTTCGTATGCTTTTACTATTAGTTATGTTAAGGTTGCTATAATTTCTATTGATCTATCATTATCTCATTACTGAACTATTGACGTTTTGCTGAAAAACTGTCAGCTGTCAAAATTTCCAAATAAATGCAAATATCTTTAAATAGAGACAAATATTGTCTTAAGAAACTTACATTAAAATTAACCGTAGAAAATAAAAATAATATTAGGTGACATAAATGTAACAAATGTCCCAATATACGCTGTCTATTTTGTATAACAATGGTGACATTCAAGAATGTTGCGCTAATGTTCTACCCTGTATATTTATTTACACAGCAAAACATGAATTGTACTGGCTTGTAGGACAATTTAAAAAAAACTCGTAAAGTCGAACATACTAAAAATTGGGATACAATGAATGTTTTATGCACTTACATTCATAAAACATATTTAATTTTTTTTTTAAATCAATTTTTTGTTTATATGTTCTAATTATGCATTTTAAGATCTATATTTATGAGTTTTCTAGTGTTCTAAACATAAATATAATCCCCATAAATTATTTGCATAAGTGATTGCATCTTCACAAGAAATTAGAATCTTTTGTTCAATAATAAACGCAGAAATTAGTAGCGAAATAGTAAGCAATAAACATCACATGATATTCGTCTGGCATCATACATAATTTTAGATCATTTTATATTGTCTAACTCACGCCAAACTTTAAACGAAGATTTTTGCAATGCAGGAATGTCTCTCCAATTTGCTGCCATCACGTAAATGGCTTCCATAGTATTTCAATTTTTTTTAAAACTTCTTCAAATTACAATTAGTTTCCAAAAGTAACATTATTTTTCTAAAATACCATTTGCAAGCTTAGGTTGCAACAAGGATGTCACACTGCGGGTACCATGCTTTAGAAAGCTGCTTATAATGAATTTTTGTATGTGTGTCAGAGAGCATTGTGCAATAATCGCATTGGATTTTGTGTCAATTGTTTTAGATTTATGTGCGACGTGAAGAAATAGTCGGTTTTTTTATTAAGATTTATAAATGCTTTATCCAGATTGTGGTAGCTGGCAGGATAGTTGCGCATTTTCTTTTCCTTCAGTGACCGTGGATCTTTTGATCTGGCGAAGCTCAAGTGCCTTTATACGTTCCACTAGAGTTGGAATAGGGCATGGAGGTGAATGGTTGCTTTGCTGAATTTTAGCCACAAGCCGATTTTTGATCCTGCATTAGTAACTCCTCATTGGTGTTGCCTACTTTTTCAGAAATAAGCTCATAATCTTAAATCAAACATTGAAATGCAGTAAGATATAATCTGCTGCATTTCCTTCTGAACTTAGTTTTTCGCCTTGGATAACCAATTGTATCACATGGCGTGATTTTAATCGAGATCACCACCATTGAAAGATTTTTAAATCTTCATTTCTTTAAGGAGCTATTATGCTTTCTCCATAAACTGTGGCCTCGACACTAGATAAGCTTCTACACATGTATGTTTAAATTATTCGTTGATAGCAGTCGAAACCAGGTATTTTTGTTGAATATTTGGGTATACCTATGGAAAGACATTGACAGGAAATTTAAATTAAACTGAGTCGGTTTATTGTCATCTCTTACGTTTCCTGTTTAGCATGTCTCACAAATGCATAAATGATCTCTAAATTTTTTATTACGTTTGTGGAGAATATTAAATATTCGAGGAGCATACGCGAAATATTACACCGACAATAGAAAATGGCTTTTCTGATCGTACTGTTAAAATTACAGACTTCCAAAATGTACATGTACACATTGTGGTGAATAAGAAACGACATGAATTTTCCAACTTTAAGCGATTTAAAATTAAAGAGAATATCTTTGAAAAACTCTACGTAATCTTCTAACATTAGCTACTGAAGGGTCGTAAGCGATTTAAAATATACTTCAAAACGAAATACAAAAGTGAAAAATTGGTAAAATGGTGGAAAAGATAATTATGGAATATGTGGATGTTTGATCTAGATATAGTTATTGCAAAGGACAGGGAGTAAATTAAACAAATTTCATCGGAGATCGAGTAAATTAAATATCAAAATAAGTACCTTCGAATTATTAATAAACGAGTACGGAATAAACGAATGGATGATGCTACAAGCATATGATGAAGAACTGATCACTACATTAAAATAGATACCGGGCTCTTTTTTTATCATTACACATAGCATTTTCCCTATGTGTAATGATAAAAAAAATTGTCAATGTATTAGCGATATAGTCACTGTATAGTAGACAACCAGTTATACACCAATGAAGAATTTACGTATAGCATACCTTAATTTTTAAATCAGGTTGCCATGACGGGAAAAACATTTTTTATGTCTAATATTTCTGAATTTTTATTCAAACATAAGTCATAAATTAAATACATTTTATTAAAAAATAGATAATTTATTTATAAATCATGGATAAATACAACAGAAATGAAAAGGTGGCAATAGTAATGTGGTACCAGAAAAATAATAGTTTAAGGCAAGTTTGAGACATGTTTTCCGTCAATTATCCAGACAGGCCTATACCTTGTGCAAAAACAATTCTGAACTTTTTTAAAAAATTTCAAGAAGATGGTTGTGTTCTAAATTCTCACAAAAAAAGAAATAGAACCAATCTTGTTCGAACAGAAGACATGAAATTAAATATGCTGTGTTACGTAGAGGAACGGTCTGTAGGATCGCTTTCAGATGTAGCTAAACATTTTGGAGTATCGTACAGTTCGGTATACAAAACTCTGAAAGAATTTAAATATAGGCCATACAAAATATCAAATCATCAAGAGCTTTTCGAAGAGGATAAGATAAAACGAACTGAGTTTTGTGAAATAATGTTTAACATGTTAAATGAAAACCAAGAAATTTTAAATAAAATAATTTTTACTGATGAGGCTACATTTACCATAAACGGTGAAGTCAACTCTCAGAACTTTCGGTTTGTACCCTACATTTATCCATGAAAAATTATTAAATTTCCTATCCATTAATCAATTAGGTACTGGTCCCGTACAAATCCTCACGCTCAAAACCTGACCCGAACACAGTACCCTCAAAAAGTTAATGTCTGAATTGAAATAATAAGCGATAGACTTATTGGCCCATTTTTTATTGACGGTAACCTCACTGCAGTGAAATATTTGCATTTGTTGAGAGACCATATCATTCCATCAATTGATATGATGAATGTTGATGAACCCTGGTTCCAAATGGATGGGGCCCCGCCACAATCTACTAACGCTATCAGGAATTTTTTAAATAACTTATTTCAAAGACGGTGGATTGGTAGATTTGGTCCCAAGATCAGCTGATTTATCTCCAAATGACTATTTTCTTTGGGGTTACCTAAAAAGTAAAATTTACAACAATGTACGAATACGCAACTTGAATGAACTAAAAGAGCGTATACGTACTGCATGTAATGGAATAAGGCCAGAATTTATTAGAAATACACTTCGTTGCTTTCAAGATCGCCTTGCTTATTGCCTTGAAAGACAAGGTGGACATTTCGAGAACTTGTTATGATATTAGACTTCACATTTAAGTTCGTTTAATTGTTATAATAAACCAATTATTTTGTTCCAAGTGATATTCTGCATTTTCTTTATTAAAAACATAACCTAATTCTTCTAAGCTTTATTTTGCTCTGTATCGCCCAGTGTTACCAGTACAAGTATTATTGCCGAATCAAATACTTTCGCGCTAAATTTTAACAGTTTCGTAATAAATGTAAAAGGTTTTATGTACGCTGCAAAATTTAATTTTTCCGTACAAATAATTTATGGTAGAAGTAAGAGAAACGGATCTCCAGAATATTATTTTATTTGTATCAACGTTACGCGGACAGTGGGAAATGGCGGGAAATCCTTAATGTAGCAATTATGATGTTGACGACGTGATATATTTCGAATTTTAAAATTGTAAGAAAAATTGTACAAAATTAGTTATTTACGATATAATTGTTAAAAGTGCTATTTTATTTTGCGAGTAAGATTTGCGACACGAGGGTGATTAGGAACTGGAACAATTTAAAATAAGCAAAATAAAATAACATTTTAACACGTGTATCGTACAGTGTTTCTGCTACAAACTCAATTTTTATTTTAAAATTTTAATAAAAAGTTTAACGAAAATTGACTGATAAAAATCTTATGACAGCTCACTGTTCCTGCTTGTCAAAATACGAGTGTATAACTGGTTGTCTACTATACAGTGACTATATCCCTAATGCATTGACAATTTTTTTTTATCATTACACATAGGGAAAATGCTATGTGTAATGATAAAAAAAGAGCCCGGTATAGTAAGAAAGCGACCAAGCCAACCTATATGAAGGTGAAACTTGTATATTATATTAAAAGCGAGAGAATCGTATATTAGATTTTAAAGAATAATAAAAGGCAAAAAAGAAGAGATAGAACAAAAGTGATTGGTTTAGACACCAACCGTATGTAAATCTTATTACTGGCAAGTAATAGAGGAACAACGGGGATGATTTGCATTGCAAAAATAAGATATTGAAAAATAAGTGATATAGCATCAACAATCTGAAGAAATTGACGCTAGCTAGAGATGAAATGACGAAAAATATGCAAAAGATAAATTCAACTTAAATCGGACAAGTAAAAGTTAAAAGTTAAGTAAAAGAAACTGTAAATTATAAGAAATATTTTCTATGACATTCTTAAAATCTATCGATTGAAAAGTTACATGCCGAGCTGGAAGAAAGAATGATGGCTAAGATAAGAGCACCAAAAAGTGCTTTTTCATTAAGACAATACTTCTCCCACATCGACCGTTGAAAAAAATGTACGACAGCACTAGAATCGATTTTCATTCAACCTATTCCCCTTATTTGGCTCCGATTGTGTTTCTATTCGTAAGTATACAAATTTTCAGCGACTAGATGAAATTCTCGTCCAATAATGATAAAACTAGAAACTCCTTTCATCATACGTGTACAGTCCGCAATCGAGACTATGTTAAAGAATAAAAGAATAAATAATAAAAAGAATAAAGTGTTTTTTCACTATAACAATATTGTCTCTTAGTCTAAACTGCAGTAATTAAATTAAAGGAGGTCAAGAGACAAGAAACAATAATGAATAATAATATTATATTACATTATAATAAACTGCATTGAAAATTTGTAATGAATGCCGAAAACAGCAGTAAATCCTATTATCTTAACAAAAACTATAACGAGATATGATTATATTAGATATTTTATTGTAGGTCTCTTACTAATTTATTTACACACGTCAGATATCCTATGAGTAAAACAAATACAACTAAGATAAGGAGTTAGAAGGAAGTAGAACGTAATATCATACAATATTACAACATTAGACAGATATAAAATGTCCACCAACATTTTGGAAACTTTCTGTAGATAACCTCAATAACGGCGGGATTTATACATAATGATATAATACTTCAGTGATATATATTATTTAAATATTGTATAGCTATAAAAAATAAGTGGTTGAAATCTTTTAAAAATATTGACCATAGCAAAATATATTTTACAAAAAACAACTCCGGAAGAGAATAGATAATGTGTAGAGAGATTCAATCCGTCCTTATTAAGATAGGTACCCTACATTATACGCCGCATTTTTAGAATAGAATTCAAAATGTCGACAGTATCAGTAAAGAATAATACTTATTTTATCATTTTATAATATGGCTCAAATTACAAAGCGTTTCTTCTTGTACTTTTGTATAAGGCATAATTAAAGTAATTTATACCACCGAATCTGAGATAAATTTTTAGTGAATAATTTTCAAAAAATGTATGTCAGATGGCAATAAATTGACCTTTCTCAAACCAGTACGTGGAAAAGGCGGCACATGCTTAGTAAGTGTCATGTATTTTTAAGGTAAGATAGAGAATATTTTTAAATCTCCCTCTGTATACGCGACTAAAAGCAGTTCGCGACCTTAGAATTACAGGGTTCTAACTGACATTTTTTTAAATTTCGAGTTATGAAAATAACAAGGTTCTATCTGCTAAAGGCTACATTTTAAACAGCTGTGCGGAGTCATCTAGTGATTTATTCGTGAAATAAATGTGTCACAAAGTTCTATCTACATCGGTATTCTTAAACTATTTGGGTATAAGGTTCTATCTGATCACAGTAAATTGCAGATAGAACTCTGTTAACAAACTGTATTTTGTGATGCGCTGATAATTATAGTACAAGGTTTCATTTACTTCAGATAGAACGTTGTTCCTAAAGTCTTATTTATGATACTTTGTGTTAAAGAAAGTCATTAAATAATGGAAGAAAGTACAAATAATATTATATTTGAGGTTATTTCTGAAGATGGGACAATACAGGAAGCACACAATAGTGAAGAAGTGCAGTAAGTTTTCAACTTTCTTTAACAAAATAATTCAAACTTTGCAATGTTAACATAACCTTGTTTTTGAGGATTTTGCTCAATCTGCCGGTACTTGATCAGGGGAATGAAGAACATGTTATTATTATTAACAACCCTGAACGTCATGTTTTAGACGAAATTTCAGTATTACCTAACAGTGAAATCCTAAATCAAGACAATAATGCAGGCAATAACAATAACAACAATAATATAGGTTTTGAGGTGACTAAATTCTCTAACTCTAATTTAGAGGAAATAAATGACGATCCCGATTACGTTGATGAAGCAGAAAAGAACACTACTATAAATAGTGAAGAAAAAATAAAAGTTAGAAAAAGAATTAGGAAGTCATTTCAGTGGAAATGCATTGAACGTAAAAAGAAACATCAAGCCGGATTAGAGTACGTTAGTCGACGAAATAAACTGATACACAAAAAACAAATTAAAAATAAAAAGGATTGCCTCAATCATTGTAAATATAAATGTCTAACAAAAATGACTGATAAAGAGAGAAAGGAACAATTCAAGTCATTTTATAAACTTGATAGTAATGGTAAGCACCACTTCATAAATACAACGACAGAGCGAATAAATAAACACCGAAAAACTAAAAAGGAGGATGATCCTCCATCACGCAGAAAGTTTTCTTTCAAATATTATTTTTTTGTGAACAATAGCAAAATTCAAGTATGTAAAACGTTTTACCTTAGTACACTGGACATTTCTCAGAAACCTGTATATAACGTACACTGTAATAAAGACCCAGTTACAAATGTGCCTAAAGATGATATGAGAGGAAAGTCGAAGAACAAGAACGTTGTCTCTGAGGATCGGAAGCAAGTTGTTAGGGATCACATAAATTCATTCGCTACTGTAGAATCCCACTATTGCAGAGCAAAAACTGCTAGAAAATACCTTGAAGCAAATCTTAATATATCCAAAATGTATGACTTGTACGTGGCGTATTGTCAGGAGAAAAAAATTGAGCCTGTTAAAATGCATTTGTATCGTCACTTGTTTGTATCAGAATTCAATATAGGATTTCACAAGCCAAAATCTGACAGGTGTGGAACTTGTGAGAAGTATTTAGTGATGAAGAACGAAAATGCACTAAGTGAGGATGATTTGCAAATGTACAATGACCATATTCAGTTAAAGGAAGCAATGCGAGCTGAAAAGAAAATGGATAAAGAGCAACATAAAACGCCGCTATTATGTTTCGATTTACAAAACGTGATAACATGCCCAAAGACGGACATTGGACCATTATTTTACAAAAGCAAATTAAATATATACAATCTTACAGCTCATCTATCCACAACGAAAGTTGTATACTGCTGCTTGTGGACAGAATTCACTTCAGGCAGAAGTGGAAATGATATTGCGTCAGCATTTATAAAAATTCTTAAGAGAGTATTTGAAGACACTGAATTTACTGAACTTGTTACATGGAGTGACTCGTGTGTCCCCCAGAACCGCAATAGTATCATAGCTTATGCAGTTCAAAATTTTATGAATGAACATCCGGATATTAAATCAATAACAATGAAATATTCAGTACCAGGGCATTCCTGTATACAAGAAGTAGACCATGCTCACAGCATGATAGAAAAAACGTTTAGGAAAGCTGAATTTTATTCTCCTATGGGAGTGATTAGACTTTTGAAGACTGTAAATAGATCCAGACCATATGTCATTTTACAAATGAAAGACTCAGATTTCAAAGACTTTTCTAGCTGTGCTCAAGACTTTCCATACAAAGTCATCCCATTTGCGTCCGTCACGATGTTGAAATTTTCACAGAACAATTTTCTACTTAAGTACAAAACGACATACAATTCAAATGACGAGTTTACTGAAAAAAATATCAAGCCTAGGTCGTTGAAGAATCTTAGACAACTGAAACCACTAGCTATAAAAAATGAAGTTAGTGAAAAAAAAAGTCATTTTTTGTTTATGATGCCGTATATGCCTGAAAATGATAAAACATCTTAAAACTTGATGGTAAGTGTAAGAGCTACATTTATTTATTGTGGATATAGAATATTAATTTATTGCAGCAAATGACATTAAAGAAAACCAATCAACAAAGAGAAAAAGCACTGCAGAAGAGGAAATTATCAACAAAAAGAAGAGAGGGCCAAAAACAAATAAGAAAAATCAATCAAAGAAAAAATTTTGAAAATTTGTATTTATCTCATTTCATAAATTACCATTAAACCATAATTTCATAAATAAAGTTATAATAAAAAAGATATTTCAATTTAGTAACAAAGTTGTAAGTAACGCAGATGCACCTGTGTACCAAACAGTTGAGAGTACATAATTTTGTACACGATTCTAACTGCAATGCATCACTAATTATTTTAATTAATTGTAATTAAATAGATGATTTTACACTTAAGGTGAAGCATAACAATTAGTCATTTTGGAACTAGTTAACCGCTACATTTTTTAAACATTTACGTGGTCGCCTTGCAAAAGATTTATAGTTAATCTAAATCTTTAACCTCAATTATCTCGAAATCGTCGTTGTGCTAGTTAGAACCCTGTAATTCTAAGGTCGCGAGTTATATCTTTTCCTAAAATTAAAGTAGGATTATTTTATGTACAACTAAATAAGAGTACTGTGTATATGTTGTAGAATTATTCGATAACATTTTTGGAGCTGGTTGAAACATATTATACTGCCAGCTATTAGAGGTGATATGCTAATTATTTACCTAACAGAGAGTAACATAAACCCATTCACGAATGCATAGTTCTTAATATCCTTTTATTTGAACTGCATAATTTCTGAAATGTATTATTCGATTCATGCCGTGGTTGGTTATATAGACAGAGTACATAAATCATAACAACCAATGGAATGTCAACACTACTTGTGAATAGTATCAAAATTAATGTATGTTAATCAAATATTAACATAATGCGTCTTTATTTATTATAAATTAGTTTTATGACTAAAAAGACATATGGAAGAATAATCATATCTCGGATATGTCAATTTATCTTCAAATACCAATGTGGCTTATGGGATACTTTAATTTTTACTGTTTTATTGTTGAATTGTTATATCCACACATTCCATTTTCAATTTAAATTTAAATATAAATTTCCAAAAATATTTAAATATGTCAAATTAACTGTCACATTAAGCACACTTCTAATAATTTACATAAAGTGAAGACGCGTGGGTTGGAATAAATTCATTTAAAATTTTTGGTTTTGTTTTATGGAAAAACGCTCGGATAGGTCGATTTTTATTTTTAGCTGCGGTTTTTTTTGATGGTAAATTGATGTACAAAGGCTGGTCCAAAAATATGTTACGACCATCAATTTCTTTTTTTCAAATGGAAACATATGTTTTTTATTTAATTCATTAATTCTGCATCGAATTCTAAGTATATGTTATGTACCATGTCCTATACCCAAACTCAACAGTTACCGAGAAATTATAACCGAAATACAACAAATTAAGCCGCAATCGTTAACTGCAGTGTTACGAGAAACTGATCTTCGGCTTGCCTATTGTCAGGAAGTTAGTGGTCAACAGTTTGAACATTTAATTTAACTTGTTTTTCTGTTTTTTTAATAAATCGGTCCTTTTCAGACAAGAGAGTGAAATAAATTTTGTAGGATACGGTCTCAGTTATTGATATGTTCAATTGTAAATTTCTCGATAACTGTTGAGTTTGGGTATAGGACATGGTACATGAAACATACTTAGAATTCGATGCAGAATTAACAAATTAAATAAAAAAATATGTTTACATTTGAAAAAAAAAATTGATGGTCGTAACTTATTTTTGGACCACTCTTTGTACATCAATTTACCATCAAAAAAACCGCAGCTAAAAATAAAAATCGACCTATCCGAGCGTTTTTCCATAAAACAAAACCGAAAATTTTAAATGAATTTATTCCAGCCCGCGCGTCCTCACTGTATATACAAATATGATCAATGTCAAAACACTTCAGTTTTGAATATATTATGAAGCAAGCAAAACATAAAACCGAGTGTTGTCAGTTCAAAGTTATGTCTTAATCTTTTTTTTGTCGCCGGGTGTATTGAACAAAAGTACTACTCTAAATTGAAACACGTCAAACTTCAAACAATAAGGGACAAGGATGTCGTACTTCAATTAAACTCTTACTTGGAGTAGCATGCGAATTTTAAAATAAAGTTCCTTAAAGTGAAAACCAGATCCTCTCAGCATCGATAAATGCCCGAACATTGTTCTTGATGTTTTCAAAAAATCTTTGTCAAATTTTGATGGGTTATATTAACACAATCTTATTTAATACTCTTAGTCCTTTGATTGTGTGCCGCTCTTAAAATCGTGTTCCTCTTATGTAAAAAAGTAGTAATCCAAAATTGCGAATCTTGAGATTCTGTAGAGAAACTCACCCCTCTATTTTATCAAAAAAAAACTGTTCCAAATAACAATGTGTTTGTTGTCCCATGCGTGCTAGAGCATTATTGTGATGGGAAAATTTGTGATGATGAAAATAATATAATTATGTAATAAATTAATAAAGAGATCAAATATCTCATTTTATCTTATATCTTATTTTGGTATCTTTCAGTATATATTGTTACTTACAAAAATATGTCATTGATAAATCGGCTTCTCAACATGACTAGCCAACAACTAAGCATCCACAAACACAGGAGAAATTTCTGTCGACCATATTTTGATAATATGCTTGTTAAAGTATTCACAATGATCATATCAATCTTCATCAGACATGGAACAATAATCAAAAACATCGCCTTTTTTTAAGTTGTTCAAAATCTTTTTATAATACTCAGTCCTTTTATCAAAATATGAATATAATTTCTACATGTAGTTCTTCTATAATAATAATCAGATATATTAAAGGCCTAGTACGTGATAACTTGAAGTTGATATTTATGTAATTTCAGCTTGCTTAAGAATAACGCAGCATGTTCCAACTGATAATGTAACTTTTAGGAAGGGTTGCGCAATGTATTTCTTGTTCATTTGATGTCTAATACCATCAGTGCAAACTGCCCTCCTTACACGAAATTATCAAAACAAGCAAGAATCTGGCTACCTAGCTTTTCATTAGTGGTTCCAAAATAAGCAAATCAAAAGTAATATAATATACCTGTACTAATTGCACAAACGCAGCGTTCATTTTTAATCTTCTAGTTAGAACATAGGTAATCTTGTTTTGTAAACATGATGATAAATATTCTTTTTGAAATTACAAATTTTAACGGATTAAATTTAAGATAATCCTTTAAAAATATCGTTAAGATATTATCAAACAAGTACTCAAGAAGAATCTAATAATCCGAAATAGTATTATATTTAATCATTATTATAAGTAATGTATATACTTTACTTTATAAATATCTTTACTAATACGTTTTATCTATTTAATTATTCTTTGTTTATATATTCTTTAGTTAATCTTTAAATTTAGATTATAGGCTGTCGTTCGTAATGAATGCCGTATCTTTATCTGACATTTGCAATGAATCTATTCGTACAAAGAATGTTTACGTACAGAGTGTAGATACATTTTACATTTATTGATTTCGCTTCAGTAATATCACATTGTGGGTGTATAAACCGCCGGGCACTGAAGTTATTTTTAAATTGTTGTTATATATATATGCCAATATACCTATAATCGATGAAGAAATTTTATTTAATGTACTCGACGTGCATCCATTTTAATAAATATATGTATATATAGTGGTTTTAAAATATGGACATCGTATATACACATTTCAAAAGCATTTTATTTAGTAATATTTATGGATATAACTTATATATATATATATATAAAAATAGGAGAAAGAATATCGGGTTAATCCGCTGTAGTGCAACCGCAGACACGTGTTTCAGACTCGTTGGTCATCGTCAGTACGGTGTAGCCAAGGAATAAGGTGGGATATCCTTGGAGATAGAAAGAAAAGGAAGACCATCGGGAAGACAGACCACCAATTGCAGCTTAAATGTCAGAAGATCCTCAGGTCTGAGTGACAACAACTGACACCGCCGCGAGGCAGACATTACATTGCGGCGGTGTCAGTTGTTGTCACTCAGACCTGAGGATCTTCTGACATTTAAGCTGCAATTGGTGGTCTGTCTTCCCGATGGTCTTCCTTTTCTTTCTATCTCCAAGGATATCCCACCTTATTCCTTGGCTACACCGTACTGACGATGACCAACGAGTCTGAAACACGTGTCTGCGGTTGCACTACAGCGGATTAACCCGATATTCTTTCTCCTATTTTTATTATGTATCCGTGATATTTCCTTATTGATTGATATATATATATATATATATATATATATATATAGGTACATAGGTAATAATTGAATTCTACTACGTACAGTACATATTTATGTACTTTGTTGGCCAGCTTTTTTCTAAATATAACTGGTATTTCTTAAAATATTTATTCATCCAGTATAAAATTTGAACGGAGATATATAGGTATTTCGTCTATAGAAATCTGCACGATATTAAGAGCATCAATACAATAATATTGTTAAATATTATTGTATTGTATATTGAAATTAATTTAAAAAATATATTTAACCCTGATTTATCCTATAATATTTTCATAATGGATAAAATTGATTTTTTTCCTAGGGAAATTCTTTTCGTAAGAAAAGAATATATCATTTTTAAAAGCTTAAAAATGAGCAGATTTATTTTACTATTTATTAGGTCTCAACCAATATAAACAAATGTCTTCACTCACGAGTATGTAGATTTAAATATTCCACAATTTTATGAATTTGGACTTACTCAAAGTTAAAAAAAAGACACAGTTGGATGTTTTTTAAAGAAAGCTACCATGCTTTGGGTTTCTAGGTTGTGTTGAATTTCTCTTTAAAAATATAACATTAAATGGAAACATATATGTTTATACTTGGAATGTAGATAGAGTAACGTCAATTTGAGGATATTATGATTTAATTTAAAAAATCAATAAATTAATAAATAAGTCTCCCTAAATATTACTTTAATAAAATGCTGAACTCCTTAAACTCATATGAAACAAACAATGAAGTAGATATAGGTATATTGGAAATAATTACTTCAGTATATAATAAAATCATGACCTATTATAATTTCAATTGAAAACATTAATGACATATGTAATATTAGAAAAACGCTACGTGTGTAGAGTAATAGTATTGATAATGACAATATATTCCTACTATAAACATCGGAATACAAAGGGTTTTACAACTTCCTAATTCGTTTTAAAACAAAACCGATATTAGGATTTCATAAAATCGTAATGTTTCATTTTTCGGTCATAATGAAAAAAATTAAAAAATACCATTTTAAAATGATTTTACAAATAAAGAAGTTTTCTTATATAAAACGTAACAGTTTTATTACACTATGTATATACATCATATTGTTAAACTTTAAACAATTTTATGATTTATATATAATGTATAATATATAATTAACTATGTTGTTCCAGAAATTAAAAGACAATGTAAAATATCGAATATAAAAGATTACAAAACATATTTCAATTAATTTTGAATGAATGAAGTCTTTCAACAGATCCTCATAATGACTTTACACACAACATTTAATGATATTTAGAACCATAAAGATAAAAGGCATTATTAATTACATTGTGTTTCGTTTAAAGTATTTAATGTTTGAATGGAATATACTAGGAAAATCTCGTTTTCTTTTTGAAATAAAATGTACCTATTTGAAAAACTTACCTTCGTCTTCGTGACTTGCGCTACATTCTTTGCATACAGGTGCCCGTTGTCCAGACCTCCTGGCTATCTGCTGTAACGCCATCAGGTGTTGTTCCTCCAATTCCATATCTTTATATTCCTCGGGTGGACTTAAAGTGACCGAATCGACAAATTCCAATGGCGGTGCGAATTTCGGACTTTGCGGTGTCGTATCAACGTAACCATCGTAGACGTTGCAATTACAATTTGGCTCACAGCAAGTTAATCGGACCATTTCGTGTTGGTTACACGTGCACATCCCGTCGTCATCTTCATCGTCGTAATCGCACTCTTCCCTTATCAAAATAATGTAATCAGCGTCGAAGAATTCGTTCTTCGTCTCGTTGAAGACGACGCGATTTTTCTTGCCCGCGTCTTTACCTCCGTGACCAGGCTTTTTGAGCAGCGACTTGAGATTGTCATGGTCCGGATTGTGATGTTTACGTTCCAAGTTGGTGCCCATTCCTCCTTCTCCTCGCATCTCCCCGTTTAGTTCTTCGCTCTCCAAAAGTTCATCGTACACCAAATAAAAATCTGCATCATCGTTATCGAAACGAATTCCCGCGAGATTCGTATTATTAGGATCGAATTCGCAAAATTCAAACGAATCGAAATGTTCCGGGATTAAATCATCGCTCTCTTCATCACCATCATCTTCGTCGTCATCGTTATTCTCCGCATCATTTTCAAATTTTTCTACTAGCCGTTCTGAATTGGGTGTAATTTCATCAACAATGCCAGCTCGTTTTAATTTCTCTTCAAGTAATTTTAACTGTCTACCTTCTGCAGTTTTCCTGTTGAGTTCCTTGCTGGTCAGCGGGATGTTTGCGTTTTCACTTTCACGTTCGTTTTCGGGTGATGACGAGACGACTGCGTCTTCGAACACCAATCGGCCGTTTTTGAAACTCCAAGTCAGATGTTGTTCGGACGGTGATGCGTCGCGTCTATTTCTCACTTGTTCTTCTTCACTAATTTTATCCGGCTTGTTCAGGCACTCACTAAAGGTTTTGACCGTGACACCGTCTCCGTCATTTTCAGTAATTTTTGTGTCCTCCTGTTTGGTGGCAGCGAACGTATCGAACGCAACGCGAGCAGAGACGGTAGACTGACGACTGCACCCCGGCAATTCTGCGCATCGTGGCACGCCGGTTTCGATCGATGATGACTGTGGAGTCGAAATCGTCGACGGAGACGACGTAGTCGCCGTAGACTTCGATACAACCGAGTCCGGAGCGCTATCAGCAGGATACCGCGAACAATTTGAAACCATCACGTCCTTGTCCTCGCAATGACAACAGTCATTTAAATCGACCTTGTTCACGTCAGCGTCTTTTAAATTATATTCATCTGTAAATATCGTCTTTTTTGTTATTGTTGTTATTTCATTCCCGTTTCGACACTCAATGCAACAACAATTCACCTTTTCACGCGATGTGTCACCTAAGTGTGTGGGAGTGGTTGCCGTTATGGTCGAACCCACGTGCCGTACTTCTACAACACGGTGGTTATTGTCTTCTCCTTGTTCTTCTTTCTCTTCTTCGTTTGCCTGGTTTCGTACACCAATTGATTTAGATTTATCGTCACCGATGATATTTCCTCCGTCCTTATCGGAAAATGTTTTATCCAATAATTTTTTCCTAGGTTTATCTGTCACGATTAAGTTGAATAGAGGTTTAGTTTTTATATCGGCGACGTTATTGTCTTTCATTGTGTTCCTTTTGTTTTCGCGATCAAATTTACACGAACTGATATCAGACAGTTTTTTGTTCGGATGGAATTGTTCAAAGTTTACTTCATACTTTGGTTTATCACTAACGGTTAAATTAAAAATTTTACGTTTAACATTATTTTTATTTAAAATATTTTTGTCACTAATATTAGTATCAATTAATTTTTCACTTATTATATTATTAATTACACCGTTTCCGTATTCCTTTTCACCAGTTTTAAATGCATTTAAATCTGACTCGTTTAACATTTCACACATATTTTTAGTTTTAACAGCGTTAAGATCAATAATGTTCTTTATCGTTTGATTATTGTAATTCTCGTTCGTATTTTTATTCTTAACATCATAATTATCGTAATTAATTTGTGAATTTAATGAATTACTTTTACTAGTTTCGATTTCCGAATGCATAATGCATTCTGTTTCGCGCATACCGCATAATAATATATTTTTACTAGACTGGAAACTTTTACATCCGATGTTTGCATCATCAAATTTCACGACCTTGATCCCATTAATATCTTCGCGTGCTTTTTCAAGTTCATTATCGCTATTAACGGCCACAATTGCTGAATCCAAGGTAGAAGTAGTAGTAGCGACAATTCCATTACCCTCCTTCGACAATGTTAAATTCGCATGGCTTTCCCGCTCGTCGATTATAGCAGTATCGTTCTCACAGGTCTTCATTTCCTCTGGCTCTGCTCGTCGGTACGTAACTTCCTGCGTTGCTTTATTATCGTCGGCATGGTTCGTGACCAGCGGGCGTTCTGGTTCAACTGGTACCGCATCGGAATGACACTTCACTTTTTCTACTGAGAAGAACTGTAACCCCGTGTTATTTAATTCGTCAGTCTCGTCTTTCTGCGGGTTATCGTCGTAAAGAAATTGTTCCTCGTGTGTACGAAATCCCTCCGGTGCTTCTAATATATGTTCCTCTAACGATTGCGGTGATGTATTTTCGGTTTTACTCAATTTCAAATCGTCACAGAGGGAGTTTAAAGAGTAATTCTTGTAACGATAATCGATTTCTTCAAAATTTTTATTCAACAAACCATTGACAAGAACTTGCGCTTCGAGCAATATTTTATCAACTTGTTCTTCGATAAATAATATTTCTCCAGTATTAAATTCCTTTATTTTATCATTACGTAAATGTTCATCGGCAACTTTTTGATCACTATTAGTTTTTAACATCTTATTCAAGTTGCACTTTAACTCTTCAGTGTTAGCATTCACATTTCTTTCTAATATTTCCCTCAAACTTCCTAACAATTCACTTTTAACCAATAACTTTTCTATTTCTGGCTGTCCATCGTCAGTTCTTTCGTTTAAAGAACGATAACTTTTCCAAAATCGCGTTTTTACGTTAAGATAATCTGTCAAAGAAGGCTCTAATATTAAATGCGTTCTTTCGAAGTTTCTTATTTTAAAGTTGTTTGATTGCGTAGTGACGACCTTATTTTCGTCATCTTCATTATTGGTTCTCCCCAACTCCAATGAGAGTTTCTTATCATCGGTTGTCATTTTATCTTCATTCATTTACATTTGTCTGTAACTTTATGTTAAATTATAACGCTCACGACGCACTTCATAGTTAAGATAATATTTTATAACTTTCGGTTTCCTTCCAGTTATCAATCTGAAACAAAAGAAATATATTACGTAAGCGCATTTAAATGAAAATATATGTTTGTAAATATTTAAAATACCTCGACAAGATAGCAATTTAGAGACCGTCTTTGCTTATAAATGTATATACGTGTATGCACTATACGCACAATGTAAATGTCCACTTAAAGACAAGGAATATTTTAAAATTACCATTCTTCACAGGAAGTGGTAACGGAAGAGGGAGTGGGGTGAAAGCAACATAGGAGGGTTAATGTTACGGAATTACAATGCACCTAACCGTGACATGTTCATGTGGATATTACTACTGCTTCACATGCACATGATGGTGTACGCGTGATGAATATACATAAGGAAAATAAAAATATAAGTTGAATATTTCGGAAAGAGATTTTGTAATTGTAGGGAGAATTGACATAGGTTTAATTTGTATGTAAATTAACGATATTGTAATTTTAATTTATGTTTAAATTAGAAATTTAATATATTAAACACCTACGTACGAATCAGATGAAATCTCTCTCAGAATTAGTCAAAGATTTCAGGGCAAAGTAAAGGTGTAACTGAGAACCTGGAGTGGTAAAATCAAATAGACGGAAATAATTGCTAAAGTTCAAAGTACTACATTAGGTTATTGTCTTTAAGTTGCTATGCCATCAGTATAATCCAAATTTGTTTCACTACCATTACGAACTTTGTATACTCGTATATCCAAGAGTGAACCGGTAAAATACATCTAATGAGGGTAATAATATTATATCATACGTAGTGTAAGGAAGTATTGTGATGAAATTTTTGTACACGTTTTGTAATTCCCTAATACTGAAAAAGTGTTTTGTGGGGGTGTCACAAAACACTTTTTCAGTATTAGAGCTCTCTCTCTCTCGACGAACTGCTAAGCTATCAATATCGAGCCTTTTATCTAAAAGTGTAACGAACTTCTTACGAACTCATTAGATTTTCAGTGACATCGATAGACCGGAAGTACTAGAATTCTAAAATTTTTTTAAATAAAATAAGCTTTTCAAAATCCATATCTATAACATCACAGTAATATCATTTTTGGAATATAATTTTGCGAACATCTCTCAAGTTATGCTTTATACAGGGTTATGATAAAGTAACGCACTAAATTTATAAAACGTACAATGTTCATTTTTGAAAAAAATGCAAAAACACGTCAAACAGTTTATTTTATTCCGCGTCTTTTAACATAAGTCAAAAAAATAAAACGTCAAATTTGTCAAAGTTATGACGTCATCAATAGTTTTTTTAAATATGAAGCTTATGGTGGAATTCTGTAACTTTCTCGGAAGCTCCGGCTATCGTAGGCCCTGGCAACGAAGTGACGTTGCGATGACGATTTCAGAATATTGAGAGTTAGTGACGTAGAACTGTCAAAACGTTCGTGAGTAAAGATTTTGTTGGTTATATTGTGGTTATATTATTATTATATAATTATTGTTAATATACTGTTCCTGTTGTTATATTTATAGTTTCTGTTAGTTTATTTGTTATAATTATTATTGTTTTATATTTGCAAATATGAATGGCTTTATAGCATTATTATTAGATGAAGATCACAACACGTAGGTAATCGATAATATAAAATATATACAGTATACATAATATATCTCATTCTCTTTATTTTAGAAATTATATGCGTATATTCCGAAAACGTTTAAGAGATCACGGAAATCCTTTTGAAATACCAAACAGGCATTTTAAACAAATGTTTAGACTGAATAAGGACACTGTTCAAAACCTGATCCAGTTATTGGATGGACATATTAAATAAACAAATATACCATTACATTTGAAGGTTATTATCATAAACATCACTTGAAATGCATATTAACTTTATAGTGCACATTATATATTTGTTACAGGTCTTAACAACATTAAATTTCGTAGCATCAGACAGCTATCAGAATAGTGTTGGTATTAATAGCTTTGTTTCTCTCAGTCAGAGTTCAGTAAGTCGAATAGTTCATCAGGTCTGTCTTGTAATATCAAAAAATTTATTCCCTGACTGGATAAAATTTCCCAGTGATTATGAATCGAAGAATCATGTCAAGCAAGGGTAATTATGTTGTATCAAAATAATTCTTTATTTTGTTTTTATGATAAAAAATGGGAGACCGGAGATGTATTTTGTTTAATCGATAGCACCCAGTTCATATATTTACCAAGGGTAATTAAGGGTATCTTTTCTAAACGTTCTAAAAATTATTCTTCTGTATAGTTTTTATGAAAAATGGGGTGCACGAGATGTAGGTGTAATTGATGGCACACATGTCGATATACTTGCTCCACCTTTAGCCGATGAAGAATACTCTCCTTTTGTATATATATATTTTTTCTATTCACATACTGTAATTTTTTTTCTAAATTTCAGCACTACTTTTATGGTAAGGTTAATAAAAGAAAATATATTTGACAATAAAATGTGTTTTATTTTTCAATATTTATACAAACAATCTCTATTTGAGTACCTATTATTCAAAGTTCACATTTCTAGTTCAGTATTGTTATTTTTCTTTTTGATCTTTATTGTTAAGATTTAATAGTAAACATATAATTCATATCCAATATTAGTATAATTATCCGAGTCAAATGTCTTCTATTGTTTTATAATACTTGCTGGTAAATTTATTAAACAATAATTTTTTACATTCTTTTGAGTTGAAAAAGTGCAAATTTCAGCCTAATGAATATTACTCTCCTGTAAAAACTGCAAATAAAGAGAACTTTCAATTACTATAATTTCAGAGGCTCGACAACAAAATCCTGCAATAATATCGAATGATTTGGTGTACCAAGTACAACAATACATCACAGGATTGGTCGATTTTCTAAATACAAAATCATCTATATCTTTCAACCATTTATATACTTTGGCCTATGCTATTAAAACTTAATGTTACCTTTTTGGATCCTAAAACATTAATCGTTCAATACAGTTACACATTGATAAAATCTTTGCGGTTTGACTTACAAATAAAGAAAGTCATTGACTAAACAGGTAAATTTCCTCTTATTTTCTTCAACATAATATAAAGTTAAACATCCTCTCAATTTGATGTACATAGTTTTATTATTAGAAAATCTTATGAAAAAGTCAACTTTAAATTGTAAAGTTATTGTGACCACGATACCATAATAGACTTTTTCGAACATTTAGTTTGTGAACACTTCACATGCTTTATGTTGTGTGGATATTGTCTGCTAGGTTTATGTATTTTTTTGTGTTTAGGTACCCTTGTTGGCTTTATAAAAAAATTACATTTCATCATCCATAAATGTGCCTGAAAAGACATTTATCTGCAAATTCACTATACACTAGTGCGATACTACGTCCTTTGAAACTCTCCTAATGATAACAGTTCTTGTTGAAATTTTCCAAAGTGTTTCATGCTATCTTGGCAGCAGTATAAACATATGTTTATACTATATCTTGGCATTACAAAATGTTCCGTACATTTTCTTTAAAAAAAAATGTTAGCAATCGTTATATTACATTTCAAACAATTTTCTTATTAGTTAAAATTTGAAATTGAAATATTGTGGTATATGTTTACGAGATGATATGTCTGTTTATATGTTAAACATAAAGGTTATGTACAAAAAATCGTAAATTGACACTTCTACGTCACTAACTGCAAAAATTCTGAAATCGTCATCGCAACGTCACTTCGTTGCCAGGGCCTACGATAGCCGCAGCTTCCGAGAAAGTTACAGAATTCCACCATTAGTTTTTTTTTTCTTCATTTGATAAAGCTTGTTTTTCTGCATTATAAGGAAATAATTGAAGTAGGGGTCACATAAGAAAAAAACTGAGAGAATTAATAAAAAACAAAATAAACTTTATTATAGTAATAACATTTAAATTAACTAAACAGTCCATTAAACCAAAACGATTTCTTACAGAAATTGTTCAAATTGTGTCCCGTTCACTATCTGACATAGGCCAAGACGATGGTAGACCTGATTTACAGAGTCTTCGATCATCTGCGGAGTTATACGAGTCATTTCATGTCTAATTCGTTCCATTAAGTAAATTGTCTGGTCGGTTAACGTAGACCCGACTTTTTAAATGTCCCCACAGAAAGAAATCAAGGGGGGTGAGATCAGGTGACCTAGGTGGCCACTCCATTGGTCCATGTCTTCCAATCCACCTTCTTTCAAACTGGTTATCCAGAAACCTTCGAACATTAAGACCATAATGTGGTGGTGCACCATCTTGTTGGAACCAAATACTGGGATCCAAGTTTTCCCTATTATTTGGATCCGGAAATGCCGCAATTAGATCCGGAAGCACTGCCATACGAAGATGTTCCAAATATCGCTCAGCTGTTAAATTCCCACGAAAGAAATAAGGACCAATAAATTTTCCCCTGACGATTCCTACCCATACATTAATTTTTTGGGGGCGCTAGGTGTGTTTTGTCTGAATCCAGTTGGGATTTTCCCGAGCCCAGTAGCGACAATTGTGTCGATTTACTGTACCACTTAAATAAAACGTTGCCTCGTCTGAAAATACTACACTATTAAGCAAATATGGATTTTCGTCACAATGCCTCATGAAGATTTCACAAAATTCCAAACGTCTGTCCGGATCATCTTCTGAGAGTTCGTGAACAAGTTGAACTTTGTATGGGTGCAGTTTTTCTTTTTTTAAAAACTTTACTACAAACGACTGACTAACATCTTGTTGTAAGGCAATTTCTGCTGTAGTTGCGTGAGGGTTATCTTCTAATGACAGCAAAATATCTCACTTTGAATCGTCGCTTATTCCCGGTCTTCCAGATTTTGGAGCATCACTTACGCTTCCTGTTTCATTAAATTTTGCAACAATTCTGCTTACTGTGCTTCTAGCAATTGGAGGTCTTTCAAAATGTGTTTCGTTAAATAAAACACATGCTTCTTCATGACTTCGAAGTCTATCGCCGTAACCTACCATCATTAGAATGTCTATCCTTTCTCTTTTCGTTAAAGGAGCCATCATAATAAAATTGGTATGATACTAATTGTAAGACTGACACTGACAAACAGTTGTTTTATTACTAGGTAACTTTAAGTTTTAATTCTTTTAATATTTAGTTTCTTTTCATAAATTCAAAAACTAGTTTATTTTGTTTTTTATTAATTCTCTCAGTTTTTTCTTATGTGACCCCTACTTCAATTATTTCTTTATAATGCAGAAAAACAAGCTTTATCAAATAAAGCAAAAAAACCAAGATTCATATTTAAAAAAAATATTGATGACGTCATAACTTTAACAAATTTGACGTTTTATGTTTTTGACTTATGTTAAAAGACGCGGAATAAAATAAACTGTTTGACGTGTTTTTGCATTTTTTTTAAAAATGAACATTGTACGTTTTATGAATTTTGTGCGTTACTTTATCATAACCCTATATAAGCGTATGTATGCGAGTACAATAGTATATTATGTATTAAGTTTTATAAACCTCGTTTTAGTCACGTTACGCTTCGTTCGTGATTAGTAAATCGATGACTGAAGAGTTTGTAAAACGATTTTCCTACTGTACTTTCCTACGACGGCAAATAATCAAAATATGTAATACGAAATTACTTGTCTGTTGTCGCGCCAAGTCGAGTTATTTTGACAGACTGATGACAAGTGTCAACCAACATCACTGAACTTCAATTGCAATTACAAAATCTAGAGCTAACTTCGGTCTCACTATTGTAGAAAACTTCTCAATTATCTTTCAAGGATTGTCTTGTGTTCCTATATGTCTGTAGATTCTGCTTACATGAATCACGTTCGTACCATGGAATTATTGAGTCAATAAGCGGCAATTCATATAAGCGGCGGTTGTATGAAAACCATTTATGTGGGTACTTTCATGTTTTATATAGATGATCTATTTAAAATTTGTTTGTAGTCATAAATATGTAATTAATTAGCACATGTTTAATGGGAAAAATCTAATGCATAAATAGTTCTTATATATGTGTGTATATAAAACAGTTTAATGGTAATTTATACATTCATAAATTTGTATATACAGGGTGTACCACTTAAAACTCCCAGGTCAAATATCTCGGAGACGGATAAAGGTATTTGAATTTTGTAAAAAGCAGTTACTAAATAATGTAACCGACTCTAGTTTGCTCTCACGATTGTGTTTTATTATGTGAAGATATAGATGGCGCTGCGATTAAAAGAATTTTTTTGATTGCCACAATCTTCATTTGTTTTTTATTTGAAAGAGTATTAAAATTAATGTAAATTTTATTTGTATTTGTGTTTGTTTTCAAAATTTAACGTTTTCATAGATATTCGTGTTTAGAGAAAGTAAGAGTAATTTTAAAGTTTTGTCTTTATTTTGTTTAAATATTTAATTTCTAGGGAAAAATAGCAATAAACATATTCACAATTCTTACTATTATAATACTTCACAATTTAAATTTTATAGTTAATTCCATTTTATTAATTCCATTTAATTTAAATAACCTAAAACTATTGAGCAACACAACAACAATCGAAAGTAAGAAAAACAAATTTCATTAAATAATATGTTCAACATAACCACAACTTTGTGCAATGCACGTGAGTATTCTGCTTTCCAAAGGAGTACTACCGTTGCATTAAACGTTTCGACATATTCTTGGAAACGCTTTTCTGATTTTAATTTTCACGTCATCAAAAAATTTTGAAAATCCGTCCGTAGAAAACGAAGATACTCTTTTCCATTAACATTTCCATCAAACAATAAAGTTCAATTATGTAACTACCCCACTAGTCCTCCCCACACATTTAATGACCAACGTTTTTGAAAGTTTGCAGGTCTGATAAAGTGAGGGTTTTATGTGTTACAATAACGAAAATTGTGACGAGTAACGTATCCGTTTTAATAGAAGGTGGCCTCGTCAGTAAACAACAAAAAATTGTGAGAGTCAGGATAATTTATCTTCTGTCCATTGATAAAAATGTAATCGATTCTGAAAATTTCTTTCATCTAACCCTGTGTATGAATACGCTATGGATGAATTACATATTTCTTAATTATTTTGAATTCTCAAATTTGACTTACACGTAACTGACGACTAATTTTTGTAGTACTAGTACGGGGGTGGTCGCCTACACTCGCAAGTACCATAAACTTATTATCCTCACGGGTTATTGATTATGTCTGCTATTTTTGAAGTGTAAACTTCTTTGGGCGCGTTGCGTTGATTGTGGGCACTGAACAAGACTGAGCCGTCACGCTCGGCTATGTAACGCTCGTTCGGGTAAAGTCGGCTCGAGTCGACTAAGGGAACGAGAGAAATATATCATATAGAGGTATTTAATTTCAATTAAATTGAAATTTAAATGAATAAATAAATTCATGTCCCCGAGCAGATTCAATCCCGAGCCGCACGGGTGAGAAGCCGGCACGTTAGCATCAGACCAGCGCGGGACTCGTAAGCGAGTATTCATATCGTCTATTTATATATATATATATATATATTGTTTGACCTCTTGATGAGAATAATTGGGATTTTTCGGCAAGTAATATATATATATATATAAAACTTCAAAGAAAATATTTATTTGCCGTCTAATTAAATATATGTGTGGAGGGTGTTGGGGAGTCCGGCAACAAAGACAACAAAATGGAAGTCTATTAACTTTATTTTCTCCAATATTTCGCAATTACATTATTGCCTCCTCAGGGAAAACTAACGGTAAGAGAAAACACAAATAAAATGAGATATCACAAAATAACTTTTTACAAGGTGTATAGTACATACAGTTTCGACTTCTATGTGGAAAAATTGTAACGCTATCATATCTCGTATGTTCTAATGTACGAAAGAAAAAAACAATATAGTTCTTTCTCCTTTCCCATTTACATATAACATTTTGAACATTTTATATTTATAAACAATTTAAAACAATTACTTTAACACTCCGCAGCAAGACAACGGGCACAATATAAACGACAATAACAATTTTACTTGATCTATGCTGCTAAACGATCACATAGCGACTGACAACACACAAACCCCTACATATACATATGATGGACATATTACTCTTTTTAGTCGTATATATTTTATTCATATACGACTAATATATCCATTACACTTATTTTGAAAAGTAATTAACATTTTAGATAACACTAAAAAACCAAAAGAATGTATACATTTATAATAACATTCAAAAAAAGGAAAAAAATAAGAAAACAGATGTGCAGGTGTTTGTGCAAGTGGAAAATCATTTGGAGAGTTTAATATGTGTTTTTATTGAATTGTAAATAAATGTAGGAACAATTTTAATACATGACGTAAGTTAATTTAGAATTATTTTACATATAATGTTAATTAATATACTCATAATTGTTACTTATAAAAAAAATATTTTTTGAGAAAGATATTATATATAATATCGAAACGTAGAAGAATTTTTTATTTTTATTTTTACCTATAATTAAATACAGGCCGATACCTCCCATGATTTAAGTATAGTTTATATATATATATATATACATGCGTCCGAACCGACCCAGGAGCGTATCGGAAAATCTCTCCGTCGAGGAACTCTTTAAAGTTGTCCGTACACCCACGCGATTATATTTCGCGGCCGCTGCCATAGCAACGGCCGCGAAATTGAATTTCGCGAACTGTGTTGCGTTCGCTAATTGGAAACTACGCGGACGGTTAACCAAAAAATTTGTTGTGTGTGTATGAGACATTATCTCTATAATAATATAATATAATATTTCGCGCTCAGGTAAGTTTTAGCATTTTTATTAAAATGATATGGATGACTCGGAAACTGATCAGTATATTCCGGGTGTTAAATAACGTCCACACGCATTTACTATAATTTGTATACCAATGCAAAACAGAAACGTTGAGAATAGAGCATTGCTTTAATTGTTCATTATATACGAATTTATAAGCATTTAATTCTTTTCTGTTACACAGGATGGATGAAGAAAATCAAAACGAAAAAGAGAATTGTCTAATGCGCGCGTAAAGAAATATCGTCAAAAGAAGCACACTAAATCTCAGCAATAGATTCGTCGATGCAGGATGACCCTATTGTAATATAGAACGAAAGAAAAAGTTGGATTTCGTATTATTAGCCTCGCCTTGATGAAGTTTTCACTTCTGCCGTGTGGTTTTAAGCACACCCATTTTCTTGTTTTTTTATACTCAATACTTTCTGTCTACTGGAACCGTTCTCTTATACTTTCGAAGGTCTCTGGCTTCGGTTGACTTCTATAAGGGGTCGCTGTGTGTAAAGTCTAGATGCTAGCAAAAAGTTTCTTTCAGATTCACCCAAAACGTAAATCATTCTATTAAGTCTTCATAAGAATAATTCACTTTGATAATAACTAATAGTGATGCTTTTATAAATTTAACATAAATGTATATTCACTTTCTTTAACAGTTGACTCAGGCAGTCGGGCTCCATTCCAGCCTTTATTGGATGAACCAATATTTGTGTGCATAGAACAACAGCGCTCGTAGTTCTTTATTTGATCGCTGATTGCTCCTATAGTGATTATCTCAGAAATTACAAAAGATAGGCATAGGACATTGTTAACAAAAATAAAAGAGAATAAAAAAAGGAACAAAATGCCACAATAAAATACGGGTGTTCTATTTAAAAAAAAAAAATAAGCTTTTGGTGTGTGAAAATTTCGGGAAGTAGGCGTTGAAAAAACAAAGTTTTTGAAGTATTGTCGAGTTCCACTTATACCAAATAATGCAGAATTTTCTTGACTACAAGCACCACCGAGTTAATGCTTTTACTTTTAAAAACAATGCGAAAATGATTTTTGCCTGAACACCTGTTTGGTCAAAAATTTCCAAAAAAAAATAATAACTCGACAACTATTAACTCAATTTGAAAAAAAAACAGTTGAGTAGAAAATTTAAAACGGTACTAGAGAATCCAAAAAAATATATAGGGTGAGTCATTTAAAAAAATTAAGTTGCATGCATTTCCGGTGTAACCGGAAGTGGGTCAGAGCTTAAAATATTTTTAGAATATGTGCCCCAATCAACCATGAATCTTCCACTAATTGTTTTGTTTCTTATTTAAAACACAAAAGAGCAATCGAAGAAGCGGCTACTAATGACTCAGCCTGTATAATAAATAATTAAAAATAAAAAATAAAAAGATATTACAAGAAATAAGTATTTATGGACTTAATTACTATTAGTACCATTTCAGCTTTGCATAAAAAAAGTTTTTTTGTTCATATTAATTATATTACATTCGTGCTATGCAATGTATCAGGCTTCAAAGGAAATCTCGTTTTACTTAATTGGTTTCGTGCTATTAACATTTTGTGGTTTTGGAATTACTACCAGATAACAATAATAATTATATAGTATGTTAAAATTGTCATTTTAACACACTATTTGTTTAAGTATTTTAAAAAGCTCTACATAATAAAAATAATTATTTATTGTTCTTGAAAGAAAAGCCAAAATAAGAGATAAATAATAATATTACTGAGAATTGTAGTCCAAAGGTTTCGGAAAAACACATTATTTCCCGATATTATCCAAGTTTTAGCAATATATTATTTCCATTATACTTTTTTCGATAACAATGGGAAACCCTTCAGGTCGTTTTGCGCAATAATTGCATCGAAGAGATAACGCCAACGTTATAAAAGAAATCTCATTATTCTTTAAAGCTATCAGTAGTGTGAAAAGAGTATGCAACCATTTATGTACACTTGGTAATGAACTGCATGCATTCAATTGTTAGATCCAGTTCGAGCCCGAGGCTTTATTTATTATTATACCTACAATACGCATAAGAATAAGCCACGTGCGAGGAGAACCTGCTTAAGGAAAAGGAAAAATATGATTGCAATCGTAAGAGTAGGTAGTAATATTAATGTTTACTATGCAAATTCATTTTCTTCATGTTTCACGGATCCTTGATACGTTTATAAGACGTATGTTTCTTTATTTCTGTACAAACAAGTACATCTTAAGTGTTTTCATTAACATGATTATAAATTATTAAGGAATTGCTAAATTCGTGTTTGTTCTTGCTATTATTGAACTAAGTGTTTTTCCAATAATGGGTGGAGTAAATAAGGAAAAATCCCTTACCACAAAAATTAAAAGGTATAAAAAATCTCTATACGTACTTCGGCAACTAAGTTGCCATCTTCAGTAAAAATCTGTAGGAAAACAAAAAAAAAGTGTTAAACCTAGTATTTTTGGCTAAGGTGTAACCTTAGAGGGTATGCTCTTCATCAATTGGTTGATTGTTAAGAAATCACTGCTATCCCACTGGTGACTTGGTAAAGAGTATATCTTCTAAGGTTGCACCTTAGCCACCAATATTACGTTTAACACTCTCTTTTGTTTCTCAACAGATTTCTACTGAAGATGGCCACTTAGTTGCCGAAATACGAATATAGATTTTTTATATCTTATAATTTTTGGTGGTAAGGGATTTTTCCTTTTTGTATTTTGTTTAAGTGTTGTTGAGTACCTATATATTTTTCAAGAAAAGTAATATTTTATTTTTCAACAAAAGATCCATTAACTGTCACACATTTATTCCAATACTTTTCAAACAAGACTGTATTTTCAAAAAAAATTTTTGGGTAACCTTCTTCACTTCTTCTTTCAGATATTTATCCAAAGAAAGTTCCTTTTCTTTACTTAGAAAAGAGATAATAGTCAGTCGGTGCCATATCTCAGCTGTAGGGTGGATGTCTTTTCAAAGTCGCAGTCGTAGATTATTTGACAGACTTGGTGAGTTTCAGAAACTCCACCATTGTGAAAAAGCAGTATAATCTTTATTATTACAGTTTTGGCAGTTTTTAACTTTCTGATTGTCTTTATAGGCTCTCGTGTTATTGTCCGCTATCTACGCCATCAGCTTTCACGATAAATTTGGAGTCCTTGTCTTATCTGGAGGTAGTGTGTCCTTGTTCCACTGCATGGGAACTTGTTTTGTTGGTGGAACTCAGTGATACACCCGCGAATTATCATTTGTCATAATTTTTCGAAAATGCTTTTCGTCATCAACCAAAGCCACCAAGTTTTCTTCGCAAATGTGTTTCTGACGTAATACTTCTTTTAAAGTAAGCAATCCAACGTTCTAAAACCGTATTCTTTCAACTTCTAATAATGTTGCTTTCGATATCCCCACTCCCCATCGTTAGTAATTGACAGACAAATCTTTTTATCTGCTAATACCAAAACATCAACTTTTTAGGTATTTTCGTTGATTCTTGCTTGAACCGGCCTTCTGCATCTTTAATTAATTCCGTACCCCATCGAAATGGTTAGCACCAACATTTTGTATTAAGACTTGACGCAGCATTTTACCTATACACAATAATTGGCTTCTAGTAAATATTCTTTCATTTACATTGATTTTCAAATCAGTGGATGATACAAATATCAAGATTTATTGGAGTTTATTCAGAACTACGCTCTCTAAATTCTTTGAATTAATATTCCGTGGCTCATATTTCTTGTGGTATAGTAAAAATTAGGGAATAACAGTCAGGGGTACATTGCAGAACTGGACTTAAATAAATAGTTATTCGAAATTAGACATAGTCATAAAATAATACTCTGCAACTGATTATGAACGATAAAAGAAATTTGATCTACTTGTAGTTCTAGTAGCGTGAAACATTCCTTGAAATACGATGAACCATTCTGAGTTTACTCATTTTTTAGAAAATTGTGTCAACGATGTACGATGAAATTAAGACCTCAGTTGTCAATGACATAAACAATAAACATATTTGTGTGTCAGTAGATGAAACAAAGCTGTTGTTAAAGGCAGCATTACAAATATTTTGGTTGGGGTGATGGACAGCGACATAACAGTGTCTATACATCTACTTGCACCTAAGAGACTCGATAGAACTAATGTAGAAGCCATATCAAATAACGTGCCTTGATCGAGTACCAGAGGAAGTCAGAAAATGCTACCCGAATGCAGATAAATTGATCTTCTGTCAAGAAAGTTTATGTGAAGGCACCTGCACTCATGTTATTTCGTGAAAAACTGCCACGTGTGTTATTAACACCAGAACCTGTTGTCAAGAGTATGTACACATGGATACAAGCAGCATTATATAATCACATACATTTTGATAACAGCTGCAATACAGCTACTGGATCCGAATTATAGTGTTTCTATTTTACAAGCTCAAAAAAGAGTTATGGACCCAAATATTCAATTATATTTAGTCAATATTTATGGACATTATTTTACCTCTAGCCATTCGCTATTTAGAACTTACCCCGATCAACCTACAATATTCTATAACTGACGCCATGAAATTGTATATGATCTTCGAAAATTCCTTTCCCAATTATCAGGAACTGCTGCTGATAAGTAAAACGAACATTTGAAGCAGTTATAAATAACAATCCAGGAATTGCTACTGTACGACAAATTGTTGACTTATTTGCTGGTATCTCCGAACCGTGGATAAATGCACCGACACTGAAAAAGCTATATACTTTATATATGCCCCTATTACAACGGAAGATGTTGAACGGTCGTTTAGAAGGTACAAATGTATTTACGCTGACAGACAATTAACACCTGACGATGGGGAACAACAGTCAGAATGTCTAATGTATCAGTAAACCTTGCAATATTACTTTTGGAGAAGATTTATTTACTGTTACTTGGTAAGTACTTGTTTGAAAAATAACAAATTGGGTATCATGTTGTCTTCGAATTGTTCCTGGCACTGACATTATGTACCATTTGCTGGGTGTGTGAAGTTAGACTCCCTCTTTTCGAAAATCGAAAATCTGGTGGTTGTTCAGGTTGTTCCAGGTTTGTTATAACTTGTTCCAAAGTATTTAAAAAAAGCTAATTGGCCGAGATAATTGAAAAAAACGACTTTTTCACCCAGCTCCCCCTTTTTCGAAAATTGAAATTCTGAAGGTTATTCTAAGTTGTTCTAGTTATTCTAAACAAATAATCTCAAAAAAAGAAATCAAAATTGATCGAGTTAATCGGAGAAAACGAGCTTTTGCCAAGCCTCCTTTTTTTGAAAATTGTAATTCTGACGATTGTTCTAGGTTGCTCTATGTTTGTTCTAAATTGCTCCAAAATATTTCAAAGAAAAAATAAATCGACAGTGCGTCATTCTGCCCATTGTAAAATCGTTTATTCCTATTATCGGGGCCAATTTCGATTTTTTCTCTGATATACTTTGGAACCATTAAGAGCAAACTTAGAACAGCCTAAACAACTGTCAGAATTTAGATTTTCGAAAAAAAAGAGGGATTCTAAGTTCTCACTTTTCGATTTCGCTTTTTTGCGGTATCTTTTGATATATAAGAGATACGGTTTTGATGTATTAGAACAATCCTCAAAATTTTAATTTTTGCAAGAACAAGGTCTGACTTCGTTGTTTTGGCTTTCGTTTTTCCCCATTTTCTCGTCTGACTTTGATTTTTTCTTGAAACATTTTGAAACAATTTAGAACAAACCTAGAGCAATCTAGAACAATCGTCAGAATTACAATTTTCAAGAAAAGGGGAGCTAGCAATAAACTCGTTTTTATCGATAATCTCAGTCAATTTTGTATTTTTTCGAGTTTCTTTGGAACTATGTTTAGAACAACCTTCAGAATTTCAATTTTTGAAAAAAAAGGGGAGCTGAGGGAAAAAGTCGTTTTTTCAATTATTTGACCGATTTTGACATTTTTTTAAAAAAAATACATACTTTGAAAGAATTTAAAACAAACCTACACCAACCTGGAACAACCGTCAGATTTTCCATTTTCGAAAAAAGAGGGGCTAACTTCACACACCCCAATTTACTTCCAATCCCTAGTAACAATTCAAATAAGTTTGTTTAAACAAATATTTGCACAAAAACTGAGAAAATGTAATTGACGGTATAATGCACAAGGCGAATGGACATACAGATGCGTAAATACTAAACGCCAAACCTTAAAAAGTCAATATTCATTGAGAAGTAGAGGAATAAAATTACAAAAGACGATCATTGGCGTTTTCGAATTGAAAGGACGATTCTCCCCATAAATAACTATTGGTAGACAATTACTCTCCGTATTGTCAAAGATTATTTACGACTCTTGTTGCTCTTGGAATACTTCTTCTTGGAAGTTTGACAGCAAACAAACAAAAAGTTGTAGAAACAGTGCCTTTATTTTTATATTTCCTGCTCAATAGGAACGTCGAGATATTTTCTATACAGGGCTCATGCACTAGATTTAAGATCATGTTCATCTGTATGTATTGTGCACATCTCTACTTAGAACTGCACTTTAGGTAGTCAATAAGAATATTAAGTACTACTACATGAAGCGCGATGAGCATAAGTGTTTCTACATTCTTTATTTTACTTAGAAAAATAATGATTTTATTCTGATATTACTGCGGAAAAAAGAAATATTTCAATGTTAATGCACAGATGTTCCACACATTTAGCTTCCTGGTGTTATTTGAAGGAAATTGTGTTTTACTATTATTGAAGACGAAAATTACGGGAAGAAGGAAGCAGTTGAAAGCGAATATTCCGGATATTATATGAGCCAAAAGTGTGTTATATCGTATATTATCGTCGGGAACTAATGGCAGAACCATAAAATAAATTAAACTTGAACTAGCGAAAATTACTGTGTGGCCTGCCGATAAGAATATGTTGTACCAATACATATTTATTCACCAAAATAATTACATTTGGAACATGTCACTTTTCAAATACGGAATGAACTAGCAAAACTATTCAAACATTTTTATTGATAAAGCAATGGTTTTTATTATATATGTCCGACATTTTATCTCTCAATAATTAAAAATCTCCGTTTTCTGTTAAAATGATTTCTTAGTTAAAAGAATCCCATAGTCGTGGAATTAAAAAAATTAGGTATGTGCACCTCTCGACTTGCTTATACCTACATTATGTTGTTCCAAATTAAATTTTAAATGCTTTTTTCTATTTCGGTGCTATGAAGTTTAATTTACGACATCCGTTTTGGTTGCATAAAGTATTGCTTTATGGCACGCTAATTTTATTTCTTTTAGGTTGGTAACAAAGAAAAATGGAACCAAATAATATAGCAGATTTTGGGAACAGCCTGATTTCCTGTTGCTTCGCATTGACTGACACGTATGTTCGGTCGCTATATTCTTTACACCAATTTAAAAGTGCTGGTATTGTTTTTAATAAATATGTCGACACTTTGTTGGCAAAAGTTTTTGTTAATTGTCCTCTGCTGTTTTGCGAATCTCTGAGGGCGTGCAATTATTTATTTCGTCTTCAAAAAAACAAAATTTCAAAAATGTTCGAACAAAACATATCTCTCATTTTAAGTTCTTTTGAACTTTTAATAAGAGAAATAGAAAAAATAGTATAAAATACACGTTTCATCAGACATTTTGCGCAATGGTTCATTAGAAAACTCGCCTAGTGGTTCGTTTTCTAAACTAAACGCATGCGCAAAAATCATGTCTTATGAAACTTGTATTTTAATATAGGTACTATTTTCTACTCTGATGCCATAATAACGCTATTAAAGCATCGAAAATGATGCGTTTATAGATTATCTAGTTTAATTTACTTTTTCGAGAGTGGTTACTTGTAATTTATAATTCTAATATCAAAGAATCAAAATGGAACCTGTATTTTCAATGTACGATGTGTAAAATATGCATAAAAATGAAACGAAGTAAAACATTTTACTATAATAATTTGTGTTCATCAAAAATTTTTCAAGTTTAAGAAGTGGGCAAAATAAATAAAATAAAGTTGCAACGATCCCTTCTTCAATAAGAATCTATTCAAATATTTTATTTTGAATTATGTTCTTGAATTGTACAGTTACTGCATAGATTGATAGATACATGAGATGTATATTTACACCAGGAAAATTTCTCGTACTTGTTGATAGAATATTTTGATGAAAACTGTTATTTCCATCAATTGTAGTCGTTTCATTTGAACATCCTGGAATATTTGTATTAGTCTGAGATCCGTGCATATGAGATATTTTAATCACACAGAAATAATGATGGTGTGACACTTGTAATCAATGTCATATACAGTATACAGACACATTGGTCAGCTTTTCACGTCTACAAGCTCCGTTGTAATCGATTATCAAGACTACCTGCAAATTAATACCATTATATGCAAACCTGCGATAGATGTGAAAAAAGTAATTATACTTTCATTGCCAAATATATTTTATTATCTGCTTCTTGTATAAATTTAATAATATCTATTTCGTCTAAGACTTAATTTTGACATCCTTATATATAGTCAAACAAGACCTCAACATAGAATAAATTGTGCATAAAGTGGATGGTATATATTTAGTATTTTGTAATTAAAAATAAGCATAAAATAATAAAACAAATGTATTGTATCACTATATTTAAACAAATGGTGTGACCGCGGTTTAGACCAACATGGCCATTAACGAACATAGTATTAATTATTTAAAAATAGGCAATTAAAGCGCTTTCTGATATAACATGAAGTTCTTTTTATTTTCACCATTCTTCAAATTTGATATACTGCTTCTCATAATTGCTACAAGATTTAGTGGGAAGTAAATTATTCACTGCATGTTCAGCAATTTCTCTAATTCCAGTACTTGAAATATTTGTACTTATTTTATATTAAATTTAATAAATATTAAATAATTAATATAAGTGCGATAAGTTCAAATTTTGAATTTAGGTTATATGTCATAACATATTGCCAACCACCACTAAAATTACTATATTTTGAAATCCTTATTATTCGCAATCGTCCATTACTTGGGCTCGTGTAATAAAACGTGTGATATGACACTCGTTTTTTAATATACTATTATTTTCATAACAAATATTTGATTATAGTATATTATGCAATGAGCATTTAATGATAGTTATTAAGACATTAGTAAGAAAATTACAATACGAGCCGAAGGCGAGTATTGTAATGAATACGAGTGTCTTAATATCCATTAAATGCGATTGCATACACTATTTTTTCTACGACCCCATAATGAGACATTATTTTTTGAACATTCCATTTCACAAATTGACCGTAAAATTTTCTGTACATCTTTGCGAATTTAGCTGGTAATAAATTGTTCGTGGCTACTAAGGCTAAGGTAAATTTTAACTACTTACTAGTAAATTGCAGGGAACTGTCACATTTAATTAATTTTTATATCTGTCGGATATGCAGTAGCCATATTGAATATTGATTGAATATTGGAATGTCGCATTCCTATTGGATATAAACTTGTATCTTAATGAAAAATCTGTATTCCTATTGGACATAAATTTGTATCTTAATGAAAATCTGTATATTAATGGACATCATTATAGTACAGGTTCGGCATATCTAATAATACAATTAAAGTATGGGAGTAGAAAAAAAGTGTTATATATGATACGAATTTGGATTTGTTTTATACAAATATTATTCCTAATCCAGCTTTAAGTGCGTCTATACTAATAAATTTGTATGGAATGTATAATTTGTCAGATATTTTCAAAAGACCTGCGACTCGATAAAAGTGTGTTACTTCCGGTTTGAGTTTTGATTTTTTTTTATAAGAAAATTGTTCCCAAACTAGCTCTACGTTTGAATTTGTATAGAGAGATATTTATAAAAAAAACAGATTATATGACATTTAAAGCAGGGAATAACTATGAACGCAAAGCCACCAAGACGATAAAAGCTTGTTCCTGTTTCTTCGGTGAGAGGTGGGCGATTGTTTTATTCTCTTAATAATACAAACAAAAGGCTGAGATGAAACAAAAAAAATTTTCTTATGAATTGTTTTTACTTAGATAAGATTATAACACTACATGATTTGAAAGGTATTACCTACTATGTTTCATAAACAAACGTACCCCTTTTATTACTTTTTTTTAATTTGATGCTTATTGATTTGACACACACAATTAATATTTTCGAGTTTAAAAGACGTTCACAATGTTCCCTTTATCTATATTAAGGTAGAGTTATAATACGATTTATAATTCTAATAACTAAGTAAATTTAGAAGTATTACAACCATTTATTTAGTGTATTTTAACATTCGCCCACGTGTTATACGAGCAACATTGCCAGCAGTTCTTCAGAGTAAATAGAAGTAAGTTTCTTGGGTGTACTTGATTGTTAATCACTCAAAAATCACTAAGCAAAAATAGGACACGAATCATCAAAGAATCCGACGACACTGTTGCTTCTCTTTGAGCGTTATTCTCTGGTCAAAGTGCAATTACCTGTCTGAATTTTAAAATTCCTTGTATATAAATATTAGATAATTTTTGGTTATCAGAGAATTTCGAGTCGTGGATATCTACAAAAGTATCGACGTCCGAAAATTTTTGTCATCACAATATTCCTCATATTTCATGTGATGAAGTAAAAAATGAGATGTGGACACCACGGGGATTTCCTATACCATTTGCCTGTAATTTCTTACAAAACTTCTACCAAATTAAATACTGAATAATTTTATCCTCTTAATAAACCTGTGAGTAAAAGTTGTCCTTCCGGATTAAATTTCTTTTTTTATATATAAAAATTGTCCGAAATACTTTTACTTTCATTATAACTCTGTATAGACTGCATAGTTTGCGAGATACTTGCAAAAAAAACTGTTATTAGACAAGAATAACAGAAGTATTTCCATACCGCATTTTAATTGTTATTATACAAAAACTATTTACAAGAAACGCGTATCAGACCTAAAATATCCTGTTAGTAGTATTAATAGGATGTGTGACGTCTGCTACATTTACATAATTGCTAGGTTTTCTATGATCCATCAACATTATTTTTTCTGTACCATATACTTGCCGTCAATATATGTATTTGTCAAATACGTTACATTTTAATTAATAGTTATTAAAATTTTAGTGTTCTGATTAGTTCTTATTGATTAATTGACAATGATAATAGCCATGTTATCTAAACATTTTAATTTTTTATTTTGTTTGAGTTCTTTTTACACCCGCTAAACCTCGAAAAGGAATTGTCTTGACGACATTCCAGTTAGTGTTATAAAGGCTTGTGCGATGGAGGTAGCAGAAGATCTCTCCCACCTGGTTAATCTATCGATTACTTTGGGCAAATTCCCTACAGCTTTGAAATCGTCTGCTGTAATTCCTATACATAAAAGAAATGACCGCTCCAATATTGTGAACTACAGACCTATCGCGCTAACTAGTGTCTTCTCTAAAATTATTGAAAAAATTATTGCTGATAAAATATTTAATTTTTTAAGCAAACATAATCTCATTACCCCCTGTCAGCACGGTTTTCGGATTGGTTTCTCTACTGAGACTGGTGTTGTGGAATATACGCAGCATATTCTTGATTAAATGGATATAGGACGATACACCGTGTTGATCTTGTTTGATCTAGCCAGAGCCTTTGACTCCGTTAATTGTCATTTTGTTAGTAGTAAGATTTATAACCTGGGAATTCGTGGGGAACTGAACAAATGGATTGTCTCATTTTTAAAAGACAGAAAAATCGTTGTTAGACTTGGTGACGTCAGATCGGAGGAATATGATATGGACGTTGGAGTTCCACAGGGCAGTGTCCTGGGCCCATTAATATTTTTATTATTTATAAATGACCTACCTAGTTTCATAAACTATGGCAAAATATGTCTGTATGCTGACGATACAGCAATAGTAGTTTCCCACTCGGATCTAGAACAGCTCAACAATAATATCAATATCGTTCTACAAAGTTTTGAGGACTGGTGTTGTGCCAACAAATGAATAATCAACCATGATAAGACGGTTATTATTGAATTTTTCAACAGACATAGAACACGCTCAGGTTTAGACATAACATTTAATAATCAAATTATTGAGGTCTCTAGAAATTGTAAGTGCTTAGGTACAATTCTTGATGAAAATATGTCATGGGAAAACCAGGTTGATTACGTGTGTGTCAAAGAGTGTTTCTTCTGCAAAAGCGTATCATCAGACTTGTTTTTGATTTGCCCTACCATGAGTCTTGTAGGGGCACCTTCCACTCAAAGAGAATATTTACTGTTACCTCTGTCTATGCTTATAAATTATTAACATATATTTTTAATAACAAGCATAGATTTTCAGTAATAAGTGAGAAGCATAATTACAGGACTCGTAATAGAAATAACTTAGTTGTGGACAGATCATATCACTTGTTTCATCAAAAGTCCCCATTCATAACTGGCTTTACAATTTTTAACAAATTGCCAATACACATGCGGGACTCGGGTCTGGCAAACTTTAAGAAACTGTTGAAGGATTTTCTAATTGACCACAGTCTCTATAGTATGGCAGAGCTCCATGCACGGTTGCCATAGTCGTATTGTACATTTAGTCTATTTATGTTTTGTGGTTTATATTTATGTATGTGTATGTTTTACTATTTGTGTAATATACTCTGTATTGACGAAGTCTATATCCAGTGGATCTGAGACTAATAAAGCATTATTATTATTATTTATATATATAATTATCTATGCACTGATCAGCTATCTCCGTCTTCGTTAATATATATGTCCAAAGATATACTTTCTGTGAGATACAAAAAATGGAATCTGCATTTATTATACTGGCAAAAATGGATATTACCAAGGAGTATATAGTGACTTACCATTATTTTAAATCATTTGAAAAAACATTGCGCTAGTCCATTTTTTGTGTTTTTGCAATATTAATAATAATTAATTATTTGAAAGGAGCGATCATTATGTTTTTGCTATATTGCGTAGCGAAATTCAGAGAATCTTAGCGTTTTTTCAGGTGAGTAAGGAAAATATTGTCTTCCGTAAGAAAGAAAATTCGCCTACGAGAGCTTGAAATCTTAGGGTGTCTGTGAACAAAATCAATATCCTTATTAAGCTTGCTACGAGCATGAAAGTTTTCTTATTAAGATAGGGCTAAATTGCTCTCACAGTGATTACTCAATTTATTTGTCACCTGCGAACTCTAAAAATGACTACATTTCTACTTCGATTTACATAAACCCTTTCTTATTATATGAAGCTGGTTTCATGACCTTATTCCTCCACGGGAAATTAAATATGAATAAAATGGTGTTTTCTGAAAACGCCAACGCATAATTTGTGTTAAAATGTAGGCAACTAACTTTCCTTTTTACCGATTTTTTTATTAATTTAATAGGTTATTAGTCTCGTTTTACTCTAAAATTTATTAAATTATTCAAAAAGTAATAACCATGCTCTTTTTATGACAAAAAGCTCTTAACTAATGTACTATACTGGAAACAGCTAATAATTTTAGTTACGAAAGCTTATTATCCATATACAATTATTACGCTCTATTATCATTAGTAATAGAAATGAAATTAATTCATAAATAATTTAGATTTTTTACTGAATAGTACAATTAGTAAAAACAATAATGTAAACATTTTCATTATTAATTTCGGAAAAGAAGTAGGTACCTATTTTAGAGATAACGCTTTTGGTATGGCACTCTTTTTTATTGTAAAATCTTATTAAAATTAGTAAGAAAGATTACAATGAATGTATAGTAATTATTTCTGTAAAAATTATATTAATTTTCAAGAATATGATGAAGTTTTGGTAAGATAGCGAACGTTCAGGCTTATAAATTGAAAAGAACGTCTCTTCATTCTGAAATTGTCATCTCCTCTGTTCCCCTTAGCTGTTGAGTACTTAGTTAACGGTTTTTCTCTCTAACAGCCATGGTATGAAATAACAACCCCCAAAATACTCTATGCACAATAATTTTTGTTTTTTTTAATGTGGTGCTTTTACATGTTTCAGGAGATACAGGTGCCATCTACTGTAGTTTTGTGTATCCATGTAGTTTAATGGCTTTGCTATTTCACCTTTTCGTGAATACAAGAGAATAACTATTGAATTATATCTTTAACTGATAATAGGGACAAGAGAGTGCTGCTCCCTCGCCGTAAACAGGGGCAAGTATGGCGCTTCGCAAATCGTTCGACTTATATTACTAAAACTTTTGTGTCACGATCTCTATATATACCTTACTTGGATAACCTACTCAATTCTCACCCTGGTTGAAACACTCTTGTCGATTTAAAATACAGGAGAACTCGTTGCCGCTTTTCCCGTTTCGGAGAAAGGGTGGTTTGAGGACATTCCTTAGAACGACGATTGAAAATGGCGCCACCTCTCTTTCAGAAGAGGAATGCTATTCGACAGGTGTTGAATGGCGAGAAAATGGCTAAACAATAGCATGGATCCGTCGCAGCATAAATCCACCAAATAAACATTCATTATCCCTACTCGTAATTGTAATCGGGCAACACGGAATAAAAGCAAACATTAAGAAAGAAACGACAATTAGCACATGTAAAGCTAAAAAGTACCCACGGAGAATAATTAAACCAGTAGCTTACCCAAGTAACCAAAGTCCACTCAAATAATAATGCAAAGCACATCCACGAATTTCTTCCAGCAAAATCAAATCCAATACGATAATATTTACTTCCGCTTCTAATACCATTTACTAAACCTTTGGCATATCTCCCATAATCAACTGTGCAGGAAGTAAAGGGTGACCGGTACGCAAAATTGGTGTTTACACGAAGATATCTAAAAACCAGGTGCACATCGGTCGCGCACACGGCTCAACAGTCATGCGTGCGCACATATGCCTAGAGCATGATCAAAAATACAAAAGAAAGGAGAAAACAAAAGAATTGAATATTCAAGAACGTACGATACCTTTTTAAGAATCAGTGAAATAAATTATAGAAAAAAATCTGAGCAATAGGACGTCTAACACAGAAATTTACATATGTGAATAAGAAGGAAAGATCAACTAAAGGGAGTCACAGGAAGATGACGGGATAAGTCCAAAAAGGTACGTAAATAATAAATAAATTCAGATTCTAATTTTAAATTAACATGCACGTGCCTTCAAAAACAGGAAATTACGCCCTGAAAATTTAAAATGTAACAAAAGGACTTCAAAGTGAACAAATGTTGTCGATTGAAAATTAGAACAAATTAACACTGATACATATTAAAACGTATAGTACAGTATGCATTGCTCTTACCACCCATCCGCACTCTCATTCAAGTTTCAGACGAATTTATGAGTGAACTGCACCATAATAATAATAGTTATTTACGAACCAAGTGCGGGAAGACTATTTTCCCGCATGAGCGCACTTTGAAAGCACGAGCGACCGCAGTAAGCGAGTGCTTTTAATTGCGCGAAGACTTTTTACAATCCCACCAATAAAATATTTGGTGCATTAAGGTGCTGTTGGAGCACAGGTTTTTGTTTGTTTGAAACCTGTGAATTAAACGCAAATTTTATCTCCAGAAATATGCTATAAGGTGTTTATGATCTCCTGGTAGAGTATTGTGTGGAACATGTAAAATTCAAAAGGTTGCTTTCAATATGTTTCAGAAACACATCTCTGAGTGCTTTGATATTTACTTATAGGAATTGTGTCTTTAAATTGCTGATATCGTAGTAGTATGCTCTAATAAAACGGTGATTTGGTTTTCTTTTCAAAATGCACAAGATGAACACAAACCGCTTTCTTATGCATAATCTCAATTTAGAAAGCTGACTTTGTACTGATACGTGAACATTTTGAATGATATTTGCAAACTTATATTTTAAAGTTTGGATCGATGTAGCCTTTACTTGATGGAAATTCATAATGTTGAAAGTAAATAAAACTGACAGTAAAAATAACCATTGTTGTAGGCTATTTGCTTGATGTAATTGAATTTTGTATTATAGTTATCTTTAGATAAGGGAACATTAATGAGTCTATGAATTAACGAATTGAACGAAGCCATTTTATGAGAGTAAGGATGGGTAGAGTTACTATGAGTAATCGTGTCCGTATGAGACGGTTTATGGTAAATTGCAAAACCATGTTTGTTATTATTCTTTGAAATCGTTAAATCTAAAAAAATGATAGCTTGGTTTACTTCTTTTTCAATCGTAAACTTGATGCTAGGGTGTAGGTTGTTGATATGTGATAGGTATTGGTTTAGTTGTCCATCTGTTCCTATGAAGCAAGCCAAGATATCGTCTACATATCTGTACCAGTAGATAATTTATTTAGACAATGGGAGTTCGTGAATTTTCTCTTCTAGATTGTTCATAAATATTTCAGCTAAAAGAGGGCTTAGAGAGTTACCCATTATTAAACCATTCTTGGACACATAGTATAAGTTATTGATAGTACTGTAAGTTTGGTGTAAACATACCTTTAACAATTCATTTTATCATTAAATACGATATTTTACAATTGTTAAAGGTATGTTTAGACCAAAATTACTGTACTTTCAATAACTTATACTATTTGTCAAAGAATGGTTTAATAATGGGTAGCCCCCTAAGCCCCCTTTTAGCTGAAATATGTATGACCAATTTAGAAGAGAAAATTCACGAACTCCCATTGTCTAAAAGATTCTACTGGTACAGATATGTAGACGATATCTGAACTTGCTTCACAGGAATAGATAAACAACTAAATCAATACCTATCATACATAGGTAACATACACCCTAACATTAAATTTACGATTGAAAAAGAAGTAAACCAAGCTAGCAATTTTTTAGTATTAATGATTTCAAAGAATAATAACAAATATAATTTTGCAATTTACCATAAACCGTCTCATACGGACACGATTATTCATAGTAACTCTACTCATCCTTACTTTCTATAAAATGGCTTCGTTCAATTCGCTAATTCATAGACTCATTAATGTTCCTTTATCTAAAGATAACTATAATATAGAATTCAATTACATCAAGCAAATAGCCTACAACAATGGTTATAGTTATAACCCATACATTATTCACAATATCCTCAATAAATATTGTTACAAGGAAGCCATTAATTTAGTATATCCTACAGACAAAGTTGATACAAAGAAGAAATACAGCACACTAACTTATACGGGGAATTTTACATACAAAATTTCAAAAATCCTGTCTAAAAATAACTATAACATAGCTTTCACAACTAACAATAAACATAAAACAGACAAAAATAATAAATCAGGAGTTTACAAACTAGTTTGCAGTTCTTGCCCTAAATTTTACATAGACCAGACGGGTAGATCTTTTTCTAAAAGAATTTAGGAACACGAACGAAGCTATATTAATAACAAAGATGATTCACATTATGCTATCCATTTGAGAGAGGAAACTCGTAACTTTCATCATAATTTTAAAATTTTACAAACAGTAAATAAATCTCAGAAATTAAATTTGTTAGAAACTATGGAAATTTTGAAGTGTAAAAATACACAACTTTTACTTAATAATCAAATAGAACTTGGGAGTTCGCCACTATTAAATTTATTCCTCAACTAAACCTTTACTGATTTTCCCGTAGTGACGTCGTATTTCCAGGTATTTGTAAATACTGGGAAGTAGGTAATAAATTACCCATTATTAAATTATTTTCTAAATATTTCTTAGTAACTGTATTTCATTTACATTTTACATATTGTAACACAATTTAGTTTAGTTTGTAATACAACCTCATCTGAAGAAGACACTGTGTGTCGAAACGATCGACATGCTTTTTGTTGAAGTGTAAACTTCTATGGACGCGTTGATTGTGGGCACTGAACGAGATTGAGCCGTCACGCTTGGCTATGTAACGCTCGAGTCGCCATGGTTACCAAACGAGCCGTATATTCGACAAAAATCGGCAAAACTGTGCAAAGACCTGCTCTCTGGATATGCGAAATTGAAAGCTGCCCTTTGGCACTGGTGTACGGGCGACATTGAATTTCCGGTCGACGGAGAGACTTTCTTCCCAAGTGGAGCGGTTGTAAAGATATGGGCTTTTAAAGAAGAGCCTGCACTCGATGTTTTAACAGCAAAATGGCTTACGTCATGACGATTCACGTGACAATCAAAAAATTCCGAGAATCATCAAACTGACAGGCGAACTGAGTTGCACCACAGATTCACTTTTAAGCGTGAAATACGAAATTTTGAAGGTTGCGAGGGCTCATCAAGACTCGGGGTCTTAAGGAACCGGCTTTTTGGGACCTTTTGTATGCTTATTTCGAGTCGGCAGTCGCACGCAATCGAAGGTACCGGCAATTTAAAGGTCGTTTGCAGAAGGATTTGGTAAGAAAAATGGCCGTTTAATGTGCACTGATATCAATGTATTCCGGACGGCCGAAAAATAAATATCAGATTCTCATGTGCACTGGCGATCAATGTATTACGGTCCGGCGAATTGCATCTCCACACAATTCATAACGGTCTCCCACAGGACTTGATATTTTTATCTATACAGGGGTCGATTAGTATTATAATAATAATTTGAATTAAAATACGATAATTCCAGAACATGTGTATTCCCTTAAAGGGGAAAAGGAGGATTGCTTTCGACATTTATATGCCCCTACTACGAAATAATCGTATTTAAACGATTACGCAAACGTGCACAGTGGGCGGAACCGGGTGAAATAAATTTCTCTCTCTTCTGATTAAAATAGGCACTTGGGAGTTTTTACGGTCGCCTATCACTAATTCAAATGTCGAAATAGAACAAAATGGCCGAAGGATTTTTTGAAAATTGACGTATGAAAGTGAAATTTTAGATACGGGGGTGTCTTAGGTCGCCGATCACTAATCCATAGTCAAAATGTCAAAAAAAAAAAAAATGGCGGAAGATATTTTGAAAATTGACGTATGAATGTGAAATTTTAGATACGGGGGTTTTGGGGGTCTCCGATCACGATTCCAAAGTCAAAATGTCAAAAAAAAATGGCGGGCGAGTTTTTTTTGAAAATCGACGTATGGATGTGAAATTTTAGATATGGGTGTTTTGGGGGTCGCCGATCACAATTCCAAAGTCAAAATGACAAAAAAACAAAATGGCGGAAGAATTTTTTTGAAAATTGACGTATGAATGTGAAATTTTAGATACGGGGGTGTCTTAGGTCGCCGATCACGAATCTAAAGTCAAAATGTCAAAAAAACAAAATGGCGGACGAGTTTTTTGAAAATTGACGTATGAATGTGAAATTTTAGATACACCCCCGTATCTAAAATTTAACCTTCATACGTCAATTTTCAAAAAATGTCGCCGAGGTCGCCGATCACGAATCCAAAGTTAAAATGACAAAAAAACAAAATGGCGAAAGTTTTTTGAAAATTGATGAATGTTTGTGAAATTTTGGATACGGGGGTGTTTGTTGTCGCTTATTACGTCTTCAATTTGGCGATTCTTTCGGCGACCGTTACATGGGAGAGCCTTTTTATATTTATTATATTTTAAACCTATGAATTTGTGCTTTTCTCGTGACATGTTGTGTTATTTACATCTTATGTGCCTTTGTAGAGCTTAAGAGTTGTTTTTAATTAATTAATAGTGCATTTTGTACGAGGACGTATACTTGACAGGTCTAAAGAAGAACATCTCATAACAACTAACTATTCAAAATAATTAACAATTATTTTTCAGCCATCATCGACCACTGATTTCAGTAAAAACGATAGAAAGGAAGAAAAAATATTATCCTGTCATGATACTTCATGGAGAGCTAAATAAAATAAATTTGGAAATTAAATGATTAAAAAATAGCGTAGGTACTTTGTACGACATAAAACTTTTTAATTAAATTTGAACGATATAAATCACTAATTAAAACTTTTTGTTTTCAATGGAGATCGTTTGTGCAGTAGTTATATCGTTGAGCCTACCTAATTCCAATCTACCCAGAAGAATAACAAAACGGAACAAAGTAATAAAATTATGATTAGCTGGAGATACTACAGTACAGTTTAATTAAGTATTATGCTAGATATTAAACGTGTTATTTCGAGTTAACCTACTGACAAAGCTTTGGTCAACTGAATGTTACAAGTTCTATTCCAAATAAATTGAAAAAAATTACTAGTAGAATATTATAATTTAGATTATTATATAATATAGTTTAAATTTAAAACAAAAACATAAAATATCTATAAATACAATATGTATCACAATTAGACAGATTCATATTATAGAATTTTTGTAATGAAAAGCTAACAAACAATAGTTGAAATTGAACTTATCGTGTCGCGATATATATTGGCGTAAGAATACATAATTCACTTTTTTTCTAAATCTTTGAGTATTTATGCAGGTTTAGAGGAAGCATCATCGAGGTTTCTGTTATTACTGACATTCTTGCATTCAATTTAGCAAATATTCAAACTGAGCTTTCCGAATTACATTAGATATTTCTTTAGGGAATATTTCGCGGGATTATGTGTGCGGCGTTCTCTATCCTTTCCAGTTTTTTCTATATGTAAAATAAACACATAAAATACTAAGAACTCCAACATCTGCTAGACAGACTGGAATGAGCATTTATATTATTTATCATCAGAAGGCTTAGAAACTTATTGGATATAGTGTAAATATATATTAGCATTGAGAAAATATATGTCTTAAATTAACTTCTAAACGGTGTTCTATACCTCATAGCAAACGTTTTCTATACAACAATTTCTATAGGACTGGCGGTTAAATTTAATCCAAGCGGACACAGCATTGCAAGATTTAGTTTGTCGTGTCTTAAATTTAGAATCTGTATAATACAACTAGTTCCTGAGCATTCTTCCAAAAGTTGATAACTCTATCAAACGAATATATAAAATTGTCCAATTTGCATTAACGAAATACATCAGAATTTGTACACAATGGGCCGTATGATTTTCCTTTCGGTAGAACTTAGAGACAGTCGTTAAGGCCTTAACGACTGTCTCTAATTTTTCTCAATGATTTCCCTTTAATTAAGCATTTAGCGACTGTCATTAGTGGTTATTTTTAAATAAAATTTTAAACAACGACAAGTGATGTTTAATATTTTCGTTAACTTGACATTTCCAAAGAAATGGCTGAATTAGATAACATTTTGGAAGAAATTGAGTTAATTGATAATGATATGAATGTTATTCCAAGAGAGAATGGCTATAGGTATCGCTTACGGAAAAATCCATTTCAAGAATTTTCCGAAATTGAATTTAAAATAAGGTATCGCTTGACAAAAGATACCGCTCAATATGTGGTAGATTTAATAAGAGATGATATAAAATCACAATCTAATAGGACAGTGGACGTCAGTCCAGAACTGCAGTTCTTAATTACTCTTAGGTATTACTCCAAGGGGAGTTATCAACTGGAATTAGGTAAGTGAACTATTATTTCTGTCAAAATAAAATCTGTAATAAATTGGTCATCATTGCATGGTTATGGGATCTGAACTGAAGCATTAGCGAATTTTCTTCCCACCCAAATAGAGACCGAAGGCACTAATACTAACTACTATTTACGATTTTTTCTAGGAGATTTGCACGGCGTCACGCAATCATCAGTTAGTAGGATTGTATTCAAGGTATCTTTGGCTATTGCAAGACAATTAAGACATTTTGTACGCTGGCCTAATAATAATAACGACTTGAAAAGGAGATTTTATGAAGTTAGAAACTTTCCTGGCGCAGTGGGATGTATAGACTGCACACACATAAAAATAAAAAATCCAGATGGACACAATCCTCGACTTTATTGGGGTAGAAAAGGATATTATTCTTTAAATGTGCAAGTAGTATGTGGCCCAAATACCGAAATATTCAATGTAGTTAGCCGTTGGCGTGGAAGCGCTCACAATTCTAGAATTTTTGCATACAGTCGTGTAAAAGAGGATTTTCAGGTAGGTAACTATCTACTTCAAGGTGAAAATTTTAAAAATCACCTTACCATAAATATAGTTATCAAATTATAATCTAAATTATTTCGTATCTATTTTTAGAATAATCGTAGACAGGGAATATTGTTAGGGGATAGTGGATACGCATGTACCCATTACATGTTGACTCCTCTATTAAACCCAAGAACGGCAGCTGACATCGCTTATAATGCAGCTCATAAAGGGACAAGAGTAAAAGTTGAATGTTGTTTTGGACAGTGGAAAAACATGTTTAAAGCTTTAAGAAGAGGTCTTGAAATTAAGTTGTCTACCTCAAAAATATGCATAGTGGCTATGGCTGTTCTATATAATATAAGACTAAACAGAGATAACGATTTTGAGGATGATTCGGAAGAAGAATCAAGCAGTGACGAAGAAGAAGAGGATCCGCCAAGACCAGTTGTTTACAGGAGAAGAGGTTTGTTGTTCAGAGATCAATTTATACGTCGATATTTTGATCACCGCAGGGTATAGTTTGGATGGTCATTGGTCAATACGAAATAAGAAATAATTATTAATTATTTAAAAAATCACACAGCAATTGGCGTTTTATTTGTTAATTAGTAATTTTTCTATTTCTAATTTAAGTTTTTGAATTTCTAGATCTTTTATCATTTTTGTTTTCAATTCATTATCTATTTTCAAATTCAGTTCTTGTACTCTTAATTTATGGAGTTCTTCTTCGTTTCCCAACTTTGTTTTTGTTAGTTGCATTTCCAGGTTTATCAGATTACTGTTTTTTTCAATTTTTTCGTTAATTTGTTTTTCGTGCAGAGAAACCATTTTAGCCTGTGTCTCCGTCATCGGAATTATTTTCCTTCGCTTAACTTTTGGTGTTGTGGAGTTAGATTTTGGGGGGATGTTCAAGGGACTCTCGGGACGAGAAAGATTTTTGCTGGGAAAATAAATGAAAGTTAAAAAATGATTGAAAATTTAATTAGGTAAGTATATTAATAAATTTGTATAATAGATGTAGGTACCATCGATTGCAAAAAAAATAAGAAAATGTACAAATTTATCTGGAAACACCTATTATGTATTATGTAAGTACCTAATTGAAAATCAGAACTTATGTAATTAATTTTGAAAGTGTAATTTTTTTGAAGCAGACTAAACCTATTATTATACGTGGGTCCCTCAACTTACCTGGAGACAGTAATTAGTCCAGTGCTCGGATCTACAAGTCCTATATCGTCTTCTTCGCCTGTATTATTCTAAACAATACGAAAAACGTCTAAATTATTTTATAAAAAAGACGACCGAGCTATACCTTTATGCTATTGTCGTCACAGTCAAGTACTGATGTGTCTTCCTCGAATTCGACATGACATATATCTGCAATTGCCCAGTCTAATTCCGTTGGCTCGGTAGCAGAGGACGGGCCGGGGCCACCTCCAGTTTTTTTTAAATTTCTCTTATAAGTACCTACTACAGATTTGGCCTGTTGCTTCAATCTGTAGTACGCACTTCTCAGGTTCTTGGCATCTCTTTGTGAAATGCCAGTTTTTCTCATTTCGGCACCCAATCGCTCCCACAGTTCATTTTTCTTTTTGTTGATCTTGGGCTCCGAGCTCTTCGACTCCAGAACATGCTTATGTTCTCTGACATAATCAATCAGAGTAATTTTTTCTTCTTCGGTAAAATTTTTTACCCTTTCCCTTTTACTCCTAGAAAGACATTAATTGTGCTAATGTTACGTGACGCAATTAAAGAATTAAAGTACTTACATTATTTTACTGCCAGTATCAATAAACAATCTCAGTAAAACTTAAATAACAGCACAAACTTTTTTAAATTTAAAATAACTTTGTAACTGACAGCGCATGTCAAATTTAATTTCTCACAAATTCCGGCGTTGCCAAACATAATTTGCGTAAAGACGTTATTTAGTTAACGAATCTATCAAACGAAGGAAATCATAACCCTTTCGTTAATTTATTCTTTAAACAGTTGTTTAGTCAAATCAATTATTTAGATAACGACGCGTTAACGAAAGTTTTAACGAAAGGAAAATCATACGGCCCATTGTCACACAATAAGTTTACGAGTGAAATAAAATAAATAATTGTAAAATTGCTTTTTCTTTCCTTTAATGTGATTACACAATGGTTTGTTACGTTAATTTTTGATCAGAACTGTATACTCAGGAATTTTGTTTCCTTTATTTATATTCGTAGGATTATTGTTTTGTTCATTGACGTTTTAGCGTTAGCAATTTTCGTTTGATTTATTTTTATCCATCGCGTTATCATATTTAGCAGTATATATTTCTGTATTTTAATTTAAATACGAATTAATTTAATTATTTATTTAACTGTCCCGCCATCTGTTGGCGAAGAACGGTCGGTATCATTTAGTAGCTATCTATCTTCGCGATTTCTCTAGCGTGGTGTAGACCACCAAATGTTAGGCAACATTAGTTACGTCTGTTTTGTTTTCCTAATTAACCCTTAATTAGGCACTTCTTATTGTTAATTTGTGTTAAAAAATTCTTTTTATTTATCTTCTCTCTCTCTCAAGTAAATAGTAGACTTTCGTCTTCCTTTTGTGGTTTATAAGTATCGACGGTGTAATTAAGTTGTGTGTAGGGTTCTGCTATAGCAAAATTAGTTTAATGTAAAAGATCCGAATTCTGTAATAATCTTGTAAAATTTTTACAAGTACCAAAAGATAGAAAGTGGTTCCAAAGAAATTTAGCAGTTGTATGTCTAGAAATAATTTTGAAATATGCTTTTTGGAAACATACACACTTAATTAACATGATTATATTAATAAAAGTAATGTAATTGATCAACGAAATACAAATTTTGTGATTGAATCAAATGAATTTGTCTGATAAATTTCATCGTTTCCTTTTTTGTAATTTATATATGGTTAATCGAATTTAATTATAACTTATGCTATTTATTCTAAACAAGAACAATTGAAGATTAATTTGATTCAATAATAAAATGATTTTATCACCAAATTTCAATATAAATTGTAAATTTTAATATAAAATACATTCTATATAAGTATTTGATCGCATTACAATTTAGTTATAGAACTTAGAAGTAATTAGCGTATCACCAAAATTTAAAATATCATCATAGTATGAATAACTTATCAATTTCTTCGTGTCGTACCATATTTCAAATTGCTCAACATTCTTTGTCCCATTCATGTTCTCTTGGATATGTATCGGAAGAAGTGGGCGGTGATGGCAAAAAAATTGACATGAACCACTTAAAAGATATTTATCACATGCCTTATTACATGGATATATTTACTATCTTAATAATAAGGTAGTACGGCATCTAAAAGTACTTGAATTCTAGACATAATTGTTTATTTTATTTTGATAGATTCAAATAACGTATGTATTGCACATAATAATAGGTAACCGATTGCTCATTTCGTGTATAATTTACTGTGTTGTTCCTGTACGTTGCTTCGATGTAGGTGTTGTAATTAATAACTCTTCAACTAATGATATAAATCTAATTTAGTATTCAATTTTATGCATTTTCTCTATGTCACTGGAATTAATACTATTCTTAATGATCAACAACTCCTTCTAGATTTAGTGTTTCTAATATACCAAAAGCAAATGTCAGTAGAAATTGTTGTCTATTGATACGAGAAGATGTATGTCACCCAGCTATTAATCTTGATTATATTTTTGACATGATCGCTCATTCAGTGTCTTGCAACCTAACTTATATATTAAAAAATATAGTCTCAGAAAAGCTAATTTTCCATGATTATATAATGCTCTTCTCAATACCGATTGAAACTTTTTGTATTCCTACAGTAAAATCAATGAAGCCGCGTTTTATTCGGTGATCTGTGGTCTACTCAATGATTTTGTACCACTTAAAACTAATACTAAACATAATTACCCTGAATAGTAAACATAACTATAGTCGTAAGTATCTTATATATAAGAATAACAGCGATTTAATTAAATTCGATTACATCGAGGGTATGCATATGTCGATAGTGAATAATCCCGAAACAATTTTGGCCCTACATACGGTCCAGGAAGACTGATGGAGAGATACCACGCTTGCTGAAGACTGGTGAAGGTGGTGTCTTGTGTGACCCACTATCTTTCAGTCAGCTTATTCTTCCAATAGTAATCTGGTTCCTCCTTTGCCCCATTCTAATTTCTCAGCAATTAAGCTTATCTTACGACGATGTACTCACATCACTCAAATCAATTAAAACTTCTAATACTATGGGATGTGATAACATACGCACCTTTCTAGTGAACCAGAAGTACTTAGAACAGGATTTTGAATAATTTTTGTATAAAAAAATTCCTAAAATTGTTAATTAGAAGCACTCATACGTATAAGAAAGTTGTGTGGTGGCCACACCTCCTTTTTTGCAAACATCTCTCTCTCTCTCTCTCTCTCTCTCTCTCTCTCTCTCTCTCTCTCTCTCTCTCTATATGTGTGTGTGTGACCATGATAGCGGCCAAACGGCTACAGCTATCAATACCAAACCTTATATTTACGAGTATAATCTTCCTCTTGAGACTTGATTAGATTTTGAGTGAAATCGGTACACCGGAAGTAGTAATTTACTTCAGTAAAAAAATCAAAACTTGCGACGTCAACTACTAAGTTTAGGCGAATTTCTAAAGAATACAAAAGTACTAAAATGTAAACTTTAGAGAGACTTTTCTCGAAATTTATGCCGGAAGTAGGCCTTTCTATCTTAGCGAAAACAGTTTTTAGCAAATATCTTACAAATTACTCATTCTATACAGATTTATTAGAATACAAAAATATTTAGAGCCCGAATTGTAACAATTTTTGTATAAAAGAAATTTCAAAATTCGGACCGGAAGTAAGACTTTACTCTTATCGAGTAGCAGTTTCTTTTTCTTATACGTAGTAATTTTGAAGTTCCCTGATACCAAAAAAGTGGTTTTAAAATAATGTCTGTGTGTCTGTGTGTGACCACGATAGCGGTCAAACCGCTATAGCTATCTATTCTAAATTTTGCATTTAGTAGTATAGTCTCCCTCTTGAGAACTGATTAGATTTTCACGAAAATCGGCAGATCGGAAGTAGTAGTTTACTTCAGTGAAAAAATCGAATTTTGCCAATATTTCGTCAACTACTAAGTTTAGACAAATTTATAAAGAATTCATATGTACTTAAAATTGAAATTGTGAACAATTTTATTAAAAAGGTTTTTCGAAATTCCTACCGGAAGTAGGTCTTTTACTCTTATCGAAAATCAGTTTTTTGCAAATATTTTGCAAGTCATGTTTTTTAGACAGGTACGTTACGAGTATAAAAATATTTATAACTTAATTTTCAATACCTTTTGTATAAAAAAAAATCAAAATTCGGACCGGAACTAACACTTTTACTCTTACCGAATAACGTCTTTTTGCAAATATGTCGTAAGTTATGCATTCTATATATATTTATAAAGAGTACAAAAGTATTTGGAGGTCGATTTGGAATATTTTTTGTATAAATGAAATTTCAAAATTCGGACCGGAAGTAACACTTTTATTCTTAGCGAGTAGTGCTTTCTTTCGAATATCTCGCAAAATATGCATTCTGTAGAGATTTATTAAGAGAATAGAACTATTTATAATAGGATTTTGAATAATTTTTATATAAAAAAATTCTTAAAATTCTATAATTTGAAACTTTCACACCTCGTTTTCTTTTTATACATTCTATATAAATGTATTATAAGTGCAAAAGTATTTAGAGCTACATTTGGAAAAATGTTTCAATTAAAGAAATGTTAAAATTTGGACCGCAAGTAATGCTTCTACTCACCAAATAGCAGTTCCTCGAAAATCTCACAAATTCTGCATTCTATTCAGATTTATTAAGAACACAAAATTGTTTAGAGCCGGATTTGGAATAATTTTTATATAAAAATTTTTAAAACTCGGACCGGAAGTAACACTTTTACTTTTATCGAATAGCAGTTTTTTTGCAAATGTTTCCGAAATTATGCATTCTATAGAGATTTATTAAGATAATAAAAATATGTTTACATTTTATAAGAAAACAGGAATTGTTATAGCAACAAATTGTTTTAGTCTTATTTTAGTTTTCTGTTAAACGTTGTTATTACAATTAAAAAGCTTCAACATCTAAGATAAATACAAATCACTTCCAGAAATAATAGTAACAAGTCCTAAAATTCCAGAAAACCGAGATTTGAATAAAACAGTGGATCTCGCTGTTGAAATTAAAATAAAGCCCTAAAGAATAAAATAAAAGCCAGAAAGACATTCAGGAAAATAAAGATTATTTTTTCTAGGAAAGTAGCATGAATGTAGTGAGTGATGTAATAAATTATAAATGAACTCAAATATTTCAAATATACTGGCTATACTATATGCCATATGTAGTTTCTTACATACGTATAAACTTAATACATAATGTAATACATTTTTTTCTTTTAATTGTAATTAACATTTAATTATATATAAAGAGCAAGGCATTCAAAATATATGTGTTTCATTCGTTACTATATATATGATATTCGTCAGATTGTCCAGAGTATTTATAAAACTTCCCAAAATATAAACCACTCTGATATTAAGTACAATGGCTTATTCATGCTATATATGATTCACGACGCCTGTTTTTTGCTTATCCCGTTCTTGACTTCGGAGGAAAAATCGATTAAATCGAACATTAGAATGTGAAGACGTGCATTACCTTTAAGAAAAGAGAGTAGAGTCTTTGTAGAAGAAAATTCTTTTTTCCTTGGAAAATGGAACGATTTGGGGTTGCGGCTATATCTTTGACATTTTAAATAATGTTACAAACAACGAAGTCTTGATTCGAAAAATTACAACATACCAACCCACTTAAAAAATAAATCCAGTACATACATTCGTTTATTGTTATTATTAAAATATTGCTGTAATTTTATATTTACATTAATATTGTTTGGTTTCCTTATTTCAAACAAGGCAACTAAAAATATGAAATGTATATTTCAATGATACAAAAAGACTTATCTTTGAATACATTCAAACAATTCTCGAGTTTCGCCACTTCCGCTTTTCATATTTAAGAAATTTTTGAACATTCATGCAAATCGAAAGATTACGAGTGCCAAACAAGAATGAAGAGCGATGAATACCTAGTCAGAATTTTTTTAGGAAAAATGTCTCTTTTTTTCAACATTTTCACGATCATCCGTTGCATTTCATGTTTTCTGGCGGTTTGAGAAAAGGCGGACGCTGGATGATGACAGGCTAAGCCGGAACGTGCTCTCCAAAACTCATTCACTGCAGACTCTTATACACGAAGCTGATATTTTTACAGGAGAGAGAAGCTGACGGTAAAGAAATGTCGGAAGTATAATAATACAAGATGCTGTGCGCAGTTTGATATTTTAAACGCGAGAGAAACTGATAATTTGTCGATTTTATATTTAAGTAGCTATTAGAAAAAGGAAAAGAAGCTTTATTGTTTTTTAAAACGTTTTATCTTATTAATTACGCATTTACTTATTCGAAACAGTCAATTTTGTTTTCATAAAAGAAGTTTATTGATATAAACGAAAACACATATCCGAATGAAATGTCTAGTGTTTATGACTAATAGCCATTAAGTCAATATTAAAAATAGAGCAAATTAATTACTTAAGTCTAATCTATCAGATAACGGAATATGCAAAAATATTGCCTATTTTACGACAATTATGATATATTTTAGGCTTTTCTAAATTTATCGGTATCCGGTAATAAGAGTTTTGAAATACATATATTAATTGGTCATAACTTGGGTTAGGTTACATCGTGTTTTTTTAGGTACATATATATAAATCATAATGGAAGTACCTAATTAATACTACTGGAAGTGAGATAAATCATATTTATTCTATTAGACCTCAAGAAATACCTGTTTCAAATATTAATCATAAAGTAATAGAAATATAATTTCAAGGTAAAGATACGGAACGTTATAAACGTCAAGTAATTAAAATTAGTTTCTCATGTCTTACTTATCGACATTTCTCAAGACACGGTGTCATGTATTGTTGAAGCGGCATACACAATCTGTTTGAAACTCTCTATAGAACTGAGGAAGTGAACTGGAATAATGAGATATCGCCCAGAAGGGAATTTCATTGTGGACATAGAGTGGTTAACAAATAAAAACAAACATATGAGATATATAAATAGTAAGTTATGAATTCTTCACCTATTTTGTCGACATCAGTTTCAAGTTAATTAAACAACTCAATCGCGGTGTATTTAAGAAGGTTGAAGCATCTGTCAAAAATTACTAAATTTTAAAACTATTTTTATGAAAATTGGAATTATAATTTTGCTAGCACTGATATTTCAATTTGGGAAATTTAATTAAAAAAGATACTAGAGAGTGCGATTCGACTCACGGCAACCCTATCGCTACTATATTACTAAATGTTAAATAATTTTAAAATTCGTATTTTTAGTATATGAATGCTGTAATTATAATTTCGTGATTGACACTGGTAATTTAATTCGAGGAATTTTATTACGAAAATTTACCAATTCGTGAGAAGTAAATATACGACCCCTAAATTAATGCAAATCATATTAATGTTTTGATGTATTATATATATATATATAGGGTGTCCCAACGGGAACTTAGGGATTTCAAGTCCAAATAACATGCGTAGTGCTTAGAAATTCAAGATTTATTACCATAAACATAAAGTGGAAACCTTAAAATTATATGTAATAGTAGTAATAGTAATAGTAGTTTATTTGCCATCTAAACTTACATGACATGTCAAGCACAAGTACAAATGGTGTAAAAAAACATATTCCTTTACAAAATTTCCAAACAATAATAACAACATCACAATTTCAAATAACACATAAATTAATAAAATTACTTGTATATATAATGGTGATTAAACGTAGCGAGTATGATAAAATTTACAAAACAAACATCTAAATACATTTCTTTCCAAAGCTCTTTGAAGCAATATGATTAGATAGTAGTCGCAATATAAGTCGACATGCAGTATTAGTCTGTCTTAGTTAGTTTATAGTACTACTAAATGTATCACATATATACATACACATACACACATATACATACATATACACACATATATATATATATACACATACATACATATACACACACACACACACATACATATATATACATATAATCATGCATGGAAATGTTGAAATGCACGACCCTAGAATTCATGCAAAATGTATTCCATGACGCTATAGAAGGGGTTGTCTAATAAGATGTCCCTTGCTGCCCCACGAAAGCGCTTCCCACTTAGGCTCTTCAAATATTCAGGCAGTTTGTTATATAGTCTTGGTCCCCAAAAATTCACCGATTGCTGTGTGATTGTTAGTCTATGCAACGTGGTTCTTAGTGCATTCCTGTTTCTGGTGTCATGTTGATGAACCTGTGAATTTGTTTTGAAGTGAGCCTTATGTGCGTGCACATACTTTACACAAGCTAAAATGTACACATTAACGACAGTAAGTATTTTCTCACTCTTAAAAAATGGACGACAACTGTCCCTATAACCTAGTCCGCACAAAGTCCGCACTGCTCGCTTTTGCAGCAACAACACCCTCTCCACTTCCGGAGACATCCCCCAAACCATAATACCATACGATGCAACACTATGGAACCCCGCATAGTACGTCAGCTTTGCCGCATTGTGTGTTGAGACATTTTTTATCCTTCTTATGGTATGTATTGCTGAACATAGCTTTCCACTTATAGATGTTATATGGTCCTTCCATTTAAGGCTAGTATTCAGTGTTAACACTAAAAATTTTGCGGAGGAATCACTGTCACTCGGAATGGCAAGAACTTGTGTTTTATCTTCATTTAGGTTTAGTCCATTAGCATCACACCATACTTTTATAGATCTTTTTGCACTTTCAGCGTTAAACTTCTCAATCACGAAAGATGCATCATCTGCGTACAAACACGCTTTAAGGTGAGGTACACTCATCGGCAAGTCATTAATCTATACCACAAACATGAGTAGACCAAGCATCGACCCCTGAGCCACTTCACGTTCCACGGGCTTAAACTTTGACAGTGTACCGTTCAACGTTACTGCCTGGCTCCTATTGGTCAAATACGACTCCATCAGTCTCCAGCTTGTACCACGAATTCCATAGTAACGCAACTTTTCCAGTAATGTGTCGTGTGGCACAGAATCAAACGCCTTGCTTAAATCATTGAGCACGATTTCTATGTTTTGCTGTTTATCCCGAGCCTCCAATACCGCTTCAATAAAATCCACTGCTGCTGTTACTGTGGACTTCCCAACACGGTATCCATGTTGACTACTTGTGAGAATTTCGTGTTTCTCAAAAAATTTCAACAGTCTTTTCTTTATTGCAGCTTCAATTATCTTTGATATTGCGGGCAAGATTGATATAGGTCTATAGTTTGACTCACAGTTGATATCTCCACTCTTGTGTACTGGAATAACTCTCCCAACCTTTAGCTCATCCGGAAATATGCCCTTTTCCAGACACATGTTTACTAAAGCCACAAGCGGTTCTAAGATCGTCGTTATTATTTTCTGTAGTAGATCCACGCTAATTCCATATATGTCCCTGCTTTTTTTCGTTTTTAGAGAATGTACAATTTCTTTTATTTCATGGGCGTCAACTGGTTCCAGAAAACATGTGTTTTGCGGGCTTTTATTCATTCTATTAACGAACTCTTCAGGCTTTATGTTGCTGTTATCAGCATTCTCAACTGCATTTTCACCTATCGTTACGAAGAAGTCGTTTAGCTGTTCGGCTGTAAGGTTGCCGGCGCTAACCCCGCTACATGACAGGTTTTTTCCCTTCTCGCTGTTAATAACGTTCCATACTGCCTTTTGTTTATTCTCAGCTGTCTGTATATAATTTTCATTATATCTTCTTTTCGTTGTTTCACTCAAAATCTCGTATTTTAGTTTGAAATCCTTGTATATCCGTAGAGCAGCTGCATCTCCACTAGCCCTGTAGATAGTTATCAATGCCTCCAGCTTATTTTTAATTTCCTTAAGTTCTTCTGTGTGCCACTTATTTTGATATCGACACTTTATCTTCTTTTGTGTTTCAGGAAAGCACACTGCGAACACTGCCATCAATTTCCCATGAAAACTACTGTAAGCTTCTCTAACATCATTTCCAGCCAGCAGCTCCATCCAGGGGACATTAGACAGCATATTTATGAATAAGTCAGTTTGGCCTTGACTAAAGTTTCTTACCGTAATTGCAGCCTCTGTTTCATATTCAGGAGCACTATTTGTTGCAAGAATACCAATTAACTGGCCCTGATGATCCGACACATGAGTTTCCACCGTTATCGCATTAATAATTGTACTTTTCTCGCTGACAAAAATATTATCGATACATGTTGCACTGTTCGCTCCTAATCTGGAGTTCTCTCTAAAGGCATATTCCAGACCAAACATGCCAAATAACTGTATAATATCTAATGTTTTTTTATTGTTTTTATTTATATCTATGTTGAAGTCACCAGTCAAATAGATCCTACTTCGGTTAAAACGTGTCGTAACTACTGTCAGCGCATTATGCATTACTTCTTAAAATATATCCATGTCTCCATTGGGGGGTCTGTATATAGAAGCTATTATAAGACTCAATACTTCTATTCGTGTGAGCGTTAGTTCAACATGTTCATCGATCGACATTCCACTTATTTCTTGCATCGGTACCGATTTATAGTGATTTTTTATCAAAATAAGCACACCGCCACCTCTTGCATTGGTTCGACAGTGGTATCCACTTACATAATAGTGTTGGATATTAAATACGTCAAGATGCTCCTTACACATCCAGTGTTCACGTAGCACATGATATCAACTGCTTTATCTACTAGTATTGTTTCTAGTTGGTCTTGTTTCTTTGACATTGACTGTATATTCAAGCTCATGATGATTAAGTTGTTATTTTTGTTTACTGCTGAATTACCCCTTAAAACTTCCTTGTTCTTCTGATGATTTTCGAAAAAACTTAAATCTTCGAACTAAGATCTTCGATATGTTCTTGTCTTCGCATCCAAGAGGCTGTGAAAAACACTTTTTGTTTCTTCACAAGCAGCCCTTTGGATGCGAAGACAAAAGAATATCTAATAGTAATAATAATATTAATTAATTATTTCAAGCGAATATTGTATTTAAATCAAACAATTATTATTTTCTTTTACAAGTTGTGTTTATTAGTTAATTTTATATCTTGTGTTGGATTTAATTAATATATTTAATATATTTTTCTAAATTTTGTTAGTATATATATGTCTATTATTCATTGGTTTGTCAGGTGATATGTATATGTATATATATATGGATGGTTTTTTATTTTGATAGCATTTACATGTATTTCTCATTTTAATCTTACTATTATTGCTACTTGGTTATGATTGCCGATGTGGGTGGGTTGCGGGTGGCACATGTAAATATTTGTTCAATTGTACCGAAGTTGCATTTATTATTGAATTTTGTGTCTCGATATAAATATGATATCGTGGTTATTAGCGAGACTTGGCTAAATGACAGCATCTCCGATGACATACTCTGTATTCGGGGCTATTCTGTTTTGCGTAATGACAGGGCGACTCGGGGGGGGGGGGGGGGAGGTGTTTGTGTCTATTATAGGAATGATCTGCGGGCTGTTAGTATCTCTTATGGTGCATTTATTGAGCAGGCTTGGGTCGGTTTTGAGTTTGGCCGCACTAAAATTGCTGTGGGTGTAATCTATAGACCCCCTCACCAATACTACAAAACTTTCTGTGATTATTTTGAGGAGCCGTTGACCAACATATCTATGGAGTATGACATCGTACTTTGTCTTGGAGACCTTAACATAAATCTGCTCTCTTGTGGTAATGATCCTGCAAAAATCTACTTTCTAAATATGATAGAATGTCTTGGATTGTCTCAATTAATTAATACTGCTACGAGAATGGATAATTTGCTAGATGTAATATTAACCTCTGACGCTGATAGTATTCTTGACTCAGGTATAGGCGAGGAGAAATTCTCTGATCATGATTCGATATTTTGTGTTGTTCGATTACCATCGGTGTCACCTGGCCCTTTGTATAAAGCTATTAGAAATTTCAGACGTTTCGACCGTGATGCATTTCTTAATGATCTGAGTTCAGCACCTCTCCACAATATATTTGGAATAAAAAATATCGATGACAAAATTACTTATTTCATGAATATAATTCTCCAATTATTTGATAAATATGCTCCAAAACATGTGATTGGGGTCACCAGTAAACCTCCACCATGGCTTACAGAAAATGTTAGATTTATGATGCATCTCAGGGATAAAGCACTTCTTAGGTATAGAGGTACTGGGCAGCAGAGTCACTGGGATTATTACAAGAGCTTGAGAAATTTAACCACAAAATCCATTCAACGTGAAAAGAAGGCCTATTTTAACTTTACATTTACCAAGCAATCGGTTAAAGATAAATGGAAAACGCTCGAGCAGCTAAATTTAAAAATGAAAAAATTAGGGGACATTCCACCAATGCTGCAGAATGTTGCAGCAATTAATGATCACTTTATTGATAGCATACCTAATAGTGATGTGGATCCGGAGTTGGATGCCTTCTACAGAACGCATAAATTTGGTCATGATTATGAAGAATTTCATTTCAAGCCCGTTGAACAATATGAATTGGTAAATATAATTTCAGAAATAAAAAGCAGTGCTTCGGGTTGGGACTCTCTAACTATAGATATGATCAAGCTTTCTTGTCCTTCTATACTTCCATATTTACTGCATATAGTAAACTCGTGCTTGGTGGAAAACTTCTTCCCTGACTCTTGGAAAAGGGCTATTGTGAAACCAATACCGAAATCGAGCAATCCCATGGGTTTTGGCGATTTGCGTCCGATAAGTATTTTGCCTGTGGTCTCTAAAATTATTGAAAAAATAATGAACAATCAATTAAGAGGATTTCTAGAAATGTACCGGATCATGCCCCAGTTTCAGTCAGGTTTTCGAAAGAAACACAGCTGCACTACGGCATTACTCAATGTTACTGATGATTTGTTGGGCGCTGCGGATAATGGAGAGACTTCGGTTTTAGCACTGCTAGATTTCAGTCGAGCTTTTGACACCATCGATCATAACTTACTTCTCTCAATTCTTGCTTATATCGGTTTGTCACGGTCTGCTACAAACATGATTTCCTCCTACTTAAGTAACAGAGTACAATCGGTGTCACTAAATGGCCTATCATCTGATTATAGACTGGTTTCTAGGGGAGTCCCACAGGGCTCTATTCTGGGACCAGTCTTATTCGCGATTTATACGTCCTCATTTCATACGGCGCTTCGAGGCTGTGGGATTCATATGTATGCGGACGATATTCAGATTTATCGTTCGTTTCCGGTCGCTAATTATCAAGTAGCCGTTGGTGATATTAACCGTGACTTAAATGCAATTGCTGAATTGGCGTCTCGACATGCTCTGGTGCTGAATCCATCGAAGTCAACAGTATTGCTATTTGGTAACAGAGATAGTGTTTCTTTTCTTCAAACAAGAGCGAATTTTAATATTAATGGCGTAGACATACCTATTAGATCTGAGGCGAGGAATTTGGGCGTTGTATTGGATACTCGCATGAGATTTGAAACACATATACTTAAATGTGTGAAGGTTGCGTACATGAACTTAAAATTAATTTTTCCGCACAGACATTGTCTGACTGTGGAGACTAAGCGGAGCTTGTGTGATTCACTTGTATTATCACATTTTCTTTTCTGCAGCGAACTGTATACTCCGTGCATCACCGTTAATACCATGTCACGCATCCAGAGGGTGCAGAATTCGTGCCTCAGGCTAATATTTGGCATAAGGAAGTATGATCATGTTTCTCACAGGCTCGCTGATGTGGGCTGGTTGACTATGAGGGATCGGCTGACTCTGCGGATGGCTTGTCTTTTTCATAAGATTATTTTGTACAAGCGGCCCGAGTACCTGTTCAATAAGATATCTTTTCGGGCGGATCTTCATACTCTAAACCTAAGGTTTAGGGGTACTCTAACGCCGCCTATGCATCGCACCGCTTTGTATGAGCGTTCCTATTCATACCAAATAACGAAAGTATATAACGCCGTGCCCGACGAGTTGAAACACCTGTCTGCGGGGCGGTTCGCGTTCTTGTACAGGGCATTGCTGCTGTCAAAATAGACTGCTTGCTCCCTCATATCACCTGCAACAACGCTTGTGTTTATGTTTTTCAATATTTAATTTGTTTTGTGTGTATTTCATATATGTATATATGTGCTATTTGTACAAATTTCACAGAATTTAGGTTAAGTTACTTTAGGCATGTTTTTCTTTTTAATATAATTCGAATGTATCCGGGTGTATAGGAAGAACAACTGTACTCTGCACAGTTGATATACATTCTGTGTTTTCCAAAGTTTATGTTATAGTTTTTGAACTTTTCTTTTTCTCGTATTCACTTTTATCTTTTAATTTTTATATTTTGTAATTTATTTTAATACAATGTTGTTTTCTTTTTTTTTTTTTATTTTGGAAATAAACTATTATTATTATTATTATTATTATTATATTTATTGATGCCAAACAAATTAGAAATAAACGAGGAAATAAATATATATTTCGTTCGAATAAATTGTGGATTTGATTCAAACAATGCAACCGTTGAATCGCAACCACGATGATAACCAGAACCAAACAAATATTAGTTTGTTTTGGATACTAAATACTACGCACTAAGTAGATTGGATCAAATAAGTATATATTTGAGTTGACTAAAAATAGATACGCTGAACCGAATAAATCATGTATTTGTTTCAAAAATTGAATTTGTTTGGCTCATATCAAGATATAAGACTGCACCACAAACTACATACTGCGGTTTATTAAAAATAAGTGTAAATCCATATTTAAGGTAATCATTACTGTACAATCTGTTCTTCTTAATCTTAAATATTTATAATTCCACATCACACAACTTTGTGTTGCGTACACATCTTGCAATTGACACCAGAGCGAACGTCAAAGAACTTGCCCTATTGGATCATAGATGCCGCAAGTAACACATTTTTTACTTTGAATTTAATTGCATGGTGTTGTGTTATTTTCTGCAAAAAAAAATTGAGCAAAATTTATTAAGCTATCTCAATTTACCAATGAATGCAAATATCTTAAAAGCGAATGTAGATAGAAAAATATTATTTTATACTAACTTATATTTAAATTACCCAGAAAATTCGAAAATGTAATAATATACTGTATATTCTATTTAGAATAAAAGGTATTGTGATAGAGCTTATAAATGAAGAAAACTTTTATTTCAAAATGCTTTTTGTATTTTGCAGAAGATTGGAGATATCTAATAATACTACATCCTCTATTAATACTATTGGTGTTCAAAGCGCCGTTTTATATATATACGTAATGGATTATTAAACCAAGAATTTTAATCAACTTTTTCGCAAAATATCCCCTAAATGAAATTGTGTGTATGCCCGAAAACAATTTAACAGCATTAGCAAATTGAAGGTCTTCCCAATTGCGCAATATCAATACAGCCAAACGAAAAGGTAACGTACATAGTCAGTAAAAGTAATTTCAGTAACGTCTCGCTGTCAATTACAGGTGGAAAGTTAAATTACAAGTCTCTTTTCTCTTTACATATAGTTCGCCTTGCGAATCGACGGTAAACGCTTAGGGGCATCAAGAATATTTAACGGCAGAAATTGAGCATAACAATCAATAACGCGCCCCTGTGATATAAATTGAAGTGGCAGCGCAAAAATCACGTAATTATTTATACGTACGGGTTTCCGTAGCGTGAGGGATGTGTCCATGTGCGGGGGTGCGCAAACAATTACAAGTACGTGAAAATTTGATGGATATTAGAGATGATGGCAAACTGCGAAATAATTAAGGAGGGTCGCTCGGGGACTGCTAATAAGTTTATTTAGTTCAGCGTTATAATTATTGAATAATTCCAAAATAACTTTCTAGGTATGAAGATGGCTAAACTAAGCTGATTGCGTTGGTTGGACTTTCATCCAAAATTACACTAGTTTAGTTTTGAGTATGAATATAAATAGGTAGGAGTTATTTATTCATGTTTACACAGAACTACACCAAAGTTTCTTAATATCTCTCAAGTATAATTTATATTATAATTTAATCCCTACCACTCAGTTAGTTTTATTTTTAACAGGAATAACTTACAGTTTATATTTATTAAAGGTATAATTATAACTCCAAATAAAAATAAACAAAACACATGGTAAATATAAGAGATCTGAATAGTGTTACGTTAATTTTGAGCAGAACTGTATACTCCGGAATTTTGTTTTCTTTATTTATAGTCGAAGAATTATTGTTTCGTTCTTTGACGTTAGAAATTTTTGTTTGAATTATTTTTATCCATTGCGTTATCATATTTAGTAGTATGCATTTATGTATTTTAACATAATTACGAATTAATTTAATTATTTCAGTTGAATTCTAAATTTTGTATTGTCCCGACATCTGTCGACGACGAGCAGTTGTTATCAGTTAGCAGATGTCTACTTTTCGTCTACTCTGAATTAATGTTAGTTTATGCTTTATTTCGTGTTTGGCTTTAAGTATTCTCTTATAATAATTTCTCCTCTCGTCTGTTGTATTTAGTAGGTTCTTTTATTGTAAGTATCATCTGTCTCATTTTTAGTTGTTTCCATAGTTCTGGAATTGTGCGTCTAGTGTTGTTTCTATAAGTGGGTTCATTGTGAACGGTTGCTTTCGACACTTTGATTGTTATGTCCATCGATAATAGTGGCTCGATACTTGCATTTTTGGGGCACATCGCACTCTGTTATCGTAAAGCTACGCTAAATTGCGGATAAACGGCAGTGATCATCTTTTCTATTGTTCCGTTGATTATCTTCTTCGACGTATTAGTCATATAATGATGGAAGCGTTCGAATAAAAATTTATATCAGGTAAGCTTTTTTTTCCCTCTTTGATTTCATTAATTAGGTTTATTTGTAATGTGTGTCGTTTCCCTTGCTTTTAGTTACTACTCTTGTGCAGAAAATTTTCATTTATTCGACATAGAGAGCGGAACAGTGGCCTCGTGGCAACCCCACTTTGTCCTCAAGATTTGTGTGATCCATTAGCTTAATTTATCTAAACCATCCGTGATGCTAAGCACCCTGGCTGTTCACACGAAGGATTACTTCTTCTGGAGTTCCGAAATAAATGTATTGAGCCAGATCCTACTGTGTTTATCGTCCACGACTTTATGTGATGCAGATAAGTGATATCCTTGTTGTATTTTTATTTTTTTATGTGAAATCAGTAAGAATTGATAATTTAAATTGTAGTTTAAATCCAAATTAATTTTATTTTACATATTATAAGTAGGGCGCGGACATGACCGAGTTAAACTACGACGAAGTTACAACGGAGCAAAGAAATAATGTAAACAACACACGCTTACTGAATAGCACTAATTCATATGGTGAACTGCAACATCTGTTTACGCCCGAGAAGTGCCCAAGAATGAGAGCAAAAAATGGCCATAAAAAAAGGCATTTATGAGTAAAATTCTTTCTACATCCGCGTAGATAGCCTGAGGGGTTTTTAAAATTAATTATATTTACCTTATATTTCGCAAGAGAAATAATGTAAATATGTATATACATACATACTGTTATTTAGTTTCAATAACATACGCGTACATTTTTAGTTATCATTTATTTAGATCTAGAACATTCTTTATATTACTTTTTCTGATATGAAAACGAATTGTCAGTGATTCCGAAATTTATTAGAAAGTCTGTAAAATATCGTTACAGAATGCCAAAATATCGCACGTTCGTCACTTAGCTTTGCTAAAACATAGACAGAAATAGTTTTTATGCAGAGAATTTCGATAGTTTACAAAATGTCGTTAAATGTTTAAATGACGATGCTCGAAGTAGTTCTGAGTGCAAGGAACTAACACAAATCCCAAATTTAAAGAATCAGTTGTTGTTCCTTCAGGAACACTTTGGAAATTTGCCTAAACTAATCACATATTTTGAAATTAAAAAATGGATTAACCACATTAGATGTGGCTATTAATAATTCCAAGTGACTTCGGATGTGGCCTTCGGCAAAAGTTAGATGCAGTTTTTAATAGAAATCCTGATTTAATAACATTGCGACAATTGTGTATGCTAAATACGCTGAAATAAAAGAATATTTCCAGTACACACCTATAATCAGTTGCGATGTAGAAAGGACGCTTTCTATCTACAAGGATTCAAAGAGAACAAGTCTTACAGAAGAGAAAATGAAAAAATAATAAGGTATTTTGTATTTTATAGATCACCAGCCACTTGTTATCCAATTATATAAATAAAATTAAAACCCCTTTAAAAATACAACATTTCAATAGTGCGCCATGGGCGATGAGTCATGACTCGCTCGTGTCCGCGCCCTAATTATAAGGGTCATACACTCTGAATTTGACATTTCTCTTCAAAGCAAGTTTGTGTTCGAAGTAATTTTGTTTTATTTGTTTATAAGATTAGCGTTATTTAGAGTTGTAGAACGTTTTCCTAATTTGCATTTAAATATCAATTAAGTCCTTTTAGAACTTACTGCCAGTTAATGTTAAATGTTAATTTACAGATTACGAGGGTTACCGGGGAGGTTCTCAATTATTTGTCACCACCATTTTAAGTTTATAGGCCTTTAGTCAAAATTTTATTCTATTGTTTTTCCTTACAACCATTTGTCACAGTTTTAATTAATTTTAAGTTCTTTGTTAATTATATAATATATAATTAACAAAATTATTATTATTCAATATTATTGAGTGTCTACGAACTGACACTATTGTAATCTTTTGTAAAGCATGAGGTCTCAAAGCTATCTTCAATAGTAATTTAGTTTGTATATTTAAAACTGTGTTGTTAGAATTTAATTATTTAACTTGCAACTTATATACATATTTCATGTACCATATACAGGCTGTTCGGACGTAGGGACCCCTGTCCATTTATTTTTCACTGGCACTTTCTTTTAAATTTTATTAAATAATCATTTGTTACTCTTATAACAGTACGTAATTTAGTTTATTTTTTTTTTTTTGAATTAACCAATCATTTAACTTACCAATTTCATTTGACTGTAAATTTTATAATTAGGCAACGACCCAATATTATTAAATTGTTTGTTGTTTGCAATTTGTGGTTTGTCTTGTCTTGTACTACCTGAGTATTTGAACTGATTTTCCTTCCGAGTCAAAGTGCTTTTTGGGAGAGGGAATTATACACAATAGGAAGGTGGCATCCAAAAAATCATCCAACTAAGATTCTGTGTGATCTGCGGCCCACAAATATTGATATTTTATACCGGTACGCAAGGGTAGTATCAGGTTAGGCATCCTTGAAGATGTAAGCACAAAACTTTCCGAAACTTTGGTGAATTATTTTGCGGTGTTAGAATTGTTTTAGCTTGGTCAAACGCTTTATGCTATCAGTGCCGAACGAATAATTATTTTAGTTTCCATCGACTTCATTTTTACTGCGCCTTTTATTTTGACAGTTAATATTTAATTTTATTTTTAGCTTTGTAACGGCGTAGCAATAGAATAATAGAGAACTTACTTAAATTAGTCCTACTAATAATTTAAGCATTTAAAGTACAACTATATTCCAGAAAACCAAATTCAAATTTAACAAATCTTGAATTAAATAGAAAATGACTGCTGTGCTATATTAAAACACAAACTATGTGAAATAAAATGGTGAAAACAATTAGAAACAAGTAATGAAATTTACGAAGTTCATAATACCTTTGTTCAATTATGCTGCTCACGTTACAGAGTCCTTGGTAGATAAAATTCGTACAAGATGGCTTTGAATAGTACTTAAAATCTTATAGGTTACTAAATTAGCTACCTATACTTTTTCGCCATTGTCTGTAGTTTAATTAATTAGAGTAATTGATTTGACATTCAGTGCTATTTGTCTAATTCCTTTGTTCAATAAAGACTATTGGATTTTTTTAAGTAGTAGTCCACTTTAAAATATATAGACTGTTCTTAAGAATATTGAACTGTGCGTATTTTGGAAATGCAGTTTTACTTTACTTTCAAACTAATTTAATGCACATTCTTTTTATTGAATATGATTTATTTATTCTTCAAAATATGTGTTTACATAAAAACCAAAAAAAAAAAAGAAAAAAGAAAATCGATATTACGTATATAATAGGAACGAAATTCTATTGTTATAAATTATAAACAACCAAAACAGTAATGTTTTATTAAGTTATTTTGTTTTACTTATAACTGTTTTTAATGTTAAGTCAATATAATCATAAAAAAGTATTACTGTTAATTACTGTTATTATTATTATTATTATTATTATCTAGCAATATTACAGTTTTGTATATAAATTATGAAAATAAAGCCATAAAATTTGGATAAGTTCATTCAAAATTAAGATAGAGATACGCCCGAAACGTTTACATTATACATACGTATGTATGTATTACGTCGGAATAGAATTCAATAATCTCGTGCACCTTCAGGCTAAAATTAACAACAATATTTTATTTACGAAACAATATTTAGTAACTAGTTCGTAAATTGATAAAAATCGTGTAACATGAGCGATAGCGAGAGTCACACAGAGCCCTTTTGCAGGCTGTACGCATGATATTGTGCCCCAAGAAGTCACGAGGTTTGTTTGTGTTTAATATTACGAACGGTTGTAACACAGTTTTGTTACTGCGCAGAACTGATGCGTCTATAGGTTTGTTTTCGTTTCGCTATGAACGATTGTAGAACAGTTCACGTCATGCGCAGAATTATGTTAGGTGTTTGGGTTTCCGGAACTGTTTTGGAACAAAAAATGCCGTGTTTTGGTTTGTGATTGGCAGTTCTGGAACCATTCTAGAACTGTATAACTAATTCGGGCTAGAGGAATCGAATCGTTACAGATTCGTTCGGAACCGTTCCGAACGGTGTACTATGACGCATCAGTTCTGTGCAGTAACAAAACTGTGTTAGAACAGTTCGTAATATTAAACACAAACAAACCTATAGTCACCGTTCGGAACGGTTCCGAACGAATCTGTAACGATTCGATTCCTTTAGCCCGAATTAGTTCTGCAGTTCTAGAACGGTTCCAGAACTGCCAATCATAAAGCAAAACACGACATTTTTTGTTCCAAAACAGTTCCGGAAACCCAAACACCTAACATAATTCTGCGCATGATGTGAATTGTTCTAGAATCGTTCTTAGCGAAACGAAAACAAACCTACGATAACAGTATGAACTCATGTAGCAAAAGATGAAGAGTTTGTGTTTGATCTTCTCACAGAAGCCGTGCCCTTAGATTTTGGAAAAAAAAAAAGAAATCTGTCGAGCTTCTGGACTCCCTGAACGATATATTTATTACCTTCTTAGGTCACTCACAATAAGAATTGAACGTACTACCTAGTATTCCTGTCTAAAATAGTACGCGATTCCTTAGATTAAATGGAAAATATATTGCACAAAGCAAGTTACAAAGGAAACAAGCACATGGCCGAAGTCCACTTTTATTACCTGCAATTCTGGAAAACGTAATTATACGTTCCAGGTTGGATGGACCAAATAATAAGACGACACTTCTGGGTAATTATAAGCCATAATCATATCCGAACGTATATCACGTTTGCAGTGGCGGCCCGTGATTTTTTGAGACGGGAGGGCACCGGGGTGTCTGTGTTTAATATCAAAAATTAAGTACAGACAAAAAACAAACTCAATATGCTATTCAATTAACTTGTTTGAAAATAAAATCCATCCGCCGTTCCTTACGATCAGCAAAATGATTAATAACTCATTCATTGAAGTTTGGTGTTGATGTCAGTAATTGTTTTTCAATGGAACACATTGCTAAGGCACATAGTCTGCTTTCCTGCATGGTATTTCTAGAAAATGTTTTTATTCCCTTCAAAGTAGAAAAACACCGTTCACTTGATTTTTTCTATTTTGCACGCCCCCAGAGATTCGCAAAATAGCAGAAGACAATTTACAAAATCTTTCGCCAACATAGTCTCGACATATTATCAAAAACAAACTTTTATAACAGTTGTACTATTCAACCTTGGAAGTAAATTACAATAGTAGCATCAGAAAACTTATCATCCAACTCTGCTTAACAATTTATATTGTTAATTAGTAAATAAAATGTTAGCATGTGTGCTTTTTATTCTTTGCACATGTGTGTTACATTAAAGGCTTACATTTTAATATTTAAATATAATTTGGTTCCATTTTTTTTTGTTACCAACGTCAAAACAACAAAATTAGCGTGCGATAAAGAAATATTTTTGAAACCAACACGGATGTGGTAAAGTGAACTTTATAGCACCGAAATAGAAAAAAGCATTTTGCACATTTCACCCACACAACCAGTCTGATAAACTGTAAGAGCTTCTGTTGAATTTTCTCGTCACGGTTTTATTAGTTTTCTAATTGTGATCTTCTAGTTTAATCAATAAATCTGGTCTAGGGAGACCCAGATTTTTTAATTCTGTCTTAATGTTACTAGCGCAATTCATAGTTGCATTTGCACCGATAGAAATTACAACATACACTCACCGCTATATATTCATACTGGACCGCCACTCGGACCCGGCACCATAGAGTAGTGCCCCGCCGCCTACATATATACGCGCGCTACCCGCGACAGTTTCATCGCTCGATTTCTAATGCAGACGGGGCAGTCGCGCGAGATGTCCCGCAGCCTACGTCAGAATGCGATTTTTAAACGCGCTGAAAAGACTGACTGGTACTTCCGAAAACATATTATTTGTTATCAAACAAATCAGTAAAATTACAAACAAATTAGGTATTTATAATTAATTTATCTGTTAAAAGAAATTTGTTACGGGGCAATTTGTCACGGGGGGGGGGGGGAGTGCCCCGTTGCCCTCCCCGCAGCAGCCGCCACTGCACGTTTGTAACTGAAAGAAATGGCAGACGTAAGAATTTACACAAAACCAGAATTCGGTAATTCGCCGTTAATAAGCGACAGGATAAATAGACCTTTATATTATCCACGCCCACCTTGAAATCACCAGGTTCTTTCTACCAGGTTTGCGTGCTGCTGGCCGTTAACTACGTTAACTACAACATTTTAAATAAAACCTCAATGCTGAAAATAGTAGAAACTTTACAAACCCTGCAATATCACGCGGATATGTTACTTTTGAAAAAAACAATTTTATTCTACGTACATAGTGGTAGCGATAGCCGCGAAATTTAAAAATCCTACTTTTACTTTTTCCAAAATATCATTGCTGTTTCTCTCACGCGAAAAATATGAAGGTCTATTCCAGTCTGCTTCAATAGCCCGAACAAATCCTTCAAAGTTCTAACTTCTAAGTGGACAAAATATGTCCTTTTGCTTAAATCGCGAACAGCGATGGCGCAGCCGCTTAAACTTTATTTTACAAGAAGGAAATTTAAACTGCGAATAATAGACAAATGCATATAATGAATATCTAAAATTAAATCTAGAATTAATTAAAAAAGGTAAACAATTAATTACATCCAGAGGAACAAGATTTTAATTATACTTCAAATCGAATAATATAGAGTAACTGCATTCTCACCACATAGATGTCGCGGGTGGGTATAAGTAATTAAATATTAAAAAGGAAAAAATCGTAGCCAAATTGAACAATATGTACCGTTAAACTATTGAAAATTACTAAGCAAAAATTAACCAAGATTGTGCTATTAATATGTGACAAGTTTTCACATACTTAAAAACAAGAAATTATTTTAATAATAAAAGTAAATTCAGCAACCACATTATATAAAACTTATGCTCGAATAGACAAACTAGAATTGATAACAGAAATAAACCAGAGACTATGAAAGAGCGATGCCGATGCAACTAATGGCTACCAACAATATACAAATATACACGCAATCTTGTTGAGCGTAACAAAAAGCTTCACTTGCAAAGAACATCGCATTTATGAAAGGACATTATTATAGACTGGACGTACCGGGCCAAAATTACGACGGACAAAAGAAATAATGTATGCATCACGCAGTTACTGAATAGCACTATTCATATGGTAAACTACAACATCTGTTGTCGCGAAAACGACCAACAAAAAAGACGATTTTACTGTAAAATTCCTTTCTTCATGGGCGTAGGGAGAAGCGTGAGGAGTTTTTAAAATTAATTCTATTTACTTTATATTTCGGAAGATAAATAAAGGATGGGGAGTTAGTTTAGGTTTTTCATTGTTTTGACAGTTAATTACATATTTCCTAGTTTTTGTAATAGTTCCTGTTTAATACAGTTTCATTGAATCTACTTATCCCAATTTTCTTGACGTAAGTGTGTACTGGACTTCGTTAAGTTTCAATAACATACGCCTACATTTTTAGTTATTATTTATTTAGATCTAGAACATTGTTTATGTTACTTTTTCGGATATGATATGGAAGAACGTCGAGAATGGCATCCTGAAACAATGGCGAATTGGATTAAGGGACACACTGATTGTATGTCCTCCAAAGTCAGAGATTCCGAAATTTATTGCAAAGTCTGTAAAATATCGTTACAGAATGAAAAAAAAATCGCACGTACAACGTCACAGCAAAAGCATACACAGAAATTGGACCCGTTGGAAGCTGATAACTTTTTCGAAGAACTATGTGAAACTTTAATGGCTGCTAATATCCCATTAAATAAACTTGACAATCATACTTTGTAAACATTTCTCCAAAAATATACTGGCCAAAATGTTCCTGATGAATCCACCTTACGCAAATATCATGTTTCAAAGTGCTTCGCGAATGCATTAGAACATCTTCCAAATCAGTACCTATGGATAGGTGCCGAGAAAATGTCGAAGTATTAGGACGCTGTGTGGTAAATGTTGTAGCTGGTGTACTACATCCAACTATTCCACATAACGCATATGTAATATAACATCTAAAGTAATAAATACAGTTGATGCGGAAACAGTTGCTAAAACCATTGACGAGAATTTGCACAAAATGCTTTATTCGGACGATAGGTAAAAGGAAAAAATACTTTTGTTTGTTAGTGACAGTGCCGCATATATGTTAAAAACAGGCAGAATATTAAAGGAAACATATCCTTATATGCTGCATATTACTTGTGCAGCACATACTCTCCACAGAAATTGTGAATATATCAGAGACACCTATCCGGAAGCTGACAGACTTGTATCTGCTTTTAAAAAAGTTTTCAGACTACCACCATTGATAGTAGCTCTTTGCAGTGAAAATCTTCCATCTTTGTCACTGCGTCCCTCGCCAGAAATAACTAGATTGGGAACACGGTTGGAAGCTACTAGTTTTTATGCAGAGAATTTGTTTACAAAATTTCGTTACATCTTTAAATGACGATGCTCGAGGTATTTCTGAGTGCAAGGAACTAACACAAATTCTAAATTTAAAGAATCGGATGTCATTCCTTCAGGAACACTTCGGAAATTTGTCTAAACTAATCACATCCTTTGAAAATCAAAATATCAAATTAAAAGATGGATTAACCACATTAGATGTGGCTATTAATAATTTCAAAAGTATTCCAAGTGACTTCGGATGTGGTCTTCGGCAAAAATTAGAAGCAGTTTTTAATTGAAATCCAGATTTAATAACGTTGCGGCAATTGTGTATGGGGACCATGACACAAAATCCAACTGCTAAATTCGCCGAAATAAAAGAATACTTCCAGTATGCACCTAAAACTAGTTGCGATATAGAAAGGACGTGTTCTATCTACAAGGATGTATGTACTTCATTTTCATGAAGTAGTTTAAATATTTAATACAATTTCTTTTATCTGGTGACAATTTCATGAACACATACTAAACTAATTTGTGTATTAAACTGGCCCAATATTCGCAATATTGTTTGATATTAGTGCTCAACGTTCAAAATTCTTTATCAAATGAAATTTAATACTGTAACGAAAACAAGTCCACAAAAAAATAGAAGAGTAAACATTGGCGCGACACACCGTAAATAGGTCATAAATAGGGAGCGGAATCGAGCGAGCTAAACTACCACGGAGCCACAACCGTGAAAAGAAATAATGTGAACAACTGCGTGTTGTTTACATTATATCTGAATAGCACTAATTCATAGGGCGAACTGCAACATCTGTTTACGCCCGAGAATCAGAGAAAAAACTGCCATAAAATAAGGAATTTTATGAATAAAATCCTTTCTTCATCGGCGTAGGTACAAGGGTGACGAGTTTTTAAAATTTATTATATTTACCTTATATTTCGCAATATAATATGTATGTTTCAATAACATACGCGTACATTTTTCGTTATCATTTATTTAGATCTAGAACGTTGTTTATGTTACTTTTTCTGAGATAAAAATTAATTGTCAGTGATTCCGAAATTTATTGCAAAGTCTGTAAAATATCGTCACTTAGCTTTGCTAAAACATATACAGAAATAGTTTTCATGCAGAGAATTTCGATAGTTTACAAAATTTCGTTACATGTTTAAATGACGATGCTCGAAGTATTTCTGAGTGCAAGGAACTAACACAAATCCCAAATTTAAAAAATCAGTTGTTATTCCTTTAGGAACACTTTGGAAATTTGCCTAAACTAATGACATATTTTGAAAATCGAATCTCAAATTAAAAAATGAGGTGTGGTCACCACACTACTTTCTTATACGTATGAGCGTTTCAAACTATACTATATTTTTTTTACACAAAAATTATTCAAAATTCTATTCTAAGTACTTCTGTTCTCTTAATAAATCGCTATAGAATGCATACTTAGCAAGATATTCGAAAAAAGGACTACTCCCTAAGAGTAAAAGTGTTACTTCCGGTCCGAATTTTGAAATTTCATATATTCAAAAAATATTGCAAATCTAGCACTAAATACTTTTGTATTCTTGATAAATACATATACATAATTTACGACATATTCGCAAAAAATCGCTATTCAATAAGAGTAAAAGTGGCAATTCCGGTCTGAATTTTGAAATTGTTTTTATGCAAAAGATATTGAAAATTACGTTTTAAATACTTTTATACCCGTAACTTACTTGTCTAGCATGACATGCGAAATATTCGCAAAAAACTGATTTTCGATAGGAGTAAAAGACCTACTTCCGGTAGCAGCTTCGAAAAACTTTTTAAATAAAATTCTTCTCATTTTTAATTTTAAGTGCATTTGAATTCTTTATAAATTTGTTTAAATTTAGTAGTTGACGAAATATTGGCAAAATTTAATTTTTTCACTGAAGTAAACTGCTACTTCCGGTCTACCGATTTTACTGAAAAACTACTCAGATCTCAAGAGGGAGATTAGACACGTAAATACAAAATTTGGAATTGATATCTACAGCGGTTATCGTGGTCACATAGAGACACACAGACATTTTTTAAAAACATCTTTTTCGGTATCAGGGGACTTCAAAACGTGGGCATCTGCAAAAATATCGAACTCGAAAATTTCACATTACTTCCTTATACTACGTATAAGAAAGTAAAAATGGATTAACTACATTAGATGTGGCTATTAATAATTCCAAGTGACTTAGACGCAGTTTTTAATAGAAATCCAGGTTTAATAACATTGCGGCAATTGTGTATGCTAAATACGCTGAAATAAAAGAATATTTCCATTACGTAAATATAACCAGTTGCGACGTAGAAAAGACGTTTTCTATCTACAAGGATGTACTTAATTCAAAGAGAACAAGTCTTACAGAAGAGAAAATGAACAAATAGTAGAGTATTTTGTATTTTATAATCACCAGCCACTTGTTATTCAATTATATAAATAAAATTAAAACCTCTTTAAAAATACAACATTTCAATAGCGCGCCCATGGGCGATGAGTCATGACTCGCTCGATTCCGCTCCCTAGTCATAAATCATCCACATATATGTAATGTGTAAGCGACAGAAAGTCTGTCGTATGTTCTACAAACAACGAGCGAAATAGAGAATTTTCGCGTATATTTCCAGAGTCTTATATGCCGATATAAAAAGCGGCCAGTGCCCAGAAAGAATTCATTCAGTAGTGTTCGTACGGTACAAATAAATAAGTGAGCGGTGCAGTGCAATAAATACATAAATATTACAGATATAAATAGTAGTAATAGAAATAAATACGTGTGTTAATTTATTCGTAGTAGTTTTAAGTGCGTTACATTTATTTTATATTTTTATATTGTGATTAGTTTTAAGTGTGTAAATATACAGACAGTTTTAAAACATTTGCACGAGTTGTTTATTTCGAACTCGAAAACGCAACAATACATTGCATACAAGTTGGAGATGATTGAAATGTTTACAATATAAATGTTCTTATTAAGAACAGCAGTGTTCCGGAATGAAATTGCATTAGTAAAAATGTACTTACCTCTAAACTGTGTAGTTTATAAAAAATTGTAAATATTTGGGTTTCGAATAATTATCGTCAAAAAATTTGTAGGTGCATACTATTGAAATACTGCTTTTAAAGTAACACTGAATTTAAATTATTGGTTCATTATTACGTTTTCAGAAATAAAATATCCCATTTAGTGTATGCATAAAAAAAATTAAAAATATTGAAAACAAACATTCGCATTCACCGACATCGAAGCCGCGCATGTTGAAACTTACTTCAGAAAAGGGCATGCAATGAAACAGCGTTGCATGACTTCCCATCTAAAACTAAAACGGAATGGTACGAACAGTGAAATCCTATACTATATTATTTACAGATCGATTTTCATAATTAGGATTTTTCAGGGGATGTTTCCATGTTAAAAGCCACAGGCAAAATTGCGTGTTCGTAGGATATTTAGAAAGGGAATGCTTTTATATGAATTATTTACATTCTCTTGCGGAAATTAAAGAATACAAAGAAATATCATAATCATTAACAATATATTATCTTATTTCATGCACGTATAGTTTAATATAAAGTTTTTAAATGATGTATGATACAGCTATAAATATGTATTGGAACTTCACTATCCCGAGAAGCGCAGCATCAACACAGGAAGCTGACCTATTTATTTCATTCCTTATATGTCCAATACATGTTTTGTATTAAAAGTGTATGCGTTGTTGGCGTGATATCTATTATTATTATTATTATTACTAAACGGAAGAAATATGTGTATTGAAGAGACACTTGCTTCTATATATTCAAGTATACGGAATGTTCAGTTTTGTCGCAACTATGTACATACACATATTCAACACTTGAATTATAATAATACTCAATATATTATTGCATTTTTGATTTCTGCAATATATTTTGCCTAAGATAATATTCTATTTCGTTTCAGAATTTTTTACATTGATCTTGATATTGATCGCCTATTAGTATTTCTGAAAAAAATGAGGTTATTTAAGTTTTCAATATTGTCTTACATTTAGTTTTACAAATACAATTGCTTAAAGAGGACGTGTTTAGTGTAAGGTGTAAAATGGATAAAATCACTTTTCTAGGAGCAATTCAGTCCTTGTTTATTTAAGAAAATGAACACACATGAGATGTTGATGAATGAATAAAAACAATGTGCAACGTTTCTCCTTAGAAGGCCAAGACCGGCTTTAAGGGTGTGATGATAAAAAGTATCCTGGACCAAAAAAAGAGTCACCATTCCAAAAGTGACTGAAACAGTTAGTACTGTTGTGTTACGTGACTGAAGAGTGAAAGTGAATGAGATTGTAAAGACTATGGCCTTGTTTATAAATACCATAGTTATACAACTGAAGGTTAGTTCGGGTAGGTAGCCAACAGAGGGGTTGGGCAGTAGGATGTGCCCATTCATTAGTTTCTCCCGCTAAATTTGTTATAGTAAAAGCAGTCTTCTCGTAGTAGTAAAGAGAAGCCAATGGGAGCTTAAAGGAAGTGACGCAATTATCCAATTACACCAATCGTGTTTGTTACAATTTTGTAGGCGTTTTGCTTTAGATTTAAATATCTTAAAATATTTTGAATTAAGGGATATGATAAGTCTACTGACACTAATTTTTCAAATTCCAAAAATAAGTGATGATGTGATTGTGGATGTTAAATGTTATTCTAAAATACATATTGCAAGACGATGTAACGAAGAAATGTCATTTTTCCTATACATTTTATCTTATAATTGACAATGGATATTGCAGTACAAGCTGAAAAACGTTCAAAGTACTAACCTTTAATAAAATCTTTGCTTGCTTATGAATTAGTTTGTTTGTATAACTTGTTGGGTATGTACTATCCTCAACAATAATTGATGATTATTCATTCAGACTTGTATCATGGCAGTTGTTGTTACGATTCAGGCCTAGATAAAATAAAAATAACTAGAACCATAATAAAATAAGTAATGTCAAAGCCGAGTACATTTAAGTGTGTATCTAATTCACTTTTATGAAGTGATATACCTCACTTCAACCAGTATGAAGGCTAAAATTCTACATATATAACACAATGAAATCCATGAAGATTTCAAACAATTGCAATTAAACGTGGGTGAAAGAAAAATTAAATAGTAGAAATATAAGTAAACTAGTTTTGTTTGATAACCCCAACGTAACTTCAATTATTAGGAATTACAATTATTGAAAGCAGTTTTTAAAATCGCAGGTAAATACAAATTGAAGAAACGTCCATATACAGACCATGTGTAGGCAGTAAGTACTTACTATATTGATAATTACCAAGAATGTAAATGTATAATGACAGTTGCTGCGACTTCCCTGATGAGATGAAGTATTGTTGGTGTAAAAGCAGGATTAATTATAATACTTCTACAGTAAGAAGGATAGTGTTTCTATTATAATAATAAATTTATTATATCAAAAATAAGATATACATACAGTTTACACAATAGCACATCAAGCAAAAATGTAATGATAATGTCAACACAGGGCTAATTTATGTCATTGACATTGTAAGAATGCTTCTTGAAGGAGAATGTCCTTTATTTTCTCTTTAGATACGAAAGTAGAAAGATGTCTACACATAACTTTGATTTTGTTAAATAATTACCAGTGACGTGTTGTACTGAAGTGGCTTTTGTCCTATGTAATGTGGGATGTGCAGCAAATGGTTATGAGGGGTGGAGACTTCTGTAATCTCACCCCTAGTCATGAGGTGTGACAGCTTTTTCAAAGCCCTCCTTAGTTGTTGTAGAATATGTGCCTATGCTAATGGACTTATCATAAGTTCTCTGAAGAGAGGTTTACAGCGAATAGTTTGTGAAACACAGACAATTGCTTGAACAGCCTTCTTCTGCAGGATGAACACCTTTTCTACATAGGCGTACTTACCCCATATTGGCTAAACATTGTTGATATGTGATTTGATAGTCCATAGTATGTCGTTATTACAGTAGACTATCAGTTATAAATCTGATACGTCTAATTGCATAAGTAGCAGAAGATAAGTGTTTGACTAATTCAACTATCTGCGGCTTCCATTTTAATCTTGTGTCTAGTCTAATATCAAGGAATTTTCAATTCGTAGAATATATGTTTGATCTATGTTTACTAGTAAAGTAAATTATCTCACATTTATCCTGGTTAAGTGATAAATGATTGGCTGTGAACCATTTAAATTTCTAAATTCTGAAGATACCAAAACCTTAAAATGATGTGGTGTTTATAATGCATTTTCTTTGTAAAACGTACTACATTTCTGGTTTGAAAGCCTCACATAAACCAGTCAAGTTGATGAAACCATGCAAAGCAACTTAATAAATGTTGTGGTTCGGATAGCTTTTAATTACTTTTTCTTCTTTTACATTATATATCTAATCAAACCGAATATATAGAAGACTGTTTTAGACATACCTGTTGAACACATAGAAAAAAATTAGATTAACCCAAACTCTGAACCCGAAACAGACTGACATTTCATATAGGTGTGATGTAGGTGAGTATTTAATAAAAATGCTGACTTTTTAATACCGTTTTCTTGTTTAGATTTATTTCTTTAAAAAACATGAATGCGTTTTTTAAAAAGCCTTTTGTATGTCTTTTTTTTTTATTGTTATAAAAGGGTAATTGTGAGTATAATAAGGGAAAAAATAGTAATCCTACGATTTTTCAATAAAATATTTACTTAAATCTACTTTATCACAGTTAAGCTATATAGGTTATGTTGATATGTAATTCAAGGGCAAACGATGTGAAAAGCAAATCAAACAAAATATACTCTTATGTAAAATTTAATAGAAAATATCAAAATATATTTACATTTTTTATAAACTTCCGGATTAAATTGTGGGAGTGGCGTTGAGAATATTTCATTTGCTGAGCACTTTCATTCATTCGTATTAATCCATTTGAAAGATATCAGAGGACGACACTTTACTACATAAGAAATATTTACAGTTTTCTCTAGGTTGTATAACTATAGTATTTATAAACAAGGACTATGGTTATGGATACTAAACATACGCACCACATTTTCCATGTCAAACTAGGCATGTCGAAGCTCCCTGCTTGATGCCACATTTACTGAATACAGAACAAACACGTGCAAGAGCGCGAATTTCGAACAATCAAAACTTAGATGTATTACTATGTACACTAAGAGAAAAAAGAAACCGTCCACTTCGCGGAGATATAAAGTGGTATGGGCATGTTCGCCGTATACTAATGCATAATAAACACGCCCATACCACCTTATTATCTCCGCCAAGTGGACGGTTTCTTTTTTCTCCTAGTGTACCAGTACTGATACCGTAATTTCAGCAATGGATACATCGGGACAAGTTCCCTTCGATTGGTATTGATATTTTGAGATTCGAAATGGGTATTTTTTATAAACCATCTAACAAAACAACAATCTATCCCAGGGATATATTAAGCCGTCCTTTTAAATCTCATCTCCCAGCAAATCATCCTCGTAGAAAAGGATTTCAACTCTCTGAGTTTATCTGGATTTGTAACTTTCTATTCATAGAGCAATAAATAAGTTAAGTTTAAGTTAAGGATTAAGTTTCAAATAATACAAATCAACAACACTAATAATGGAGCTTTATTATCGTAACATGTACAAATAAATATAGAATAAAAGGTAAAGGTTAAAATTTATCGTCACTAGTAACAGATTGACAAAAATGCATAATTGAGAAACTATGTAATAAAAAGTCTTAAGGAAATGAAAGTATAAATAATAATAAATTAATTTCTTGGACGATTTAGAGGTCATACTAATTTTAAATTATTTTTAAAATTAGTTTTAATTGTTAATTAGTCATTAGTTATTATTATCCAAGAAATTAAATTATATATACACATGAATTGTGAATAAGGTCAAGAAATTTAAATTAATTATCTATACAGCACATGGACGTCTCGGTGCTTATATACGCTGGTATACCAGCAATACTTCAATACTTCCATCTGTTACTTGATATATGTATACCGTATGTGTCAATTTTCATTAGGTATATGGATTCAATGTTTACATGCGATTTATACGTATACAAATAATATGTGGCAACGTGTGTCACCCCTACTATCCGTCACCAATCCCGACAACAATCGACATCACAACGACTTTCTCCGATCTACATTAAATGTTTATCTGCGAACACGTTGCGATCTAGTCTGCAATAATAGCTGCTGGTATGGAAATGGTCGTGTGCGGCTGTCGGCTCAATCAGCCCGTTGTGCAGCCTGGGACGGTGGATTGCCATTTCCACAAGACGGCTGGGTGCACCCGTGGGTCCCGGTGTGGATTTTGTCATCCGCCAGCGACAAGAACATGGAATAGTGTGTTTCGGGACGAAACGCGGCTTTTAAGAAGGGGGCAATGTAACGAAATATATATCAGCCAGACCAGGCGATGTTAAAAAAAAGGGTTATAAATCATCTCGGCGCGACCAGTAAATATCGTAAATGCAGTGAGTCATCTCACAGATGTACGGCGTAAGCAAGGAAGAGTCCAGATTCCACTGGTATATTACCGAACTTACTGGTACATTTCGAGAACATTTCATGCAGGTGTACATAAGGCGAATGGGTCACCGATGGATTCATTGCGGGATAAGTAATCGCGGAGTAATTCGGGATTAAGAAAGTCCGTAAGTTGTAGTCTCGAGTGCGTGGTAGCCAAAGAAATAAATATAGTAGTGCCGTGTAAATAAATAGAAGTGTTACATAAATACGGACAGAGATATTAGTAAATAGATATAAATAAATACAAGTGTTAATTTTAATTTATTAATAGTAGTTTAACAGACTGTTTTAAATAAATAAATTGCACGAGTTGTTTATTGGAACCCGAAAACGTTACAATTGGTGTCAGTGTGGGATAAACAATATAAGTGCAAATAAATAAATAAATAAATAAATGGCTACCAAACGTTTGGAAGAATTAAAGGTCTCCGAGTTAAGGGCAGAATTGGAAGAAAGGGACGCAGATACGTCTGGGAAAAAAACAATTCTCCAGGATCGGCTTCGTGACCTCTTAATAAGTGAAGGTGAGGATCCCGAGAAATATTTGTTTCAAGTACAGGCTGATTATAACTTAATTTTGGAGACTCTAAAACATAGGTTCCCAAAGTGGGCGATAACGCCCCCTTGTGGGCGCTGCAGGTCTAAAGGGGGGCGGTAAGAGACCCAGAAAAAAAATGGGGGCGTTGTGTAAAGGCTTAGGGGGCGATTTGTAATTTCATCTAGAATCTAGGAGGACTCTTAGACACCGACTGAGCTCTCGACTCTCGACTAGGGATGGGCGATAAACATCGATGTTCATTGAACATCGATATTTTAGGATCGATGTTCGATGTTTTTGCATCGATGTTTGCAATTTAGATTTATCGATAAACTATCGATGTTAGAAGAAATATAGTGAACATCGAACTTTTAAGCTTGACAAAATGTATTTGCACTAATCACAAAATAAAACAGCGTCCTCTGTTGACAAATACAAAAATGTTTCCAAATTAACAGCTCACATACAGGCTACGAGGATGTAAAATTGTCTACGAATAAAAGAAGTATTTAAATTACACAGTGCTATATCATATAAATTCGAATATTTCATTTTAGGCTCTTTTAAATATTACTCAGTATAAATATTTAAATAATATATAATTAAATACATAAATTTATAGTACTTTTAATGTGCAGAATAAAAGTTAAATTATGTATGCATGCAGAATAAGTGAAGGAGGTAAACGTATTTTCATAGAAAAAGAAGGGAGATAGACATTACCGATGTATACTTCTTCGGGAAATTCCCTAGTGCGTACAATCATACACGACGATACACGTATTAAATGCAAGATGACACATCAGAAATATAAAACCATATCCATATGTATCTCGGTATTTGCCAGCGTAGTCAAAAAAAAATGCAAGACTATAAAATCCCAAATAAAAATCGTTCTCTTAAAAAGCTTTGATACACGTAAATGTATATATTTTTTAAGTATCAGACGATTTAAGTCATGTGGTTGTTTCATGCGTAATTGCATAATATTGTTTTTTTATATAGTTTTTTTTGAGTAGTTTCTAAAGTTAACTACATATTATAAATGTATATATTTCTTTTATTATTTTTTTTGAATAGTGATATCTTTTATATCATTTTGTTAAGGACGTAAATTAATTAAGTTATAATAAAGTTTTTGTTAAACTGCCAAAAAATAAATCTATAAATATAATTATCGATGTTTAAAAACATCGATGTTTGGTAGTCGATATTTTGCAACCGTCGATGTTGATCAACGATGTTAACATCGATGTTTGATATCGATGTTTACCCACCGATGTCCCATCCCTACTCTCGACTACAGCTTGTGAACATCAACTAATATTAATTAAGAGATTGCTCAAACCAACTCGGTTCGATATTTCTCTCCGAGTAGTTCATATATCTGTCCTGTTTTATTGAATAAATAAAATAAAAAACATATCAATCGGTCGCTCCGTTTCGAAACGAAAAGAGACACAAACAAACAAATAAAAAGGCAACTGTATCAATCGGCTGGTTCATAGAATACTTGTTCTTACTTGTTGAGTACGATTGAGCGTCGAATGAGATAAACGAGTTTATGCATGTTTGTCTTATTCCTGTCGGTGCGTGCTGCTTATGCAATCCTATATAAACAACGTAATATTTATTTTATTTTCATTTGCGGTTTCGCGCGTAATAGATAAGCAGTACTTAAGTTCAACACTTATACTTACGTATTTCTCAAAACAAAACAATGTCGGAAGTAAAAAAGAAGAGACGGCAATACTGTGCGGAATATATTAAATTCGGATTCATTGAAAATCCTACAAACCCATCGTCGCCTTTGTGCCTTCTATGCCTAAAAACATTTTCGAATGAAGCAATGAAGCCTTCAAGACTTCAAGATCATTTGAATAAAATGCATCCAGATAAGAAAGACAAGAATGTAGCATATTTTCAAGACCTAGAGAAGAAGCATAATACTCGGCCAAGTGTAGCAAAACTCTTTTCGGCGGCTGCTAAGCAAGATGACGACGGACTTCGAGCTTCGTACAACATCTCTTTGTTAATTGCTCAAAAAGGCAAACCACACAACATCGGAGAAGTGTTAATTTTGCCAGCAATAAAGGAAGTAATAACTACTGTGCTTCATAAACCGGCCGCAGATATTATCGGAAAAATTCCTTTGAGTAATAATTCTGTGCAAAGACGAATTGATGAAATGGCCGGAAACATAGAAGAATCATTGTGCAATCATCTGAGGACTAGTCAATTCTCAATTCAGCTCGATGAGTCCACTTTACCAACTAATGAAGCATTGTTGCTGTCTTACGTGAGGTTTATTAAAGATGAGAAAATATGTGAAGAACTATTGTTTGCTAGAAATTTAGAGACCGATACAAAAGGCGAAACCATATTCAATACATTGGAAAAGTTTTGTGATGAGAAAGAGATTCCCTTGAAAAATATTATATCAGTTGCTACGGATGGCGCTCCGGCTATGACAGGGTGCCATAAAGGCTTCATAGCGTACGTAAAAAATAAAATTCCAGATGTCCTTGCTGTACATTGCGTTATTCATAGACAACATTTGGTTGCTAGAAATTTAAGTGAACGACTATTTCAATCACTGCAATATGTCATCAAAGCAGTCAATAAAATCCGTAACTGCTCTTTGAATGATAGATTATTTCATCAGCTTTGTGTTACTAATGACGAAGATTTCAACCGTTTATTGTTTCATACCGAAGTTCGTTGGCTATCAAGAGGCAATTGTCTGACTCGATTTTACAACCTGTTTGACTCTGTGATAGAGTTTTTGGAAACTAAAGATACAGAATTGCGCAACAAGCTCATTACATCAAAAAATGATATAGCTTACATGACAGACCTGTATAAATTGTTCAACAACATGAATCTCCAACTGCAAGGCGATGAACTAAATTTAATTAAAACAAAAAATGTCGTTGCTGCTTTCGCAGCCAAACTGCTTCTACACAAAAAGAATATGGGCAGACGTGAGTTTCATAATTTTCCGAATTTATCAGTATCCTGCAGTAACGACGACTTGTTTGCCTACTGCCAACATTTGGAAAAGCTCCACATTGACTTCACCGAACGATACCAGGATATTTTGAACTTGGAAATACCAGACTGGGTGTTGGATCCGTTTTCAAATGTCAACACAGCAATATCACCACATCTGGAAGAAGAACTTATAGAATTGACAACGAACGAGGAAATAAAAATCAAGTTCAAAAATGGCTACCAAGAATTTTGGCTACAAAAACCGATCCCGCAATTGTACCCTAGATTGTGGTCAATCATTCAACGATTCTTGATAGCATTCCCATCGTCATATTTGTGTGAACGTGGATTTAGTGCTGTAGCAACGCTGCTTACTAAAAAGAGAAATCGTTTGCATGTTACCGAACGTGGTGACTTGCGGCTGTTCTTGAGTAAATTGGAACCTGATATCAACAAACTTATTAAACAGCATCAGATTCATCCTTCACATTAGTTTTTATATTAGAATCGATTATGTTTGTTTTATTTTGAATTTTGAATAAAAGATACTTTGTCTGAATACTATAAAGTTGCGTTTCAATAATCATTCTCATTGGCAGGTGTAGCCCGTAAAAGTTAACTTGAGACCTGAGCGCCGTTGTGTACTACCTACTACGCTCAGGTCTCAAGTTAACTCATTCATTCTAAACGAGACTTTTACTATAACCCATAGTAAAAGTCTCGTTTAGAATGAATGTTTAATCTCCGCTAATATAGCTCACAATAATTAATTTAATTTGAAGTTATAGTGGTTTTTGAGTAGGTGAAAAAATGGGGGCGCTAAAAAATAATTTATTCTCAAAGTGGGCAGTAGGCAAAATAAGTTTGGGAACCACTGCTCTAAAAGATGAAATTGCAAAACATTTCGAGAGTGATATGAAGACTCTAAAAGAAATTGGAAATAATTTAAAAGCTTTAAATAAGGAAACAAAATCTTTGAAAGTTGAAATTGCAAATAATTCAAAAGCTTTAAGAAATGAAATTGCAAGTAATTCAAAACAACTTGAGACTACTTTTAAGGAAGACGTTCAAAAGAATTCATCGAATGGGAGACAGAAATTTTATGAGGCCATCGAAGCCGTAGAACAGAAAGTTGAGGAGCGCGTGTTCGGAATGGGGGACGAGTTTGGGGTTCAGCTTCAGTGGACAGCGATGAACGACTGCGGTTCCCATGACATCTCAAGCGGAAGCCTGGAGATTTCCCGAACAGCGAAGGCAAAGGTGAAACCTCCCACCTTCGATGGAAAGACGTCATGGATTACGTACCGGAAACAATTCGAAGCCACTGCAGGAACACATGGGTGGACGTTCCCGAAGAAAGTTACTGCTCTGGTTGTGTCGTTAAGAGGACAGGCCAGTGACATTCTGCAGACCTTACTCCCGGAAGAGTGTCAAGACTACCTTAAATCAATCAAGCGTCTTGAGATGAAGTATGGGCATGCACACCTGGAACAGGTAGTCCGACGATTAGTGAATAAGGTGCAACCTATGAGAAGAACGCTCCGATGCTGGAATTGGAAATGGAAATGGAAACGGAAATGGAAATGGGCCATGCGCATAGTGAATGCGGGAAGAAGCCCAAGAAAACCATAGCGGAGCAGCGAAAAATGAAACGGGTCGATGAGAAGAGGCAATCGTCGACCCAGTATCGTGGAGCCTCAAAACCAATAGCGCAAATTGCATCTGTGCAACACCAAAACGCTGATGCTGTTGCAAGCAGACCACGTCCAGAAGACTGCAGGCATAACAACCAACTAGAAGAAAAATCGGCCAACACATACAAAATTACCGTGGTTGACGATCAGTGGCATCCTGACAATTTGCGGATCGGTCAAGAAGCTGATGACCTTGGTTCATTGATGATTTGGAAAGGTACTGGTCGCGGATCGGCTTGTCAAGAAGTGGCTCCTCGCTCACAGGGACTGGAATCCTACTGGGCTCAATGGGACTCTCTGAAGATGGAGGATGATCTACTCATGTGTGTTGTGGGGAACCCAAATAGAGAAGACTACGGCAAAGGTTGGAGGATGCCCACGAGCAAGTACGTCATCACACTCAGGAAGCCAGCGACAGGACGAAGAATCGTGACGACGTGCAAGTCGAGAGAGGTGATTACCGAGAAGAGGACCTTGTTTGGTTATATAATCCACAGCGTCGCCGAGGCCTGTCCCCAAAGCTCCAACAATACTGGGAGGGACCATGCGAAATACTAGAGCAAATAGATGACGTCGTTTATCGCCTGAGACTAACACCTCATAGTGAGCCAGGGATGGTGTGTTTCAACCAATTGCCCATACCATGGACGTGACGGCGGTGAAGTGGCGGATGTGGGAAAAGTTACCAGAAAACCTAGAGAGCCAATTTATGGGAATCCCTTGACGATTCACGAGCACGAGCACTCGAGCAAAATGTAAGGAGGCTGTCAATTCCGAGGCTGGGCTGCGGATTAGACCGTTTGGAGTGGAAAATCGCAGGAAACATGCTGGAGTTGGTGTTTCGGCGTGCTGGTATGAAAATGGTCGTGTGCGGCTGTCGGCCCAATCAGCCCGTTGTGCAGCCTGGGACGGTGGATTGCCATTTCCACAAGACGGCTGGGTGCACCCGTGGGTCCCGGTGTGGATTTTGTCATCCGCCAGCGACAAGAACATGGAATAGTGTGTTTCGGGACGAAACGCAGCTTTTAAGAAGGGGGCAATGTAACGAAATATGTATCAGCCAGACCAGGCGACGTTAAAAAAAAAGGGTTATAAATCATCTCGGCGCGACCGGTAAATATCGTAAATGCAGTGAGTCATCTCACAGATGTACGGCGTAAGCAAGGAAGAGTCCAGATTCCACTGGTATATTACCGAACTTACTGGTACATTTCGAGAACATTTCATGCAGGTGTATATAAGGCGACTGGGTCACCGATGGATTCATTGCGGGATAAGTAATCGCGGAGTAATTCGGGATTAAGAAAGTCCGTAAGAAGTAGTCTCGAGTGCGTGGTAGCCAAAGAAATAAATATAGTAGTGCCGTGTAAATAAATAGAAGTGTTACATAAATATGGACAGAGATATTAGTAAATAGATATAAATAAATACAAGTGTTAATTTTAATTTATTAATAGTAGTTTAAGTGTGATACGTTAGTTTTTATATTTTATATTGTTATATAATTTTAAGTATATAAATATACAGACTGTTTTAAATAAATAAATTGCACGAGTTGTTTATTGGAACCCGAAAACGTTACAGCACCTATAACAAATTCCAGCAGATATGTCCGCTGCACGAGTATAGTTTTGCCTGTACATATTGTAGTTAACATTTAGAAGTTTCCTACTTTATAAAAAAAAGGAATTTGTTTCGTCTACTTCTTAAATATTTTAGGATAAAATTTCGTATCCCTACTGGCATATGATTATAGCATTTGATTCCCTCCTAATCAAGTGAAGATGACGTCAGCTTTATGTTTAAAAAAAATTGAGCAAAATGCTAATTGTTCTTATTTCTTGTACAGTAACAATAAATACATGTTCTGTATACACCTATATTTTAATGTATATACCAGAGGCTTTCTTACATAACGAATGAAAATTTTGTGCACCTTGATGTATTTTACACGAATCCAAGAGACGAATCCCCGAATCTCTAAGCCATAGGAAGTTAAAAGGCTCAAATTATAATATGTATATATATTGAAAATAATATTGAAATCACCAAATAGTAAGATGGGATATATAGCAATGAACATGACAATTACTAATAAATTTATGTTTTTCCAGAAAGTACTTATGTTTCTGTTAGGGAAATGATATAATATAAGAGTAAGCATTATTATAATTCTATTTATAGATATAGCTGTCGGTTCTTGGTGAAACATAATTTATATACAGGGTGTCTCTAAAAGGTGCGGAAAAAACGCTACCACATATTTCTGAGGGCGATCTAACCCAACTTACCTCAGTCCAAAAGTGGATGCACCATTGCATTGAATTGCCACAAGAATAACACCCAAATTACAGAAGCATATGTGTCCATATACGGAATGAATTTTTTATATCCAGATTACTCATAAACGGCTGCTCCAATCAACTCCTACCAGGTATACCTTTTCTAGGTAAAAAACATTGGAGAATAAGAATTTTTATTTAAAAGTTAAATACAGTGTGTCTCAAAAAAGTTATTACGTTTTAAATGGATACAATATGCCACAGGTGGCGCCCTCTACATTTTGCAATGAAAATGAGAGCAGATTTAATTTTTTTACCCCACGAAACCCCCCCTACCCAAATATTGTGACAATATACCAATTATTACAGAAATTATTTATAAAAAACTAAAACTAAATTGAACTTTTGACACTCTGTATCTCCGAAAGCATCCACTTTTGGACTGAGGTAAGTTGGGTTAGATCGTCATATTTTGCCCTCAGAAATGTGTGGTAGCGTTTTTTCCGCACCTTTTAGAGACACCCCAGTATAGAAATGTAAATAATTTTAAAAAAATTTTTTTAATTTTATCTACCCTAAAGCATTATTATAAAATCATTTAACACCGCCTACATCTGGGTCCTTTTCACTTCTGTATTGGGACAGCTTCATAGATGCAAAATCAAGACCACTCAGATCTGATATAGAATAACCTCCCTAATACATATTTCTCCAAAGAAAGCGTTTATGAATTTATAGTTATAAAATTTAAATGATTCAGTCTGCTACTGTTTAAGCCAAATCTCATTTAAACGTACAACAATAGCCCCTGGCTAGCAACAGACAATCCAAAATATTACCTTTTTTACGACCCAAACGATGAATTAAGTTTTCATGGAGATGAATCACTTTTTGTAATGAAGCTAAAGTATGAGTAAGCTTCATTCTTTAATGGTTATGTAAGTGAATAAATACAATTTTAATTTATGCTACAGAAACCTTTTGAGGATGTATTAGTGCCTCCAAATATTATAGATTTATCATTTGTTACAGTAGATGGTTAAACTAGAACTAAGTAAGTGTAACGCAAGTGCTATTAAGATTAAACTTTTGGATTATTCCTTTATGAAGTCCTGTGGGGGAAAATGAAACGCAATATTTGCAATTTACTATTCCTCAATAATTTATCGGATGTATGTCACAAAAGTCATGTTTATATTTAGTTATATTTTTATAAACCAAATGAAATGTGGTATCTTTGTTAGTGTGTAATTGATTTCACAGGGCTGCATACCAAACCCTTATTTTAATATTTCTGTTCTATAATACGCTAAATAATAAACTATCTTACGTCATAAACTCCATGTAGAAAGCCCGTAGGCGAACGTGATGTTATTGTGGAAGAAGGAGATCTAATTTGAGGTACCGGGCAATTTACAAAAATAAAAACAGCTCCATTACACTTTATGTCTGTGAATTTGTCTCAGAACACATATCTCTTCATTACATGTATATTCTCTCTCGTACACAGAAAGAGTAAGTGGTGCAAAATTACGTAACATCACGTTACCCAAAAACAATTCGCTGAAAAGAAATGTCGTCAAAGTCATAAATGTTCTTTCAGGCGAGACTAGTGCAAAATATATTTCACTGGCTTATCCCAAAAAGCGTTGCATATAAAAATGCAATTAATTAAAAATGCCGTCAAAAAAACACGAATCACGCAAGAAAAGGAAATATTATTAACCAAATTTTGCAGACATTCTTATTTTGTTATTTTGTTGAGAAGTATTAGTGATGAAGAAATGAGGTGTGGACACTAAACGACTTTCTTTTACGTATGTGCGTTTCGTCTTTTTTATACAAAAGTTGTTTCAAATTAAGTTTTAAATACCTTATCTTCTTAATAAAATAAACAGTGTTACTTCCGCTCTAAAATCCTTTCCATTCAAATATTATTCCAAATGTAACTCTAAATATTTTTCTATTTTCAATAAATCTATACAAAATGCATAATTTGAGAAATATTTGCAAACAACTAATATTCGACAGGAGTAGAACGTTTCTTTCAGTCCGAATTTTGAACAAAGATTTATGTAAAAATTATTCCAAATCTAACTCTAAATACTTTTAAATATGTATAGAATGCATACTATGCGAGATATTTTCGAAAAGCTGCTATTAGATAAGTGTAAAGGTGCCACTTTTAGTCCGAAATAGTAGATTGTTGTATTAGGATTAAAAATGTCTCTTTTCTCGACGAGTACAATTTTACATTTGCGAGGCGGAGCGTAGCGTAGCCCAGCGAATGTAAAATTGTACGAGTCGAAAAGACATTTTTAATCCGAATGGAACATACTATTATTTCTCCAACCGAAATCATGCATTGCGATAATTAAACGAAGTCTATTTTTTATTCAACCGAAATCATGCACTGGGATAATAAAACGAAGTAGGTAACGTTGTCATGGATATGTTGTCAAACATTAGTCATACATTAGTTGTCATTGCATTCATTTGTGATTATTAGTGGTCCTATTTGTTGAAAACTTTGTAAAAATGGAAACTAATGAAGATTTGGGTATTCCTGAAGACATACTAGAGTGTACGAAAGTAGTTTCTTTGAATCTTCTCCCGCAGAAATCTAGAGAAATTTATGAGTACGCGTACCAACGGTTTATTGATTGGTGCAAAGGAAAAAATGTTCGGGTGTATTCAGAAGATGTAGTTATAGTGTATTTCTCAAACTTAGCAAATAAAATGAAGACGTCTACGCTTTGATCACAATATTCCATGTTGCGGTCAACGTTGGATATAAAGAAGGGTATCGATATGAGTAAATATTCAAAGTTGCGTGCTTTTCTCAAGAGACAGAGTGAGGGATATTTACCAAAAAAGTCGCGAGTATTTACAAAAGAGCAAGTGGATAACTTTTTGGACAATGCACCTGATAATTTATATTTGATGCAGAAGGTAGGTACTTTCAAAAGAAAAGAATAACATTTTTAAAGAGTTTCTTTATAGGTTGTCTTAGTATTGGGGGTTGCAGGAGCAATGAGGTGTGATGAAATCGTGAAATTAAGAATTGATAATGTTGAAGATGTGAAATCCGCCTTAATTATAAAAATTCCTGATACCAAATCGAAGAGGTCACGTTCCTTTACTGTGTTGGGAGAAAATTATTTAAGTGTTTATCGAAAATATATCGCTTTACGTCCACTCAGATTGGTAGAACGTCGATTATTTCTCAGATATGTTAATGGAAAGTGTCATCGAATGGTGGTTGGTATTCACAAAATCAGTGCCGTCGCGCAAGAAGTAGCAAAATTTTTGAATCTGGACAACTGGAAAGAGTATACCGGACACGCATTACGACGAACGTCTGCTACTCTTTTGATTGACGGCGGTGGTGACTTAACATGTCTTAAAAGACACGGAGGTTGGAGATCAAGCACTGTGGCGGAATCCTACATTGAAGAGTCACGTTTGAACAAAGAAAACATTGCGAAAAGGATATTGGGAGATGTAGATGATAGTGGTAGTACTGGACGAAGCGCCGATATCATTTCTGATAATAATATCACAATTGCAGAAAACGTTGTAGACCGCTTAGATCGCTCTAAGAATGGGGCTACTGATGGCAGTGGTTTATTTAATTTTAACAAGTGCTTAAATTGTACATTCAACATTAATGTGAATAAATGAAAATCGTTAAATAATAAATTAAAACTATGAATACTTTTTTATCCTAGCATTAAAAATAACCACTTTTACTTCCTAGGATTAAAAGTGAATATTTTTGTTGCTTAGATACCACTTTCTTGGATCAGTATGGAAAATGATAACCTTAAATACTCCTGACAGTCAAAATATGTCATACTTTTTTTACGGTTGGAGAAAAATTCTTTTTTTACACAAAAATATTTTATATAGATTAAACATTAAGTACTTCTATACACTCAATCCATACTCTCGGTCTAGAAAGTACGACTTGCGATGTTTCCAAAAGCTCTTTTTCGATGAAAAAAGGGAGAGAGGGGGGGGGGGAGAGAGAGAGAGAGAGAGAGAGAGAGACGTTTGCAAAAATGTCGTTATCAGGGGACATCTGCAAAAATGTCGAGGGAGATTTTTTTATTTGTTTCTATTTTGGATCTACCTATTTATTTTGATTCTCCGTCTGTAACAATTTTAGTTGTGATTTAGTATATCAGAATGCCAAAAATCCTTAGACAAACAAATTATCACGAGCTAATTTTTCTAAAAATAACATCAAACCAGACAAGAGAAGTTGTTTAAATTTTCTGGAGTTACTGAGTCAGAAGTATTTGATAACATTTCTTCCGTTAAATCTAAATCTACAGGATCCGACCGATAAATATATATCTCAAATATCACATTTTCTTTGCCGTTTCTCTTGCTACACATAACATACATCATAAATCAATGCCTCACTACTTCATCTTATCCAGATTAATGGAAGGAATCAGTAGTCACGCCACTACCCAAAGATTTGAATTCGTGCGAATACAATGATCTGCGTTCGCTTAGCCTGTTGCCTAGAATGTCAAAAATTCTCGAAAATATATTCGAAATCCAGTTAGGTGAACACTTATTTATCTTCAATATTTTACCTCCATTACAAGCATGTTTTTGTAAAAATTACAGTTAACAGCTAACAGCTAACTGGAACGGATAATAACAGAACTATTGACACTCCTTCATTTTATAGAACTTAAGGATGACGCTGCTTCTTTCTTTCGATTATTACCAATAGTGGGTCAAGTGGAGTTTTAAATGGTAAAGTTTCTTCTCTAGTTTTACATTCTGGGGTTCGATAAGGCTCCATTTTAGGTTAAGTGTTATTCACTATATTTACGAGCAATATTTTCTTTGAGGTAACAAAACACGGCTTGAGAGTGTATACCAAAAAAATCGTTTCTTTAATTCTTTGTCAAGCAAACAAAATCTTACATTACTATCTGAAGACATGCCGATTACTGTTCAGGATACAGCACTCGCAATAGCGACATCGGTAAAATAAAAGAAGAAATGGGTGTGCTTAAGACCACACGGCAGAAGTGAAAACTTCATCAAGGCGAGGTGAATAATAGGAAATACGACTTTTTTTTTCGTTCTATATTCATTTACATTTACATTTTCCATTTTCCATTTTCGTTCTATATTACATTTAAAAAATATATATTTATCATTATTGTGTATACATTATTCTAGTACATTTCGCTCGGTCTGATCAAATTTTCACTTCAAAAATTCATACGTACTGCTATGATATTAGTACAATTGTTATAGGGTTGCCTCGATCTAGCTCATAAAACAAAATTCTCTCTCTCTCAGGTTCCCTCGGCGAGACTGTACAATGTTCACGTCAGGAATCGTGATCTTAGGAAACAGTATAAAAAAACCACAAATTACTTGAAGACAAAAAAAAAAAAAATAAATAATTAATTATCTTTTCTAAAATCTTTAATAAAAGTGAAAAACAAATCATATATAATTATTTATTATAAAAAAAACAAAAAAAAAAAAAACTTTACTTAACAAATACTCAAGAAAAAATCCTACCCACAATTTGACCAGATAGGATAAAAAAAACTTGTACTGACAAACGCGACAAAATTTACCTAATTAATTACTTAAAATAAATAATAATGTCCTTACAAAATAATAATTACTTAAAATAAATAAATTAAATACCTATCATTAAAATACATCAAATTATAGCAAACTGATATAGTAAAGAAAATTATCTAATTTAATAGCTTCTCAATAAATATAAAATATTCTCAAACACGTGCAGGAAACAAAATGACGGATACGAGTCTACTTTTTCAATATTAAAATTTTCTCTTATTATTATTATAAAGAATGCATTCTCTTTCTTAAAAATATATATACTTAACTAGTGTAACAGCAATAACTAATTCACTAACTTGATTAAATCTTGGCTCCGTAAAAATAAATTATTATAACAAATTTAATTCAAACATCAAATATCTAATAAAAGAACTGCATTTAACGGGAGACCAAAATTTAATAATCAATATTCACACGGCAGGACAAGTGAAAGTCACACATCCCTACTACCACGTCTAAAACTTCGCACATGTATAGGTACTATATTAATATCAAGTTGAGCGTAAATAATCTTTGAGGCATATTTTCTTTTAAATTCAAATAACAAAATAAATATTAATATACACAGATTACCAAAATACAGTGTGTACCAAAACATTTGCTCCACAGAAAAATAAATTTGAAATAAATCTATTTATTTAATTTTACTTATCCATGATATATAAAAAACCATAGCATATCTCCAAAATAACAATTTATTAAATCTGTGCAAAGCAAAGATTTCAGAAATTTTTATTTTCCGCACACAACATCTTACTATCTCTAATGTTTTCTCCAAATACAATATAATGTAAAAATTAAAACCCTTCTCCGCACACAGAATATAATTTTATAGTACCTCACAATCTTCTTAAGGATTGTTCAAATATGGATGAAGCATACTAATGTGATATCGTCCCTTCTTAATGCGTCCATCCATTGAATAGAGCTCATATGTGACGTTATTAAATATTCTTGTTACAATATACGGACCACAAAACGGAAGATCCAATTTTGCACACTTTTGTTGATTTCTTCTGGCAACCCTATATCTTCTAACAATAACTGTATCTCCAATATTAAACCTAGTTCTTTCTTTGATTTTTTCATTTTCTCGGCGCACATACATCTCCCCTTGCCTTTGTAGTCTTCCTCGAACCAAATTATTTCTCTCTTCTAGATTATGAACAACTTCTCCATGCAAATCCCAGGGCCGACTAGGAGTCATTCCATTCATCAAAGTCGCTGGACACTCTTCAGTAAGGGTATTGGGCGAATTGTTCATGGAATCTTCTATCTGTTGGACATACTGGACCCAGCCTACATGGTGTTCATGGGTTTTCATCCTCAAAAATTTGATTACCTCTTGAATATACCGCTCACATGGATTGGCACATGGATGGCGTATCGAAGAAAAACATACATTAATATTTTGTTCATTCAAAGCATTTATAAATCTATCATTAGTAAAATAACTAGCATTATCTGCCAAAATTCGTCTCATTTTTCCTTGATTTTGTACGAAGTTATTAATACATAAAAGTGCAATCTCAGAATTGTATTTTGTAGTGGGAAACAGCCTAACAAATTTAGTAAAAATATCCACCATAACAAATATATTTCTATACCCATAATCTCCTGGTATTAAATTTCCTAAGAAATCAATCGCTACTAAATCCAATTTATTATTCACTATTATACTTTTTATATCATGTTGCAATGTGCGATTTTTATGCTTTCCAAAATAACATTCATTACAATTCCTTACCACTCTTTTCGCAATACTTCTATCCTTAACAGCATAAAAAGCTTCTCTAAAAGTTAACCAAACTTTCCTAGTCCCAATATGTCCCAGTTCATTATGAATAATGGACATTGCTTGACGAGCATACATTTCATTTACAACCACATTATACTGATCACGAATCTGTTTTTTAATAAGCCCATCATGAAAAATATAATCTTTATAATTTCCCACATTTCTCAATTCCTCTTTAATATGATCAAAACATTCATCCTGCTGGACCTGATGGATCCCAACATAGTCAAACATTCCCTCAGCTGCATATCTGTTATAAGCATTTAACTCGACATGATTGAAGTTACTTTTTATATTGTACATTCTTGTTAAAGCATCAGCGGTAACATTTAGAACACCTCTGATATGTCTAATTTGAAATGAATATTCTGATAACAACAATGACCATCTATATATTCGATTATTTGAAAATCTAGTTGACAAAAGTGACGTCAACGCCGCATGATCTGATTCTACAATAAATTTTTTAGCCAACAAATAAAAACGTAATTTATTTACTGTATGCACAACAGCAAGTAACTCTTTTTCTCCCACTGTATATCTTAATTCATATTTTTTTAATAGCCTTGAAATGAAACAAATAGGCTCTTCATTTCCCTCATCATCTAACTGAATTAAAACTCCACTTATAGCAGATTCACTAGCATCAACTCTTAATAAAAATTCTTTAGAAAAATCAGGCAGTACTAATAACAAACTATTATAAAATTCATTCTTAACTTTTTCAAAAGCATCTATTCTTTCTTTAGACCAAATAAATTTTTCATTCTTTCTTAATAATTCATACAATGGTGCACATAATTTTGCCAAATACGGAACAAATCTTTTATAATAACCCACAATACCAAGAAAACCTCTCAACATTTTCACATTCTTAGGTCTAGGATAATTTTTTATAACCTCCAGCCTAGAATCATCCACACTGACATATTTTAAACTTAAATTATATCCAAGGAATTTAATTTCCTTTTTAAAAAACTCACATTTCTTAATATTAATTTTTAAACCATTATTTGCTAATACCTCTATAACCTTCCTTACATGTTCCATGTGTTCTTCAATTGTCTTGCTAAATATTAAAATATCATCTATATAATGGGATACAAACGATTCATAGGGTTCTAAAATTTGTTGCATTGCTCTAATTAAAGCAGCAGACGAGCTACTTAGTCCATATGGTACCACTTTAAATTGGTATACAGCTCCATCTACCATAAAACCACAATATTTTCTACTCTTTCTTTCTAAAGGCACCAACCAAAAAGAACTTTTTAGATCCAACTTAGTATACATCCTAGCGTCGTTGCACTTAGATAATAACGTTTCCACAGTTACAGGAGTCTCAAATTGCATCTTGGTACGCACATTCAACCTTCTGGCGTCCAAGCATAAGCGAATATCTCCACACTTCTTTTGAACCACCACCAGCGGATTGACATACCTCGTGACACCTCTCTCAATAACACCATCTCGCAACATCTTCCTTACTTCTTCTCTCACCTTCTCTTGCATATTTCTGGGAATTGGATAATTTTTAATTTTAAATGGTCTCGACTCATCTACTTCTAATGAATGTACATAATTTTTAGCAATACAGGGAAATTTATCTACTAAGGAAATATTCTTCTTTATCATATCTTTGACATTTTCTTTATATTTTTCTTCAACATTAATTTCAAGTAAATCTACATCTTCAGGCACCTCGATACACATATTATTGGACTCTATTTCTTTAACCTCTTCAACCTCTTCATAATTTTCACCATTTATACTATTTATAACTTCTTTTACTTCATATACCATTTCCATATTATTTATAATCTTTTCATTTTCTTCATCTTCTTCATCCTGCTGAACCCAAGAAACTACTTGATTCTCCACCACCACATTTTTTTTCAATGTCTATTACTGCCTTTATTTTCTCTAACAGGTCCATTCCAATAATACCATCTCTTTGTAAACCTTTGACTGACATAAATTCTCCCAAAAACTTATTATCTTCTACCATAAATTCAACTACATAAATTTTATTTACCATTGCAATTATCTTTTTCGTCGCAGACACAATTGTAATTTTTCTTGTAGGTATATATTTACCTGCATTCATACTTTCTAATTTTTTTATTATTTGATCATCCAAGATTGAAATTTCACTCCCCGTATCAACTAAACAATTTATTTTCACTCCTCCCATAGTAACTTTTATATGTGGCAACATCTTATTATCTAAACTATCTGAATCATTATCTCTCATTGCATTCATACTAATTATCTCTTTGGTTGGCCCATCTAAAAATCCTGACACTTTGCCTTTTCCTCTCTCTCTACATTTTCTCTACTATTTTCTTTTTTTAGTACCATTATATGAAAAATTTTTATTTACTCTTTCATTCTGTATATAATTACTATTTCTATTTTGCTCTCTTAATTGACATGCTCTATCATTCTCTCTATTCCAATTTACATTTCTATTCTCTACCTGTGGTCTCACAAATCTATTTGACATGTTATAATTGTGTGAATTTCTTTCTCTATCATTATAATTTCTTTGCTCTCTATATCTTATACCATTTCTATCATATTTTAACATATTACAACTTTGAAATCTATTTCCATACTCAGCATCATCTAATCTCCTCAATAATTCTATAAACTGACTAATGGTCTTTATATTTTGTATGGCCACTGCCTGACTTACTTCAAAATCAAAATGACATGCTAATTGTGTAACCAAATCAATTTCTAGCATAGCAGGAGTTAAATATTTAAAAATTGAATATTTTTTTATTATATATGTTCCACGATTATCTGAACCTCCTTTCTTAAAATTACCAAATAATAAATCTTTTCTCACCCTCATTTGTGCCATCTGTCCCCAATACTGCTGTGTGAATCTCTTTTCAAAATCCTCGAACGTCATCACCTCGTCAGAAATCATGTCCCACCAGATAAGAGCATCGTCCTTCAAACAATTTCTCACCATCTGCAGCTTTCTACCATCTCCTGGAACATTCTCCAAGCACGCCTTCAAATTCTTCAGAAAACCCATCGGATTTATTGATGTTGATCCATAAAACTTAGGCAAAGCATCATCTGATACTGGCATCGGAATATATTGCGTTATTTCACCATTTCCACGAATTTGTTCATTTTTTATTGCTGTTATCTTCTCTTCCACCTTTTCCATTTCTTTTTCATTTAATACATTTCTCTGTAGCACTTCTATGCATTTATCCTCAATAATATTCATTCTTTCTAACATTTCTTCTTTCATTACATCAACTTTAATTTTTAATTCTTCAATATCTTGTTTATTTTCTTCTATTTTCTTTATTTGTCCATCCACCTGTCCAAACTTTGCCATAAATACCTCAAAACTTCTTTGCATCCTTTCTTCCATCTTGTCCATTCTTTCTCCCATTTTCAATATCATTTCCATCAACATTTTATTTTCTCCTTCTTCTTTTTTCTTTAAAATAGACTCCATACCCTGACTCTGCCTCCATTCCATTTTCTTTTCTCCCTCCATTTTGTTTAACACATCCATATTTTGTTGGGCGCCTTGTAAATTTCCACTTCCTTCCATTTTCAAACCACGTTGTTTCAGCCAAAATAATTGCTTTTCTGCCACACTTTGATTGCCGCCAAAATAATTGCTTTTCTGCCCCACGTTGGTTCAGCCAATTTAATTGTGCTATGATATTAGTACAATTGTTATAGGGTTGCCTCGATCTAGCTCATAAAACAAAATTCTCTCTCTCTCAGGTTCCCTCGGCGAGACTGTACAATGTTCACGTCAGGAATCGTGATCTTAGGAAACAGTATAAAAAAACCACAAATTACTTGAAGACAAAAAAAAAAAAAATAAATAATTAATTATCTTTTCTAAAATCTTTAATAAAAGTGAAAAACAAATCATATATAATTATTTATTATAAAAAAAACAAAAAAAAAAAAAACTTTACTTAACAAATACTCAAGAAAAAATCCTACCCACAATTTGACCAGATAGGATAAAAAAAACTTGTACTGACAAACGCGACAAAATTTACCTAATTAATTACTTAAAATAAATAATAATGTCCTTACAAAATAATAATTACTTAAAATAAATAAATTAAATACCTATCATTAAAATACATCAAATTATAGCAAACTGATATAGTAAAGAAAATTATCTAATTTAATAGCTTCTCAATAAATATAAAATATTCTCAAACACGTGCAGGAAACAAAATGACGGATACGAGTCTACTTTTTCAATATTAAAATTTTCTCTTATTATTATTATAAAGAATGCATTCTCTTTCTTAAAAATATATATACTTAACTAGTGTAACAGCAATAACTAATTCACTAACTTGATTAAATCTTGGCTCCGTAAAAATAAATTATTATAACAAATTTAATTCAAACATCAAATATCTAATAAAAGAACTGCATTTAACGGGAGACCAAAATTTAATAATCAATATTCACACGGCAGGACAAGTGAAAGTCACACATCCCTACTACCACGTCTAAAACTTCGCACATGTATAGGTACTATATTAATATCAAGTTGAGCGTAAATAATCTTTGAGGCATATTTTCTTTTAAATTCAAATAACAAAATAAATATTAATATACACAGATTACCAAAATACAGTGTGTACCAAAACATTTGCTCCACAGAAAAATAAATTTGAAATAAATCTATTTATTTAATTTTACTTATCCATGATATATAAAAAACCATAGCAGTACGCATGTATATATACAAATATGATATTTATCATACGAGTACCCGCGCTGGTCTAATGGTAACGTGCCGGCCTTACAACCGGACGGCTCGGGATCGCATCTGCATGCGGACAAGAATTTTTCAGAAAATAAAAATACAATATTTCGCGTATTTATTCTAAATTTCAATTTAATTGAAATTAAATACCGCTAGTTAGTGTTATAATACAAAGCCGAGCGCGACTCGAGCCGACTTTACCCGAACGAGCGTTACATTCCGACCGTAACGGCTCAGTCTCTTTCAGTGCCCAACAATCAATGCATCAACGCGCCCATAGAAGTTTTCACTTCAAAAATCTAGTTATCTCTCTAAAGTTATCCACAGCAAATGTTTCACGCACTTTCTAATAAATAAACAAAACTTGTTACGACGTAAGCTTACTTCTGTTCTACAACAATGTGAAACATGAAATAACTTATATCCTACAACTGATATGATATGATACGATACGAAGACGAAAAATATTGATAGCTAGATTTATAACCAGCCATATGTTCTATAATATATTTCATTCAACACACATCATAATGTCAATCGACATTTTTTGCTCATTTGTTGACTAGTGTAGTATATTTTATTGTCAACAACAGAAACGCTTCATATCAATTCTAGTTAAATCCCAAATAAATATTTTGCAGTTTATTCCTATGTGTCACGTTGAAATTTCAATTCCTAGAACACCTACCGGCAGCGCACTTACACGAGTAAATATATTTGGACGCATGTAAACAAGTATCGACACTGTTCAGGTCGAACGGAAACATAAAATAAATGGAAATCTCTCAGGTACCCTCTACGTACTTTCCGAAATCGTTACTGCTAGGAAGGCAATTTCTGGTAAGGATATTTTTAGCACGCCGACTATTTTATGCATACAGATTATAGTTTATGGTCTGGAATAAAGGATGAGACAGTTTCGTGAGAGTTCGATAAAAATGAGAATCTATGCGGTAGAAAGTTAGATAAAAATGTCGGTGCCAGCCGAATTTTATTTAAAAAACATTAGTAATATAAAAAATGATACAATAAATAAATTAGTTATTTCGCCTAATGTGTCATCCTTTCTCTTAATACGAGATTGCCTCTCTGTAGGACAAGCCTCAGCGTTGTCATCAGTAGGGAAAGTTACCCATGTGTGTTAATTTTCAATTGATAATTGTCACTATTTTAACAGAGACGAAAAACTAAAGCAGTATGTTATAATGTATGGATTTTTTACATAATATTTCTTAAATTTTCTTAATAAATAAATAATAAGCATACATTTGTATAAAATTTATATATTAAAAATTTAAAGCTGCTTGAATAATGAAGAAAATCTTTTAAAATGTACAATTGATGAATATGAAAGTACTGATAACCTTACAAATCTTTTGAAACATTACGAGAAAACTCTGACAAATATTTTGATAGTGCAGTACTAAATGCATTATGTTTATCTACATTCAACTTGAATCTAATATTTTGTATACGAGTACCTATATGAAGTTATTGTCTGATTATGGCTAACTTTATAAATATGGATTATTATAAATATATCTTTCGAGAATATTACCATATCAGTTATCAAAAGTACAGGTGTCTACTTATTGGATCAAACCGCGTTAGAAAAATTATTAATTAGTGCCTTTTAAAATAAAATTATTGGTGTAAACAACGAACTTGTGGCTTGGATGGAGTACCTGTGACAGTACTGAAAGAAATAGTTGACATTATTAGTGTCCCATTGGTCAAACTCATAAATATCTCGGTAGGAACAGGGATTTTCCGGCAGCACTGAAGATTGCGCGAGTGATACCTGTGCCTAAAAAGAACGCCGGAAATCTGCTAGATGATTATCGCTCCATCTCAGTGTTGAGCGCATTCTCCAAGATTTATGAGTCGATCATGTATGAACGCATCCTTGACTACTTGGAGAAGAACGATATTATTAGTGACTGTCAGCACGGATTTCGTCCAGGAAGATCCACAGAGACGGCGTGCATCGAGTTTGTGGAATATATTAAAAGGAATCAAGATAACAAAAAATTTGTAGTTGGGTTGTTTTTTGACTTCACTGCTGCGTTTGACTCGGTACGGAGCAGCTTTGTGGAGGAAAAATTGAACGCGATTGGCATCAGGGGCAATATGCTGAGGTTAATTTTGTCATTTTTGGAACACAGGCATATGGTTGTGGATGTGAATGGTTCAAAATCTGAAATGTATGAGGTGAATCTTGGTGTGGCTCAGGGCTCTATCCTGGGACCCCTAATATTCATACTTTTCATTAACGACATGAGATCATATGTAAAGGATGACCACCTAATCAATTATGCATACGACACATCCATTATAGTTGTGGGTGAGAATGACAATGACCTTCAGCTGAAGATAGAAAGTGTAGTGCGCACATTAGAAACACGGTGTAGGCAGAACAGAATAATATTAAATAGTAAAAATACTATAATTGTGAAATTTCCTGTTAGGGACAATATCTCTATTAAAATTCTGGGTAAGGCTGAGTGTGCTAACTTTCTGGGAACATGTTTGGATTCGAATATGAATTGGTTCATTCAAGTTCAAAACATAATCTCTAAAATTAATAAAAGTTTTTACGCAATAATGAATTTAAAAAACTGTCTTGATACGAGTGGCCTATTGCATATTTATTATGCCATGGTATACTGTCATTTGTCTTATCACATTGTTGTGTGGGGCAGGGCAAATGAGATCAACAGACTTTTTATAGTGCAAAAAAGAGTGATCCGATTGATTTTTAACTTGAAACATAGAGAAACTTGTTGTGATACTTTTCGCCGATATAGTATATTGACCCTGCCCAGTGTATATCTTTGTAAGTGCGCAATTCTTGCTTACGAGAGACGTCAAACTTTGATTACAAACTCTCGACACGACATCGTATTTTAAATATAAAAGACTTGTATGTAAATTATAGAGTATTATATCATTGACACAGGAATAATTTTGATTTATTCCTTTTTATTATTTTTTGAATAAAAATTTTATTATCAGTACTGTCTGTTGAGACATATGATTTTTACACGGATGTGGTTGCTGGTGTAAGGAAGGTAGTCTTTTTTGGGATTGTAAGTGTTGGATTAGTCTCCTTCATTTGATACTGATATATTTTCACTGTATTTTTGACTATTTGAATTTTTTCACAATTTGTTTTAAAAAAACAAAAATTTTTTCATTATATGACTTGTACAATTTGTTATATTAATTAGTTAATTTGTTAAACACATTTTTTAAACACATTTTATCACCTATTTTGTAATTTGTACCTTGGTGTCACGAGCTTATTTTCTTGTTTAAGCTTGGCCTGATGATGTGAGTGTAGTATTTAAACTCACGAAACCAGTCGCCGTAATCAAAATAAAGAAATTGTGGGACCTTGGACCATGTTTCAATTTCACCTCTTAATCGTTAAATTATTTTCCAATTTTGTGATTTTTTAAACCTAGTCGAAACGCACATTCTAAAGAAGCTTCATTTCTATGTAATATAGTACTATATATCTCATGCGAATGCTAATTTGTATGGGTGTTTGGTGGGTATAGTTGTGGTATATGAACAAAAACTTGTAAAGAAATTATGCAGAGAATTTTATTACATTGGCGTACCTAGTCCTGCATTTAGCTGTATTCTAGTCTTTGTAGTATATTATAGAAATAGGTAGCATTAGAAATGATTATATGGCCGCAAATATATCGGAAAATTTTTAAGAAGAAATTGCACTTGACCTTAAGATTGAAAATCATTTGAAAAAGTCATAATCAACTACTTAATAGAACAGAAAATTTATCTAATATTGGAAATAATTTAATATTAACGTAATATTTAAACTGACCGCTTAAAAACATACATATATGCCGAGATAGGTCTTCTGTAAGTAAGATGATTAACTTCATGCTATTATTTCTTAAATATACGACAGAAATAGTTTTTTGAAAATTTGATTTTTATTGCTACAAAAAAAAACATGAAATTGGTCTAATGGTCAAGGAATGACAATCGATTAATTTGAAGAAGAGTTTTTTGTTGAAAATAAAATTTGCAATACTAGGTTGTTTTTGTTGGCTTTTAAAAAAATGTTCAAGGTGTCTTTGTTCAATTTAAATATTTTAATTATATTTCATTACTTGTGTGTATTTTAATTTATCACATTTCAAACGCCATTATTCCGAAAACCGTTGATTTTGGGGATATGGTATGTTAAGGTGACTACACACATGCAACAAAACATCGTGCCGAACTCCATCGCGTTTCAAGTGTGGACGCAACCACGCAACAGTGCAACAGCGTAACATCGCAACATAACGACGTCCCATCAGTTGTCGGTCCTCTACCGTCGCATCAAAGAAATGTTGCGTGTTCACGTTGCACTACATGTGCGCATGTCTGAACGGGCCTGGCGAACACTCTGGCGAACAAATAATGAATGGCCGAGATTATTTTTAATTTCATTTAAATTTACTGAGAAGAAATTTTTATGGCGTGGGAACGTTCCTTCCAAATAATTCAAAACATCTGTGTTCATTTTTTGTGTCAAAATAATTCTAAACATCTGTGTCATATTTTGTGGAAGAAAACGCATTTTCTTACTTTTTCAAGTAATAAAATTTGTCCGATGTAATTTTAAATCGTTCTTTTTGGAATTTACATCCGATTGAGTTTAATCAGATTGAATTAGATATCGGTTCGGTATGGAGTAAACAGAGGATGTGATTCTTGCTTTGGTCGACATTTATCGACGAAAAGTAATTTTGTGGAATACCATAGCATCCCAGATAAAGTTAAAAAAAATTGTGTCTGCCACCAACGTCTTGGCCTACGTTTTTTCTTTTCCACTAAATGCATAAAATTATACGCTGCAGCCGCAATGTCCATCTTGCTTGGAAAACATTCATGAACTGATCAAGAACGATGGGACGGCATTATGTTCGCGTCGATGTTACGCGACGATGTTCTGTTGGACCTCAAAACTTCATCACACCGCAACTTCGACGCGCAACAAGGAATGTTGCCCAACGGAGTTTGATAGGATGTTTTGTTCATGTGTGTAGCCACCTTTACACAAAAAGTGTTAAGAATTTACCATACAATTCAAAAATGGCATAATATACAGAATGTTCCATTAAAAAAAAAATGAAGACTATTTCTTTTAAATAGAAATTTACAAGCAATCACACTGAAAATAAACTTCACTGCTACTGTTTTTTCTCATTTTTAATATTTTTATCTAATTGATAAAAATAATACTTTATTATCTGAACATCTTAATTTATAATTTCATATAGTGGCCAGTATATACTGATATCAAGTTATCTGTATCAGTACCATATATAATTGAATTGATTTCTCTAAGAATCAATCATTGATATAGAAAGAGCTAGTGGCCGGAACTTTACCTGACACAAAAGCAATTTAATTTCTATTAGACCATAAAAACATCTGCAGAATATTGATTTTTACATAACCGAGAAATGAATAATATTCGAAGGAGTCGTAAACGCGAACAAAGGAATGAAGAAAAAAGAACAAATAATGTATCACGGAACACATTTCAAAGGCGTATTTTAATTCAAAATACATTATCTAGATGAATATTTTCTCCACTTTCGACGAGTACAATAAATTACATAAGTAATACGAATACATACATAATACGAATTGTATATAGGAAAAGCACCAAATGTAAATTCAACTGTTTTCTATAAAACCGTAAATTATTACCTATATATTATTGTATTACTACATATTTGTACAGCTCAGACTATAATTCCTGGCCTATAACAAAATACTCTGTACAGAATATACAGCGTTAGTAAAAAGTCCCGGAACGGTCGAATAACTTTGTTATTTGAAAATTATGATTTCTGAAATTTGGTATGGGGGTATAGTTAATATAAATGCATTTTATGCAATACAGTTAATATTTTTTCACTTCCGGTTTAATCGGCAATACGTCCAACTTTTTTTTTTAAATGGAACGCCCAGATTTTTTTAACACTTTTGAATGCAAAATAAAAAACTACGTTCAGGAAGTATTAAGATATGTTTATTTTTATTCACAAGAAAACAGTTAAAAAATTAAAAAAGTGTCCTAATACAGAAAAATCAAGGTACCTTTGAAAAAAGTTGTTGTTTAGTGTTTGCATTCTTTTTGCCGTCACATTTGACAATTTTAAAAGCGTTTTAACTTTTGCATCGCTATAAATTTACTTATTTTAGACATTGACACATTTGAAAATGGCAGTAAAACTTACTGAATCAGAACGAATTGAGATATTAATGATGCGTGGGTACGGTGATCGTCAACGTTCTTTTGAAGAGGTTCGTATTTTGTTTAATACTGTTTATCCGGATCGTCACATTAGTAAAAGTACGGTATGCCGAACAATTCAAGGTGAAGGATTTACTTTCGTCAGGTGAAGGATTTACCTAGAAGGGGACGTCCATTGACAGCAACAGATGAAGAAACTAGTTTGAATGTGTTACTTACAGTGGAAGAAAATCATCACGTGTCCACAACAGAATTAGGTCAAATTCATGAGATCTCTCAAAAATCTGCTCATAATATTCTTAAATCAGCAAGAATGAAAGCCTATAAAATGTATCCCGTCCATGAGTTAACTGAAGATGATCCAGATCGTAGACTACAGTTTTGCGAAACAATGACGGAATTGATCGAGCAGCAGCCTAATGTTTTAGATCACATCATTTTTTCAGATGAGGCAACGTTTTGTCTCAACGGCACTGTGAACAGACATAATTGTCGCTACTGGTCAATTGAAAATCCGCATTGGATTGAAGAAGTCCATACACAGCGTCCTCAAAAGGTGAATGTCTGGGCTGGTCTTGTTGGAAACAACATCATAGGACCATTTTTTATAAGAGGAAATTTAACTGGCAACGTCTACTTACATTTATTGCGAAATGAGGTTGTTCCAGCACTTGCGGCCCTCTTTCCAAATGCAAACATAGGTGATCACCCTAATGCACATTTTTGGTTTCAACTAGATGGAGCTCCCCCCCATTTTGCCCATAATGTCCGCGATTATTTGAATTAAAATTTTCCGGGACGTTGGATCGGACGTAGAGGAGCAATCGAATGGCCAGCACGTTCGCCAGATCTCTCGCCATTAGATTTTTTCTTTTGGGGTCACTTGAAATGTCAAGTGTACAAAAATCGTCCCCATAATCTTGAACAATTGGAAGAGAGAATAGTTCAAGAAGCCAATCGCATCACTCCAGAACAAATACAAAATTCAATAAGAAGTTTTACTGACCGTTTACATTTTTGTCAAATTGTAAATGGAGAGCATTTTGAACAATTATTGTAATCGCAACCTGAATAGACAGGTGTCTTGATTTTTCTGTATTAGGACACTTTTTTAATTTTTTAACTGTTTTCTTGTGAATAAAAATAAACATCTTAATACTTCCTGAACGTAGTTTTTATTTTGCATTCAAAAGTGTTAAAAAATCTGGGCGTTCCATTTAAAAAAAAAAAGTTGGACGTATTGCCGATTAAACCGGAAGTGAAAAAAATATTAACTGTATTGCATAAAATGCATTTATATTAACTATACCCCCATACCAAATTTCAGAAATTATAATTTTCAAATAACAAAGTTATTCGACCGTTCCGGGACTTTTCACTAACCCTGTATAAATATCAGTACTGGAAAGACAAATACAAAGAGATCATTTTGAACTGTCCTGAGTTTACCATACTGATTTTAATTTGGGAACACAGTGTAATTGGCAAGCCTTTTTTATTTATTTTTGTGGTTAGGATTACTACATAAAATTTTCCTGTGATAAATGTCAATGAAATAGGGTTAGTTTCAAGCTGAATTATATGAAAGAATTTTTGTAGAAATATAGTAATTGCACTTTATTTTTTATCATAAACAATAATAAATACGTTACAATTTTATTACTGTAAAACATAATTCCATAATTATTTTACAAAATGAATACATTTTACAAAAGTTGTTCGAAATGTCCACCATTATTCTCAATGCATAGATTGACACGTCTTCTCATATTATTGAACACATTATGGAACGTTTCTGGTGTGATATTTTGTAATTCTATTCTAATTGCCTCTTCAAGTTCATCGAGATTATACAATCTGTTCCGAAACACTTTATTTTTTAGATGGCCAAAGAGGAAAAAGTCCAGTGGGATTAAATCAGGATTGATTAGTCTATTTCGACTAATCAATCGGTCACCATAGTATTCTTGCAAATAATTAATAATTTGTTGTGCAGTATGTGCAGTTGCCCCATCTTGTTGGAAGTACCCCAGGGTCAATTCATCTTCGTGAAGACTGTTAATGAAGGGTTCCAATATTTGTTTTTGGTATCGTACTGCGTTAATCATGCGGTATCATGGAAAAAAATTGGTCCAATAATCCGTCTCTTCGATATTGCAACCCAACCAACCCAGGACAGTTCAAAATGATCTCTTTGTATATGCAAATCGTTCTTTCTCTCTGAATGTAAATACTTTAATTAACCATTAGCCATTCAAAGCACAACCACCTGCAACAAATCTGTTCTCTTCCCAAACGAAAATATCACTAATTAACCAAACGTCATCTTCCTATCAATACATTTTTATCACGCTGCACAGTTTTTTGTTGGTATTCATTCCTATGTTTCACTTTTTGGACAAGCTACTGAAAAATCACAGGAATAGTATTCTGATGATTACGTTATATTTTTTCGACAATACAGTATTTTATTTTAAGAATACTTTCTGCTGCTTCTATCAATTCTATGCATTTGTTATCCTGCTGCAAATAGCTAAGTGATGGTAGTTTACTTCCTGTCAGTACTAAAAAATTTCATTTGTAACATCAACTGATTAATTCTATAGACTTGCATTTGTATATTGTTCTGCCTAGTAATTCATTAAAATAATGTTAATATTTCGAGCTCTATATACGGTGACACTTTTGTATTTATAGTTTCAAACCAAGTAATTATGCAATTATGCAATATCGACATAATGCAACTTTTTTGCTTAATAGATATTATCTAGATGCACTAACTTTTGGCTAAAAGTACATGACGAAAGAAGTGATGTAAATACTTGCTATCAAGTTGTAATATTTTAATTTTTATTGAATAAATTAGGATCAAAAGATATTTTGGTCTAAGATAATAGAGGCAAAATCTAATTCTTGACGAAGAAAGAAAATGGGCCGTAGAATATACACCAGACGATGATCAATGTTTGGTGAAAATGCGCCGTCATATTTTACGACGTAAACAATTGCGATGGGGATAGAAAATCAATTAAAGATAACCTAAGGTGCAAATGCAAGTACCAACAAAAACATCAACTCACTAGAGGTTTGGTTGGAAGCAATAATTTTGTGCAAAGATTTAGGTTTTAACAAGTCGTGTTCCTAAATTACTCTCTCTCAATTTTCGTAGGTTTGGTTTACGACCAGGAGCTTTTTAGAAAATTATAACAGGCGATGAAACGTGTTTGCATCATTGGGATCTACTTATAATACTACACTTGATGCTGTGAGTCTGCAAGGGCCCTCCACCGCCTAAAAAATGACATAAACACAGAATTCATCAGAAAAGCTGATGGCAAAAATATTTTAGGATATGGAGAGTATGTTACTAATTGAAAAGATTAAAAATGCTCTACAATAATAGGAGAAGTCTATGCTGTTTCATGAAAACTGCATAGTTCACAAAGCTCGTCAAGTTTGTGAAGTAGCCGAAAAGGACGGCATTATAGAAGTGGAACATCCGCCCTGCAGCTTAGATATGGCACAAATTAACTATTATTTCCTTCCTAAATTAAGGGCGTATTTAAGGGAATGCTGTTTTTCTTTGGATGAATACCTGGAAGAAGCGGTGGAGGAATTTTTTGTGGCATTAAAGGATTTTTATTAAGTAATAGCCCTAGGAAAAAAGTTATAATAAATGCGTAAGCGTTAATGAATCATACGCTAAAGGGTAAAATTTTATTTTTCTCGAAGCTCGTTTAGTTCTTTGATAGCATAATACTACTATAGCATCCATTCCTCAGTACTTGATAGTGTTTGGGACCTAAGATTGCAAAAACAATTCTAACAAGTTATCAATTTTTCCAAGTAAAAATTTACAATTGATAAGATAACATTCAAGCGTAATTTGCTTATTGCAGTACAATGCATCCTAGTTAAATAAAGCAAAAAACAATTGTGTAAGTGCGTTTAGCATTTCTATCTTTCTCCAATAAATTGAAATATTATAAATTATGTGATATTAAACAAATTTTGAGTACTAACTAAACGAATGAAAATTGGAAAAAAATTGTGAATACAAGTTTTGTATTTTTGGAGAAATTGTTAATTATTTAACTAACAAGTCATACAACACAAAAAACAAAAACTCCGAAATATTAAACCTCTACTAGGTTATGACAACTTAATTTCATGAGACCCTTGTTCCTAAAAATAAATTATTTTCCAAAGAACGTTCTGCCCTGTTCCTCGTAACTTTTCAAATCAGGAAGTAAATGTCGCGAAAAATAATTTATGCATTAGATGTTCGTTCACCCAGGAAGAAAGGAAGGAAAGTCGGTAGAACAAATAACGAAAATCTTGTCCTCTAATTGGAACATATATTTTCTTCCACAGAAGTGTTTTCAAGTGATCTTCTTCAAACTTACAATAAGAACGAAAATTCAGTCCCGGTTTATTACGATGTGGGATTTGTCATTAAACCATAAACTGTGCCTATAGAATAAATTACTGCTCGATTTTGTAATGAAACAAGTATATTTTTCTAATATTGACAGTTTTATAGTTTGTGCTATATATAACATAAGCCGTTGCGACATTTTAACCGAAGAAAATAAAAAAGATAGATAACTATTGCAATGTATATATTTGTAAATGAATATTTATTATATCACATTTGTGGGGCATTCATTTCTGAAAATAAAATACATAATTAAAAATGAGAAATCTGAGAAATTGATAAAAGTAGTGAACTAGGAAGCTAATTATGATATCATTGCAATTAAAACTTTGTTCTGCATGCTATTTTACTTGTACAAGGACTTTTTTCTTATATGAGAGTACCATCTACATCATATGAAGAAAGATAATACTAGACGTTGTTTATTGAGAAATAATGACCTAGAGCACAATTCTCCGCAGCTTATTTTTGATGAGTTTGTTGATTAGTTTTTTTTTTATGTATGCATCAATTCTATTTCGATAAGATGTCCAATACATCACGTATAATCTAATCATTTAAACATTCTTTATATATTTACCAAGATGAAATAAAACATAGATAAATAGAATGCTATATATTTATTCCTTTACAATTGGTATTGAATACAAAAGACGGATGTTAGTAATTATAATAGTTATAATAATAATTTATGTTTCAACTTCTCTCAACATCGACACAATAATTACATAAATATTTGCAAACAAATGTTGGTTTTGTTAGGTACTAATGACAAAACTTAAGGTGATGCTTATCCGCATTCTGCTGGACAAGTAAGATCATTCAGCACTCAAAGAGAGTTAAACATTGTTTGCCTAGCTTGGCAGTATATATACAATATGTATGTACAATATATGATTAATTTAAATTAAAAACTATTTCTACTTCCTACTACTATTAATAAAAATGTTCGCCTCTAATGTTAATTATAAGTCACTAATTCTATTGTTCATAAGTGTTCATATTTCCTTTTAGTCATCACTGATACCATTATTGATAATGATAATCTTTCCAATCGGCGTGTTGTGATAGTGCCTTTAGCTTTTTGCTTGAAGACATTCACTTTTTGCTCTATTTTAAGAGAAGGCACAATTGCCGACCGATTTATTCTATATTTAATTTTATTATTCCATTTCATCATAGGTTGATGAGATATTATTCAGCAGTTTATTAATTTGTTGGTCTTGTATAATTTATTTTTGAATCCATTGATACAAAAATCGTTTGGATTTGATGTACTTAACGTTTTTCATTAATCACCTCTATTTACGCAGTGGTTCTGCACTTACTTAGTTGACAGATAACAAGTGAGGGTACCACAACTATTACTATGAACCCCTCCCATCTGGTATACTGCACGCATCCGATATAAGTCCTTTTATTTATAGTACATCATTGTTTATTGATTATTTGAAAACGTAGTCTTTTATTGGTTCTTTTAAAAATTGTCAACTTCTTCATAGCAATATTATTGCGATTGTGGATTGGTGTTCATGCCTTCATATATATTTAACTTATCGAAATGCGTTTTATTAGTGGAGTTTCTCCAATGGTTCATTATTCTTACAGCATTTGTGATAAACCATATATAATCTTTGAAGATCTGATTATAACTTTTGACATAAACATTTTGTTGGTGGAGCTTGTAAACGCGAGTGGTGTGGTAGCCAATCTATCAAATCCAGCTTACCTACATTGAAACATTTAAATTTTTATTTTCTCTATTCAATAACAAAATCGTTCATTTTGAAATTCCCATGATTAAATTCAGATGAGCTTTTGCGAGAAGTATAACAAGTCTCATGTTTTCAATCGCTCTTTTATCGATTTCCCAGGTTTGTAATGTGAACGCTGACAGACTTACATTTATTTTGGTTGCCGTTTATGTCAGTAGTTGTAGTATTCTAAATGTCTTAATTTTATATTTTTTATGTATTAGTTAGTTAAGTAATTGAATAATTAATTAGTAATGTGACTTTATTTCGTTCCTTATTTCATTCCATTACTTGTAGTTTTGCTTATATTGTGTCAGTCATATTATAGTTTTTTTAAACACTCCTTGTATCAATAGTTCGCTCGTGGTCATAACACTGAGAGATAGCGTATTTTTGTCAGTATTATACTATATTAATTAAAACGATAAAACTGACAAAATTATATCAAAAAGCGACAAAGCTCAGTAACAGTCACTTTTAAAGTATTAACGTCTTACATGTTTTTGATGTGAAATTTAATACAAAATTCAAAATTGAACTGATATACAGGGTGTTCCATTTAACAAAATTGACTTTTATACAAAAACGTGTCATGTCATTTTAATCGAGTTTTCTGCACATGCAGACATGCAGTTAGTAACTGTTAAAAAATAAAACATGCTTCTATTAGGACCTCTTATTGTAAACAATACTGCAAAAATTTTTGTCCATCTAATACGTCGTTTTCGAGAAATATAATTTTATACAAACATTGAATTTTTCAGAAAAATGGAAATAAGTGAAAAACTTTAGATTATAGGCCTATACTATCTTATTACTTTTTGACTAAACGTTATACGGGGAATACAAGAATACAATAATATAGGGTGTTCCATTTAAAAAACTATAACTATGGTTAGCCACCAAGTTATGGAACACTCTGTATAATACAAAATATTTTTAAATTGTGTTCCTAATGAGCAGCTATCACACAAAAGAACCGCTTCGAAATATTTTTTCTCATAAAGGCATAATCGACCTTACCCGCGAAGATGACTCACCCTGTATATATTTTTTTTATAAATGCAGGTAAGTATAACCATGAGACACTTACGAAAATTATATAGGTAAAAGGAGGAAAAGAAGAGTAATCATATATTATACCGGGTGTCTATTTAAGCTCGGCCACCGGCCATATCTCGGCAAACCGTTTATCGTACAACCTCGTGGAAAAAATCATGATAGTAAAGTGGACGACGGGAATTACAACAAACATATTTTTAAGTTTCCAAAATGATCGCAAGGGGGCGCAATTCTCAAGATGAATTAAAAATTCGATAATTTTTCATTAAATTCTAGATTAAGATAGATTAAAAAATTTACTAGCAAAATTTTCAGACGTTTTTATACAACTTTCATTTGAAACTTTTTGATCTAACTCCCATACGAAGGGGAGAGTGGAGGGGGGTATGTCTGCGCACAAAAGTAGGTATAACTTTGGTTTGCCCCAACGGATTTTAATGTTTCTGGGCTCATTAGATAGAGAATTTTACAAAGAATTGAAGGATATGTAGCACGAAATTACGTGGTTGTCAAAGAAAATAACAGGGGGCGCTGTTCTCAATGTATGTATATTTCTTCTTTTTTCTTTAAAATTTCAAATGAAACGGTATATTTTTAATATCGTAATATTAATGCACATAAAAAACTGAAGAGAATGATAAAAACCGGAAGTTGCTACCTTTTTTGTTGACGAAGATATAGTCATACGAAAACAATCCAGAAAAATAAAACTCTTTAAATATAAATTTATTTATTTATTGGGAGTAATAATTTTATTTTAATTTTAATAGGGTCTCTAGACAGTGTATAGTACGTTTTCACTTGAAATTTCATCATACTCTTCGCTAAATGTATTTATTTCAATCTCTTTATCGATTTTTTAATTCATTGCATATTGCTGTGGTATTTGCCTTTAAATGAAATTTATATAATTTATTTATTTATTAGTTAGATAAATAAATAAAATTGTAGTTTATGTTATCTTCATAGGCAAAAACAACATAAATTGTTATCTCTCGTAGGTTCTACTGTGATTTACTTCTTTCCTTACTTGTTTCTCCTTAATTATTATTATTTTAAAGTTGTGTGGGATAGGAATTCAAATAACTATGACACCAGATTATTTATGTATAAAAGTATGTATTATCTGCTTAATAATTACAATAATTAAAATTTATTGTTGCATGTATATTACTTATTTTATTCGTTTGTTTACAATACTATAAGAGTAGCAGTTTTCATGGTAATATTGTAATCGTTTATTTTAATATGAATTCAGTCAGTACAGGGTTTCTCCACCTTCACTCTTTTCTTACTAAAGGCCTGTATATTAGGTCCAAATTATGTTGACTTGATAATGAAGGTACTGACTAATCGGCTTTATGCAAACATTCACACGTACTACATAAAGCTTGGATCAATCACCACCCCAGGTACGTTCCTAATGCATCACAAACTAATTGTCTAAACCTCTATTCTCACGGAGTCTTTAGATTCTTAGTGCGAAGCTTTTAGGCGTTCCTGTTTGTAAAAGTTTGACTGTTACTCAAAGCTGTGCTTACTAATGTCCTTTTTACTGAACACTGGTCCGTTGTGCAAGTATTCGCACACAGTACACTATTAAGACAAGTGTTCTTTATTTTTAATAAATATTATTTCCCTATATTTACTTTCTATTATTTAAATAAATAATTATTTAAAAGAAATGGAGTGCTTGGAGAGAACCTGTGTATTTTGATTGAATTTAATTGTAATGACAATATTATTAACTACTCACTGCGTAGATTCATACAATTCTTCGAATTCTGCTTGAAATTGTTTGTCCATTCTTGTTGATTCTTCCTTCCGTTGAATCTTCTATAATTTTACTGGTGACGCTTACTTCTTGTAAATATGGCGACGATAAAACAATTGGGAATTATTCCTCTAGGAGCGTGTATGCTTCTACTTAGTTTGTGAGTTGTTAGTTGGTTTGTTTATTTATTCACACTGCGATGGTAATGGTAAGTGTGTAAAAACTCCACTTAACCACTACTCGCTTGACGCATAAATGTATTCAAAGATGCTATCACTTTGCTGTGTATTGGAAGTTTTTAAAGTCACAGGTATCAGCTAACAACTAACTCTTTTTCTTCAAAAACTCCCTTTTTATAGTTGAAAATAAATGCCGCTCGTTATTTGATTGTCTTTGCGTGCTTTTATTTTCAAATTGTTCGTCGTGGCGCCTCTAGCGGATATCTCGATACTTATTCCATATCTCTTCTTATTCTTCTCAAATTTTAGGTTAGCGTTTATTTTTATTATGTTTATTTCTGACATTTGATGTTTCTCCACATTTGCCAACGACGGTATTTGTTGTTTTATTTATTTATATCTAATGTACAGTAAGTATATTGATATTTATTTTATTCTTTTATTGCTATCGTAAATATTTATTGTACTTATAAATGTATTCATTGCTACTTTTACTGTTTTTCAGGTAGATTCTTCGTCCGAGCGCTAGCCTTACTCGCACCTTTGTTTTGTTGCTTTTGATCGGAAAGAATGGAAAGAAGTTGGTTATTGTTTCAATTGCCAGTCCCTCCGTCTGTGCTGCTCTTTCCTCGAACCATCTTTCCGTTCTTGGAGAATTTTGTATGTTTAATATGCTGTAATGAATCATTGCTTTTATAATAATGCTGCTTATTTCTTTGGTTATAGATGTTTATTTGTATGTGCACAAAGTTTGGAACCATGAAAAGGACTTCTGTTATTCGTATTGCGAAGAGAATTAATACTTTTTGTTGTGTATATTGAAATATTATACGATTCTGTGCTGTTCTTTATGATATACTTTATTTTAATATCCTTTTCATCGCAACTGTATGTATTTTATTTTTAAGTTACATGAGTGCATTAAGCCTCTTCATATTCATTACGAGCATATCTTATTTTATTCTCTGAGTATAATTTAATTGCTTTTAAATGATTGACTCTTACAATCGTCCCGTTGGTTAACATCACTCTTTCACGGTTGTTGGTTTTAAGGGTCTTTCCATTTTTAAATGTAGGTTCTTTGCATAATATACTCAGAGCTCTTTTTGTTCCTAACTTGTAGTCAGGTTCTTTATTTTCTAAATAAAACATTACCTCTGGTTTATCACTTCTGAAAATAAATATTCATTTGTGACATTTACTATTATTGTTGAGGTTTTGCCTCACTTATATCTAAATAGTGTTTATATACATATAATCTTAATTAAAATGCTTATACCCATGTGCATACCTGTGTTATTGTATGGCTTAATAAAATTTATTTTTAAAATAAATGTTTCTTAAACTACGAGTGTGTTTTCTTATTGCTAATATTAATCTAAATGTACTAGTATATCTTGGTGTCAACATTACTCATGTTTATTTCTAACATTATATATTTATGTACAGTATTGTCTTAAATTCTAAGGTAAAATTCACGGCATATCCCTTAGTTGTTAAAACCATGGTTTGCCATTATGAAATAATGAATTGACAAATGTGTAAATTATGTTTTCACAACTAACGTGAACTACAAATGCAATTTTATTGATCATTTATTTCATCGTAGTCATGTAGCATGGACACATGGTATTTTCCTTTTATATTTCTATTGTCTACTTCTTGTAGTTCATAAGTTACATCTCCTAGTGTCCTACTTATTCTGTAAGGTCCACTGTAGGTTAGGTCCAGTTTTGCACATTTATTTAAATGTCTCCTACCTAGTCGATAGTTCTTCACTACAACTAGGTCTCCTATTTGATATGTTTTATTCTTTTTTAACGTGAGTTCTCTATCTTCTCTGTGCTTTATTTCTAGTATCTCAGGTGTTCGTTGACTGTCTTTGATATCTTCTCGATTGTATAAATTTGGAGCATGTTCGATATCATATTCATTTATCTGATATGAGTGTGATTGTTTATTACCTCCATGGGCTCTGCTTAGTGCGTCTGCAACTATGTTGTCCGTACCTTTCCTGTGCTTTATTTTAAATGAATATTCAGATAGTATGAGAGACCATCTGTATATTCGTGAATTATTAAACCTTGTTTTCATTAGGAATATTAGAGATAAATGATCTGTCTCAAGTAGGAAAGTGTTTCCTAGTAGGTAATATTTTAATTTTGACACTCCATATATAATGGATAGCAATTCCCGTTCTGACGAGGAATAATTTTGCTCATAATCCTTTAGAATTCTTGATAGGAAGCATATGGGTATTTCTTCCCCATTTCTTATTTGTAGGAGTTCTGCGGCTACAGCATTGCTGGAGGCATCGCATCTTAGTATGAATTCTTCATTGAAATCTGGTAGATTTATGATCAATGCCTTGTAGAAATTTTCTTTTATGTCGATGAATGCCTTTTCCCTTTCATGGGTCCATTTGAATTTTACTCCTTTCTTGATCATTTTGTATAACGTGTGCGTTTGGTCGGATATTTTAGGAATGAAGTGTTTATAGTAGTTTATCATTCCTAGGAATCCTCTAAGCATTTTAATATTTTTTGGTTTGGGATATTTTCGTATCGCCTCAAGTTTTTCCTCCTCTATTGATATCGTCTTTCCATCAATTATGTATCCCAGATAATTCACTTTATTTTTATAGAATTCGCATTTCTCGAGGTTTATTTTTAAACCATTTTCTGCTAATGTATTCAGGATTTTCTCTACTGATTCTTTGTGACTTTCTATGTCTTTATTAAATATTAGAATATCGTCTACGTAGTGTGAGACGTATTCTTCGTGAGGATCCAGGATCTGCTGCATTGCTCTTACTAGTGCTGCAGTGGCTGACGCTAATCCAAATGGAACCACATTGTAAGAGTATACTAATGAATTAAACATGAAGGAACAATATTTCCTAGAATCTTTGTGCAATGGTACCAGCCAAAAAGAACTTTTTAAATCAAGTTTCGTAAACCACTTTGCGTCTGTACATTTTGTCAATAGGGTTTCAATGTTTTGTGGGGCTTCAAAATTAGGTGCGGTTCTGGAGTTCAGACATCTGGCGTCAAGGCATACGCGTAATTTGACGTCTTTTTCATCATTAAGTTTCTTCTTTATTACTACAACCATTGGATTTATGAACGTTGATTCCGTTCTTGTAATTATGCCGTTTTTCAACATCTCTTTTATTTCTAATTTGACTTGCTCTGTATACTTTTTTGGAATGGGGTATGTTTTTATTCTGAAGGGCTGTGTCTCGTCGACTTTAAGTTTATGTTCGTAGCCCTTGGCTAATCCTGGACTATCATCAAATAATTTTATATGCTTACTCAAAAGATAATTCACATGGGTTATATACAGTTTATTACAATTTAATTTAGTACCATCCCTATTTTGCGTGAGGTCTCCGCATTGAAGTTGCCTCACAGGATGTGCACTTTTCTTAACTTCATTGTGTAAACTACAATCCATTTTTGTTGTGATTTCTTCTTGAGCATCTTCTTCATATAAATTATTGATAAGGATCTCTTCCTCATGGGCTTCTTTGCTCCATGATATTGTTGAGTCCTTTATGTGGAATAATTTATTTTCCATATTTAATTTCGTACCATACTGGCTTAAAAAGTCCATCCCTAATATACAGTCGCTATTCAAATTAGGTGCTATGATGAATTCGGTTAATAAATTTAAATTATCTATCTTTATATTTATACAGAAGATTTTATCTACTGTTATCATACATTTTTTGTTTGCAGTAATAAGATTTATTTTCTTTATGGGTTTATAACACCCCAAACTTTCAATATCTTTGTTCATGATATTGTTATTTAAAAGTGAAAGTTGAGCTCCAGTATCCAGCAATGTTTCTATCTCTTGTTCCCCAATCTTGATTTTTATATGTGGTAGTTCCGTGGTTATCTTTTTCAAATCATCGTAATTATAGATGTTTTGTATTTTACGTTTTCTCTTGGCTGGCTTATTTAAAAATCCAGCGACGTTGCACCAGAATAATATGCTGCATTCACCCACTCTTTGTCTGTTGAGTTATGCCTGTTTTCTTTTGGTATCGCACCCCTAGATTCTTGATTTTGTTTTGTTGTTGCTTCTTTTACTTCCTTTTCAATTTGTATATTTTGAATTCTTTTATCTTCTTTACTTGTCTTCTCTTCCCTCTTGTAATTTTGGCTATTATCTTTCCTTTTGCCATCATTATTTCTGTCCGGGTTATGGGTATTTTGGTAATTATTATTGTTTCGCCTATTCCCATTGTAGTTGTTTCTGTTGTTGCTGTCGTTGTTTCGAGGTTGATTGTTCATGTTTCCATTCCCTCGGTTCACGTTATAGCCCTTTTCATCTATGTCGTCTAATCTTTTTACTAATTCAAGGAGTTCTTCTATTGTTTCCATTCCTTGAAGTGCGACGGTCTGAGTAACATTGTGATCAAAGTGTGCAGCCAATTGCGATACTATGTCACTTTCCTCTATTCTGGGTACAATGTATTTGAGAAAAGAATATTTTCTTATGACATAGTTCTCTCGAGATAATCCAGACCTATACTTTCCAAATATCAGGTCGTGTCTTATGTTTCTCTGTTGCGTTCGACCCCAATACTGTCTTGTGAATCGCCTTTCGAAATCGTTAAAGTCTATTACATCATCCATTATCATGTGATACCATTGGAGTGCATAGTCTTTGAGACATGCTCTTATAAAGTGTAGTTTGGATGTCTCATCCGTTATGCCTCTCATGTATGTCTTAATTGTTCTCAGGAATATCATTGGATTGTCCTTATAGTGTCCTGAGAATTTCGGTGCATTGTCTATGCTTCCCACAGTTTGTGGCAAAGACACACTAGGTGTATGAACCCCGTGCATTACTTTGTCCTCAAGCTGTTTGATCGTGTGTTCAAAAGTTGATGTTTTCCCTTGTAGATTGGACACAGCGTTATTGCAAGCTTCATATTTTGTTTCGCAGTCTTCTATCTTGTGTGTAATTTTCTCTATTTGTTCTTTATTTTCCACTTCGTTGTGTATTATTTTTCTATTGATAGCTACTATTTCCTCGTTCACTATGTTGAAGTTTTCTTGCGTCTTCGCAGTTCTTTCTACCATTTCTTGTACAAAGAATTTTCTTGTATTCTTGCACGTTTCTGTGTTGTCATTTATTTGTTTTCTCAGGTCTGCTACTGTTTTGTCCAGTTTTCCCTCTAATCTGGCATTTATTTCTAGTGTTTCTTGCCTTAGTTCTTTAAATCCCTCGTCTATTTTTGAGTTGATTCTTTCTAAATTCTTGTTTAAATTTTTATTATTTTCCTCTATTTTGTGGCTTAGAGTTTTATTATTCTCCTCTATTCTGTGGCTTAGGATTTTATTATTCTCCTCTATTCTGTTGCTTAGGTTTTTATTATTCTCCTCTATTCTGTTATTATTTTCCTATATTTTACAGAATAATTTATGGAAAAAGCTTTCAAATTTTTGTTCCATTGTTGTACTACCCGTGCCCTCTGTGAGTATGCTTCCCTCAACTGTCGCATTTCCTGAATCATCCTCTTTTGTCTCAGTCTTATCCGACTCTGAGTCCGAGGTTAGTTGCGTAGGTTCCCTATATTGAGTGAATTGTGGCTTTGTTTCTATTTCTTTCTCAATATTGGGTTTTTCACCTTTGCTACTGTTTTGTTCTTTGTCTGACATTTTTGTTGTGTACAAATAACGCTTTCTATCTAATATTTTACTTAATAGAAATTTAAATGAATCCTATCCCACTTGAATAAGATTACATGCAAGAAACAATTTTATTTTGCAAGGAAAGAAACACAGCCAGCAAGTTGTGTTTTTAAGTTTAGCTTTGATATTTGACAAATTGTGTATTTAATTTATTTTGTAAGAAAAACACAGCCAGCAAGTTGGGCGCCGTATATATGCTGTGGTATTTGCCTTTAAATGAAATTTATATAATTTATTTATTTATTAGTTAGATAAATAAATAAAATTGTAGTTTATGTTATCTTCATAGGCAAAAACAACATAAATTGTTATCTCTCGTAGGTTCTACTGTGATTTACTTCTTTCCTTACTTGTTTCTCCTTAATTATTATTATTTTAAAGTTGTGTGGGATAGGAATTCAAATAACTATGACACCAGATTATTTATGTATAAAAGTATGTATTATCTGCTTAATAATTACAATAATTAAAATTTATTGTTGCATGTATATTACTTATTTTATTCGTTTGTTTACAATACTATAAGAGTAGCAGTTTTCATGGTAATATTGTAATCGTTTATTTTAATATGAATTCAGTCAGTACAGGGTTTCTCCACCTTCACTCTTTTCTTACTAAAGGCCTGTATATTAGGTCCAAATTATGTTGACTTGATAATGAAGGTACTGACTAATCGGCTTTATGCAAACATTCACACGTACTACATAAAGCTTGGATCAATCACCACCCCAGGTACGTTCCTAATGCATCACAAACTAATTGTCTAAACCTCTATTCTCACGGAGTCTTTAGATTCTTAGTGCGAAGCTTTTAGGCGTTCCTGTTTGTAAAAGTTTGACTGTTACTCAAAGCTGTGCTTACTAATGTCCTTTTTACTGAACACTGGTCCGTTGTGCAAGTATTCGCACACAGTACACTATTAAGACAAGTGTTCTTTATTTTTAATAAATATTATTTCCCTATATTTACTTTCTATTATTTAAATAAATAATTATTTAAAAGAAATGGAGTGCTTGGAGAGAACCTGTGTATTTTGATTGAATTTAATTGTAATGACAATATTATTAACTACTCACTGCGTAGATTCATACAATTCTTCGAATTCTGCTTGAAATTGTTTGTCCATTCTTGTTGATTCTTCCTTCCGTTGAATCTTCTATAATTTTACTGGTGACGCTTACTTCTTGTAAATATGGCGACGATAAAACAATTGGGAATTATTCCTCTAGGAGCGTGTATGCTTCTACTTAGTTTGTGAGTTGTTAGTTGGTTTGTTTATTTATTCACACTGCGATGGTAATGGTAAGTGTGTAAAAACTCCACTTAACCACTACTCGCTTGACGCATAAATGTATTCAAAGATGCTATCACTTTGCTGTGTATTGGAAGTTTTTAAAGTCACAGGTATCAGCTAACAACTAACTCTTTTTCTTCAAAAACTCCCTTTTTATAGTTGAAAATAAATGCCGCTCGTTATTTGATTGTCTTTGCGTGCTTTTATTTTCAAATTGTTCGTCGTGGCGCCTCTAGCGGATATCTCGATACTTATTCCATATCTCTTCTTATTCTTCTCAAATTTTAGGTTAGCGTTTATTTTTATTATGTTTATTTCTGACATTTGATGTTTCTCCACATTTGCCAACGACGGTATTTGTTGTTTTATTTATTTATATCTAATGTACAGTAAGTATATTGATATTTATTTTATTCTTTTATTGCTATCGTAAATATTTATTGTACTTATAAATGTATTCATTGCTACTTTTACTGTTTTTCAGGTAGATTCTTCGTCCGAGCGCTAGCCTTACTCGCACCTTTGTTTTGTTGCTTTTGATCGGAAAGAATGGAAAGAAGTTGGTTATTGTTTCAATTGCCAGTCCCTCCGTCTGTGCTGCTCTTTCCTCGAACCATCTTTCCGTTCTTGGAGAATTTTGTATGTTTAATATGCTGTAATGAATCATTGCTTTTATAATAATGCTGCTTATTTCTTTGGTTATAGATGTTTATTTGTATGTGCACAAAGTTTGGAACCATGAAAAGGACTTCTGTTATTCGTATTGCGAAGAGAATTAATACTTTTTGTTGTGTATATTGAAATATTATACGATTCTGTGCTGTTCTTTATGATATACTTTATTTTAATATCCTTTTCATCGCAACTGTATGTATTTTATTTTTAAGTTACATGAGTGCATTAAGCCTCTTCATATTCATTACGAGCATATCTTATTTTATTCTCTGAGTATAATTTAATTGCTTTTAAATGATTGACTCTTACAATCGTCCCGTTGGTTAACATCACTCTTTCACGGTTGTTGGTTTTAAGGGTCTTTCCATTTTTAAATGTAGGTTCTTTGCATAATATACTCAGAGCTCTTTTTGTTCCTAACTTGTAGTCAGGTTCTTTATTTTCTAAATAAAACATTACCTCTGGTTTATCACTTCTGAAAATAAATATTCATTTGTGACATTTACTATTATTGTTGAGGTTTTGCCTCACTTATATCTAAATAGTGTTTATATACATATAATCTTAATTAAAATGCTTATACCCTATGTGCATACCTGTGTTATTGTATGGCTTAATAAAATTTATTTTTAAAATAAATGTTTCTTAAACTACGAGTGTGTTTTCTTATTGCTAATATTAATCTAAATGTACTAGTATATCTTGGTGTCAACATTACTCATGTTTATTTCTAACATTATATATTTATGTACAGTATTGTCTTAAATTCTAAGGTAAAATTCACGGCAATATGTTACGTTAGTTTCTCCTTTTAAATGTTTTTAAATACTCTACCTATTATTTTTTAAATCTCATTTCTTATCCTTTCCAACACTGAAATAAAATAATAATAGTGAACAGTGTAGTTTTTTTTTTTAAATATTCATCATACAACATGGCATTCACAGTGATACTAAATTATATTATGATGAGATTTCCAAGGTAGGCCATGAAAATCAAAATGCAAAGATATTAGTGTCACTTGTAGTTAAACTTTTTGTACGTATTTAGCAAATTAAGCCATTTTGAACACCTGCACATAATTATTAAGTTTGTAAAATGTCGTATTCTAACGTTGAAGCTTATGCGATGATCAGAATGTATTTTCAATGCTTTGAAAATGCATGCTTGGTTCAGGGAAATATTCCCTAAATTATCCCGAAAGAAGACATTATTGAGTTTTTATTCACCCTGCCAGATATTCTCGATGTTTATTTATGGGGCAGAATAAAAGACATAGTTTATCACAAAAAGCCGAGTAACAATTGCTGCCTCCGAAATGGAAGTAACTCTGCTCTCTACTAATCGACAAGTAAACGGGTATTGAAAATAAAGGTGAACACTTTGAACATTTGTTAAATTGAAGTTTTTTCTTGTTTTTTTTTTGTACTTTCTGATTTAAATATATTTTCTTGTCCTTTATATTACTTGGTCAATATATTTTCTTATTTATGTTTAGGTATATAATAGGTTCTTTTATTTACTTTCATTTCAGGCGGGGATTATTTAGATATCAATTTGTGTACCCGTTCGTTACTAATGAGTAAATGATTTGATTATAACTAATGCATTATATTATATTGTTTTTTTTTCTCGTTATTGTCTACTTAGTTCATGAGTTATGGAAATTATTTTTGCTGTTTTCCTATAATTAGATCTACCAGTATCAGTTGGATGATAAAGATATATTATTATTATTATTATTATTATTATTATTATTATTATTATTATTATTATTATTATTATTATTATTATTATTATTATCATTATTATTATTATTATTTTATTCCAATGTCTAAAACGGGAAGGCATGAAATTTAAAAATAGCTAGAGAATTTGAAAACATTTAAGAAGAGAGTCTAATGTAACATATGCAAGAATTAAAAAATCGGTGAGAAGATTGAAATAAATACATTTATGGAAGACTATGATGAAAATTCAAGTGAAAGCGAACTATATACTGTCTAGTGACACTTAAAATTAAAATAAAGTTATTACTCACAATAAATAAATTAATTTATATTAAAAATTGTTTATTTTTTTTTGGATTGTCTTCGTATGACTATATCTTCGTCAAGAAAAAATGTAGCAACTTCCGGTTTTCATCATTCTCTTCAGTTTTTTATGTGCTTGAATATTACTAGGTATATTAAAAATATGCCGTTCCATTTAAAATTGTAAAGAAAAAACAAGTAATATACATACATTGAGAACGGCGCCCTGTGTTATTTTCTTTGACAGCCACGTAATTTCGTGCTACGTGTCCTTCAATTATTTGTAAGATTCTCTATCTAATGAGCCCAGAAACATTAAAATCCGATTGTGCAAACCAAAATTATACCGACTTTGGTACGTAGACATACCCCCCTCCACTCTCCCCTTCGTATGGGAGTTAGGTCAAAAACTTTCAAATGAAAGTTGTAAAAAACGTCTAAAAATTTTGCTAGAAAAATTTTCAATGTACCTTAATCTAGAATTTAATGAAAAATTATCGAATTTTTAATTTATCTTGAGAATTGCGCCCCCTTACGATCATTTTGGAAACTTAAAAATATTTTAATTGTAATTTCCATCGTCCATTTTACTATCAAGATTTTTTCCGCGAGGTTGTACGATAAACGGTTGCCGAGATATGGCCGGTGGCCGAGCTTAAATAGACACCCGGTATATTCTTGTAATACAATTTTTTAAATAATTCAAATTCTCAAACTAGTGAACAATTTTTTTGACATTCCCCCAATACATAAAAAAAAATATCCCAAAGCTCATTTTTAGAAAAATTCATTATGAAATCATGATTGTCAACGGAGAAACAACTTACTGAATGTGATCCATTCGATTGTCAATTTCGCAGCATGACTCACTATAACGTATTCAAATAAAAAACATAAATTTGACAAAATTATATTAAAAAATAACAATAACTCACTAATAGTAAAATAAAACGTAAGTAATAACGCCCTATATATTTTTGGTGTGAAATTTAGTCAGCAATTCCAATATGAATTGAATTGAATATACAGTTTGAAAAAATTGCACATTTAGACAAAAACTTGCCATGTAATTTTAATCCAGTTTTTGTGCACATGCAATTAGAAATTGAAAAAAAAATTAAATACCTATGCTTGTATTAGGATCATTTATTATAAACAATATTATCAAAAATGTCGTCTATCTAATATGTCGCTTCCGAGAAATATAATTTTATCAAACCATTGAGTTTTTCAGAAAAATGGTAATAAGTCAAAAACTTTAAATTTTAGGCCTATACTATCTTATAACTTTTTGACTAAGAATTATGTGGGAAACACAAAATGTAATGATATACAGGTGTTCTATTTAAAAAACTATAACTATGGTCAACCACCAAGTTATGGAACACTCTCTATAATTCAAAATAAATTTAGAAGGTGTTCCTAATGAGTAGCTAACTTAAGAAAAAAACCGCTTCTAAATATCTTTTCTTATAAAGTCACAATCAGCCGTCCTCGCGGAGACGACTCAACCTGTATGTATACGGTGACCGTTCGTGCAACAGCAGTGGTTGTCTTTATTGCACCCATGACTACTAATAAACACGTCTTGGGCCAGCCGCCTGACCTTGTTTTAAGGAGATAATGGTATTGCACGCTAAAAATATGCAAAGTCTATAAGCAGTGCTTACGTAACTCGTAGTCAGGCACACATTGAATGTGCAAAGAAGATAATGACGAGTAATTCAACATTATCCCCAGAAAGAGAATCTTTACCAAGAAAATTTAAGTCAGATAATAACTTAGTCATGAGCGATAAATCTAGTTTTTGCAAAGATGGATTCCGACATTTAACCATGAATTATTTGAATACTCTTATGAACTCAGCAATTTTGCTGATAGCGACATCAGGCTTAGTATTAATATTGAAAATGATGGGTATGATATTGAGGCTGCTACCTGGGAGCAGTTAAAAAACGAGATCTATAGATTGTGTGGTTTGTGCGCGCGCTATCTGGTCGATTAATGTTTGAATTAGATGACATTGTCCCAATTAACGACAATTAAACATTTTGCAATCATTTTTATTTACATAAAGAAGTCGTTTATTTATCAAACGACTTTCTTGTTCAAACTAAGGTTTTTATATGTTTATCCTTTTTATAGAATGCATAATTTGCGTAATATTTCAAAAGAATTCCATTAGGTAAGGATAAAAGTGCTACCTACTTCCGGTCTGAATGTTGACAATTTTATTCTGCAAAATTTGTTCCAAATTACGTTCTAAATGATGGCGGTTATAACAATTTATCATTTTGATGATCTTTTGTACAAAATTAGGCAAAATGTTTCGGTTTAAAGCAAGACCGCCAAGGACGTGATGAGTTTCTCGAACACGTTTAAAGAACTGGTAAGAGAAGAGGGACATTAGAAAATGAAGCAATTACACTGGCCAACAAATTTCAACTTTTGATTTTGCCATCAAATAATTTATACGAATTTCAATAGAAAACATATAAACATTTATTTTAATAAAAGGTAGAACGTAAAGTTAGCTCGATTTTTTTATTGTATTACAATGAAAAGGTTTTTTAGATTAGATCATAATTTAATGTATATTTCAAATTATTATAATTAGAAATGTAAAGTAATATTGCTCTGTCTCTTATAAACAACATCTACAGCATCTCTCTTTAACGTCCAACAGTAATCTGCTAACATAATAGGATTCCATTTCCCCTGATACCGTTTTTCCATTCCCATGATGTGTTGGTGGAAGCGCTCACTGTGTTCATCGCTAACGTCGCCCATATTTTCCGGAAAAAAATCCAAGTGAGAATGTAGAATGTGCACTTTAAGGGACATATTACAGCCAGCAGCGTGAAATGCTTGTATCATATCCATTACTAAAGTTTTATAGTTGTCAGCTTTTTTGTTTCCCAAGAAATTCGTGAAAACTTGTACCATGGAGCGCCAAGCTGTTTTTTCCTTCGCTGTTAATTTGGTTTCAAAGATTTCATCATTTACTATTTCTCGTATCTGAGGTCCAACAAAAATACCTTCTTTCAGTTTTCCTTCTGTTATTTTTGGAAACTTTTCACGAAGGTATCTAAAACCGTCACCTTCGCGGTCCACTGCCTTTACAAAATTTTTCATGAGCCCATGTTTCACGTGGAGAGGTAGTATTATGATCTTTTCTTTTTCTACTAGAGGCTGATGTTGTACATTGTCTTTTCCTGGTATAAACTGTTGTCGTAGTGGCCACTCTTGCTTATGGTAATGTTTTTCCCTGTCACGACTGTCCCAAAGACATAAGAAGCAACAGTATTTGGTGTAACCAGATTGCATACCCAAAATAATTGCAATTACTTTAAAATCTGCACAAATATTCCAGGAATAGTCTTTGTACTTTATCTTTTCTAATAAAATTTTCAGATTTTCGTAAGTTTCTTTCATAGAAACAGCATAACCTATCGGAATAGCAGGATAATGGTTTCCATTATGCAACAAAACTGCTTTTAGGCTGGTCTTTGATGAGTCTATGAATAATCTCCAAGAACTGGGATCATGATGTATTCCAAAAGCTTCAGAAAGTTTATAAATATTATTGCAGTAGACCAGATTACCGGCCATACTATAAAAATCAACAATATTTTCATGTCTGCTGCGAAAAATACTTATTCTTGTGTCCTTTGCTAAGAGATTCCATTGCTGTAGTCACGACCCAAGAAGTTCTGCTTGTGATTTTGATAAATTCAAATCCCGCACCAAGTCATTTAATTCAAACTGAGTAATTAAATGTGGTTCGTTTGATGTAGATGGAATAAAATCAGGGTCACTTGATTTTTCATTACCTTCAAAGCTGGTGTCGCTATCGGTAGCTATTGTACTCTCCTCGCTTTCTTTGTGAATTGGCGGTCGTGGAACAGGATGCTGTTCATCATGGGGTCGAGGTTTCTGAGCTGACTCAGTTTCCACATAATTATATTTTCTGTTCTTACGGGTGTTAAGTCCTGCAGTTTTGTTAAGGCAAAAATAGCAATCTTCAAGATGATTCTTTTGTTCTTTCCATTGCATAGGAATGGCGAACGGTAAAGAATGTCGTTGTCCACATAACCAATCTCGCAAATATCTGCTGCATGTAGTACATATTACATGTGGAACCCACTGTTTGTCCTGATTTTTGACGGTCATATCGAAGTAAAGTTCATAGGCCCGGCAAATGTTCAGACTTAACTTTTCACTCTGGCCTAGTGGGGTAAATTTACCACATACGTAACAAAAGTTATTTGGATTACTTCTACACGAACGAGGCATGACTGTGTCTTTAAAGATGGAACTAAATTATCTCAATTTTTAATTTCGTTATTAAAAATTCTCATTCACGGCTTTATGCTGTGCTAGCGCTAGTGGTATTTCAGTCAAAGATGTATCTCTTATATAGTATGTATCTGCTTATCCCCTCCCTAAGTCCTATCAACCAACCAGATTAAAGCATAACACTGCAAACTTGAACATTCTTGAGGGAACGAGTCAAGTCACGTCTGCAACAAGTCTCGACCTGCATTTTCTCTGTAACCAAAGCTAAGCCAATACTGCCGCTTTTCGAATCATTTTTACTTTATATATGCTGTTCAATTTCATTAGTTACTAACTTAGGGTAAAAACCTTGTTGGCCAGTGTTATCGGTACTGTTTATTATTTCTAAAACAAGTGCTTGCCGAATCTTTGTGACCATTTGAGTATAAACTCATTAGTGCAAGATGGGCATCGCCACTTTTTTCTGGGTCTAAATGAACCTCGTGCCATAAAGCAGAAACTCGTTCAAACAATGTAAAAAATTATGTTCAAAATATTTGGGATTTTTACTGATTGTCTATCAACAACGCACATTGTATTTTTTACTGCATAAATCAAGAGACAGTATTCGTGAAAAAGTCTACTTCAAGTCGTAAACTTATATCGCTTACCACGTAAGTCAGTTGTTGCGGAGTGCGCCTAAACAAAATAACTATTATTTTGTAAAGATGTAATATTATAAGATAAACTACGTGTAATAAATTTTACCTTAATAGTTGTTTGGGAACTTGGATGATTTACGACGTCGAGGTACTCTTCTGATTTACAGCACCTGAAAGTTCATGTAATTAAAATATGTTTAAGTTTACAATGAAGATATGTATATGTATTTACACAATGTATATATGTTTGTATAGTCCACCGGCAATTACGAGCTAGTTAGGAAATAAATATCCTTCTAGTTGTGATTACTTTTTTACATACACTGGCGACAGTAAATCATAGGAAATAGGTACAAAAAAATGAAAGATTATCATATTTATATACAGAGTTTAAAAATGCGTTAGTGATATATCTGCACAAACTACATATTTTATCACTCCGAAACAACTAAACTCCATAATAAAAGAGCTAAAACCAAGAAATGCCCCAGGACCAGACGAAATCTCAAATAAAATGCTCAAAAACATGCCTTTTATGGCCATAATATTCCTGCTCAATATAATAATAATAATAATAATAATAATAATAATAATAATAATAATAATAAAAGTCTTTATTTTAGGCGAAGTCCAGCATATGCTGTTCAACTCAACCTCTCAAAATCAGTACAAACTACAAAATAGTACAAATGTTCATTAACATAGAGTTACACTAGTATATTATTATGAGCTAGATTGCGTAGATACATCTAACATTTCTCAATTTGTTTACTGTACAACTATATACTACATCTAACATGTTACCCACACGGGATCACTGCTCACCACGTCGCATATTCTTTAGCAAGTATCTGAAGGAAATCCTCCCCCTACCCTTCAAACTCTGTGGCAGAGCATTGTAATGCCTTGATGCCATGTTAGGGAAAGATCGCTCATAGAGGGCGGTGCGATGTCAACACAATCTTCAAGATACAAATTTTCCCAAACTGCTGGAACATGCCACGGCGGTAATGATACCAAAACCAGGTAAAGACAACAGGCTATCTACTAACTATCGTCCCATCAGTCTATTATGCGCAACGAGCAAAGTAGCAGAAAAGCCAATTCTGTACAGGTTGACCCAACACTCTAAAGTACATCAAATAATACCAGAAGAACAACACCATGCGACGATCACGCAATTAGCAAGAGTAACTGAACATATCCACGACGGCTTTTTCAAGAACCTCTCCACTGCCGCAGTATTCCTCGACGTAACCAAGGTCTTCGACAGGGTATGGCACCAGGCTCTAATCTACAAACTGTATGCAAAGAATTGATCAACTCGCCTCATCAAAATTATTCAATCCTTCCTATCTCGCAGAACCTTCTCAGTTAAAATCCAAAATTCTTCTTCTACTCCCAGATTCCTCACCGCCGGCGTTCCCCAAGGCTCAGCTCTTTCACCCCACCTAAATTCAATATTCACTTCAGACATCCCCAAAACCCCAAATACTCTCTTAGCAACATATGCTGATGACACCGCCAGCTTGGCATCCTCAATAAATCCTACCAATGCTATCTCAACCCTACAAACTGCCATAGACAAACTGATAGCCTGGTGTCATACCTGGCGAATAGGAATAAACAGAGGTACGACCCAAGCCATCATCTGCTGTAGGAAAATAAAGCCGCTTCGAGGAAACATCTAGATCGACCGTATAGAAATACCTCGGCTAGCACTCGTCAAGTACTTAGGGATCAACCTGGACAGAAGACGTACTCATATCACCTTAAAACCACCTTAAAGAAGACAAAAATGGGCAGTGACAGCCTCTGGCCACTCCTGGGCTCCGCCAGCACCCTCGATCCGAAACTGAAATTAAGAATTTACAAACAAATCCTATGGATCACAGACATGGAAACATGCAGCCCCGACTCATATAAAATCAATTCAAAAATTTCAAAATATATTCCAGAGGATGGTCCTGAAAGCCCCTGGTATGTAAGAAACTCCCAAATACATAACGAGACTAACACCCCCTCTATCCCCAAATTCATCGAGGATCTCTCCAGAAAATTCTACGACTCCATTGATAGTAACGATACTACTACTACTGGCCACACAAAAGGCCTAGGCTCTCCCTCACTTAGACCCTCTTCCGTAAGAATCCTCTGAAAGAGTTCATTTCCACCAAGCCACATTAAGATTAATATAGATAAGATTAAAAGTAAAAGGCCTAAGGCCTCACTTGTACAGCACAATAAGAAGATGAAGAAGGTGATATATCTACTTATGTATATTACTGTAGAATTTACGTAGAATATGTTGAATGATTATGAAAATGATGTGGAAAAAAATTGATATTTCACTGAAGTAAGCTACTGTTTACCAATAGCTATTAATGAATATAACTAAGAGGTTATCGATTTCAAAAGGTTGATTCCCTTACATTAGCTATCCCAAGTTTGTAAACCAAAACATTTATTACTGACAACAAGGAAATTTATATATTTTTGAAGTGTAAACTTCTTTGCGCGCGTTGCGTTGATTGTGGACACTGAACAAGACTGAGCCGTCACGCTCGGTTATGTAACGCTCGTTCGGGTAAAGTCGGCTCGAGTCGACTAAGGGAACGAGAGAAATATATCATATAGAGGTATTTAATTTCAATTGAATTGAAATTTAAATGAAAAATAGATTCATGTCCCCGAGCCGCACGGGTGAGAAGCCGGCACGTTAGCATCAGACCAGCGCGGGACTCGTAAGCGAGTATTCATATCGTCTATTTATATATTTGTATATATATATATATATATACATGCGTCCGAACCGACCTGGAAGCGTATCGGAAAATCTCTCCGTCGAGGAACCCTTTAAAGTTGTTCGTACATCCACGCGATTATATTTCGCGGCCGCTGCCATAGCAACGGCCGCGAAATTGTATTTCGCGGACTGTGTTGCGTTCGCTAATTGGTAACTTCGCGGACGGTTAACCAAAAAATTTGTTATGTGTTTATGAGACATTATCTCTATAATAATATAATATAATATTTCGCGCTCAGGTAACTTTTAGCATTTTTATTAACATGATATGGATGACTCGGAAACTGATCAGTATATTCCGTGTGTTAAATAACGTCCACACGCATTTACTATAATTTGTATACCAATGCAAAACAGAAACGTTGAGAATAGAGCATTGCTTTAATTGCTCATTATATACGAATTTATAAGCATTTAATTCTTTTCTGTTACACAGGATGGATGAAGAAAATCAAATCGATGACAAATTAAAACGAAAAAGAGAATTGTGTAATGCGCCCGTGAAGAAATATCATCAAAAGAATCACACTAAATCTCAGCAACTGAATTCGTCGATGCAGGATGACCCTAATGTAATATAGAACGAAAAAAAAGTTGGATTTCTTATTATTAACCGCGCCTTGATAAAGTTTTCACTTCTGCCGTGTGGTTTTAAGCACACCTATTTTCTTGTTTTCTATATAGATCAATGTTTTCACAAATTAAGTGTTTAAGCGTATATATGTAATAAAATTTAAAGAAAAGATCTAACTTTTAAATATTTAGTGAAAGTTCATGGATGTATTTTATACTATTTAAATAAAAATTTCACTGACAGCCTATATACTACAGATATAAAAAAATAATGTAATATCTTGTACGATAAAATGTAGGCGTATAACGCAATATCTAAAAACTTGGCAAAAGCATTTTAAAAGAAATATTAGCATAATTTCAAAGAAAAGTTTCAAGAAAAAAAAACTTCGAATTTCCCAAACATACTTTAAAAAGTTGTAAGACTAGTCCTAAAGTTGTATTTCTGAATAAAAATGTGAAAAACTAGTTTCACATCTAAATATGTTTTATATTTGAAATATATACAGCATGTGTAAAATCGTTTTTGGGATAGGACATATCTATACTATGCATACCGGCAACAACGCGCAGGCCGTGCCAGTAAAGTACGATTAGCATTTCCGTCGCATACCGTCAGTCGATGGATGAACATGTATTTCGTAAATACATATTTACCAAATAAGAATCCAAAATACATCTGGGAGTTTTATTATATTGCGTATACAACGCAGTAGGAAAATAAAAGCACAATTCTAATTAAACATTAATTCTTAGTAAATTATTCTATAAATTTACTAAGAACGGAATTTTAATGAAAATAAAAAACATACTCTTAACAATACTAAAAAATAAAATGTTATCGCATAGGCTCAAAAATGCCTCAACAGCAGTAAGGCATTGTCCGAGTCTATCACAAAAAAAAAAAAAAATTTCTCGCACATTACGAATCATATCAACAATATGATAAAACTCCCAGTAGTATTTTGAATTCTTATTTGGTAAATATGTATTTACGAAGCGTGTGATGCATGCTTAGATAAATACATGTTTATCCATCGACTGACGGTATTCGACTGAAATGCTAATCGTACTTTACTGGCACGACCTGCGCGTTGTTGCCGGTATGCATAGTATACACATTATTATGTCCTATCCCCAATATGATTTTACACATGCTGTATAGCAAATAATAATAAATACTACAGAGTGCTCGGTCTCTATCTAAATCAAGCATTTAGTTGCGAATAATATTAATATGTCTCAGGTAAATAATTTAAGTAAGTAATTAAATTTTTTAATTGATCTTGATAATGTGATAATAAATAAAGAGCGAAATATGTGGCTTTCGAATTAATTCTACACTAAATAACATAACGAATAGCTAATAGTACCTTCATTCTCTAATAGAGAGCGGTCAATACTTCTTTTGTTATTTAAAGTATCTATGTATAAATGTGAATAATGAAAACGAATTTCTTGTTGAAAATATTTACTTTTTGAATAAATCTATATTATTTCAGTTTTATAGCACTTGCATCAATAAATATATGAAAACTATTTATAGACATCCATAATTTCTTTAATTATCTCGAATGAATAATTGCACTGTTAAACGAGGTCGTAAAATAACAACGCCCAACACGTTTATTTTCAACACCCATGGAACTGAAGCATTGAACTTTGCGTCGATTTTAAAACTGGTTCCTTACTTCCTACAACCATGACCTTTGATAGAAATCAGAAGTCAATACAACAAGTAACGTTAGTAAACTGCTGGTAACTGTTATCGAAAGAGAGTAAGCAGAAATACCCGCTATGTAATTATTTCAGAATAACAGCTCTAGAAATCCAAAAATGTAATTTTCAGTAGAAATACTTAGCAAACCAATAAAATATGTTGTATAAAAAGGATTTATGTAATCAGAAAAAGAAAAATAATTAACATGAAGTGAAAACTTAATTTACCCAATGCAAAATCAGTACGATTTTATTAGTTACATTTCCTACACCCACTGAACCATGGAAGAATCAGGTGTAATTATTAATATACGAAAAGTTGAACTATCTTATTAAAATAAAAATCTTTAATTTAGACATTCCCAAGAGAACAAAAAGGTATATCGTTTTATAGTAATTTGAAAACACGTAGAAGTTATTCAATAGACAAGAAAATTTCTGTTTGCTTTTCTCATTTTATAGGGATGTACGCAATGTATTTAAATGAGAATCTTATAATTATCAGCGAAAAGGTTTTTCTTAAAAAATAATGACTTTGAATTTTGAAAAGTCCTACGGGGATTTTAAGAAATTTTAAATATTATCGAATGCCAAGTTTCATCAAACGACTCCTCCTTGCTTATCCTACTGCTACTATAGTATTTACTGAGGTTTCTAAATGTGTGACAATTTGATTATATTTGGCTTCTACTGTAACTATTCTTGGTACCTACTATTTTAAGAGTTTGGCGTATTGATGATTGGAATAACTATCTTATTATTGAATATAACGAGTATTTGATTTACAGATCCACTATTTTCATTTTAGCGAATTTGACGTTTTAGAATTTCTGTCCCTTCTGTAATTCAAAATAATTGACAGTTTGACGTTATAAACCTATCAGCGCAGTTATAAATAAATTAAATTTTTGAGCAACTTTAACTGAATATGAATGTGAAATTATAGGATATTAACGCCATTTCAAAAGATTGGCAATGTTATAGCTGGATATTTAGCATGCTCATATGAATATAAAATTGTATTTATTCACGATTCTGGCGGTAGAACAACTCAAAGGCAACGCTTTCAAGTTGTGAATTTAATAACACGAAACTTTCTAACTCCTAATGCGTAGGTATATCAATTACGGCAAAACGTTATATGAAATAAAAAAATATGTCTTATTTTGACAAAATAATCCTTTTCTCTGATCGATTTTACCTTTGAATTCATTACCAATGACGTGAATAAACGAGCAGTAACATATTGAAATGTATTAGGATAATTAACAATTAATGTAACAATATTTTAAAATACAGGCTACAATAGAGTAAAACTGTAACACTGACAACTTAAATTTAATGGGAATCACTTTATATGTGTTCGTATAAATATAAAAAATAAATACATAAACGTATATATACATATTGTATCCAGAATTTGAAATTTAATATTTAAATTTGTATAAAATATCGAATAAAAAAATGTAAATATATGGAATTTCCAAAATCAAGAAATGTTCTTTTGCATCAGTTCAGACTGAAATAAATGCCCTTAAATTATGTAAATTGCGCGAAAAACGAAATCTGGACAATTCTTTTAAACATAAAATCGCATTTTTTAGTTAACGAATTGGAACTTCTCAGAGAAATATATTCAAATTACCACTGTAAGAGTTTAAATTTTCCACTAGTTATACATTGCACATAAATAATAGGTATGTGAAATTTGAAACATTATAATATTTTAATATAGAAAGTATGTCCAAATTGAGTACATTTATTTAAGCTATCTTATAGACCAATTGGTCTCTGCTTGAAAAGTTATTCTGAATTTTGATTGTTGTTTAAATGTTTAGGTATTCATATACATTCGCTATATAATAATGACTTAAGACAAATTTAACAGGTCTATGTATCATTATGAAATATTTATTTAGGTATCAAGGGGCAAAGGAACTTCTATAGTCCCAAAGCCTTATTTCAAGTCAGCGGCTTTAGCCGACCATGAGAAAAGCCTGTAGGATCATAAGAGCGCCCGTCATACATACCTATACTATTTTAGGCATAGATTAAGTTTTTGTATAAACAGGACTATTTGTTACAAATGTGATATACATAAAAATGTTGCAAAATATTTAGTTTGAGCTTATTTATATTTTTGATATATTTAAATTATATTACCAACAAATCAACTTTGCAAGAAACAGCTCTGAAATGTAATTGCCTTTCTTGCGCCGTGCGTCATAAAAAGACGTTTATGTTCAGTATAGTCTGATTATTATGTATCAGTGCGTAAAACAAGTAATAATATTTCAGATTTGAGCCTTGTCATCGGTAATATATTTTTTTTTGATTGAAACAATATTGAGTAATATTGCCTTAGTTACGACATGTCATAACACACTAATATTTCCCAAGGGAAATATGAAACTTCATATTGTCCCAAGGGAAATATGAAACATCATATGGTCCCAAAGAAATATGAAGCGTCATGTTTCACCGTAAATGTTTCATTTTTTAATTAAAACAACACAAATAATAAGAAATGTTTTATTTTTTAATTAAAGCAACAAAATTAACAATTAAAATAAATATCAGATTCTCATGTGCACTGGCGATCAATGTATTACGGTCCGGCGAATTGCATCTCCACACAATACATAACGGTCTCCCATTTTATGAACTAAAAAAGTTTTTGAATTTGTAACGCTACTTTTCAGAACCAAAATAAAAATTGCAGTTTTCAAAATTTCCCTTGAAGTGATTGCAACCAGATACAAACGATGAAGATTCAGCTGCAGATGAAGATTCAGCATTCAGTTCAGTTACAGTCTTGGACAATTTTCCAGAAACCAAAGATTGTGATGACTGTGCTACATGCGATGATGCCATCATCGACACACCAGAAATCATAACAGATGCTGCAGATGACTCCACTTCCGCACCAGCTATCATCATCGCTACCTTATTTTTCTGCAGCATACTATCTGCCAGATAACCTTCCACAACAGACGAGCTCTTCCAACCACCATGCCTCTTTAGCGTAGTCATTGAGGCTCCCGCATCGGCCACTAAAGTCGCAGATGTTCGTCTTCCACAATAGCCTGTATACGCTTCGGATTATCTAAACCCAACCATTCAGCAACCTTACTCGGAATCTTTCCGAAGGTATTTTTGCCGACAGGCTGAAGAGTACACTTCTTATTTCGATAAGCCACGAAGAACCTAAGAACGCCTTGCGGACGCAACGTTGAATATTCTCTCACCAAACGAGTAGCACCCAGATCTTCTTCATCAATAATTGTAAATTTCGTATTTACATCATTCTTCGTCTTTGAAACGTTGATCACGATCACTGACCCACGATCTTCGATATCGGAAGAGAGCATATTCACCAATTCGTTCGTTCTGCAGGCGCCAAAGATTTCCATAATTAGAGCGACCTTCAAAATTACGGATATACCAAGTTATTCAACAGAGGAAAATCATAATAAAATTTTTACCTTATACATCAAAAAAATTTCATTAGGAGCTTCCCGCAAGAATTTTTTGAGCTGTTCTCGGGACAACACCTCTGATTTTTTAGGAACGTATCCTTTATTTTTATTCTTCACGAATGCTTCCACTTCATCGAACATTTTAACATCAGTTTTTTCTTTTAGATGTAACATTGACCTTAACATCGATAGTTTTGGCTACAGCGTGTTTGGTGAATATTTCTGCGACTACGGAAATAATAAATTAGTCATACGTCAAAAATAAGAAAAATTATAGCAACATACCAAATCTTCAAAAAACGCTAGCAAAATATTTTCGTCGACACCGTTCACCATATTTTTTCTCCTCCACTCTCGGAAGTCTTCATAAACTTTATTGTAAGAAGCTTTGGATTTTGTCGGAATCAAACATTCACGGGCTTTCGCCGCTTGTGCTAACACGTAGTTTGACATTTCACTAATTTTATTTATGACAGGACGCGAAAATCAACCCAGTCAACTATGATATTTACAAACACGGCTAAGAACGTTGCTAGGGACAAAAATTTACATTCCAATATTTTTCCATTTTGTCAATATTGTTTCAATCAGAAAAAAACTATTGATTACACCACAGGAAATATGAATACATTTCCCTCGCCCTCGGGATGTAACTAGCCAACCTCGGGAAATATACTAGCTGGATATTTCCCTAGTTGTAATAATAGCTATACTGCGTAAGTTTTATATGTTGCGCTGTGCTATTAGAAAATGCGAGGACTGTCAAAATATATTTAAAACTGTGACTTTATTGTTATATATACAGGCCTGTCCCAAAAACATACCGACAAACTTTAAGGGGCGGATGGAGACATCAAAACAAACATTTTTTGTTTAATAAACAATGTCCGCAAATGAGCCATATCAGCATAAAAGAGGAAACATTGTGTTGGTATTATTTTACAAGAAAAAGTTTAGAATGACATTAATAATTCAGTTTTTGTTCATGTTATCTTTTGTTTTATTGACAAATAAATGATGGTTTACAAAAATTGTTGTAAACGTTGACTATTAGCTTCAATACACAGATTGATTTATTCGGTTCATTGATTCGTGGACCATATGAAATAATCCTGGAATAGCTTCTACATGTAAACAACTTACCATTACTCTTGCTAGGAGATCTTCCTCATTACGAATAGGTGTTTCGTAAACTAAAGATTTCTGATAACCACAAAGGAAAAAATCCGCCTGGCCCGCGCGTTCGCCTGATCTCAGCTACCTGGATTTTTTCCTTTGGTGTTATCTGAAATCTTTAATTTACGAAACACCTATTCGTAATAGGGAAGATCTCCTAGCAAGAGTAATGGCGAGTTGTTCACATATAGGAGCTATCCCAGGATTATTTCATATGGTCCGCGAGTCAATGAACCGAAGAAATCAATCTTTGTATTGAAGCTAATGGTTGACGTTTTCAACAATTTTTGTAAACCATCATTTATTTGTCAATAAAACAAAAGCTAACATGAACGACAACTGATTAATTAATGTCATCCAATTTTTTTTTTTTTGTAAAATAATACCATAACAATTTTTCCTCTTTTATGCGAATATGGCTCATTTGCGGACATTGTTTATTAAACAAAAAATGTTTGTTTTGATGTCCCCAGTCGCCCCTTAAAGTTTGTCGGCATGTTTTTGGGACATCCTGTATTTTTTTTTAAGCTATAGCGATTTTGAACAACGCTGACCACTTAGTTTGTAACTACTGCAAACGTATTTATAGCGCTTTTATTATAAACTAACGGATCGAATTTATAAATTAAAAATTGTTATTGTGTCATTTAATCCCCAGGTATTAATGTGGAAGTTACACCTACTTGAGACTAAGTTATGATTTATTAGTTATTATTAAAGGGCGGAATATATGCAAAGTGCATATATTTGCATATTTTGCATATTTTAACAAATTTCACAAAAAATTGCATATTTCGGCAAAAATAAAATTTGTGTGCATATTTTTATGTTTTTCGTTTTATGAAAAGATTAAGTGCGACCCTGTTTAGGAATTTCCAAGTAATCAGCTTGCCTAATGGACAGCAGATGTGGTCTATTCTTTTATATTTATATTGTATAGTTTTTATTATTATATGGTTTATTGCCGGCATTTATTGGGTGTTTAGGAATTTCCAAGTAATCAGCTTGCCTAATGGAGAGCAGATGTGGTCTATTCTTTTATATTTATATTGTATAGTTTAGTTTGTCGATAGATTCCAGTGTGAAAAGAGTGAATTCGAAAATATTTTATTTCAAACGCCTAAAATGCCGAAAGCCGCTTCGTGGATTAAAAATTTTTTGGAGTTTAGTGGGGATAAAGTGTTTGTGAAAAGAAGTTCCAAATTGATCAACACTTGAAAACAGCTATGCATAAAGCTAAGTTGCAGAAAAATAAATCAGTGCCTGTTCAGCAGTGTGTGCAAACCGCATTTCAAAATGTCAAACCAAAGAGTGAAAAGGAGGTGTTTCATCAAGACTTATGCAAAGCTTTAGTCGCAGCAAATATACCTTTGAAGAAACTGCAAAATACACAATTCAGAGATTTTTTGCAAAAATATTGTAATCAAAACATCCCTGACGAATACACACTTAGAAAGAAGAATGTGCAAACAGTATACGAAACCGTAATGGGAGAAATTAAAGTTACACTGGGCGATGAACATTTTTATATTATTGTTGATGAAAGCACAGACTCATGTGGTCGATATATCGCACATCTTATGATTGGAGGGCTTCAAGAAAATGAGCCAGGGAAACCATATTTAATATCTTCTAAACAGTTAGACAAAACAAATAATGAGACCGTAACTCGATTTATTCAGCAGTCTCTATCAATTTTTTTTTTACCAAATCCAGTTCCAGTAGAGAAGTTTTTAGTGTTTTTGTCTGACGCAGCGCCGTATATGGTTAAAGTAGGCCAAAACTTAAAAATATTTTATCCCAATATGGTACATGTCACTTGTCTTTTACACGGGATAAACAGAGTTGCAGAAATTATTAGAACAGCATATCCCTTGGTGAATAAATTAATTTCAAATGTAAAGAAAGTGTTTTTGAAAGCACCTCTAAGAGTGCAGATCTATAGAGAGAAATTGCCAGGAGTTTGTTTACCTCCAGAGCCCGTAATTACTCGATGGGGAACATGGATTAAGGCCGCGATATTCTACGCAGACCATTTTCAAGCCATTAAAGACATAGTTTTAGATTTAGAAGACAATTCGCAGTGTGTAGTGCAAAGTCAAGCATTATTCAAAAATGTAAATTTAGCTAAGGAACTTGTTTTTATTAAGGTTAATTTTAGTTTTGTACCAGATATAATAACTTCGTTAGAAAGTAGGAATATAAGTTTAAGAGAATCAATTAATATTGTTGAAACTTTTTCCGACAAATGCAAAAAAGTTCCCGGTGATGTAGGAAATCAAGTAAGAAGGAAACTCGAAGTTATTGTGGGAAAGAATGAAGGCTTTAAGTATTTAATGGAAGTCAAAAATATTTTTGATAGTAAACCATCCAACGAAGTAATACCTTGGCCTTATAACTTACTACCCAAATTAAAATATTGCCAGATCACATCGGTAGATGTTGAAAGAACTTTTTCTTTGTACAAACATATTTTTACAGACAGAAGGCAAACATTTTTATTGAAAAATTTTGAAAAATATATCGTTGTAAATGCATTTTATACTATTTCAGGTTGAAAATTGTACCTATTATGTTTTTCTTTTAATTTTACTTAAAATAAATAATTTTTGTAAGAGTCGGCGTTTCTTTATTTCCATTTTTCCATGTTATATTCAAGGCATATAATTGCATATTTTGACAAATAAATGCATATTGTTGCATATTTCAGAGAAAAACGATGCATACCTATATATGCGCATATTTTAACTGAATTGACGTGCATATATTCCGCCCTTTAGTTATTATCATCAGGTGCACGACCTCGTGGTTAAGAGTGTTAGGCACTGAGACAACAATCGGATGTTGTGAGTTCAAATATCCCAATAGGTAGACTAAATATAAATCTGTTCGATCGGAGATCGTTATCTGCAACGCTCGCCATAGATATTTGAGATATAGTAAGAGCTATTTCTCTGTAATGGCGTACAGCAAACAAAGCTGACCCTAGATTTATTCGGTAGGCTTGACAAGCGCAAACTTTAGACTTGTAAGTCGAAAAAATAAAATGAAAATAAGTAACCGGAATGAAAATATTGAGCTTTAGCGCTCCGCTTAGAAAAAATTGACTGACTTGAGACCATTTGTATCTCAGAAACTAGTAGTCATATTGCCTCCGAGTAAAAGTACCCAACAGAAAATGCTGGAACTTACTTTTGAGATTGCAAAATGACCGCTAGAGGGCGTAACAGACATGATCAATGCTAAAATTAAAAATTTCGTCGTCTTTTGTCTAACTGAAAAAAATGTCAGTAAAACAGATGAATTAATGCATTTTCATCTATTTTGGTCAATATCCCCTGTTCTAAAAAAGATACAAATTTGGCTTTTATACAGTAATGTTGAACCTTTAATTTTTTACTATGTCATGTAAAATGAAACATATCATTGCGTTTAATTTTTTGAGAAGAAGCTTAATATTTGCTTATATTTTAGTTAACGTCATCTAGCGTCGACGGCAAAACTCAAAAATACAAAAACAAAAGTGCAGTTTATAGGGCAAATAAATCTCTTTTAAACAAGACCAAGCTTGTTAAAATCCCGTATGCCAAACCGGAGTAATCGTGTTTATTTAAAGAAATATTTAAATTGTCCCCACTACTTTATTTCACTTGATAGCAAAAAATGTATGACAAAAAGTATTGTGAAATGTGTTAATGAATAAAATACAGATATTTTCAATACCTCACAGTTAGTCAAAACACGAAGAAATTCTTAATTTTAACATTGATTATGACTATCACGCCCTCTAGCGGACATTTTGCAAACTCGAAAGTAATTTCCAGGATTTTCTATTGGGCACGTTTACTTGAAAAGTTTTTACCCGAAAGCAATTAATATGACTACTAGTTTCTGAGTTATAACAGGCCGCCATTCTTAGTTGGCCACCCGATATAACTAATAAATCAACTGCACCGATAGAAATAACCAAAAAATGAAAGCTGACAATTAGAAGTTTTTAAAAATGCTTATATCAGTTTTAATATAGTTTGCATCAAAGTTAAAAGAATGAAAGTTGACATGTTGATGCTTTAGCGCTTACTTACAACATATAATAATTACAAGTTAGCTTTCTAAATAGCGTCTGTAAGAGTTAGGAACATTCACACTCCAGTTTCTACATTTCCCCAAATTAAGGATCTATTTTAATCTATAAATTATTCAAAATTCATTAAGTTTAAATAGTACCGGTATTAAAATCGGCTCAGATCCGAGAATGACGCAAAGAACCATTTTACTATATCGCCTGCCAACATAAACGTTAAAACTTTCCAGAATTCCCTTTATTCACTTCATTTAGTTCCAGAATGCCTAAGTAGAGATTATCCTTCACACGTCAGTTAATCTACTGTACGTATGAAATAGGAATATTTACGCGATGATAATTAAGTTTGTGAAATGTGACGTTTACGTGGATATTTTAATGAAAACATTAGGCACACGATGTTCTATTTTATGCACTTGACCTTCTATACAACAGAGAACCCTGTCTAGATGGTGGCATTGAAACACATTTAGGAATTTTATTGATAAACCAGAACGTTAAGAATAGTTGATTTTCTTTTTTTGTAAATACGGTTAGAGAACATTTAATTTGCGGTTGATTTTGTTTGGCTCCTACAGTCAATTTGTTTAAACTAGTTTCTTACGTTGTATATGATACTTCTAACAAAAAAGAAACAGGTTCATTATTAATGTCATGCACCATCAAAAAAAAAGGAAGAAATAAAACAAATTATCAGATCGCGTGTTGGATAGAAAGCAGAGATATAGTATAACCCACTTACTGAGGACATAAGTTACTACTATGAACATAATGAATATTACGTTGCCCATGTATAGTAAAAGCAAGATTTAGTAGAATGACTCTCATAGACAATTGGCGAATTACAACAGATTGTAGGAATCCTTGCGTGCCACATGCCGCTGGTACCACTAAATAAGGTGTATTTATTAAATGGTATTCCTACTATTATTAATAGATACATCTTTGATCATATAATATAAAATTATTTCGCAGCAGCGTCAATTATATTTGAAAATAATTTTAATTAATCGTTATTTTTTAATTTTTTTTTTGACAATTAGGCTATCGGGCTTGATTCGCAAAACGAATATGAAAGTATACCTACCCTAAACCTAACATTTAGGAATAGAAGTTATTTATTTTAAAATAAACAACTGTAAATATATATATTATATACAGGGTGAGTCATTAGTAGCGTCTTCGATTGGTCTTTTGCGTTTTAAATAAAAGAAAAAACAATTAGTGGAAGATCCATGGTTGCTTATGGCGCATATTGTAAAAATACATTACGCTCTGACGCACTTCCGGTTTCACCGGAAATGCACAGAACTTATTTTTTTTAATGACTCACCCTATATATTTTTGGATTTTCTTGTACTGTTCTAAATTCTCTGTTCAACTGTTTTTTCTTTTTCAAAATTGACCAAATAGTTTTTGAGTTATAAATTTTTTTTGAAAATATTTGACCAAAACACGTGTTCAGAAAAAAATCATTTTCACATTGTTTTTAAAAGTAAAAACATTAACTTTGGTGGTGCTTGTAGCCAAGAAAATCCTGCATCATTTGGTAAAGTTGCACTGGACAATACCTCAAAAGACTTTGTTTTTTCAAAGCCTACTTCCTGAAATTTTCACATACCAAAAACTTATTTTTTTTAAATGGAACACCAAGTATTTTATTAAGGCATTTTGTTCCTTTTTTTATTCTCTTTCATTTTTGTTAACAATGTCCTATACCTATCTTTTGTAATTTCTGAGATAATCACTACAGGAGCAATTAGCGGTCAATTAAGGAATTATGGGTGCTGTTCTATGCACCCAAATATTCGTCCAATAAAGGCTGGAATGCGGCTGACTGACTGAGTCAACTGTTAAAGAAAGTCGGTATACATTTATGTCAAACTTATACAAGCATCGCTAGCGAGCGAGATAGTGAGTGAGGGAGTGAGAGGGTGAGCGAGCAGGCTGGCCAGTCAGAAAGTGAGCGAGTCAGCGAGTGCGTGCGCGTTTGTGTAGGTGCGTGTAGGTGTGAGTAGATATGTGTAGGTGTGTGGGCGTGTGCGTGTGTGTAGTGTATGTAGGTGTAGGAGTGAGTGAGTGCGTGCGTATATGTGCGTGAGAATGAGTGTGCGTGCCTGCGCGTTCGTGCTTGAATGCGTATGTGTGTAACTACGATAACGATCAAACGGTTGTGGGTATCAATACCAAATTTTGTACTTACAAGTAATAGTTTACTTCAGTGAAAAAATCGAATTTTACCAATATTTCGTCAACTACTATGTTTAAACAATTTTATAAAGACTTCAAATGTACTCAAAAGTAAATATGAGGAAAATTTTATCAAAATAGTTTTTCGAAATTCCTATCGGAAGTAGGTCTTTTACTCTTATCGAAAATCAGTTTTTACGAATATCTCGCAAGTCATGCTTTCTAGGCAGGTACATTACAAGCATAACAGTGTTTAAAGCCTTATTTTCAATACATTTTGTATAAAAAAATTCAAAATTCGGACCGGAAGTAACACTTTTACTCTTATCGAGTAGCAATTTTTTGTAAATATCTCGCAAAGTATGCGTTCTATAAAGATTTATTAAGAGAATAAAAGTACTTAGAATAGAATTTATATCATTTTTGTATAAAGAATTGTAAACATTCGGACATGAAGTAAGACATTTACAGGTTTTCTTTTAAGAAGATAAAACTTAATTTAAAACTTAATTTAGAACAACTTTTCTATAATTTGAAACATAAATACACCTATAAGAAAGTGAAGTGGTGGCCACGCCTCATGTCTTCTGTTTATTATCATATATTTGGATTTTGAGTCTGTTAACTTCAGTCCCATTTTGTCTGTTCTGTGATGTGTCTCTTAAGCAAGTCACGCGCGCAGCTGTTACTACCCCCTGCATGGTTGCCTTTATCACTCTATCCCCATGTTTAAGGCTATACGCCCGGCCTCGAAATCGTTTTTCCCATTTCCTAATCGTATTTTTCATGAAAACCTTACCGAATTTACAGGCTAATTTAAGAAAAAAATGCCTTTCAATGGATAAATCGTAATTTCTTCGAAATTGTCCAAAGGGCCCTAAATTTCAAAAAACAAGCCTTTATTTAAAATTATGTAATACTCAACAGCAATACATAAATTTTATTTTTTCTTAATTTTTAAAAATAAGGTCACGAAACGGAAAACAAAATTTTGAAATTTGGGCGAAATTCACTGAAATCAAATAGAGTATGTGGTACGCTCGCACATTGTGTCGAGAGGTAGCTCCGCCTACCATTTCGGGCAGTTTCTACGCAGTTTGTAAAATACTTCTTAGATCGGTGTATGTTAAGAAAGTAATCGTTACTCGGACATTATTTTATCGAAACCGTTGATATTTTCTTTACAATATAGTGTACATATACAGTGTCAGCGTCACAATACTTCCTTATACTACGTATCAGAAAGTAAAAGCAATATCTCTTCCCGTCCCTAACGGTATACCTGCTAGAAGCGCATGCTAGGACTCACACGGCTTGCGGGCAGGGAGTATAATTATTATATTTGACTCGCAATAATTTGCTTCTGAAACGATCTAGAAATTTATTTCTTGCACAAAAAATAATTTTGGAATGTTGGCTTTATTTTGTTTCACACATACCGTTTGACTGAAATAAAAGTAGATATAGGGAAACACAGACACGCACACACGTGCATGCAAACATGAAACGGAGGGGTACGATAATAGGGGAATACACATGAGTTCATATCGGGCGGACACCGGATACCGAGACCGAGGCTTCAGTGCAAAACGTTGAAAGCTGGTATGCAGACGTTTGCTTTAAGGAATTGCTCCGCTATTTTGGTAATTGATGTATAATGTATTAACAGTGAACTGAAACAGAACTATAAAAATTGTAACTAATAGTATATTATGCAACGAGCATTTAATGATAGCTATTAAGACACGAGTAAAAGAATTACAATACGAGGCGAAGCCGAGTATTGTAATGAATACGAGTGTCTTAATAGCCATTAAATGCGAGTTGCATACACTATTTTTTCTACGACCCCATAATAAAACATATTTTTTGAACAATCCATTTCATAAATTGAGGTTAAAATTTTCCGTACGTTTTTGTGAATTTGGCTGGTAATAAATTGTTCGTGGCTCCATAATTTCTGGTGGAGTCAATTATTAGATTTCACTGTCATTATCCCTCATTTTTACCGTTTATATTTTCAAAAAAGCACAAATTTTAAGTACTTACTTGTAAATTGCAGAGAACTGTCACATTTATTTAATTTGTATATCTGTCAGATATGTAGTCGCCATATTGAATATTGTTTGAATATTGAAATGTCGCATTCGTATTGGATATAAACTTGTATCGTAATGAAAAATCTGTATTCCTATTGGATATAAACTTGTAACATAATGAAAATCTGTATCGTAATGAACATCTTTATAGTACAGGTTCGGCATATCTAATAATACAATTAAAGTATGGGAGTAGAAAAAATAAAATTCTCACATTTAAAACGAAACTAAATATTATAATGAACTATACAAATAAATTTTGCACGTCTTTGTACGAATTATGCTTCGCATACCATAACACAATCTGTATTTTTTCCTCGACAGCTAAGGGCATTTTATTTTAATATTTGCGAGTTTGCTCAGACACAATGTAAGTTCCTGCTCTAAAGATACGGAACGAATGCCATGTGCGCATGGTGTTCGCGCTCTCGGGGAGGTGGTGTGGGTAAACCAAGAGCCACATTCTTGAACTGTTGTATACATACATACATAGGTACATGTTTATGTGTGTGTGTATTTGAAGATGCATATTAACTTTTAACTACGACAATCTGTATATGGGTAAATTCTGAAAAATAAGATTAGTTAGTCGATAGCTGAAAAATACCTTACACAAATTGGTCGTCTACTAAAACTTTTTTTTTTTATAAAATTTACACACCATAAAGAAAAATCGAAAACACTAGTATCATCCAAATACTTTAGGGTATAACCTTAAAAAAAAACAGATCCCTAGCTCTCTGCATTGCTGAGATATCACGAGATAAGTATTAAAAATTGAAGAAAATGAAAATTTTAAAATTTACACAAAAAACGATTTTTCGACCTTTTCGCGATTTCGATTTTATTTTCCAACTCAAAATTTGAATCCGGCAGGTGATTTTACATATTCAGCTTCACTTTTTTTGTGTGTTTGAGAAAATATAGATTGTCTAATTTAGGGAGGGTTGCTTCCCGACTGCCAAACATGTGAGCCAACCGGCGATTATCTGAGACCATAACGCAGCCTTTAATTACAGGCAGATTAGATTAGGTGACAAGTTCTTTTCTCTATCTTTTTCCTCAGCATGAGACAGAGCACGCGGACCCTTAAACATTTGTCTTTTATTACATTGTGAACGAAAAACAGTGGTACGCCTATTTCAAATCGAACTCAGCTTGAAGCGGGCGTTCAGCCTTAAGCAGTGAAAATCTTAGAGTTTCAATTATACTGTCCACTACATAAACATATTCATTGATAGCAATTTGAGTTCTTTCCGATGGCCTATCTTGTAATAAAGAGGAATTTCACGTCACAACTTCTAAAAAGAGTGCTACTTTTGAAATTTCTCTTTCGTTATTTTAAAGGAAGGCACTTTAATTTTTTTTTCGCGCCTGGATATTTTCAAAAGAAAAAACGTCTACTCTTAAATAGTGCACATCGTTTTAATATTAAATCTTCCAAGGAAAACTCCATTTTATGCAAGCAAGAAAATTATATTTTCTCAACGTATTTACAGTATGTTCAACCGTAAGTGAAGTTTGCGTACTCTACATTGACTAGTTGGTAATATTGAGAAACACTTATGTATAGGAACTGTGTATAGCCGACCTGACAGGCCTATGCAGGTTCAAACGTGTTCAAACTCTGTCACGTCATGCATGCACATACGCGAAGTGTACACTAGAAATATGACGGTTCGAAGCCTAGTAGTTTTTAGTAACCAGCCAACCAACGTGACTAGCGCACGAAAATGTCTGAAGTAACGAAAAGTGAGTACTGCGCGGTCATTAAATTTTTAACACCTTATCACATTAAACAACGTTTAGACGGCGTTTACGGTGATTCATCTCCTTCGTATTCAACTCTAAAAAGTGGGCAAAATGTTTCCCATTGGGACAACAATCCCTGGAAGATGCTGATCGGTCGGGTCGACCAATTGAAGTGATAACGCCTCAACAAATTTCAATTATTGAACATTTAGTGCTAGAAGGTCGCCGTTTGAAAGTGGAAGAATTAGCAGTGATAACAAACATTTCCGAAACAAGTGTTCGCCGAATTCTCCATGATCATTTGAGTATGCATAAAATTAGTGTTTAGATGGGTACCGCGACTTCATTCTGCTCTCCAACGTGAATGTTGTGTCGAATCTGCGCAGTCGTTTTTAAACCTGTGTGGAGACGCCCCAAAATCTATTTTGGAGTCCATTGTCACAGGGGATGAAACAATGGTTCTGGTTTACGATCCTCTATCGAAAAGGGAGTCCATGGAATGGAGGCAACCTGATGAACCTCCCAGAAAGGCGAAAGTCGTTCAATCAACGAAAAAGTGATGGCCACAATATTCTGGGATTATGAGGGCATTTTGCTAATTGTCTTTAAAGAGCCCAATACAAGTGTGAACGGCACATATTATGCGTCTTTATTGCATAAATTAAGGGTCAGTGTTCATGCAAAACATCCTGGAAATATTTAAAGTAAACAAAAGGTGTGCGATTATTGCACGACAATGCTCCCGTCCGTACTGCCGCCATTTCACAAGCTGCCATCCGCGAATGCGGCTTTCAAGAATTGGCACATCCAACGTAGAGTCCGGATATGGCTCCTAGTGATTTTTTTTGTTTTCTAATTTAAAATAAAGACCTTAGGGAACGTAGTTTTAAGGACGCCAGTGAATTGCATGCAGCTGTTATGGAACATTTTGCTGAAAAAACATCAGATTATTCTTACAAGGGTATCGAATTATTAATTAATCGTTGTAATAAATGTATAGAAGTTAAGGGAGATTACATTGAAAAATAAAAATTCTTAAATTGTTCCAAGTTTCTTTTTTGTATATCAGGCCGAGAATTTATGGCGCCTACCTCGTAGATATAACAAATCACAACACATACCAACCAGCTGAATACCGCTAAATATTTAATTGACAATATTGTCTATATAAAGACAGATTTCGAAAAGGGGCGCAGAAATAAAAATCAAGTAAAACGTAATAATATAACTATAACAAATTGATACAAAATGACAGCGATTGTACGTTTTAGAACTAATCTGGGGATTCTTAAGATACCACCACACTTTCCTTGAGATTGATCTCATTCTAAAAGATAAAATACAGTAGTCTTTCTCAAATAATATTTAAAGTAAACATATTCAGCAAACCAACAATATCTCAGAGATTATAAGTTTAAGGGTAACGGAACTGAACGCTGTATACAATGTATACAGAAAACATTCGGTATCAACAGCTGTGCCTTTATGTCTTACCACATCTACATAAATTCTTTTACATTATAAGTAAACAAATCTCTTTTTAAAGTAAAAGCTAAACAAATCAAACTTACCGGCAGAAAATCAGAGTATATAATATTGAATAAGAGTTGCATAATTACAATTGAATAAGTCGAAATTCAATCAGCGAAAACATAACTTGATATTAAAGTTTAAATAACTTTTTTAACATAGGACGATTGTCACATATGAATAAATATTATGCCGATGTTACAAAAAATCTACCGCACAACGTTTGACGAACCAGGAAATTGACACGCATAAGTCTTGAAACAAGACAGGGCGTTGGCAAGGTCGAAGAAGTGCTATAAAACAAAATCTCCGCCGAAATTCTTCAACAGTTTACCACAGCCAGACTATCCAACATGAACACACTTGTAAGTATCATATTAATTCATATTCAATATAATGATATTCTTATTACATAACATAATATCTTTCCTTCCTACCGACTTCGCATTGTTTATAACGCTCGTTGTTAATCTTAATTTTCTTTTAGATTGTTCTCGCAGCCGCTTTGGCAGTAGCTAGCGCTGGAGTTGTTCCAGTAGGACCCGTAGCCGCAACATCCGTAATTGAAGGACCAAGCTCAAGTGCCCAGGTTGTCGGTCCAGACGGTAGCGCAATCGTTGCCGCTAACCCGGCGGGAAGGATCGTTGCCTCTGAAAATGTTGGTTTAGCTGCCTATGGATATTCTGCTCCCGTTGTCGCCGCCCAAGCTCCATGGGCTGCTGCTCCCGTTGTAGCCGCATACAGTGCTCCAGTAGCAGCCAGAACTTTGGTAGCATCTCCATTGACTCTCTCTGGATATCCCCTTTTCGCTGCGGGATCTGGTTTGGAAGGTCAATGGATTCCAGATATCAACGAAAAATTGTACGATGACGGATCTTACCGCGGCGAAATCTATTAAATCTGACATATTATTGTAGAATCTATCTTGATAAACGTGTAAATAACTGCCCTGAGAAATGTACAGAGAAAATGAATACAAGTAATAAATTATATTTGTCGAAAAATGTCTTCGTTTTTAACTGTGAAAATATACAGTATCGGTTTAGATAGAGATAATAATAAATAGAAATTCAGTGTATAGTTTTATATATGAATGCCGCATGTTGTATGTGACTTTTATCTACATTTGCTGTAATGAAACTCGAAAAAAAAAAGATACTCTTGCTGTTATTATATTTAATGAAATATTTTCCAAGCTACAAAATTATTATTATTTTGAGAAACCTAATATACACACCAAATATAATTTGCATATTGCTGTAACATGTTCTTTCGTCTTTTTCTCCATTATTTTATTAATACGTAATTGTTCTATCTATTTGTGAACTACACATTAGAACGGTAATTAGTAAATACATTTGTATGGGCATCACGTGACTTGTTCTATGTAAGAGAAAGGTAAGTATGCTCCGAATTTCGAAATTAAATTTAAAACATGTAATATTTATAAACTTGCTTAAACTACATAATTTGAGAGACATTCGTATAAAAGTGCCACTACCGATTAAAATATTAAAAGTTTTATTATATGAAACAAATTAAATTTTAAATACTTCTACCTATGCTTTTTATACCGGGTGTCTCATCGAAGTTGCAAAGTGATTTTTAGTATCTAATAAATATAGCAAACATATTTAGTACAAAGTTCTAGATAATTATACGCTCTACAACTAAAAGTATTTTATTTATGCAGTCTTCGAGAATGATAAACTAACATGAACTGATATTATTTTTAATGGAGCATATTTTATTACATTTTTGATAGAGTTTATTAAAATAACATCAACTTAAGTCATCAATGACTAATAAACTAAAATATATGTAAAAGATGAAACTTATAAATAATATTTGTTTAGTTTATTACAGTGTACGTATTAATTAGTACTTAAAATTTAAAAAATTTAAAAACATATACATTTCAAGCAAACAACAAAACTTGATAAAAAATGTTCACTAGTCTCGTCTTCTTCTATTGTACACTTTTAAATTCGTTTTTTTAAGCGAACTTGAAACATTTCCCACAATATCTCAATCAATAGAAGAAACTGTGCAACCATGTGCGTTGTGTTAGTAAATAACTTCAATCACTTTTCTGTCAAACACAGATAATATTTTTTTATTAATTCCAATATGAGTACTTTTGCTGTAAAGTAATAAATCAATGTACTTCTAATGACGATTTTCTCTTTTAAGTTATAAATAGAAGGCGGACACGAGCGGTTGATGACTCATCGCCCATGGGCGCACTATTGAAATGTTGTATTTTTAAAGAGGTTTTAATTTTATTTATATAATTGGATAACAAGTGGCTGGTGATCTATAAAATACAAAATACCTTATTATTTATTAATTTTCTCTGCTGTAAGATTTGTTCTCTTTGAATTAGGTACATCCTTGTAGATATAAAACGTCCTTTCTACATCGCAACTGGTTATAGGTATACATGGGCGAGATAGGGGAAGTGAATCCGATTTCACTCAGACTAGACTGACTCGTGTTTTGTCGGCTCTCGGGGAAACGGTAGGTAATATGGTACCCGAGAGCCGACAAAACACGAGTCGGTCTAGTCTGAGTGAAATCGGATCCACTTCCCCTATCTCGCCCATGTATAGTTATAGGTGCGTACTGGAAATATTCTTTTATTTCAGCGTATTTAGCATACACAATTGCCGTAATGTTATTAAATCTGGATTTCTATTAAAAACTGCGTTTAACTTTTGCCGAAGGCCACATCCGAGGTCACTTGGAATACTTTTGAAATTATTAATAGCCACATCTAATGTGGTTAAGCCATTTTTTAATTTGAGATTCGATTTTCAAAATATGTGATTAGTTTAGGCAAATTTTCAAAGTTTTCCTGAAGAAATAACAACTAATTTTTTTAATTTGGGATTTATGTTAGTTCCTTGCACTCAGAAATACTTCGAGCATCGTCATTTAAACATGTAACGAAATTTTGTAAACTATCGAAATTCACTGCATAAAAACTATTTCTGTGTATGTTTTAGCAAAGCTAAGTGACGAACGTGCGATATTTTGGTATTCTGTAACGATATTTTACAGACTTTGTAATAAATTTCGGAATCACTGACAATTCATTTTCATATCTGAAAAAGTAACATAAACAACGTTCTATAGATCTAAATAAATGATAACTAAAATGTAGGCGTATATTATTGAAACTAAATGTAATAAATTTTAAAAATCCCTGATGCTCCTATCTACGCCGATCAAAAAAGGGAGTTGTTTTATCACGATGTAGTCACACAAACGCTTTTGGTCAAGTACTATATGCACATTTCGATAGCGATGCTATCGTCTGGAACGGTGATCTAAAGTTTCGTTTGGAGGCCGTTTGAAGAACATGAGCTTATATAAAAATATTAGGGAATTAGTGTTCATCAGACTAGCCTCAGTTTTGTTTATTAGTAGTTATGGAAGGAAATATTTAAAATGCGAAATGTGAAAATAAATTGTACACTTTCTTTGAAGTTTTTAGTGATCATAGAAATCATTTGATGGTTGTAAAATTATTCAAGATTATACCTATTTTAATTGGTATAGCGTTAAGAAAAATAAATTAAATTCTAAAATAATACTTGAATGCAAAGTAAATAAATACCTATTTTAAAGACATCCTTGATGTAGCTTCCGCTGTGAAAAGACTATATAGTTCATCACAAGGATAAAATGTGTCTTTCACAATGATATATATATATATATCACCAAATGTATATTTTGCGTTTCACGTTAACATGCTGTAAACATTGCAATGTCAAAACATCAACATGCTGACGCTCCTCTGTGCCGAACTAGTTCATTATGATTTATTTCTCTTGATTGGACGAAATCATTCAATTTCTTCTATAATTAATTTCTGAGTGCTCTTTACAGGAATATTTCGCTGAATAGTTTCGACTGATACGATGATATCAAAGTGTTAACTCTATATGGTTTAAATGCGAACTAAACTAATAAAAGAAAATATGCTCGCTTTTATATAAATTAATTTATTTTTCATCACATCTGCTAATTTAATTATATACAAATAGTCTTTAATAAATCTCTCCCTTATAAGAACCGTCGTCGTACAACTTTTCGTTTATATCCGGAACCCATTGTCCCTCTAATCCGGATCCTTGAACCAACAGAGGATATCCAGATGCAGTCAAAGGTGAAGCTACCAAAGTTCTTGCAATGACAGGAGCAGCAGCTATTCTCACAACTGGTGCTATTGGGGCAATTGGAGCAACAACTGGAGCAGAATATCCTACTGCAGCAGCACCAACATTTTCGGAAGCAACGATTCGTCCACCTGGATTTGCAGAAATAATTGAACTACCATCTGGTCCCAAAACAGATGCGCTTGAACTGGGTCCTTCCAGAACAGTTGTAGCGGAAAGAGGTATTACCGGTACTACACTAGCATGTGCAATAGCCAAAATAGTGGTGAGTGCAATCTGAAATATTTAGTACATTGCATAAATGATTTATTTCAGATATTATTACACATATTTTATTTAATGTATTCACTTTAATAATGTATTAATTAATAACAATATTCGTACCACAAATTGTACTCACCAAACTGTTCATGTTGATTAAATTTACTGCTGCAGACTGATACAACATTGCAGATATACGAGACTGATATATACTGAAATTTCGACCTTGTTACCTTGAAAGCGTCTCATTTCCTGATTTGATATATTTTACATGTTGATATTGAGCAAACCGGGTGTATTAAAAAACACAACAATTCGATATGGAAATGCATACTCAAATATAGGCATTAAAAGCAGCAGCTCTAGAGGCAACATATATATATATATATATATATATATATATATATATATATATATATATATATATATATATAATATATTACAATTCTTTGCCAAATAGATAGAATGATTTTCAATTTTTCATTACATATATATATGTTTATTAAAGTGAAGCACAATGTAATAAACATTAAATATTAAAAAAAAACAGAAAGTAATTAATACTTAAATAACAAACAAAACTTCTCCAAAAAGAAAACCGAAATAAGCTTAGAGGATATTCGAAATAAGAAAAGTAAGTTTACAAACCGTTGCTGGAGTATAATTACTCCAAGCCCACACAGTCTAAACTGAAACAAATCGTGTCATCATCTCACACAGGATATGACCCAGATCAACAGACAATTTACAACCTTTTAAACTTTAATTTGAATAAACTTACGTGCTCAAGACCTTTGTACTACCAATAGAAGCTCTTTTAAAATAAAGTGTTCTCACTGAAAAAGTATAGAAATGAAAATAAATTGATATTGAGAAAGTAAAGATATTTTATCACCTTAGGCTTTCAGCTTAGTATCAAGTATATAAACGATTCACTCTTAACTGCTGCTAAACAATGTTGGCAAATTTGTTACATCAATAACCCTAACAAAGTAATTACTATAATTTCAGGAATATAATAATTAATTCTATTATTGTTAACTCACATAATTAAAAATATAAAATTCTGAAATATGAACTATCTAAACTCATATTATAGGATAATCAAAGCGAAAAATAAAAATAATTAGAAAACTTTATTGTACAATAAGGATTTCTGATTACGAATTTATGGTACATATATGAAAAATTTTTTAACATAATAAAATAATACATTCCTATGACAGCAACAGAATAGCAACAGCAGCAACGTAAAATAAATTATACACATAAACACAGTTGTAATATGTATTCGTTTTAACACAGAACGCACGCATGGTAAAACCAAAAAAATTCAGAATATGTCCTTATAATACTGATTAGCACACCTACACATCATAGACACTGGGGCAGGCCTCAGCAGTTCTTGTCTATAGATTAAACGCTGTACAATTCCGAGATGGCCGATGTGGTACATTGAAACAGATGTTTGAGAGTAGTAAACGCAATCAATTTTGTTGGTAATCAGTCTCTTAAAAATTCTGCACTCTATTACTCCCTCTTGTTAGCCGAGATACGAAGATGAAATTGATCTATTATATTGGTAAAATCGTCACCTCTCTTGGGATATACACTAACCACTTTATATAATAAATTTCAAGAACTTAGGATGCACACGTTCCAAATTGTGACTACGAGAGATGTAAATTGACGCCCAAATAAGATTGGCACTTATAACTTGGAAATAAGGATGGTGCAATACAATAACTTAATCACGTTCATATCTCTAAATTCTATACAGACTTATAAAGTTCATTCATCACTTTACAGTATGATTACAAACCAGCTGGTAATTATTTTGAAGTTATTTGCAATAAAAATACATCGGCCAATCTTGTGATAGAAACAAAAAATATGAAGTCATCTGCGTAGGTAAGAGCTGGACAATTTAACAAAAGAGAATAGATCATTCATATGTAGTAAGAATAATAGCAGGCTAAAATTTGATCCTTGCGACACACCTGACGACATTGCAAATTCCAAAAAATTGTAGCCATTGTAGGAAGCGTAACCAGTTCGGCTTTCCAAATATAATTTCATCAACAATTGAAGAGACAGAGAAAATTCGAGTGATCCAAGCTTCCTGAGCAATATAAAAAATAGCTTATCTTGTCAAATACGTGAGAAAAGTCGCTACAAGTAACATCAACTTGATGACGTCCATATGTACACCACGTGAATATGTATATTAGAGTAGAAACATTCACAAAGTACGTGTTCATAAGTCATGGCAAAAAAATGAGATAACGAAATAGATCTGTAGTTTTGTATTTCATAGTTGGCGCCTTTCTTGTATACAGGTAAAGAAAAGTAAGCTCAAATTAATCAATGTACTTAATAGCTCAGCAAAGGCAGGCATCGTACAAGCTTCGGATGAAAATGCTCTTCTCCAAAATGGAGTAAACCATTTGCCACATAAACTTGAAAATGAAGAGTGAAGTTTAATGGATGACCACAACGAACGTGAATCCAACAATTTTTAAATGCGGCTGCTATTAATTCTTTAATTAAGCGGCCAAATCGTCAACATTTATTTATTGATTATTTGTAGCTCACAATTACTTCTTTCCTTCGTTTTTGGATTAAAGATAGATAATCAGAGAAAATGAATTATTTTTTTAACCAAGACAATTTTTGTCTATATCCTGTCTTAGAACAAGAACGAGCGATTCAAATATACCGCCAAAACCCGAAAAACATAGCTTCAAATATTTGTAGAAAAGTAACGTTTTTGGATTAATATGTAAAACCTACTCCAAATTGCGATTGAATGCGATGTTTTACATGTACTATTCTCGTAAACTCGACCATATAAACATTTGACGAAATTTTGTGTTCAATATGAAACAACAAAATATAGGAAAAAAATGAGGTGTGACCACCACACGACTTTCTTATACGTATGAGTGTTTCAAACTATACAATTTTAAGAACTTTTTTATACAAAAATTATTCAAAATCCTCTTGTAAGTACTTTCATTTTTTTATTAAATCGCTATAGAATGCATACTTTGCAAGATATTCGAAAAAAAGTGCTACTCGCTAAGAGTAAAAGTGCTACTTCCGGTCTGAATTTTGAAATTTCATGTATACAAAAAATATTGCAAATCTAACTCTAAATACTTTTGTACTCTTAATAAATATATATAGAATGCATAATTTACGACATATTTGCAAAAAATCGCTATTCGGTAAGAGTAAAAGTGGTACTTCCGGTCCGAATTTTGAAATCTCTTTTGTACAAAAGATATTTAAAATTATCATTTAAATACTTTTATACTTATAATGTACCTGCCTAGAAAGCATGACTTGCGAGATATTCGCAAAAACCTGATTTTCGATGAGAGTAAAAGACCTACTTCCGGTAGGATTTTCAAAAAACTTTTTTAAGACAATTTGTCTCAAATTTGAGTACATTTGAATTCTGTATAAATTCGTTTAAACTTAGTAATTGACGAAATATTTGCAAAATTCAATTTTTTCACTGAAATAAACTACTACTTCCGGTCTACCGATTTTACTGAAAAACTAATCAGATCTCTAGAGGGAGATTATATACATAACTACAAAATTTAGAATAGATATCTACAGCGGTTTGACCGCCATCGTGGTCACAGACACACAGACCGACATACAGACACAGACATTTTTTAAAAAATGAGGTGTGGCCACCACACGACTTTCTTATACGTGTGTGCGTGTCAAATTATACAAAATTTGTTCTAAATTAAGATTTAAATACATTAATCTTCTGAAAAAATAAACAAAACCCTACTGCACTACTTCTTTTCTCTTAATAAATCTCTATAGAATACATACTTGGCGAAATATTCGAAAGAAAGTGTTACTCCCTTAGAGTAAAAGTATTACTTCCGGTCCGAATTTTGAAATTTCTTTTATACAAAAAATATTTCAAATGTAGCTCTAAATATATTTGTGCTCTTGATAAATATATATAGAATGCATAATTTACGAGATATTTGCAAAAATCGCTATTCGATAAGAGTAAGTGTTACTTCCGGTCCGAATTTTGAAATTATTTTTATACAAAAGATATTGAAAATTAAGTTGTAAATAGTTTTATACTCGTAATGTGTCCGTCTGAGAAGTATGGCTTGCGAAATATTTGCAAAAAACTGATCTTTGATAAGAGTAAAAGACCCACTTCCGGTAGGAATTTCAAAAACTTTCATAACAGGATTTAAATTTTATTCTAAGTTTTATTCTATCTATAATCATATTTTAATGTACATGTAATTTGATAATCAGAGAAAAGAAATTATTTTCTTAACAATCACAATATTTATCTAAAGTCTCAAATTAAGGTCTTCTAAACAATTGTTATGGTTTGAGTTAAAAAAATTGGTTGGGCTATTTCCATCGTTTGTGGAACTTTCATATTCTAACGTTTCGGCAGTCCTTCTACTGCCGTCATCAGGGTCCAAACTTGTCATTTTTGTATAACTACTTTACCACTCGACTAATTAAGAAAAAACTATTAGCAAAAAAGGAAAGATTATTTTGACGTTAAAAATATTTGACATAATTTGACAAATGTCAAATCCACACCTTTATAGGTTCAGTGTGTATGCGCAGTATGCTATTTTGTTCGTGTTAGTAGTAGTAGTTATTATTTTTAGTTGTCAGTCTGTCTCCGGTCTCGTGGCTGCCGGTCTTCGGTTAACACATTCTCTCATCATAGGGAGCCAGATATTCTTGATCTCCAGGCTGGGCGTACTGATCGTGTCAGGTGTTATATTCATATACGCTGTTTCTGTAATTTTTCTTTGTTGGCCGTGTTCTTGTTTGGCCAGGATTGTCGCCTCGTTCCATGCAATGTTGTGATCTTCTTCCCAAGCATGTTCCGCCAGCTGCGATTTTTCTGTCTCCCCTAAGCTGACCATTCTTTGGTGTTCTTTTATTCTGACTCTTAGGGGTCTGATAGTTTCTCCAATGTATGATCGTCCACACTCGCATGGTATTTTGTATATGCAATTCTTTGTTTGCTGGTCTTCGTTGTCGGGTTTTGTTCTAGTTAGAGCTGACCTATTGTTGTTTATTGTTTTTATGGCCGTCCTAATCTTGTAGTTATTGCCAATTCTTCTGATTTTTTCCGAGAGCCCTTTAACGTACGGGATGACCGTGGTATGTACTTTTTCTTATTGTTGTTCTTGGGTTGTGTCCTGTGGTGCCCGGACCTCTTTGGCTTTCGACAACGTTTTCTTGGTGTAACCATTTCGTTGAAGCATTTCAGTGATGGATTTTTGTTCCTCCTCTCTATCTAGCATATCGTTCGTGCCCTATCGTATAGGCAGCGTGCGACTCCAACCTTAACATTGTGAGGATGGTTGGAATCGTGATGTAGGTACTGCCCTGTGTGCGTAGGCTTTCTATATACTTTTGTTTTAAGTGTGCCATTATCGTTCTTGTTTATCAGGACATCTAGGAATGGAATCTTATTGTAAGCTTCCAGTTCCATGGTGAATTTTATGGATTCTTCTAAGCTGTTCAGATGTTGCAGGAATCCTTCTATTGTATCTTCCCCGTGTGGCCATATGACAAAGGTATCGTCTACGTATCTTACAATTACACGTCATGAATTGATATGGCATGTACACAGTTGAGAATGCAGTAATTTGTCAACAATTTAATATTTTATTATTTTTTTCAATAAATATAAATAATTTATATTAATAAAATGTTTGTACAGAAGTAACTTTTTGGATTAATATGGAAAATCAACTCAGAATGGAATTGAATGCAATGTTTACATAAAATACTCTAGTAAAATTCAGGCTACAAATATGTTATGAAATTTTCATTTCAATATGAAAGTAATTGATTGTAAAATTTTATCTTCGAAATATATTATGAAAGTATTTTAGAAATACAACAACAAAGAATATAAATATACAAAAATTAGCTGCATAAATTTGGCTGATTCACTTTCACTATAAGTTTCCAACACAAATAACAAATTATTATACGATATCAAACACTAATCCATACCACATTCCTTTTTCAAAGTAGGCAGCCTTCACACTCTGCGTTCATGATATGATGTATTATCCATGACTATTGCATAATTATCTGGTAATCTAGGAAAACAATTCTTCAAAAATATTACCATTAACTTCATCATGATAGTCAGCTGTGTTTCTAACTTCGGAAAGGTTTGTTTTTAAAACAGAAACAGCAAACCATCTGTCGTAAATACTTTTGACATGTTCATCAAATTCTCGCCGTTTCAAATACTTGAGACACGTTACTTAGGTAGTATATTTTTACAGTCCTATTCACATCACATTCCTCAAGATATATTGTCATAATAGGTAATAATGATAATAATATCTATTAAATTGGCCAACTTGTCACCCAAATACAAATAAAATAAACAAATAATAAAGACAATACGTATATGAAATATTAATAACAACGAATAATTCAAAAAATAAGCCAAAACAATTCAAAGAAAAATAATGAAAAACATCTACAACAAAGTTATTAAAATTCATGGCAGAGTGTACCACAGGAGCCGTAAGCAAAACATTTGTTCTGGCAGTGGGAAGCAAAAGCGCTTCATTCACCTTTGAGCCTGGACGAGGTACTCGAAAATTAACTTCTGCTACTAAATGATGAGTGTCTATCGTAAACAAAATGAATTTTTTTACAAAGTTAGCACTAATTAGGTGTCGCCAAGCGTCAAGCGATTTAACCCCATGTCGATTCAGAAGCAACTTCTAGTCCAATCCACGAGGAGGGTACGTTCCATCTAATTTATAACACAAATACTTTAGGAACTTGCGTTGTATTCATTCAGTTGCATTAACATAACAATCATATATAGGATACCACAAGACAACGGCATATTCCATCTAATAACCAGCGCATAAAAAAGTGACTTGAGTGTAGCTATGTTGTGAAAATCTCTACAAGTGCGGGTAAAGAAACCCAATGGAACATGATCAGCAAAGGTAAGTATTTCATCAAATGTAACTCCGAAATTATTGATATGCTTTTTGCGGTGGATTGCGATGTTGTCAATAGAATAATTTTACCAAAATCTACTGTGTTTTCGGGTAAAAGATATAAAGCAGCATTCGTTTATGTTTAACTTCAATTTGTTTAAAGTGCAACAATACGTGACTCGGTTCAAGTTGTCTTGTAGAAAGGAAGCATCTTGAGCACCATCAATTCGATGAAAAATCTTTAAATCATCGGCATAGGCTAAAAGATTACAATTGATGGAAGTTATTAAATCATTAAGAAAAATGTTAAATTATAAGGGTCCAAGATTGGGCCCCTGAGGCACTCGAAAAGTATAAACATACAACCTTGAATTGTAGCTATTATAGTATATGAAGTTACTTCTTCCAGCAAGGTAAGAACCAAGAACTGCTAACAGTGAGTTGTTGAATCCAAACATTCTCTGACTCATTTTCCTCAGGAAAGCAGCACAACCTTTGTTAGAAATGCATGGCAGTTGAAAAGATTTTCTGTGGCGATATATTTTTTTTTTTTTGTGAATTGCACCCCTTTATATGGAAAAGGTAACCTCGGTGCATTACCATGCTTTTTTCGGTAAATAGAAATATGTATATTATTTTGAAACTTGAATTCCTCTATATGAAAATAATTATGTTTGTATATTAACTGCGACAGGCCCGGACTCGAGGAAAGAAAAATCAATTTTTCGTCACTGCGTGCACATTGGACCGCAATTTTTTTTTGTACGGGCGTCCTCTTTTTAATGACGCTATTTAAAACTAACCCTGTATAGGTTCATATAGTATAGCCTCATATAACTTTTCAAAGTTTGGTAAAATTGATATTGGCCTGTAATTATTAATATTAGTGTAATCCCCTTTTTCTTTTTGTGTAAAGAGCATATATTAGCTATCTTCCAGGTATCAGGAAAAACAGATGTTTGCAGAGATAAATTAAATATTTTGCAAAGCGGCTCAGCAAAAATTGACGCACAATCACGAAGCAGGAAGCTGGGAATATTACCATGTCCGGAAGTAGACTTATACTTTGTTTCTTTAGATGTTCCACATCATCATATACAATTCTCCGCATATTCAGTGACGGCAAATTTGAATGCATATATCGAATGTCAAAACTGCTAGCACCCGGCAAAAATACACCAGAGAAAACAGACTTAAAACCATCAATAATCCGCTGAGGGTCGTCGGATTCAAGGTCTCCATTAAAGAGTTGACCAGGAATTCTGGTCATGAAAGTAAAGACTCTGAGTTAGTGGTTTAGAGCTGTTCATTACAATTACTGTTGTTTTCACTTTTGGATTTCATAGCGTCAACATTTTCTACGTATTATTTTAAACTGCACATTTTTCGTTATGCCTTAAGTTGACGCTGTTTAGGTGGTGAAGTTAATGTTTTGCCCTGACCTGAACATGAATGATCAAAGTAATTTAAATAAAAGTAGACTATAATAACCTAATCAAAAATGTAAGAGAATGTTTACAGGTTATGGCTGGTTATATTATAAAATATGGCGGACGTCCCGTACTTATGTTTCCATATTTGCCTAGGCAAGAATCAATGAAATCTTTTAAAAATATTTACCATTATAGCAAATAGTTAAATCACTTTCTTTTATTCTCAAAAAATATATAGTAGACAAAAATACAAAGAATTTAAAAAGCACCAAAAAAAACAATTATACACCACATAATAATTAATGAGTAATGACTTTGGTAGTATCACAGGTAGTATTAACATAGGATAAAGCGATAAACGATATTTTCAAGAAACATTGACAAATATACTGATGCTTCAGCTAGTTGCAAAAGGCATTCTCTACGAAATTATTTTAATTTTAGTATAGTATATACTATAAAATATCACATCTTTTCGTAAAAATAATAAAATTTAAAACCGTTTGGGACCTAATGTTTTACGAATTACGACAGTAGATTGTGAGTATTTTAAAATGTTTTAAATTCTCATTTGTGAAATTTGTTAATATACACGTCTAGTGTTATATTTCGATGTACTTTGCAGTTTATATTGATGTATGTAATTTTCCGTTTCTATCTGTGAAATATATCTAGACACTTTACTTTTCAGAAAAGCTGCTCCGATATAATTTCCTGTATATTTGTTATTGAATAGTCTCAAATAATTATTTGACCAGGAAATTTAAACCACAACGGGTGGGAATTAAATACTTTGTCTGCAAGGCCATAATTTTAGTATATATGCGGTTAGTACTCAACATATTGCATCTGTCTGTTCCACTACACAGAATCAACATGAACTCTCTAGTAAGTATCACATTTTTCATTCTTTAATGTAATGTTTATTAGAGTGGCTTAATTCATACTCTAATTTTGGATTAACTGTATTTCAGATTATTTTCGCAGCCGCTTTCGCAATTGTAGGCGCCAGTGTTGTACCTCTAGCCCCTCTTTCTGCTACTACAGTTCTAGAAGGGCCCAGTTCAAGTGCCTCTGTTGTTGGACCAGACGGTAGTGCGATTGTGTCAGGTAATCCGGGTGGCCGAATTGTCGCTTCTGAAAATGTTGGTTTAGCAGCTGTAGGTTATTCTGCTCCAATTGTTGCTGCTCCCGTTGCACAACTTGCACCAATTGCTGCAGCACCTATCGTTGCAAGAACATTGGTAGCTTCTCCTCTCACTGCATCTGGATATCCGCTCTTGGCTCCAGGATCTGGATTAGAAGGACAATGGATTCCAGACATCAATGAGAAACTCTATGACGATGGATCTTACAGAGGAGAAATTTATTAAGTAGTATGTAGCTGTTAAAAAAATTCAAAAATAAAAAAGATAAATATTGAAATATACATTTTTTATTACATACAATTTTCGTTGTCGATAATGAGATATCGATCATATTATATTAATGCGTCAACCTCATAAAGTGCAAGGGGTATACTTAATATATCTTACTAGTACAATGTATATACATTCGGCCAAACTTATATTAAATAATGTTTGTATTTAACTTCATTAAAGTTATTTTCATCATTATGCGAAAGTCATAATATTTTAAATTTGACTCAGTGTAGAATTAAGTTCCCTTATATTGTACATACATAAAATTTTGTACACTGAACTCATTAGCGCTACTGCAACAGCTTTTATTTTCAAAATAATATTCGTCAATATTAGTGTTACTTAGACTATAAAAATGAAAGTCAACAGGTGTCACAAAGATTACTAAAACGATAGTTGAATGTTCCGTATACAACTTAAAAGCTTTAATTCTCGTTTAAATTTATTTTCGAAAGTAGAGTTTTAAAATTGGAATTACCGATTTGGAGAATATGTATGTAACACCAATACTTCAAGGATCTATCCTACGTACAACCGTATTTTAAACTTATGAAAAAGAAGCTCCTAATATACTAAATAGTATGCAAGAGGTGACATATTATTATGCCAATGATTTTACTTTGGTAAAAAAAAAAGAATGTAGGTACATCAAGTTATAACAAATCTGATGGTCAATCATCAAATCTAATACACTATTGCAAATGTAATTAATAACAAAATTGCCCTTCTAGTGTCAACGATATTATCTCCTCCTTTTTTCTTCACTTGTCTCGTCATTTCTTATTTTGTCATACTTTGGCTACCTACAATTCTCCACCTTGGTTTTGCTGCTTTGATAGCTTTAATGTTTTTTTTTCAGTGATACCTATAATTCGCTTTCATATAATATAAAGTATTGTCTTTGTCGTAATTTCTATCTCTTTTTTCTAATATTTTCTTATCAATTAGTTTGTGATAAATACTGGAGCTATTTTATCTTTTTCTGGTAATTTCTGTAACTAGGCAGCCGTTCTTTTTATATAATTGTTGTTAAGGACTCATAAATTATTCCAAATATATATCAAAAAATCTAAATACGTATTTCGGCAACTAAGTTGCCATCTTCAGTAGATATCTGTATAAAACAAAAAAGAGTGTTAAACGTGGTATTTTTGGCTAAGGTGTAACCTTAGAAGATATGCTCTTCACCAAATCACCAGTGGGATAACACAGTGTTATCCCACTACATCCGGCATAGCCCGAAGTGCCGCCATTTTGAAAATATTTTAGGCAAATGGCCCCCATCGACTTTAGTATAGTTTCAAAATTTCAGATCATTCCTAGCTATAGTTTTTCCGCAATCGATCGATTCAGTTCCCGGTGAACCACCCTGTATTTATTTCATTTATTCGGCCCTTATTTCATCTTTCCAAATGTCAACCATTTGTTATATATTGTTATGTGTGATATATATAATATCGTCAACAAGTATTTTCTCTATCTTATTCTTTGTGCTTGTTACAACAAAAAGAGTAAAGGAGCTTAAGCTATTCCCAAAGAATATTACCTTACGGTAAAGAAGCGACACTCTGATATCATTTTCAAAACGCTCCAATGCGCATGTATATTCTCAAAATACGCCGTTAACTGTTGCTAGACGTCAGCTGTTTGTTTTGTGCGGCATAAACAAATTATAGTAGCGTTTTTTGAAGTAAATTGAAAATTTGTTGACTTGTTAATGTATTGATCATTGGTTAGTTGTGGTGGAAAATCTTGAAAATGTAAGCTTTTTTTACTTTCCGGGAGATATAAACAGGTAAAATATATTTTTTGTAATATTCTTTTGGAAATTATAGAATTAGTTTTTTCGTACAAAGAATTGCACTAATATACATACCTACTTAAAGTTTATTACAATATTTTTCTTTTTATCAGGCGTTTTGAATGGATTCAAACCTGCAGTCGTCCAGATTTAATAGGGAAAGACGAATAGTTTTTAAAACAAACAAGAGTATGCACGAAACATTTTGAAGCACATATGTTTCTGAATGATTTGAAGAATCGACTACAATGCCATGCAAAACCAACACAGTACTTACCAGCAGATGAAAATATCCGCCCATTGTAAGTTTAAAATGAAGACTCACTATTCATCGAATTGCATTTTTTTTGTTAATAGACTAACAGAGGAAGCAAATCCAGAGACCTACCTTGCTCATTCTGGTCTACTTCACCGTAAGTTTAAGATCAAACTTATCCTTCATACAATAATTGTATCCTTTTTTGTTTATAGAGTAACTACGAGAGGAAGTCCTGTGGCTACTCAAACACATAAAAAGTTGTCTCTCAGTACACCCCGAAAAAGAAAGTTAAGGTTGGAACTGAAAATTAAATTATGTTTGCGGATATTTTATGAAAAAGTGTTTGGATAAACATACATGTAATAAATGTTCACAATATGGTAGGTACATTAAGGAATTAAGTGCAAGCACAATTATGTGCCATTTAAATGCCTAGGAAACCAAAGAAAAATCAACATTTTGCAATTTATGTATACCTACCTTGGATTTTGTAGAGTATATCAGCGAAATTGTGTTTGGTGCAACATTTTTAAACCTTTACAATTACAGATAATGTTGGATTAAATTTCATTAAAGTGCTTGAACAAATTCCTTTTTGAATGCCATGTGAAGACTTCCCCAGGTTGTACTTAATGAAATTATTTTGTAAGTTAACATTTTTTTATACTCTCAAAAGAGCTAATGCAGATTTTAAAAGAACACCTGGGAAGTCGACAAAAATAATTACTATTTCTAGTTTGTAGTTGTAGTTATTTTTATATCAAATTATTTTATTGTTATATATAATTGGTGTTAAATATATATGTTTGTTTATGAATTATATTATTAAAGAATTCTGTTTATTACTTGTAAATTTTGTCTCTTAATTGTACTCTTCAAAACATTCCAAACAAAATATTTACAAAAGTATTATTTGGATATCCACGTATAATAATTGCCGCATAACTACTGTTTAAATATGATAATAATTTATTTTGGCAATATTCGGCAGTTCTACGCCAATGGACTGACAGGCGCGCCACTGAATTAGTAGTTTCAAAATGGCCGAAGGTCGTTGAAAAGTAAACTGAGTTTTCTTATGGAGTGTCGCTTCTTTACCGTAAGGGTAATATTCTTTGCTATTCCTTTGCTTTATTCCTCTAGAATGTACCTACTCTTGTTACATGTGCTTTCTTGCATGTTACTGTTTGTTTTAAACTTCTTGTGATTTTATGGCATCCCACGTCATTTCTTTTTCTGTCTTGTCAAATGGGGCTGTTAGATTAACATACCAGTATATTTCTACTTATTTTCTTTTATATTGTCATTTACTGATCTATATGGTCTAAGTACCGCATGTTCATCTTACTTGTTAGTTGTTTTCTCTCTTATTTTTCTATAACTATGCATATCTTTTGAACTATATAGAAAATACACAAATAGCACGTTAATTATCACAATTTCTCCTTCTCCTCTTCCTTTATGTATTAGGAGGACAATATTGTTTTCCGTATCTTTGGGTATTGAGTCTTGATCCATACGCTTGTTAGCATAATTTCGGCATCAATCTTGTTTCTTCATCTCCCACATATTTTAGCATATCTGGCTTGAACTTGTGTTCAACTCTTGCTTTTCCCATTTTTATATTCGATAGCGTCTCTTCAAGTGCTTCCATACTTATTTTCTCCATTTTAAATTATTTTCCTTCACTTTTCTTCATTGTTTCTTCATGCCTTCCGTTAAATTTTTCTGTTGAATAAATTCTCCATATTTCTAAAATCTCATTATTATCTGCTGTTATTTCAGCTACTTTCTTTTACATCCCTCTTTCTTCTTTCATTTTCCTTTCTCTCGTGCTTTTTAGTCTTCTCTAAAATTTTCTTGAATTATCGTTGTAATTGCATTTAGTTCGCTTAAAAAATTTTTCAGCTTTCCCTTTGTCTTTTTCACTTCTACTTCGACTTCCTTTTTTTTTTATTGCATCGTAGTCCCGTTTGCATTAATCACTTTTGGGATTGCTAGATTTCTTCGTTGTTTCTTTCTTTTGCCTAATTTTGCCTGTCAGTTCTGTTGACCACTAGTCAACACAGGTGACCATAACATGTCCCAGTCTGTATATCAAAATCCTATCATTATGGAAAAATATTGAAATTAGTTTCAGTATAAATATTCAAAGTGTATAAGATATATAAATATATATTCGTATGAAACTATTTTTCGATAAGAGTATTCAGGCATCTTTTTTGATAAAATTTTTCTCAAATTCACTTCTGAGTACATTTGAATTCTTCATATTTTTTTTTTAACTTAGTAGTTGACGAAATATTGGTAAAATTTGATATTTTCATTGAAGTAAACTACATCCTCCTGTCTACCGATGTTACTGATAATCTAGTCAGATTTCAGGAGGGAGATTATACTCGTAAATTTAAAGTTTGGTAATGATAGCCTTAACCATGGATGCTATTGCGGTCGCACACACACACACACAGAGAGAGAAAGTAATTTCTTAAAAACCTCTTTTTCGGTATCACACGACACAACATTAATGGGAGGATTTCCTTTCGTCAGTTAACTGTTATAAGATGTCATAACTTAGTTACGGACCTGTTACCTATTTCAGTGGCATTTTCCAGTAATTATCTAACGAAAATCACATTTTCCTTTTAAAAATAACCATCTCTCTGACATGAGAATGACATGTACTTGATATCTAATTACATAACTGATAGTAATTAATAAACAACCGCTCCATTGTTTGACCAAATTTCAATTAGCAAGTGACATTTACACTTTTCCTATCTATTTTAATCGAGAAATACTGATGAACACTGGAATAACTTATTCAAAGAGTTTTCAGATCCATTCAATTAAAATGAATTTAGTGCCGAACTTAAAAAGAATTTTAATTTTTAATTTATATACATACATGTATAAGTAATTTAAATTTATTTTATTAATACACAAAATTATTCATATTCATACATAATTCCCTCACTGTTCATTTCATAATGCCTTTAAAATAAGCAACCATCGATCGATCTAAAAATAAATTATTTTCGCATCATAAATATGTAACACAGAATTTATTCTATCTCCAAAAACTAAACAGTAAAAAGCAGTTAGTCAAGTTTTCCTCGGAAACGCCATAAAATACATTTAAATTTCATTCAGTATGCTTCTCTACCCACACTTTTATTAAATGTCTAAATTTAGACAGCGCGTTAAATAACACCGTTATTTCGAAAGTGGTTAAGTATTTGTCAGTCTAAGATAAGAACAATTGAGAAGCAAAGCATCAAATAATTTGAAATTTTATCATTATATCTTTGAAACCTACCGGTCTAATTTTCTTTATTAAATTGGATGGGTAGCTTTGTTGACACGTATAACTTTGAGAAAGCTTACGGTAAATGGAAAGACGTTTTTCCGAATATCTAAAGAAAACAAAAAGTGTTTTTATTTAATGCCATTAATAATAAATGGTTAAACATTCCAAGGAATTTCTCGTGATGTATTTAAACAAAAAATAATTAACTTACAATTATTTATATTATAAAAAAACACTGGTGTAGTTGTATGCTGTCCATATAAAACTAAATAGAACCTATTTGGGGCCCTTATACATTTAAAAAATTCGACACCACCAAGGTAAAATTATAATACGTATGCTACCAAGTATTTTGAATTTGAATTTAATTACTTCCATGATCGACTACTTTTCTTCAATTAAGATACATGTCAGATATGTATGTGTGATGTTTAGTACTTGTTTTTTATTCCATTTAATATTCTTTAGTGATATTCCCCTTGTTCGCATTTACATCTAAGTGAGCGTCAAAATATCTAATAAATGTCCCATCTGAGCAACCTTTAACCACCTTTTAGATAATTAAAAACAAATTTGCTCCAGTCAAATTAGAGATCTATAAGTGAACAACAAGCACATTGATATACATAAATAGAAAACAATATGTTGACACTTTTATTTTGGCGCTTGTGAAATGTGCATTTTTCAATTCTACGGTGGCGGCTTCTGCGGGGGCATTTGAGTAATATATAAAGAATTGAGATATGGGTAAATGGTAAGTACTGCCCTTCTTCAGAAACTTCATCCAAACCTCTACAAGTCTGCGAGACGCAATTCTGATAAGTAACGTATGAGCGTAAAGGCAATTTAATGGCGCTGATATTAAAATAAATTCCTTTTTAGTAATTTAGTAATTTTTATTTTATTTTATAAATAGAATTAGTGAAGTGTGGTGATAATTTTAGTTAAGAAAGAATGAAACAGATGCCCAACTTTTCAATATACAGTGTGTCCGTAAAGTATGGAATAAATTCATTTTTTGCGAAACAAACAATTTTAACGAAATTTCCCAAAACAGGTAGATTTTTGCTTTTAATTTGCTTTAATTTAGCGTTGTAATTAAATATATAGAGTGAACCATATGTGAGAAATTACGTCATCGACAATTTTTTTAATTGGAACACCGTGTATATTGTTCGAGTTTTAGAATATACGGAACACCCTGAATCCTAAAAGGTATCATACATGTCGTTTAATTTTATAATAGCGCTATTGAAATCAGACAAACATCTGTTTAGAGTTTCATAGACTGTTTCTTTGTTGTTACAGTTTTTATTGACATTCCTTTTGCACTTAACCGTTTAATATTGTGTGCATTTATTGATAAAAAAAAGTAGACGATTAGTTTTTGTGGAATGTTCCTATTTTTACTGATGTCCAGTAACAGTTAAATAGTACAAGAATTGTATTAATTCGTGAATGTTCTGTATTATTGCTTCGAATTAATTTAAAGTGAAAATGATTAGGCATGGAGACAGATCGCGAACTCAGATGGAAGTGTGTGATTTCTTTAACGATAAATATCCAGAAAGAACCATAACGCAATCAACAGTAAGTAAGGTTGAAAAGAAATTTCGAGAAACTGGTACGGTTGAAAGTGCACGCAAATCAGATCGCCCCTCTGTAAATTTTGATAGAAAAGTAGATGTTCTACTTGTTGTTGAAGAAGATCCGCATACTTCTGTTCGTAAGATTAGTCGTGATCTTGATGTTAACAAAACAACGGTACGCAAATTATTAAAACTGAAAAAATGGCACCCCTTTAAAATAAAACACAGTACAGGAATTAAACGATGAAGATCCAGATAGAAGAATAGAATTTTGAGAAGCAATTATGGATAACTACCACCGAGACCCTCTCTTCGTATCAAACATTATTTTCTCTGATGAAGCCACTTTCACATTAAATGGCGAGGTCAATCATCAGAATTGTAGGTACTGGGCAAAAGAAAATCCCAAATGGATGCGTGAGCATCATACATAATACCAGCAAAAGATAAATGTATGGTATGGTATTGTAAGAAATAGAATCATCGGACTCTATTTTTTGAAAGGTAGTTTAGACGGGCCAACATATCTTCAGTTTTTAAGGGGCTTTCTTGTACCTAGTTTAATTATTTTATTCCCCGGTAGAATTAACCCTGGAAGTTTTGATCAATGTTTATGGTTTCAACAGGATGGTGCGCCTCCGCATTATGCTGTAGATGTTCGAAGGTACCTAGACGAAATTTTTCTGAACAGGTGGATTGGTAGACGTGGACATATTGAATGACCAGCGAGGTCGCCAGACCTTAATACTTTGGATTTTTTTTATGTGGGGCCATCTGAAGAATGTTGTTTATAAAACGAAACCAGCACATATTGAAGAATTACAAGAGCGAATTCGAACAGAAATAAACAATATTTCTCAGGAAACCATAAACAAGGTTCAACAAGAATTTATTCATCGTTTAGGTTACTGTCAAACACAGCAGGGGCTACAGGTCGAACATTTAACATAAAGTCATGTATCTGTTATCATTAGCTATCAATAAAATTGATAAATATGATTAGTCGCCAACTTTTTTGCAATTGATAAGAAATAGTTGTTAGCACGTATCTTTCAAATTCTGTCCGATAGACCCCAAGTACCTACCTTTTTGGAATCAACTCATTAATAATAATCTAAAAGTGTCACCAAATACAGTGTGTTCTATTTAAAAAATATGCCGATGACGTCATTACATTAATGTGGATTACCTTGTATAATAAATTTTTGTTGTCGAATGTAGAACATTAAAGCTTTTGCTTTAGGAAATATCGAATTTATTCCATACTTTACGGACACACTGTACATCATGTATAATGAGAGTATAGTTAGGGATTTATCAATAAGCTAGACATTGGCATTTTAGTAATTTTGTTGTATTTAGGATTATAAAACGAAGAATTGATTTATGTTTATAACATAATGGCGAATATTTGTAACACCTGTATTATAAATGAGTACAATAATGGGAACTAGTAGAACGAGGAATTAGAAGAAGACCACTGGCAGTTTTTCCAGATAAAATTAGGTATGTAAAATTTATATACAACAGTTTCTGATAAAGA